>CM068553.1:27853538-28486471 GCA_035048495.1 Euptelea pleiosperma | reverse complement strand
CATTTGTTATTACTGTTATATCTCTGAAAATGCAGGTACATTCATTCTTCCTATCATCAGATACCACACACTGTCGAGTTCTGCCGACTTGGTAACATCCTTCCTGCACCTTTGCATCATCATCACTGATTTTTTTTTTTATCATTTTATGTCCCGGTCATGAGCACCGAGGACGGTGCTATATTTTGGTTGGGGGTGGGTAAAACTCATGTCTTCATTTTGATAAAATAAAAATAAAAATAAAAAATAAAAAAATTTCTTGTTTTTGGGTTGATTTCCAATGTTCTCCAAAAGTTTTCTAGAATTTCAAAAATGTGTCAAATACCCTGACTTTGATTAGCTGAAAACCTCCGTTAAGTCAGTATTGAGGATGTCAATTTTTGTTTAAGGTTAGCTTTGAGTCAAGTCAAGCGTGGCTACGGCAGTTTTGAAAACTTAAAAAAACTCAGATTCAGCACAATTATACACTATCAACATCAGAGTCATCCTAAGTTTGGAAATTCTAGAGATCCTGTGAGAAGAATTGTGGAGACCTAACCCTATGAGCTTTCGAGCCTTTAATCATTTCAGAGGGTTATACAACAAATTTGAGTCACCAGATGACTCAATATTCTTCATGCCCGCAACATTCGTTGAGAGATCTCATTATCTTTTGCTTCGATCATAAAACTCGGAACGACATCAACATTGGATTACTACGACAGAACCTTCTCTATATCCAGTCAAGATAGTATACATGATAGTGCAAACCCTAGAAAATGATATAGGCCAATTTTTCTGAACCATTCAGCCTTTTTACTCACCTGAATTATACTTTACTAGAAACCCCTTGAGCCATTCTATAAAAACCTTTTCTTTGTAAACCCATCAACCTAAAACCCAGTCCAGCTGCGAAGCATGGCTGGCTATCCTTATTTTGAGATGGACAAAAGAATAACTAATGTGTGTATACCGTGAAAAGAAAAGTAAAGAAGAAAAATCAAAAGTGGTTC
Organism: Euptelea pleiosperma; assembly: GCA_035048495.1. Classification (NCBI taxonomy): domain Eukaryota; kingdom Viridiplantae; phylum Streptophyta; class Magnoliopsida; order Ranunculales; family Eupteleaceae; genus Euptelea; species Euptelea pleiosperma. The sequence goes on along the minus strand of CM068553.1, from coordinate 28,485,479 downwards.
AAGCTGAAAACAAAATATGGAAAGAAAGTATGAAAAAGAGCTGAAAAGAAATTGAGCAGTCTCAGAAATATCGAGAAAAAGATAAGAATACGAAAAAAAAAAAAAAAAGGGGAAGAGAACCAGATAATGGTGCTACATCGCAGGAAAAATACAAGAAAATAGAGATATCCTCTCAAGATCTTTGAAATCCTATATCCCTTTATTTTTTTACACCGGACCTAAGCCTCATTATAACCCAAGAAAGTCCTATTTGATTCTAGGATAGCACGATCATAAAATGTGGAGATTGGAGAAGGAGAAGCTATAGAGTTTGATCTGACGTTCCTGAGTGAAGTGGTATTCCAATCATGAGATCTTCTTCTATTAAATATGTCCTTTTAAATAATACATATGTGAGATCTTTACTTTCATATATCAACACATCTCCTCACATATAAATTGAGAGAAAAGAAGAAAACCCTTCTTGTGTGATTCTATTCTGAGTGCTAAACATGTGAGATTTGAGGTCGAGGCATAAAAACTTAGAGGTGACCTAGAAATCTTTACTATCGGATGATGAGAATGTTGAGCACACACACACACACAGTCTGACTATTCTGGGTCATGATTATTAGTTTGTAGTCTTGCCAAAACTTTTCAACTCTTCGCTAGCATGTAACTATTTTTGCATCCATTCAATGATTTGACAAACGGTGTTTTCCCGAAGCTAATATGAAAAAGTGTGTAACATGTGCAGAGCCCTTTTAAGCTCATTTATTTCGCACTAATTGTCAAGAATTGGCAATATGCTGGTTGGGGGTTGTGATATTCGCTTAAAAGTGCGTATTTTCCACTGTTATCTTCTAAGCGTTTTCACACTCTCCTATGTTAAAATGCTCTATTTATCTACTTTTCTACGTAAGAGTATCTTTTGTTGCGTAGAACACACTTTTTTGGACAAAATGGTATATTTGCATGCATTAAACACATTTTCGGAAGTCTAGATATAAAGCCGTTTTGATTAAGTCTTATTACACGCTTCTTCTGTTGTAGGAAACCCTGAGCGGATGATTCTTGAGACTTGCGGGCCCAGATCGATCATGAAAACCCATTATCAAAGCTTAAAGAGCCCACAGGCTATGACTAGAAGATATGGGCCAAATATGGGCTGAAAAAGAGGACTGAAGAGCCAGCCCAAAGAACGAAGAGAGTGCGAGAGCCAATGACCAAGAGATGGACCAAAGCGTTTAAAGCCACATGAGTCAGCAAGGAATGATAGTCTACTCTACTGGAGAAGCGTGAGGATGGTCACAGTGAAGACCAGGGTTCCAGACCCTCTGCCAATACTTTTATCTCAATTTTCTGATATTTTCTCTCTCATCTCTCCTTATTCTCTCTCTCTTCATCTCTCGGTCCTCGAATCTACTGACCTAACCCCAGAACTCCTGCCCATTGGCTCTGTATCATCTCCCTTAGCTTTCTGACCGTTGGATCTTCAATCGGACCGTTGGATCTTCCACCGGACCGTTGGATCTCTCTAGATCTGTCGATCTACCAATCTAGGTCCCAATCAAGTCACCATCCATCCGATCGCCATCAGACTGTCTGTCACATCATCTTGTGAGACGATGGACATCATCAATCCATGTGGGCCAATAGCCATGCCCATCATCATCGACCCGCTGTCCGACCAGTTAGTGGACCTCGTGAATTTCAAAATAATTTTAATTAGATTTTAAAAAATGGGGGGTCCACTAAATGGGGAAATTCCCCAAAGAAAAGTAGTGTTTTACTTAAACAATATATATATATATATATATATATATATATATTTTTATTTAAAAAAATTCCCTAATTTCCATTAATGGAAACTAGGGAGCTTTAAAAGGGGAAGGAGAAGGGTTCTTTGGAACCCTAATCCCCTCCTTATTGCTCCCTTCTCTCCCCAAAAAAAAAGCCCACCACGTTTTCGCCTCTTCTTCTCCTTCTTTCTCCTCTTCTTCTCCTCTTCTTCTTCCGCTTCTTCTTCCTAACGTTTTCGCCGGGGTTGCAGGTTGCAACTCCAGCCATCACCTGCACAACCCCATCCTCTCCTTCTGCCCCTTCTCCTCTCCTTCTCGTCTTCTTCTTCTTCTTCTTCTTCTTCTTCTTCTTCTTCTTCTATTTCTTCTCTTCTTCTTCTTCTTCTTCTTCTCAATGCCGGAGTTGCAGACCTGCAACTCCGGCCGTCAGCAGCCACCACTCCGCCTGCACCAGTCCGCCTCTAGCACAGCACCTCCACAAGCCGCTCCACCAGCCACCTTCACCAACACGTAATCCATTTTATCGATCTTCTTCATCTCCCAATCCACCGTTGCTGCACCACAACCAGCGAGCCATCACCCCATTAACGCCCCACCGGAGTTGCAGCCTGCAACTCCGGTCACCACTGGTCATCTCCTCCATCACCAACGTCTTGGTCCGCCACCATCCACCTCGCTGCCTTTGTGCATCCAACGGTGTTGCAACATCCTCTTGACCACCGTCTTCACAGCCTGCAAGAGAGCATGCCGTTAGCTCCTCAAGAGCCATCAAGCAGCGATCTTCCAAGCACCAACCGCAGATCTGCTACTCCCTTGAACCGTTCGATAGCACACATGGAGCGCCCATGATCGTCTCCCAACCACTCAACTTGCAAGACGTTGCTGCCTCTCCTTGCATGTCCCACCACGCTGGCCAAAGCCTTCCCTCCTAGCCACCATCTTCACCACTCAATACCACACCCAGCAACCACTTCTAGTGGTCTCTTTTGGATGGTCAGCAACTCACCCCAAGTGCATCGGATCCCTCAAGCCATCACCTATCTCCACATTAACGGCCAGCAAGCACCACACTTTACATGTACCTTCTTCTTGGTCATTTTCACCATTTGCATGCATCCTTTCACTTGGCCGAGCCATTGACCACTTCTCTCCATAGGTAAGTTCAAGTTTTCTACTCTAGGTTTCGTTTCTCTCTCTTCTCACCCCTCTCTCTCTTTCTAGAGTTTAACTAGTTTGCTATTTTTTTTAGATAGATTTTCATTTAAACAATTGTCGGTTATTATTTCTTTCAATCAATAAAGTGTTATTTTAAATTTCTTAGTTTATGTTTAGTGTTTTCGTTAATGCATGTGGGAAATTCTCTCTCTAAAATAATCTCATCAAAAGCATGTTTTAATCTTAATCTCTCCACCATTCTCACCTTACCATATTCTCTAGCAATTTTCATGTTCTGTTGGTCTGATAATGCACTAATTCCTGACCTGAGTGCGGATTCGACATTCGACACGAGCCACTATGCAAAATTGCTCATTTTACAGGTTAAATGTCTCGGATAAATTAAAAATGTGTTGAAACCGGTGATATTCGCTCAAAAGTGCTTATTTTAAGCAATTATCCTTTTAGCGTTATTGCATTCTCCTACGTTAAAATGCTCTATTTATCTACTTTTCTACGTAAGAGTCTCTTTTGTTGCGTAGAACACACTTTTCTGGGCGAAATGGTATATTTGCATGCATTAAACACATTTTCGGAAGTCTAGACATGAAGTCATTCTGATAGAGTCTCATTACGCGCTTCTTCTGTCGCAGGAAACCCTGATGGGACAATTCTCGAGACTTGCGAACCCACATCGATCAGGAAAGCCCATTATCAAAGCTTAAAGAGCCCATATGCTATGACTAGAAGATATGGGCCAAATATGGGCTGAATAAGATGACCAAAAAGTCGGCCCAAAGAACGAAGAGAGTAGGAGAGCCAATGACCAAAAGACGGACCAAAGCGTTTAAAGCCACATGAGTCAGCAAGGAATGATAGTCTACTCTACTGGAGAAGCGTGAGGATGGTCACAGTGAAGACTAGGGTTCCAGACCCTCTGCCAATACTTTTATCTCCATTTTCTGATACTTTCTCTCTCATCTCTCCTTATTCTCTCTCTCTCTTCATCTCTCGGTCCTTGAATCTACTGACCTAACCCCAGAACTCCTGTCCATCGGCTTTATCTCATCTCCTTTAGCTTTCTGACCGATGGATCTTCAATCGGACCGTTGGATCTCTCTAGATCCGTCGATCTACCAATCTGGGTCCCAATCAAGTCACCATCCATCCGTTTGCCATCAGACTGTCTATCACATCATCTTGTGAGACGATGGACATCATCAATCCATGTGGGCCAGTAGCCGGGCCCATCATCATCGACCTGCTATCCGACCAGTTAGTGGACCCCATGAATTTCAAAATAATTTTAATTAAATTTTAAAAAATGGGGGGTCCACTAAATGGGGACATTCCCCAAAGAAAATTAGTGTTTTACTTAAAAAAAATTATTTTTTTTATTTCAAAAATTTCCTAATTTCCATTAATGGAAGCTAGGGAGCTTTAAAAGGGGAAGGAGAAGGGTTCTTTGGAACCCTAATCCCCCTCCTTTCTACTCCTTTCTCTCCCCCTGTCAATCCTGCACGGATCCCTTCTCCTTCTGGCCCCTTCTTCCCTTCTTCTTATTTTTTTTCTTCTTCTTCCTCCTCCATCTTCGCCGGAGTTGCAGGCAGCAACTCCGGCCATCAAGTTCTTCCTCCTCCTCCTCCTCCTCTTCTTCTTCTTCTTCTTCTTCTTCTTCTTCTTCTTCTTCTTCTTCATCCGTTCCCCTTGCTGCTGCGTGCAGCACCATTTCCTCCGCCTGCAACCACCGTCTTCTTCATCCTAGCGCTCCACCACCACCTGCAACAGCTGCTCCAAAAGCCAGCCGTCCTCTCCTCTAGCATCCACCACACCTTCTCCCTTGCTGGTGTTGCACGATCTGCAACACTAAGCAACGTCTTCAACTTCTTGGGCTGCAAACTACCATCCAACGTGCGGCCCTCTCCCTCTATCAAACCATGACCTGCAACTCGGAGTTGCAGGTCCGCCTGCGACCTCCTTGCTCCGCCTCTTGCCACCGCCTACCGCTGCCTGCTTCTCCCCATCTTCACCACCACACCGTCAGATCTGCAATCCTAAGCTACTACACTCACAACCCCAACAAGTATCCACCTAACGCCTTCACCATTCACTCGTTCCGCCATTTCAGTGGCTGCTCCTCTCACCGGCGAACCAGCCAGCAAGGTGCCATGGCCAGCACCACCACCGTGCAGCACTTTTGCACCTCCTGTTAGATGAACCTTCCCATTTCTCGCCTGCGCACAGAACCTTGGCAAGAACCAAGGCGTTCCTCCAACTTACCACCGTTGCATCCATCTCGGTCTGCAACTTTTGGCGCTTGCTAGTTCCTCCACGCTGCTCCGTTCAGTAGACCTTCTTCTCCCCACAGTCGGCAACGGTCTCCATCTCCACTATCTCCAATCTGAGTTCGACCCACCGCAACCTCTTCGATTGTTTCGGTTGCTCACCTTGGCATCTTCACGATCTTATACCAAGGCTGCATCTTCACAGTCTGAGATCCACATCTGTAACTCCGACGAACGAAGGTTATTTCACCACCATCACCATGCAACCATCTCTCATGGTAAGTTCCTCTACTTCTCTCCCTCACCTCACCACTTTCTCTCTATCTCTCTCTAGGTTTCGATTAGTCTTTCCCTTACTTCATCTCTCTCTCCATCCATTTCTCTCTCTAAAAATCCCTTTTATTTTCTCTCTCTAAAATCTCCCTCTCTAATTAGTTTTTTTTTATATGCTTTCTAGTTAGATTCATTTCTTGTCTAATGATTGTAAGAACTTTTGATTAATGAATAAATTTAGTTGATTATTATGTTTTAACACCGATAAATCCACCATTCTCACCTCACCATATTCTCCATTATTTTGTGACAATTTTCTGATACTGTATGCTCCTTAGTGCACTAACATTAACCCGAGTGCGGATCGACATCCGACACGAATCTCTATACAAGAATTACCATTTTTGCAGGAATTAAATCGGAAAAGATATAAATTTTGTTGGAATTAGGGTTTCCGTAAACAACGACGCGGAAAAAACCTAGTTTCAAATGGCGCCGCTGCCGCTCGGGTGTACGGGAGTGCAAAAAAGGACGTAAAGACGAAATTGGAAAGTTACCAAATCGGAAAGCTGCTCAATTTGGACAGCCCGACCTTTTCGGGAAACTTTCTATTTTTTTGTTTTTAGTGATTTTTAGCAGCTTTTAAACTACTATTTTTAATTCTTCGAAAGGCCGAGTGCAATTTGTAATAATTTAGGAATTTTACTGCTTTCCATATAACTGCTAGATCTTGTTCTAGGGTTTTTTAGAAACCCTAGATTAAGTGGAAAATACCAAAAAAATAAAAAAATTAAAATTCAAACAAATTAGGGTTTTATATTCTGCAGATTTTTAGAAATTACCAATCCAGGATTTGCAATTTTTGGAAAGATTCTAAAATCTTGAAACTCTGCTTAATTAGGGTTTCCCCTCTTAGAAGTTTCCACTTTAGAGGAATTTCCATCTTTAGAAATCCTTCGAATTTGGAAAAGTCTGCAAAAGTAAATACCCCAAATCTAGCAGAATTTCAATTTTGGGAAATTTCCCAAAATTGTAAGGGATCTCGCAATCAAATATTTCTTGGAAGATCTCCACAGTTCGGGAAACATTCCAATCTAGGTATTTTCCAAATCTGGGAATTCCTAAATTTTAACCCATCTCGAATTTGGAAACTAATTCAAACACTTGCCTAAATATAGTGCTTGTTCAGTGAATCCTAAAAAAGGCAAGGATCTTCCAAATAGAATCCCGAATACCTAGACCGTGCGATCTAACTTTTCTATAGGAACACGATCTAGTGTGGGTAGGGAGCGAAAGCTCAAAGAGGTGGAGTCGGGCCCAAGCCCATTAGGATACCCCTCCCTAACCCACGGAGGCGACCCCGTGGCATGGCCCACGGGAGGTAAGTCTCTATCCTCGCCTTGAGTGCGATACTGCGCCGTTGGGTGACTTATTGCCGCGTGTCTATTTGCTTTCGCATACATATTACTCGACTTGCGTGGCGTGGCCGTTAATCAATCAACTCTAAGAGAGCAAACCCAGCTCCAAATTGAAACTGGTGGGATTTCATCACCCACCTCATCATTCCAACTGATTTGATCCCAATGCTCCATTTAATTAAAAAGAATCAAGAAGTAGAGCCAATTAGCCCAGTGTTCGAGGAAAAATCCATACAAAGCGAACCCGCTTAACATCCAATCGAAATAAGACCACGAGCGCAGGTTCCTGTTGTCTAACACACCCATAAGTCCCTGCTACTCAAGTACACTGAGCTCGACGTGGCATCTTGGACTATTCGACGGTTAGTTACGTGTGGACTAGGAACACGCACCAACCCTAGCTTAACCCGAGGGAACACTCTTCTTATCCACTTGACCAATCCGGTTAGTCTAGGACGTACTTAAGTCAGCCATTGTGCCGCACGTCTGTCTAGGCTTCGGATTGCCTTGTTGTTAACTAGAGTTAGTACTAAAGGATTCGCTCTGAAGAGTGTAGCCTGGTGAGAACCTCTGAATGCAAAACAGTTAGTCCGGCAGTTAAAAGATAAACCAGTGGTCCGCCCACTGTCATAATCTACTCTAGCCCCAAAACTAACAAAGATAATTCCTAAAATATATCCTGATTGCTTATAATAGGATTATCTGTGCTTGGTGTGCATCATTTAGGATAGTGTTCATCTCTGGCAACTTTTTGCCAAGTATAGAGCTTGCCTCATCAGCTTATGCCCGTTTGGACTCGTCCGAACAAGCGCTTGATTCAATATGAGAATCACGTACCTACAGTGGATCCTCTACTGAATACTTCCCCATCTCTTTCCCCACCCGCCTCCCCCAGTACTACTACCTTTGTAGTCATGGCAGTCGAACGACCTCTTATCGAGACGTTTGCCCCTATCTCTACCAATCCGCCCACTTGCATTGTTCTCCCACCTACTACAGCGGTACAGTTTGAGATCAGGCCGCAGACGATCCAAATGCTGCCAACCTTTCGTGGTCTCCCAAGGGAAGACCCATATTCCCATATTAGGGAATTCCAACAAGTCATCCTACTTTTCAAAAATCAGAACCTCGATGATGACAATGTGTGTCTGCGAGTTTTCCCATTCTCGCTCAAAGACCGAGCCTCAGATTGGCTCTACTCCTTACCCGCTGATTCAATCAGCAGTTGGAAAGAGTTGGTGGGCAAATTCATGTCTAAATTCTACCCCATGACTCGGACCAACCAAATGAAGCAACTCATCCAGGACTTTCGACAGAAATCCAATGAGAAATTTTTCGAAGCGTGGGATAGATTCCAAGACTACCTGACTAAGTGTCCCCACCATAGCATCGACAATGGCAATCTTGTCCACGTCTTCTACAAGGGACTTACTGATGAGTCTTAACCATGGTAGAGTCAATGTGCCAAGGAAAATTCCTGCACCAAACTCCGACCGATGCATACAAATTCTTGGGAGAGTTAGGAGAAAACTCTCAACATTGGACGACTGACTCAGAGTTCAGTCAAACCACTTCAGTCCAAAGGACAACCAAGGGAAATGATGCTACAGCTGATATTGAGCTTCGATCTGTCATTCAAGAGTTGAGTAAGTCAGTCTCGGCACTGGCTATGTCAGTACAAAAGCCTACTCAACAATCTACCCCAGTCATGCATGTGGGACACGAGAGCCCTATGGAATCCTGTACCCTTTGTCTGCAACCCTCCCATATTACTGAGCATTGTCCTTTGAATGAAGGATGGTCAAATCCTCTTCAAGAAGAAGTTTGTGCTTTCAGTACATACAAACCACCCACTCAGAACTCGTATAGTCAATCTTATCATCCTGACACGAGAAACTGCCCTAACTTCTCTTGGAGGCCTCAGTCTACTCAACTACCAGCTCAACCTCCGCGTCAACCTCAGGGCATGTATCCTCCTGGGTTCAATCAACCCAATAGGCAATTCAATCAGGGACAATACCAGCAGAGTCAATACCCATCTACTCAGAACCAGTAGTTCCAACAGGGTCAATACTCTGGACAACTGAGCACATTTCAGAATCAGTAAAGAGTTCCCCAGAACTTTCAGAACCAACAGATTATCCCAACTAATTCTCCAGCCTATAACTATAATGCCCCGATGAGCTCGAGTCGCGAATTAGTGCCTCAGCTCCCATTAGCTGCCCCCCAACAGTTGGCCCCCAAACCCAGTATCGAGGACCTTCTAACTCAACTCATTACTCAATCTATGCAACGCCTAGAGCAACAGCAACAGCAATCCATGCTTCGTCTAGAGCAACATCTAGGTAACTTAGAAACTGAGAAAGCTAAGGGGATCTTTCCTAGCCAACCCATTGCTAACCCAAAAGGAAATGCCAAAGGAGTAGTATATGAGATCGGTTCTCAATCTCAGAGCCAGAATGAGAATTGTCAAGGGGAGGTGCAAGCTGTAACCACCCTATGATCTGGAAAAACTGTGGACATGGGAGTCCAACCACCGCCGGTGCCATCTCCGGCACCCATCACTCGTACAGAGGAAACTAGTACCAATCCCACCTCTACTTCTTCTACCTCTGCACCAACATCAAATATCCCTGTGCAGAAATCAAAGGCTAAAGACAAATCCATTTGTCGAGTAAAGCCTCCCTTCCCGGACAGACTTGTCCAAGATAAGCGGGATCAGCAATTCTCAGAGATCTTAGACGTCTTTAAAGACGTCCAGATCAATATCCCATTCCTTTCTGCTATCAAGGAAATCCCATCCTATGCAAAATTCCTCAAGGACTTGTGCACAGTTAAGCGGCGTACGCATGTACCCAAAGCTGCCTTCTTGGCCGAAAAAGGTACCGCGTTCATTCAACGCAATAGTGTGATCAAACACAAGGATCCAGGTAGCCCAACTGTCCAATGCAAAATTGGAGACAATTTTAGCTGCACTGCCTTGCTAGATTTAGGGGCTAGCGTTAACCTCATACCATTCTCGGTATATCAGCAGTTAGGACTGAAAGATATGAAGCCTACCAATGTCACCCTGAAATTGGCTGATCAGTCCATCAAGATTCCAAGAGGAATCATTGAAGATGTCCTAGTAAAAGTCACTGACTTTTATTATCCTGTGGACTTTATCATTCTCGACACCGAGCCGTATCAGGATAACTGCATTCCGGTCATCTTAGGCCGTCCATTCTTTGCCACCGCGAACGCACACATCGGGTGCCGGGATGGAAACATGTCCATTGCTTTCGGTAACCTCAAAGTTGAGGTCAATATCTTTCGTTTAATGCAACAAAATGCCGATCGCGAAGTGACCGATGAAATGTGTGCCGTTGAGAGTCTAATCCCGGACTCCACCGAAGATATTCTTAAACAGTGTCTAGCACACTTTGGGGCTGACTTTGTAACAGAGTCAGTTATTTCTGATCTCAATGATCTTTTGGAAACTGCTCCACTGCTAGAGATCCCTGCTCCACTCATCGAGTTCGAGCCTCTGATAACCAAGGCCAGAGAGCCCATCCTTCTTTTACCTACTGAAGTCATACATCTTCAATCCGTGTCTTCTGTGACACCTACTTCAACTCCATCTGCTCCACCATTGGAGCTCAAGCCACTTCCAACAGATCTTTCCTATGCCTATCTTGGTCCTAAGGAAACCTACCCTGTCATTATTGCTTCCGCTTTGTCTGAGAGTGAACGTAAGCAACTTCTCGAGGTGCTCAACGAGCACAAATCTGCGATAGGTTGGACTATAGATGATATTCAAGGCATAGATCCCTCGGTATGCCAACATCACATCTATCTCGAGGATGAATCCAAAACCTCTCGAGAACATCAAAGGAGGTTGAACCCCGTCTTGAAGGATGTAGTCCGGGATGAGGTCCTTAAACTGTTAGATGCGGGTATCATTTACCCCATCTCCGATAACAAATGGGTGAGTCCTATTCATGTCGTCCCTAAAAAGGCAGGATTCACAGTTGTGGAAAATGAGAACAAGGAAATGGTCACCCAGCGCCTGAAGAAAGGGTGGAGAGTCTGCATCGATTATCGACGACTCAACACCAACACTAGGAAGGACCATTTTCCTTTACTCTTCATAGGCCAAATGTTGGAGAGACTAGCAGGTCACTCCTATTACTGCTTCCTCGATGGTTACTCAGGGTATAATCAAATACCCATCACCCCTGAGGATCACGAGAAGACAACTTTCACCTGTCCCTTTGGCACTTTTGCCTACAAGCGCATGCCCTTTGGCCTCTGCAATGCACCCGCGACCTTTCAAAGGTGTATGATGAGCATATTCTCTGACATGGTGGAAAAATTCCTCGAAGTCTTTATGGACAACTTCTCAGTTTTTGGGTCATCCTTTGATGACTGTCTCAACCATCTAGGGCTCGTACTTCAACGTTGTCAGGACAAGCGACTTGTCCTCAATTGGGAGAAATGCCACTTCATGGTAAAGAAAGGCATAGTTCTGGGACATGTCATTTCCCATCAGGGCATTGAGGTCGACAAAGCTAAAATCGATATCATCTCGACCTTGCCCATTCCTAAGTCCATACGTGACATCCGGTCCTTTTTGGGACACGGAGGATTCTATAGGCGATTCATCAAGGACTTCTCTCAAATCGCTCGACCTCTATCCCATCTTCTGGCTAAAGATAGTCCTTTTGACTTTAATGCTGACTGTGTCAAGGCATTTGAGCGTCTCAAATCTGAGCTCACTACTACGCCCATTATCCGTCCCCCGGACTGGACTCTACCTTTCGAGGTAATGTGCGATGCTTCTGACTACGCCTTAGGAGCCGTTCTAGGGCAGAGAGTTGACAAAAGGTCACACGTGATTTACTACGCGAGCAAAACTCTTAACTCTGCCCAAATGAATTACTCCACCACTGAGAAAGAACTCCTGGCGGTAGTCTTCGCCCTTGATAAATTTCGTCAGTACCTCTTAGCCACTAAGGTGGTTGTGTACACTGATCATGCAGCCCTTCGTTATCTCATGTCGAAAAAGGAAACCAAGCCTCGATTAATTCGATGGATTCTCTTACTGTAGGAATTCGACCTCGAGATTAAGGATAAGAAAGGAACTGAGAATGTAGTGGCTGATCACTTGTCTAGACTGACTTTAGAGTCATCCTTCGACACCCAGCCCATCACTGAGACCTTTCTAGACGAACAACTGTTCGCTATCTCCGTTCATCCATGGTATGCTGACATTGTCAACTACTTTGTCACCGAAGAAATGCCTTCACACTGGTCAAAATAGGACAAAAGCCAATTCCTAGCAAGAGTTAAGTACTACTCTTGGGATGACCCTTATTTGTATAAATACTATCCTGACCAGATCATTCGTCTCTGTGTACCTGAGTTGGACCAACTCAGTATCTTGTCCTCGTGTCATGACCAACCTTTTGGTGGTCATTTCAGCACTAAGAAGACTGCAGAAAAAGTGCTGCAATGCGGATTCTACTGGCCCACATTATTTAAAGATGCCCACATCTACAGCAAAACCTATCCTAATTGCCAGCATCTAAGCCGCATCTCCCAGAGGAACATGATGCCCCTAACTCCCATCCAGGTCGATGAAATATTTGACATCTGGGGCATCGACTTCATGGGTCCCTTTCCCGTTTCCTATGGTTTTGAGTACATTCTCCTTGTGGTAGACTATGTATCCAAATGGATAGAAGCCATTCCCACCAAGACCAATGACCACAAAGTGGTGGTGAAATTCCTAAAGGAGTTCATCTTCGCCCGATTCGGTGCCCTTAAGGCCATCATTAGTGATGGGGGCAGCCATTTCTGCAATAGGATATTCGAGAAATTAATGAAAAAGTATGGGGTAACCCACATGGTTGCCCTAGCTTATCATCCGCAGACTAGTGGTCAAGTAGAGGTTTCTAATCGACAGATCAAGCAAATCTTGGAGAAGACAGTCAATACCACACGTAAAGACTGGTCTACTCGTCTCACTAATGCTTTATGGGCATACAGAACCGCCTACAAGACCCCTCTCAATATGTCTCCCTATCGTCTCGTCTTTGGGAAACCCTGTCATCTACCGGTAGAGATTGAACATCGTGCCCTGTGGGCCATTAAGAAGCTCAACTTCGACCTCGACTCTGCAGGGGAGGAGTGAAAACTTCAAATGAATGAGTTAGAAGAACTCAGAAATGATGCCTACAACTTATCCAAGAATTACAAAACAAAGATGAAGTGGATACATGACAAGAGCATCCTCAGGAAAGAGTTCCATCTAGGACAGAAGGTCCTTCTTTATAATTCTCGTCTCCATCTCTTCCCTGGGAAACTAAAATCTAGGTGGACCGGTCCTTATACTGTCACCGTAGTCACACCCTTTGGGGCAATCACTATTGAGGATCCCAAGGATCACTCCTCATTCCAGGTAAATGGCCAGCGTCTTAAGCGGTTCCATGAACTTGATGTGTCGTTCATTCAGACTTTTAAAATTGATCTCATCGATCCTGTCTATGTCGACTGATGATCCACTCAGTCTCCGGTGCTCCAACTTGGTTGGGGGTGCCTGTCACCCCCGTCATGTCTGGCTGAAGACGTAAAACTTAGCGCTTTCGAAAAGGCAATTTCGGTATTCCTAGAGTACATGAGTCTCATGTATTTGTTATTTCTGTTATATCTCTGAAAATGCAGGTACATTCATTCTTCCGATCATCAGGTACCACACACTGTCGAGTTTCTACCGACTTGGTAACATCCTTCCTGAACCTTTGCATCATCATCACTGATTTTTTATCATTTTATGTCCCGGTCATGAGCACCAAGGACGGTGCTGTATTTTGGTTGGGGGTGGGTATTTACCAAAACTCATGTCTTCATTTTGAAAAGAAAAAAAAAGTTCTTATTTTTTGGGTGATTTCCGATGTTCACCAAAAGTTTTCTAGAATTTCAAAAATGTGTCAAATACCATGACTTTGATTAGCTGAAAACCTCCGTTAAGTCAATATTGAGGATGTCAATTTTTGTTTAAGGTTAGCTTTGAGTCAAGTCAAGCGTGGCTACAGCAGTTTTGAAAACTTAGAAAAAACTCAGATTTGGCACAATTGTACACTATCAACATCAGAGTCATCCTAAGTTTGGAAATTCTAGAGATCCTGTGAGAAGAATTGTGGAGACCTAACCCATTGAGCTTTCGAGCCTTTAATCATTTCAGAGAATTATACATTAATCATGAGTCACAAGATGACTCACTATTCTTCATGCCCGCAATATTCGTTGAGAGATCTCATTGTCTTTTGCTTCGATCATAAAACTCGGAACGACATCAACATTGGATTACTATGACAGAACCTTCTCTATATCCAGTCAAGATAGTATACATGATAGTGCAAACCCTAGAAAATGATTTAGGCCATTTTTCTGAACCATTCAGCCTTTTTACTCACCTGAATTATACTTTACTAGAAACCCCTTGAACCCTTCTATAAAAGCCTTTTCTTCGTAAACCCATCAACCTAAAATCCAGTCCAGCTACGAAGCATGACTGTCTACCCTTATTTTGAGATGGACAAAAGAATAACTGATATGAGTGTACCGTGAAAAGAAAAGTAAAGAAGAAGAATCAAAAGGAAAAGAAAGTGGTTCAAGCTGAAAATAAAATATCGAAAGAAAGTATGAAAAAGAGCTGAAAAAAAATTGAGCAATCTCAGAAATATCAAGAAAAAGAGAAAAATACGAAAAAAAAAAGAAAAAAATGAAAAAGAACCAGATAATGGTGTTACGTCGCAGGAAAAATGCAAGAAAATGGCAATATCCTCTCAAGATCTTTGGAATCCTGTATCCTTTTATTTTTCTACACCAGACCTAAGCCTCATTATAACCTAGGAAAGTCCTATTTGATTCTAGGGTAGCACGATCATAAAATGTGGAGATTGGAGAAGGAGAAGCTATAGAGTTTGATCTGACGTTCCCGAGTGAAGTGGTATTCCAATCATGAGATCTTCTTCTGTTAAAGATATCCTTCTTTTAAATAATACATATATGAGATCTTTGCTTTCAGATATCAACACATCTCCTCACATATAAATTGAGAGAAAAGAACAAAACCCTTCTTGTGTGATTCTATTCTGAGTGCTAAACATGTGAGATTTGAGGTCGAGGCATAAATACTTAGAGGTGATCTGGAAATCTTTACTGTCGGATGATGAGAATGTTTAGCACACACACACGCAGAGTCTGACTATTCTGGGTCATGATTATCAGTCTGTAGTCTTGCCAAAACTTTCAAACTTTTCGCTAGCATGTAACTGTTTTTGCATCCATTCAATGATTTGACGAACGGTATTTTTCCGGAGCTAATGTGAAAGTGTGTAGCATGTGCAGAGCCCTTTTAAGCTCATTCATTGCGCACTAATTGCCAAGGATTGGCAATATGCTGGTTGGGGGTTGTGATATTCGCTCAAAAGTGCTTATTTTAAGCAATTATCCTTTTAGCGTTATTGCATTCTCCTATGTTAAAATGCTCCATTTATCTACTTTTCTACGTAAGAGTCTCTTTTGTTACGTAGAACACACTTTTCTGGATGAAATGGTATATTTGCATGCATTAAACACATTTTCGGAAGTCTAGACATGAAGTCATTCTGATAGAGTCTCATTACGTGCTTCTTCTGTCGTAGGAAACCCCGATGGGACAATTCTCGAGACTTGCGAGCCCACATCGATTAGGAAAGCCCATTATCAAAGCTTAAAGAGCCCACAGGCTATGACTAGAAGATATGGGCCAAATATGGGCTGAATAAGAGGACCAAAAAGTCAGCCCAAAGAACGAAGATAGTAGGAGAGCCAATGACCAAAAGACGGACCAAAGCGTTTAAAGCCACATGAGTCAGCAAGGAATGATAGTCTACTCTACTGGAGAAGCGTGAGGATGGTCACAGTGAAGACCAGGGTTCCAGACCCTCTGCTAATACTTTTATCTCCATTTTCTGATACTTTCTCTCTCATCTCTCCTTATTCTATTTCTCTCTTCATCTCTCGGTCCTCGAATCTACTGACCTAACCCCAGAACTCCTGCCCATCGGCTCTATCTCATCTCCCTTTAGCTTTCTGACCGATGGATCTTTCATCGGACCATTGGATCTTCAATCGGACCGTTGGATCTCTCCAGATCCGTCGATCTACCAATCTGGGTCCCAATCAAGTCACCATCCATCCGATCGCCATCAGACTGTCTGTCACATCATCTTGTGAGATGATGGACATCATCAATCCATGTGGGCCAGTAGCCGAGCCCATCATCATCGACCCGCTATCCGACCAGTTAGTGGACCCCGTGAATTTCAAAATAATTTTAATTAAATTTTAAAAAATGGGGGGTCCACTAAATGGGGACATTCCCCAAAGAAAAGTAGTGTTTTACTTAGTGCATTATCAGACCAACAGAACATGAAAATTGCTAGAGAATATGGTAAGGTGAGAATGGTGGAGAGATTAAGATTAAAACATGCTTTTGATGAGATTATTTTAGAGAGAGAATTTCCCACATGCATTAACGAAAACACTAAACATAAACTAAGAAATTTAAAATAACACTTTATTGATTGAAAGAAATAATAACCGACAATTGTTTAAATGAAAATCTATCTAAAAAAAATAGCAAACTAGTTAAACTCTAGAAAGAGAGAGAGGGGTGAGAAGAGAGAGAAACGAAACCTAGAGTAGAAAACTTGAACTTACCTATGGAGAGAAGTGGTCAATGGCTCGGCCAAGTGAAAGGATGCATGCAAATGGTGAAAATGACCAAGAAGAAGGTACATGTAAAGAGTGGTGCTTGCTGGCCGTTAATGTGGAGATAGGTGATGGCTTGAGGGATCCGATGCACTTGGGGTGAGTTGCTGACCATCCAAAAGAGACCACTAGAAGTGGTTGCTGGGTGTGGTATTGAGTGGTGAAGATGGTGGCTAGGAGGGAAGGCTTTGGCCAGCGTGGTGGGACATGCAAGGAGAGGCAGCAACGTCTTGCAAGTTGAGTGGTTGGGAGACGATCATGGGCGCTCCATGTGTGCTATCAAACGGTTCAAGGGAGTAGCAGATCTGCGGTTGGTGCTTGGAAGATCGCTGCTTGATGGCTCTTGAGGAGCTAACGGCCTGCTCTCTTGCAGGCTGTGAAGACGGTGGTCAAGAGGATGTTGCAACACCGTTGGATGCACAAAGGCAGCGAGGTGGATGGTGGCGGACCAAGACGTTGGTGATGGAGGAGATGACCAGTGGTGACCGGAGTTGCAGGCTGCAACTCCGGTGGGGCGTTAATGGGGTGATGGCTCGCTGGTTGTGGTGCAGCAACGGTGGATTGGGAGATGAAGAAGATCGATAAAATGGATTACGTGTTGGTGAAGGTGGCTGGTGGAGCGGCTTGTGGAGGTGCTGTGCTAGAGGCGGACTGGTGCAGGCGGAGTGGTGGCCGCTGACGGCCGGAGTTGCAGGTCTGCAACTCCGGCATTGAGAAGAAGAAGAAGAAGAAGAAGAAGAAGAAGACGAGAAGGAGAGGAGAAGGGGCAGAAGGAGAGGATGGGGTTGTGCAGGTGATGGCTGGAGTTGCAACCTGCAACCCCGGCGAAAACGTTAGGAAGAAGAAGCGGAAGAAGAAGAGGAGAAGAAGAGGAGAAAGAAGGAGAAGAAGAGGCGAAAACGTGGTGGGCTTTTTTTTTGGGGAGAGAAGGGAGCAATAAGGAGGGGATTAGGGTTCTAAAGAACCCTTCTCCTTCCCCTTTTAAAGCTCCCTAGTTTCCATTAATGGAAATTAGGGAATTTTTTTAAATAAAAATATATATATATATATATATATTGTTTAAGTAAAACACTACTTTTCTTTGGGGAATTTCCCCATTTAGTGGACCCCCCATTTTTTAAAATCTAATTAAAATTATTTTGAAATTCACGAGGTCCACTAACTGGTCGGACAGCGGGTCGATGATGATGGGCCTGGCTATTGGCCCACATGGATTGATGATGTCCATCATCTCACAAGATGATGTGACAGACAGTCTGATGGCGATCGGATGGATGGTGACTTGATTGGGACCTAGATTGGTAGATCGACAGATCTAGAGAGATCCAACGGTCCGATGGAAGATCCAACGGTCCGATTGAAGATCCAATGGTCAGAAAGCTAAGGGAGATGATACAGAGCCAATGGGCAGGAGTTCTGGGGTTAGGTCAGTAGATTCGAGGACCGAGAGATGAAGAGAGAGAGAATAAGGAGAGATGAGAGAGAAAATATCAGAAAATTGAGATAAAAGTATTGGCAGAGGGTCTGGAACCCTGGTCTTCACTGTGACCATCCTCATGCTTCTCCAGTAGAGTAGACTATCATTCCTTGCTGACTCATGTGGCTTTAAACGCTTTGGTCCATCTCTTGGTCATTGGTTCTCGCACTCTCTTCGTTCTTTGGGCCGGCTCTTCAGTCCTCTTTTTCAGCCCGTATTTGGCCCATATCTTCTAGTCATAGCCTGTGGGCTCTTTAAGCTTTGATAATGGGCTTTCATGATCGATCTGGGCCCGCAAGTCTCAAGAATCATCCGCTCAGGGTTTCCTACAACAGAAGAAGCGTGTAATAAGACTTAATCAAAACGGCTTTATATCTAGACTTCCGAAAATGTGTTTAATGCATGCAAATATACCATTTTGTCCAAAAAAGTGTGTTCTACGCAACAAAAGATACTCTTACGTAGAAAAGTAGATAAATAGAGCATTTTAACGTAGGAGAGTATGAAAACGCTTAGAAGATAACAGTGGAAAATACGCACTTTTAAGCTAATATCACAACCCCCAACCAGCATATTGCCAATTCTTGACAATTAGTGCGAAATAAATGAGCTTAAAAGGGCTCTGCACATGCTACACACTTTTTCATATTAGCTTCGGGAAAACACCGTTTGTCAAATTATTGAATGGATGCAAAAATAGTTACATGCTAACGAAGAGTTGAAAAGTTTTGGCAAGACTACAAACTAATAATCATGACCCAGAATAGTCAGACTGTGTGTGTGTGTGCTCAACATTCTCATCATCCGATAGTAAAGATTTCCAGGTCACCTCTAAGTTTTTATGCCTCGACCTCAAATCTCACATGTTTAGCACTCAGAATAGAATCACACAAGAAGGGTTTTCTTCTTTTCTCTCAATTTATATGTGAGTAGATGTGTTGATATATGAAAGTAAAGATCTCACATATGTATTATTTAAAAGGACATATTTAATAGAAGAAGATCTCATGATTGGAATACCACTTCACTCAGGAACGTCAGATCAAACTCTATAGCTTCTCCTTCTCCAATCTTCACATTTTATGATCGTGCTATCCTAGAATCAAATAGGACTTTCTTGGGTTATAATGAGGCTTAGGTCCGGTGTAAAAAAATAAAGGGATATAGGATTTCAAAGATCTTGAGAGGATATCTCTATTTTCTTGTATTTTTCCTGCGATGTAGCACCATTATCTGGTTCTCTTCCCCTTTTTTTTTCGTATTCTTATCTTTTTCTCGATATTTCTGAGACTGCTCAATTTCTTTTCAGCTCTTTTTCATACTTTCTTTCCATATTTTGTTTTCAGCTTGAACCACTTTTGATTTTTCTTCTTTACTTTTCTTTTCACGGTATACACACATTAGTTATTCTTTTGTCCATCTCAAAATAAGGATAGCCAGCCATGCTTCGCAGCTGGACTGGGTTTTAGGTTGATGGGTTTACAAAGAAAAGGTTTTTATAGAATGGCTCAAGGGGTTTCTAGTAAAGTATAATTCAGGTGAGTAAAAAGGCTGAATGGTTCAGAAAAATTGGCCTATATCATTTTCTAGGGTTTGCACTATCATGTATACTGTCTTGACTGGATATAGAGAAGGTTCTGTCGTAGTAATCCAATGTTGATGTCGTTCCGAGTTTTATGATCGAAGCAAAAGATAATGAGATCTTTCAACGAATGTTGCGGGCATGAAGAATATTGAGTCATCTGGTGACTCAAATTTGTTGTATAACCCTCTGAAATGATTAAAGGCTCGAAAGCTCATAGGGTTAGGTCTCCACAATTCTTCTCACAGGATCTCCAGAATTTCCAAACTTAGGATGACTCTGATGTTGATAGTGTATAATTGTGCTGAATCTGAGTTTTTCTAAGTTTTCAAAACTGCCGTAGCCACGCTTGACTTGACTCAAAGCTAACCTTAAACAAAAATTGACATCCTCAATACTGACTTAACGGAGGTTTTCAGCTAATCAAAGTCAGGGTATTTGACACATTTTTGAAATTCTAGAAAACTTTTGGAGAACATTGGAAATCACCCCAAAAACAAGAAATTTTTTTATTTTTTATTTTTATTTTTATTTTTATCAAAATGAAGACATGAGTTTTACCCACCCCCAACCAAAATATAGCACCGTCCTCGGTGCTCATGACCGGGACATAAAATGATAAAAAAAAAATCAGTGATGATGATGCAAAGGTGCAGGAAGGATGTTACCAAGTCGGCAGAACTCGACAGTGTGTGGTATCTGATGATAGGAAGAATGAATGTACCTGCATTTTCAGAGATATAACAGTAATAACAAATGCATGAGACTCATGTACTCTAAGAATACCGGAATTGCCTTTCTGAAAGCGCTAAGTTTTACGTCTTCAGCCAGACATGACGGGGGTGACAGGCACCCCCAATCAAGTTGGAGCACCGGAGACTGAGTGGATCATCAGTCGACATAGACAGGATCGATGAGATCAATTTCAAAAGTTTGAATGAACGACACATCAAGTTCATGGAACTGCTTAAGATGCTGGCCATTTACCTGGAATGAGGAGTGATCCTTGGGATCCTCAATAGTGATTGCCCCAAAGGGTGTGACTGCGGTGACAGTATAAGGACCAGTCCACCTAGATTTCAGTTTCCCAGGGAAGAGATGGAGATGAGAATTATAAAGAAGGACCTTTTGTCCTGGATGGAACTCTTTCCTGAGGATGCTCTTGTCATGTATCCACTTCATCTTTGTTTTGTAATTCTTGGACAAGTTGTAGGCATCAAATCTGAGTTCTTCTAACTCATTCATTTGAAGTTTCCTCTCCTCCCCTGCGGTTTCTAGGTCGAAGTTAAGCTTCTTAATGGCCCATAAGGCACGATGTTCAATCTCTACTGGAAGATGACAGGGTTTCCCAAAGACCAAACGATAGGGAGACATATTGAGTGGTGTCTTGTAGGCGGTTATGTATGCCCATAAAGCATCAGTGAGACGAGTAGACCAGTCTTTACGTGTGGTATTGACTGTCTTCTCCAAGATCTGCTTGATCTGCCAATTAGAAACCTCTACTTGACCACTAGTCTACGGATGATAAGCTAGGACAACCTTGTAGGTTACCCCATACTTTTCATTAATTTCTCGAATATCCTATTGCAGAAATGGGTGCCCCCATCACTAATGATGGCCTTAGGAGCACCGAACCGGGCGAAGATGAACTCCTTTAGGAATTTGACTACTACTTTGTGGTCATTGGTCTTGGTGGGAACGGCTTCTATCCATTTGGAGACATAGTATACCGCAAGGAGAATGTACTCAAAACCATAGGAAACCGGAAAGGGACCCATGAAGTCGATGCCCCAGATGTCAAATATTTCATCAACCTGGATGGGAGTTAGGGGCATCATGTTCCTCTGGGAGATGCGGCCTAGATGCTGGCAATTAGGACAGGTTTTGCTGTAGATGTGGGCATCTTTAAATAATGTGGGCCAGTAGAATCCGCATTGCAGAACTTTTTCTGCAGTCTTCTTAGTGCTGAAATGACCACCACAAGGTTGGTCATGACACGAGGACAAGATATTGAGTTGGTCCAACTCAGGAACACAGAGACGAATGATCTGGTCAGGACAATATTTATACAAATAAGGGTCATCCCAAGAGTAGTACTTAACTCTTGCTAGGAACTGGCTTTTGTCCTGTTTTGATCAGTGTGAAGGCATTTCTTCGATGACAAGGTAGTTGACAATGTCAGCATACCAAGGATTAACAGAGATAGCGAACAGTTGTTCGTCTGGAAATGTCTCATGGATGGGCTGGTTGTCGAAGGATGACTCTAAAGTCAGTCTAGACAAGTGATCAGCCACTACATTCTCAGTTCCTTTCTTATCCTTGATCTCGAGGTCGAATTCCTGCAGTAAGAGAATCCAGCAAATTAATTGAGGCTTGGTTTCCTTTTTCGACATGAGATAACGAAAGGCTGCATGATCAGTGTATACGACCACCTTAGTGGCTAAGAGGTATTGGCGGAAGGGCGAAGACTACTGCCAGGAGTTCTTTCTCAGTGGTGGAGTAATTCATTTGGGCAGAGTTAAGAGTTTTGCTCGCGTAGTAGATCACGTGTGACCTTTTGTCAACTCTCTGCCCTAGAACGGCTCCTAAGGCGTAGTCAGAAGCATCGCACATTACCTCGAAAGGTAGAGTCCAGTCCGGGGGATAGATAATGAGCGCAGTAGTGAGCTCAGATTTGAGAAGCTCAAATGCCTTGACACAGTCAGCATTAAAGTCAAAAGGACTATCTTTAGCCAGAAGATGGGACAGAGGTCTAGCGATTTGAGAGAAGTCCTTAATGAATTGCCTATAGAATCTTCCGTGTCCCAAAAAGGACCGGATGTCACGTATGGACTTAGGAATGGGCAAGGTCGAGATGATATCAATTTTAGCTTTGTCGACCTCAATGCCCTGATGGGAAATGACATGTCCCAGAACTATGCCTTTCTTTACTATGAAGTGGCATTTCTCCCAATTGAGGACAAGTCGCTTGTCCTGACAACGTTGAAGTACAAACCCTAGATGGTTCAGACAGTCATCAAAGGATGACCCAAAAACTGAGAAGTCGTCCATAAAGACTTCGAGGAATTTTTCCACCATGTTAGAGAATATGCTCATCATACACCTTTGAAAGGTCGCGGGTGCATTGCAGAGGCCAAAGGGCATGCGTTTGTAAGCAAAAGTGCCAAAGGGACAGGTGAAAGTTGTCTTCTCGTGATCCTCAGGAGCGATGGGTATTTGATTATACCCTTAGTAACCATCGAGGAAGCAGTAATAGGAGTGACCTGCTAGTCTCTCCAACATCTGGTCTATGAAGGGTAAAGGAAAATGGTCCTTCCTAGTGTTGGTGTTGAGTCATCGGTAATAGATGCAGACTCTCCACCCTTTCTTCAGACGCTGGGTGACCATTTTCTTGTTCTCATTTTCCACAACTGTGAATCCTGCCTTTTTAGGGACAACATGAATAGGACTCACCCATTTGCTATCGGAGATGGGGTAAATGATACCCGCATCTAACAATTTAAGGACCTCATCCCGGACTACATCCTTTAAGACGGGGTTCAACCTCCTCTGGTGTTCTCGAGAGGTTTTGGATTCATCCTCGAGATAGATGTGATGTTGGCACACCGAGGGGTCTATACCACGAATATCATCTATAGTCCAACCTATCGCAGATTTGTGCTCATGGAGCACCTTGAGAAGTTGCTTACATTCACTCTCAGACAAAGCGAAAGCAATAATGACAGGGTAGGTTTCCTTAGGACCAAGATAGGCATAGGAAAGATCTGTTGGAAGTGGCTTGAGCTCCAATGTTGGAGCAGATGGAGTTGAAGTAGGTGTCACAGAAGACACGGATTAAAGAGGTTCGACTTCAGTAGGTAAAGGAATGATGGGTTCTCTGGCCTTGGTTATCAGAGGCTCGAACTCGATGAGTGGAGCGGGGATCTCTATCAGTGGAGCAGTCTCCAAGAGATCATTGAGATCAGAAATAGCTGACTCTGTTGCAAAGTCAGCCCCAAAGTGTGCTAGACACTGTTTAAGAATATCTTCGGTGGAGTCCGGGATTAGACTCTCAACGGCACACATTTCATCGGCCACATCGCGATCGGCATCCTGTTGCTTTAGACAAAAGATATTGACCTCAGCTTTGAGGTTTCCGAAAGCAATGGACATGTTTCTGTCCCGGCACCAGATGTGTGCATTCGCGGTGGCAAGGAAACGACGGCCTAAGATGACCAGAATGCGGTTATCCTGACACAGCTCGGTGTCGAGAATGATAAAGTCCACAGGATAATAAAAGTCAGCGACTTTTACTAGGACATCTTCAATGATTCCTCTTGGAATCTTGATGGACTGATCAGCCAATTTCAGGGTGACTGAAACTAAGATTTTTCTGCGTCGTTGGTTATGGAAACCCTAGAATCAACAAGATTTGTAATTTTTATCCGATTATCCTGCAAAATATTGGATATTGTATAGGGATTTGTGTCGGATGTCGATCCGAACTCGGGATTAGTCGGATTAGCGCGAATAAGAACAAAAACTGACGGACCATCATAAGAAATAATAGATAAAAACAAACTTCATCATTCAGTGATCAACATGTCTATTATAATGCTTGAATCGAAAATAAAATAAAATAAGATAAACTAAAAAGTAATTTTAAAGAAGAAAATTCTAGAGAGAGTTAAAGAGAGAAAATGAAGTGGAGAGAAAACCTAGATCTTAGAGAGAAAAATTTAGGTTTCAGAGAGAGAAAGCAATAGAAGAGAGAGAAACTAATGTTTGGAGAGGGAAATTCTAGAGAGATAAAAGTAGTGAGAGATGAGGGAAGAGAGAGAAAACCTTACCACAAGTCGGGGATTGGCCAGTGACGGTGAATTTTCAGCAAGTCAGCACATTGATGAAGGCTATGATGGAGAACCTCTGGCCCCTGTTAGCCAAGAGAGTGGTTGTAAGATGCAGGTAGGAATCCCAAATGGCTAGCAAGGTGTGAGAGGTAAGATCGCTGCAAGGAGTTGCAGCCATGTGAGGAGGATGAAGTCCAGCCTGTGGTGGAGTGCTGCAACATCAAGAGTTGCAGTGGACGTTGCTGTGAAGATCATGCAACGATGAAGATGGTTGATTGTAGGTAGCTTGTGAAACAGATCTGGCCGGTGGTTGTTGAAGTAGATGGCGGTGAAGGAGATGGTGACCGAAGTTCTACCCGAAAAAAGGGTCCGGTGATGAATAATTGGTTAGCAACTGAGTTGCAGGCATTGCTGGTGTGCTTTTAAGCCGAACCAGCAGGTGAGGCGCGATGCAGCAAGGAGAAGGTGCACTCTTGGTGGAACCCTTGACAGCTGGTGGCGTGAGGAGGCGGACAACAAAGTTTAACGGTGGTGGCTGCAGGCGGTCGTGGTGGTGTTGGTGTTGCTGTTATGCAACACCAACAACGTTGCTGCTACAAAGGTGGGAGGCGCTGACTGTAGTGGAGGTTGAGGTGCTATTGGAGAGGGCGGTGCTGGCAGTAGAGCTTGCAGCGGTGCAGGAGGCACAGGTGGTGGTTGAAGAGAGAAGATGCAGCCACGGTGTTGGAGGAGCAGGCTGGAGACGTTACAGTTGCAGGGAGCAGCGGCGGTGAGGAGAGGCAAGTTGCAGAAGAGGAAGATGGGCAGAAGAAGAGAAGAAAACGATGAAGAAGAAGGGAAGATGGTGGCAGCCGGAGTTCTGCAACTCCGGCCGGAATGAAGAAGAAGAAGAAAAAGAAGAAGAAGAAGAAGAAGAAGAAGAAGAAGAAGAAGAAGAAGAAGAAGAAAAGGAAGGAAGAAGAGAAGGAAAACGTGGCGTGGTGAGCAGAGGAAATAGAAGAGGAGAAGGGCGGAAGAGAAGAAGAAGGCGTGGAAGATGAACCTGCCGGAGTTGCAGGTTCTCGCCAGAAAAAGAGACGATGAAGAAGAAGAAAGGAAGAAGAAGAAAGAAAGGAAAAGAAGGAGAAGGAGGAGAGGAAAAGGTCGGGAATGGTTATGGGAAAGGATAGAAAGAGATGGGAGGGGGATTAGGGTTCCAAAGAACCCTTCTCCTTCTTTTTTTAAGGCTCCCTATTTCCTTTAGTGGAAATAGGGATTTTTTTGAAAAAAAAAAAAAAATATATATATATATATATATATATATATATTTTAAGTAAAATGCTACTTTTCTTTGGGGGAATGTCCCCATTTAGTGGACCCCCCATTTTTTAAAATTTAATTAAAATTATTTTGAAGTTCACGGGGTCCACTAACTGGTCGGACAGCGGGTCGATGATGATGGGCCCGGCTACTGGCCCACATAGATTGATGATGTCCATCGTCTCACAAGATGATGTGACAGACAGTCTGATGGCGATCGGATGGATGGTGACTTGATTGGGACCCAGATTGGTAGATCGACGGATCTAGAGAGATCCAACGGTCCGATCGAAGATCCAACGGTCCGATGGAAGATCCAACGGTCAGAAAGCTAAGGGAGATGAGATAGAGCCGATGAGCAGGAGTTCTAGGGTTAGGTCAGTAGATTCGAGGATCAAGAAATGAAGAGAGAGAGAGAATAAGGAGAGATGAGAGAGAAAGTATCAAAAAAATGGAGAAAAGTATTGGCAGAGGGTCTGGAACCCTGGTCTTCACTGTGACCATCCTTACGCTTCTCTAGTAGAGTAGACTATCATTCCTTGCTGACTCATGTGGCTTTAAACGCTTTGGTCCGTTTCTTGGTCATAGGCTCTCCTGTTCTTTTCGTTCTTTGGGCCGGCTTTTTGGTCCTCCTATTCAGCCCATAGTTGGCCCATATCTTTTAGTCATAGCATGTGGGCTCTTTAAGCTTTGATAATGGGCTTTCCTGATTGATGTGGGCTCGCAAGTCTCGAGAATTGTCCCATCGGGGTTTCCTGCGATAGAAGAAGCGCGTAATGAGACTTAATCAGAATGGCTTAATATCTAGACTTCTAAAAATGTGTTTAATGCATGCAAATATACCATTTCGTCCAGAAAAGTGTGTTCTACACAATGAGATAGACTCTTACGCAAAAAAGTGGATAATTAGAGCAGTTTTACGTAGGAGAGTGCGATAACGCTAAAAGGATAATTGCTTAAAATAAGCACTTTTGAGCGAATATCACAACCCCCAACCAGCATATTGCCAATCCTTGGCAATTAGTGCGAAATAAATGAGCTTAAAAGGGCTCTGCACATGCTGCACACTATTTCATATTAGCTCTGGGAAAACACCGTTTGCCATATCATTGAATGGATGCAAAAACAGTTACATGCTAGCGAAGAGTTGGAAAGTTTTGGCAAGACTACAAACTGATAATCATGACCCAGAATAGTCAGACTCTGCGTGTGTGTGTGCTCAACGTTCTCATCATCCGACAGTAAAGATTTCCAAATCACCTCTAAGTTTTTATGCCTCGACCTCAAATCTCACATGTTTAGCACTCAGAATAAAATCACACAAGAAGGGTTTTCTTCTTTTCTCTCAATTTATATGTGAGGAGATGTATTTAATATAAAGAGGCAAAAGATCTCACATATGTTTTATTTGAAAGAAGGACATCTTTAACAGAAGAAGATCTCATGATTGGAATACCACTTCACTCGGGAACGTCAGATCAAACTCTATAGCTTCTCTTTCTCCAATCTCCACATTTTATGATCGTACTATCCTAGAATCAAGTAGGACTTTCCTGGGTTGTAATGAGGCTTAGGTCAGTTGTAGAGAGATAAAGGGATACAGGATTTCAAAGATCTTGAGAGGATATTGCCATTTTCTTGCATTTTTCCTGCGGTGTAACACCATTATCTGGTTTTTTTTCCTTTTTTCGTATTTTTCTCTTTTTCTTGATATTTCTGAGACTGCTCAATTTCTTTTCAGCTCTTCTTCATACTTTCTTTCCATATTTTGTTTTCAGCTTGAACCACTTTCTTTTCCTTTCGATTCTTCTTCTTTACTTTTCTTTTCACAGTACACCCATATCAGTTATTCTTTTGTCCATCTCAAAATAAGGGTAGACAATCATGCTTCGTAGCTGGACTGGATTTTAGGTTGATGGGTTTACAAAGAAAAGGCTTTTATAGAATGGCTCAAGGGGTTTCTAGTGAAGTATAATTCAGGTGAGTAAGAAGGCTGAATGGTTCAGAAAAAATGGCCTATATCATTTTCTAGGGTTTGCACTATCATGTATACTGTCTTGACTGGATACAGAGAAGGTTCTGTCGTAGTAATCCAATGTTGATGTCGTTCCGAGTTTTATGATCGAAGCAAAAGATAATGAGATCTCTCAACGAATATTGCGGGCATGAAGAATATTAAGTCATCTGGTGACTCAGATTTGTTGTATAACCCTCTGAAATGATTAAAGGTTCGAAAGCTCACTGGGTTAGGTCTCCACAATTATTCTCACAGGATCTCTAGAGTTTCAAAACTTAGGATGACTCTGATGTTGATAGTGTACAATTGTGTCAAATCTGAGTTTTTCTGAGTTTTCAAACCTGCTGTAGTCACGCTTGACTTGACTCAACGCTAATAAAAATTGACATCCTCAATACTGACTTAACGGAGGTTTTCGGCTAATCAAAGTCAGGGTATTTGACATATTTTTTGAAATTCTAGAAAACTTTTGGTGAACATCGGAAATCACCCAAAAAACCTTTTTTTTTATCAAAATGAAGACATGAGTTTTGGTAAATACCCACCCCCAACCAAAATACAGCACCGTCCTCGGTGCTCATGACCGGGACATAAAATGATAAAAATTCAGTGATGATGATGCAAAAGTTCAGGAAGGATGTTACCAAGTCGGCAGAAATTCGACAGTGTTTGGTACCTGATGATCGGGAGAATGAATGTACCTGCATTTTCAGAGATATAACAGTAATAACAAATGCATGAGACTCATGTACTCTAAGAATACCAGAATTGCCTTTCCGAAAGCGCTAAGTTTTACGTCTTCAGCTAGACATGATGGGGGTATATCAAGTACCCCCAACCAGGTTAAAACTCATGGAGACTGAGTGAATCTGCAGTCTTCCTGACACCTAAGGTGGAACAGAAACAATTATCCTATCCCTTGTCTAGGTATACCTGTGTAGAACAGGTCTTTCTCAATGTAGACTGAGAGAAGGGCATTGAGCTCTCTGAGCAGCCCGGCAAAAGCATGGTGTTGATTTGGAAGGGATCGAAGCTTCTCAGTAACGGTTGAGAGGAGAGTAGGAGTGGGTTCTCTGACCGTGGTTAGCAGAGCCACAAACTCATTGAGTTTTGCGGGAATGTATCTGAATGGAACAGACTCCTATAGATCAATAATACCAAAATTGTCTGACTCTAAGATGAAGTCAGACTCAAAGTGTTCTTGACACTTGGATAATTTATCCTCGAGAGAGTCCTGAATTAGACTCTCCATGACATACGGTTCATCAACAACATCGACGTAGGGTGACGGGTGAAAACTGTTGACCTCTCCCTCGATGTTTTCTAATTTGAAAGGGATGTTCTAATCCCTACATTCAATATGTTCCTCCTCGGTGGGGATCGGTAGGTCCAGGATAGCGGGAGTCTCATATTCTAGACACAGTTCTACGGTAGGAATGTCTGCATCAGAGATAGAGATGGACATGGGTATCTCTGTGCTCGGTCCAGAAGTTGGTGCTGTTAAGGGCACCAAAGATTGCAACTCGGGTTCATCACTAATGTTGCACAATCCAAGGGAGGTGGGGAAGAACGGTAGATCAATGACAGTTGGGATCCTACGATCGAGACACAGCTCAGTGTCATGAAGATCGACATCAGGGGCAGCAGAGGTAGAGTGAGAATTAGGTTGCTCTGAGGCAGGTTCAAGATTTGGTGCTGTTAAAGGCACCGAATAAGGAAACACTAGCTCCTCAATAATCGGGCTTTCTATTTCATCCTGGCAATTGTGGTACATGGTCCAATTGTGTGACTCCTCATTATAGACAGTGGCCATGTCATTCTCCTCAAGATAGGCTATTGGTGGGCTAGTGAAGTTGACTTCCTCTCTTTCATTTTCTAATTGAACTAGACGTTGCTCCAAGCTTTCCATAGATTGCTGTTGTTGGTGCTCTAGACTTTGGAAATACTGTTGTTGCTGGACAATGTATTGAGAGAGAAGATCCTCTAGACAGGGTTTAGTAGCCAACGGAGGCGGTTCAGCCAAGGGGAGCTGAGGTGCCAACTCTTGATTGTAGTCCGACTGGGTATGAAAGTTGTAAGGCAAAGTGGAGTCTGGGACTAGTTGCTGACTCTGAAAATCCTAAGGGGCCCATTGTTGATCAGAATAGTCATTCTGTGGATATGACAGGTACTGGGATTGCGAGTATTGCCAGTCATACTCTCCATTGGGTTGATGGAACCCGGAAGGATAATTATCCTGCGGTAGTTGCTGCGGGAGGGCAGACTGTTCCCAACCAAAGTTATGGTGACTCCTATTATCCGGATAATAAGTGTTGTCATAGGAGGTCTGCATTGATGATGCAAAAGTTTAGGAAGGATGTTACCAAGTCGGCAGAAATTCGACAGTGTTTGGTACCTGATGATCGGGAAAATGAATGTACCTGCATTTTCAGAAATATAACAGTAATAACAAATGCATGAGACTCATGTACTCTAGGAATACCGGAATTGCCTTTCCGAAAGCGCTAAGTTTTACGTCTTCAGCCAGACATGATGGGGGTATATCAAGTACCCCCAACCAGGTTAAAACTCATGGAGACTGAGTGAATCTGCAGTCTTCCTGACACCTAAGGCGGAACGGAAACAATTATCCTATCCCTTGTCTAGGTATACCTGTGTAGAACAGGTCTTTCTCAGTGTAGACTGAGAGAAGGGCATTGAGCTCTCTGAGCAGCCTGGCAAAAGCATGGAGTTGATCTGGGAGGGATCGAAGCTTCTCAGTAACGGTTGAGAGGAGAGTAGGAGTGGGTTCTCTGACCGTGGTTAGCAGAGCCGCAAACTCATTGAGTTTTGCGGGAATGTATCTGAATGGAGCAGACTCCTGCAGATCAGTAATACCAAAATTGTCTGACTCTGAGATGAAGTCAGACTCAAAGTGTTCTTGACACTTGGATAATTTATCCTCGAGAGAGTCCTGAATTAGACTCTCCATGACATACGGTTCATCAACAACATCGACGTAGGGTGACGGGTGAAAACTGTTGACCTCTCCCTCGATGTTTTCTAATTTGAAAGGGATGTTCTAATCCCTACATTCAATATGTTCCTCCTCGGTGGGGATCGGTAGGTCCAGGACAGCGGGAGTCTCATATTCTTGACACGGTTCTACGGTAGGAATGTCTGCATCAGAGATAGAGATGGACATGGGTATCTCTGTGCTCGGTCCAGAAGTTGGTGCTATTAAGGGCACCAAAGATCCGCACTCGGGATTAGTCGGATTAGCGCGAATAAGAACAAAAACTGACGGACCATCATAAGAAATAATAGATAAAAACAAACTTCATCATTCAGTGATCAACATGTCTATTACAATGCTTGAATCGAAAATAAAATAAAATAAGATAAACTAAAAAGCAATTTTAAAGAAGAAAATTCTAGAGAGAGTTAGAGAGAGAAAATGAAGTGGAGAGAAAACCTAGATCTTAGAGAGAAAAATTTAGGTTTCAGAGAGAGAAAGCAATAGAAGGGAGAGAAACTAATGTTTGGTGAGGGAAATTCTAGAGAGATAGAAGTAGTGAGAGATGAGGGAAGAGAGAGAAAACCTTACCACAAGTCGGGGATTGGCCAGTGACGGTGAATTTTCAGCAAGTCAGCACATTGATGAAGGCTGTGATGGAGAACCTCTGGCCCCTGTTAGCCAAGAGAGTGGTTGTAAGATGCAAGTAGGAATCCCAAATGGCTAGCAAGGTGTGAGAGGTAAGATCGCTGCAAGGAGTTGCAGCCATGTGAGGAGGATGAAGTCCAGCCTGTGGTGGAGTGCTGCAACATCAAGAGTTGCAGTGGACGTTGCTGTGAAGATCATGCAACGATGAAGATGGTTGATTGTAGGTAGCTTGTGAAACAGATCTGGCCGGTGGTTGTTGAAGTAGATGGCGGTGAAGGAGATGGTGACCGAAGTTCTACCCGAAAAAAGGGTCCGGTGATGAATAATTGGTTAGCAACTGAGTTGCAGGCATTGCTAGTGTGCTTTTAAGCCGAACCTGCAGGTGAGGCGCGATGCAGCAAGGAGAAGGTGCACTCTTGGTGGAACCCTTGACAGCTGGTGGCGTGAGGAGGTGGACAACAAAGTTTAACGGTGGTGGCTGCAGGCGGTCGTGGTGGTGTTGGTGTTGTTGTTATGCAACACCAGCAACGTTGCTTCTACGAAGGTGGGAGGCGCTGACTGTAGTGGAGGTTGAGGTGCTATTGGAGAGGGCGGTGCTGGCGGTAGAGCTTGCAGCGGTGCAGGAGGCACAGGCGGTGGTTGAAGAGAGAAGATGCAGCCACGGTGTTGGAGGAGCAGGCTGGAGACGTTACAGTTGCAGGGAGCAGCGGCGGTGAGGAGGGGCAAGTTGCAGACGAGGAAGAGGGGCAGAAGAAGAGAAGAAAACGATGAAGAAGAAGAGAAGATGGTGGCGGCCGAAGTTCTGCAACTCCGGCCGGAATGAAGAAGAAGAAGAAAAGGAAGGAAGAAGAGAAGGACTAACTGTATGCACTCAGAGGTTCTCACCAGGCTACACTTTTCAGAGCGAATCCTTTAGTACTAACTCTAGTCAACAACAAGGCAATCCGAAGCCTAGACAGACGTGCGGCACAATGGCTGTCTTAAGTACGTCCCAAACTAACCGGATTGGTCAAGTGGATAAGAAGAGTGTTCCCTCGGGTTAAGCTAGGGTTGATACGTGTTCCTAGTCCACACGCAACTAACCGCCGAATAGTCCAAGAGGCCACGTCGAGCTCAGTGCACTTGAGTAGCAGGGACTTATGGGTGTGTTAGACAACAGGGACCCGCGCTCGTAGTCTTATTTCGATTGGATGTTAAGCGGGTTCGCTTTGCGTGGATTTTTCCTCGAACACCGGGCTAATTGGCTCTACTTCTTGATTTTTTTTTTAATTAAATGGAGCCTTGGGATCAAATCAGTTGGAATGATGAGGTGGGTGATGAAATCCCACCAATTTCAATTTGGAGCTGGGTCTGCTCTCTTAGAGTTGATTGATTAACGGCTACGCCACGCAAGTCGAATAAGTTGTTGCTAGAAAACAAATAGACAAGTGGCAATGATTCACCCAATAACACCATATCGCACTCAAGGCGAGGATAGGGACTTACCTCCCGTGGGCCACGCCATGGGGTCGCCTCCTTGGGGTAGGGAGGGGTATCCTAATGGGCTTGGGCCCTACTCCACCTCTTTGAGCTTTTGCTCTCTACTCACACTGGATCGTGTTCCTGCAGAAAAGTTAGATCGCACGGTCTAGGTATTCGGGATTCTATTTGGAAGATCCTTGCCTTTTTAGGGTTCTCAGAATAAGCACTGGATTTAGGCAAGTTTTTGAATTAATTTCCAAATTCGATATGGGTTAAAATTTAGGAATTCCCAAATTGGAAAATACCTAGATTGGAAAGTTTCCCGAACTGTGGAGGTCTTCCAAGAAAGATTTGATTGCGAGATCCCTTATACTTTTGGGAAATTTCCCAAAATTGAAATTCTGCTAGATTTGGGGTGTTTCCTTTTTGCAAACTTTTTCAAATTCGGAGGATTTCTAAAGATAGAAATTCTTCTAAAGAGGAAACTTCTAAGAGGGGAAACCCTAATTAAGCAGAGTTTCAAGATTTTGGAATCTTTCCAAAAATCACACATCCTTGATTGGTGATTTCTAAAAATCTGCAGAATATAAAACTAATTTTTTTGAATTTTGATTTTATTATTTTTTGGGTATTTTTCACTTAATCTAGGGTTTCTAAAAAACC
Source organism: Euptelea pleiosperma (assembly GCA_035048495.1). Classification (NCBI taxonomy): domain Eukaryota; kingdom Viridiplantae; phylum Streptophyta; class Magnoliopsida; order Ranunculales; family Eupteleaceae; genus Euptelea; species Euptelea pleiosperma. The sequence goes on along the minus strand of CM068553.1, from coordinate 28,451,795 downwards.
TTAGAACAAGATCTACCAGTTATATGGAAAGCAGTAAAATTCCTAAATTATTACAAATTGCACTCGGCCTTCCGAGGCATTAAAAATAGTAATTTAAAAAAACTGTTAAAAATCACTAAAAACAAAAAAATAGAAAGTTTCCCGAAAAGGTCGGGCTGGCGGTAGAGCTTGCAGCGGTGCAGGAGGCACAGGCGGTGGTTGAAGAGAGAAGATGCAGCCACGGTGTTGGAGGAGCAGGCTGGAGACGTTATAGTTGTAGGGAGCAGCAGCGGTGAGGAGGGGCAAGTTGCAGACGAGGAAGAGGGGCAGAAGAAGAGAAGAAAACAATGAAGAAGAAGGGAAGATGGTGGCGGCCGGAGTTCTGCAACTCCGGCTGGAATGAAGAAGAAGAAGAAGAAGAAAAGGAAGGAAGAAGAGAAAGAGAACGTGGCGTGGTGAGCAGAGGAAATAGAAGAGGAGAAGGGCGGAAGAGAAGAAGAAGGCGTGGAAGATGAACCTGTCAGAGTTACAGGTTCTCGCCGAAAAAAGAGACGATGAAGAAGAAGAAAGAAAGGAAAAGAAGGAGAAGGAGGAGAGGAAAAGGTCAGGAATGGTTATGGGGAAGGATAGAAAGAGATGGGAGGGGGATTAGGGTTCCAAAGAACCCTTCTCCTTCTTTTTTTAAAGCTCCCTATTTCCTTTAATGGAAATAGGGATTTTTTTGAAAAATATATATATATATATATTAAGTAAAATGCTACTTTTCTTTGGGGGAATGTCCCCATTTAGTGGACCCCCCATTTTTTAAAATTTAATTAAAATTATTTTGAAGTTCACGGGGTCCACTAACTGGTCGGACAGCTGGTCGATGATGATGGGCCCGGCTACTGTCCCACATAGATTGATGATGTCCATCGTCTCACAAGATGATGTGACAGATAGTCTGATGGCGATCGGATGGATGGTGACTTGATTGGGACCCAGATTGGTAGATCGACGGATCTAGAGAGATCCAACGGTCCGATCGAAGATCAACGGTCCGATGGAAGATCCAATGGTCAAAAAGCTAAGGGAGATGAGATAGAGCCAATGGGCAGGAGTTCTAGGGTTAGGTCAGTAGATTCGAGGATCAAGAGATGAAGAGAGAGAGAGAGAGAGAATAAGGAAAGATGAGAGAGAAAGTATCAAAAAAATGGAGAAAAGTATTAGCAGAGGGTCTAGAACCCTGGTCTTCACTGTGACCATCCTCACGCTTCTCCAGTAGAGTAGACTATCATTCCTTGCTGACTCATGTGGCTTTAAACGCTTTGGTCCGTCTCTTGGTCATAGGCTCTCCTGTTCTTTTCGTTCTTTGGGCCGACTTTTTGGTCCTCCTATTCAGCCCATAGTTGGCCCATATCTTTTAGTCATAGCATGTGGGCTCTTTAAGCTTTGATAATGGGCTTTCCTGATTGATGTGGGCTCGCAAGTCTCGAGAATTGTCCCATCGGGGTTTCCTGCGATAGAAGAAGCGCGTAATGAGACTTAATCAGAACGGCTTAATATCTAGACTTCTAAAAATGTGTTTAATGCATGCAAATATACCATTTCGTCCAGAAAAGTGTGTTCTACGCAATGAGATAGACTCTTACACAGAAAAGTGGATAATTAGAGCAGTTTTACGTAGGAGAGTGCGATAATGCTAAAAGGATAATTGCTTAAAATAAGCACTTTTGAGCGAATATCAGTGACATTGGTAGGCTTCATATCTTTCAGTCCTAACTGCTGATATACCGAGAATGGTATAAGGTTAACGCTAGCCCCTAAATCTAGCAAGGTCATGCAGCTAAAGTTGTCTCCAATTTCGCATTGGACAGTTGGGCTACTTGGATCCTTGTGTTTGATCATACTGTTGCGTTGAATGAACGCGGTAGCTTTTTCGGCCAAAAAGGCAGCTTTGGGTACATGCGTACGCCGCTTAACTGTGCACAAGTCCTTGAGGAATTTGGCATAGGAGGGGATTTGCTTGATAGCAGAAAGGAATGGGATATTGATCTGAACGTCTTTAAAGATGTCTAAGATCTCTGAGAGTTGCTGATCCCGCTTATCTTGGACAAGTTTGTCCGGGAAGGGAGGCTTTACTCGACAAATGGATTTGTCTTTAGCCTTCGATTTTTGCACAGGGATATCAGATGTTGGTGCAGAGTTAGAAGAAGCAGAGGTAGGATTGGTACTAATTTCCTCTGTACGAGTGATGGGTGCTGGAGATGGCACCGACGGTGGTTAGACTCCCATGTCCACAGTTTTTCCAGATCGTAGGGTGGTTACAGCTTGCACCTCCCCTTAACAATTCTCATTCTGGCTCTGAGATTGGGAACCGATCTCATATACTACTCCTTTAGCATTTCCTTTTGGGTTAGCGATGGGTTGGCTAGGGAAGATGCCTTTAGCTTTCTCAGCTTCCAGGTTGCCTAAGCGTTGCTTTAGACGAAGCATGGATTGGTGTTGCTGTTGCTCTAGGCGTTGCATAGATTGTTGTTGCTGAGTAATGAGTTGAGCTAGAAGGTCTTCGATACCGGATTTGGGGACCGACTGTTGGGGGGCAGCTAATGGGAGCTGAGGCACCAATTCGCGACTCGAGCTCATCGGAGCATTATAGTTATAAGAAGTAGTGGGGACAATCGGTTGGTTCTGAAAGGTTTGTGGGACTCTTTTGCTGATTCCGAAATGTGCTCGGTTGTCTAGAGTATTGACTCTGTTGGAACTGCAGGTACTGACTCTGCTGGTATTGTCCCTGATTGAATTGCCTATTGGGTTGATTGAACCCAAGAGGATACATGCTCTGAGGTTGACGCGGAGGTTGAGCTGGCGGTTGAGTAGACTGATGCCTCCAAGAGAAGTTAGGGTGGTTTCTCGTGTCCGGATGATAAGATTGATTATACGAGTTTTGAGTGGGTGGTTTGTATGTGCTGAAAGCACAAACTTCTTCCTGAAGAGGATTAGACCATCCTTCATTCAAAGGACAATGCTCAGTAGTATGGGAGGGTTGCAGACAGAGGGTGCAGGATTCCATAGGGCTCTCGTGTCCCATATGCATGATTGGGGTAGACTGTTGAGTAGGCTTTTGTACTGACACAGCCAGTGCCGAAACTGACTTGCTCAACTCTTGAATGACAGATCGAAGCTCAGTGTCTGCTGTAGCGTCATGTGCCTTGGTTGTCCTTTGGACCGAAGTGGTTCGACTAAACTCTGAGTCAGTCGTCCAATGTTGAGAGTTTTCTCCTAACTCTCCCAAGAATTTGTATGCATCGGTCGGAGGTTGGTGCAGGAATTTTCCCTGGCACATTGACTTTACCATGGTCTGGGACTCATCAGTAAGTCCCTTGTAGAAGACGTGGACAAGATTGCCCTTGTCAATGCTATGGTGGGGACACTTAGTCAGGTAGTCTTGGAATCTATCCCACGCTTCGAAAAATTTCTCATCAGACTTCTGTCGAAAGTCCTGGATGAGTTGCTTCATTTGGTTGGTCCGAGTCATGGGGTAGAATTTAGACATGAATTTGCCCACCAACTCTTTCCAACTGCTAATTGAATCAGCGGGTAAGGAGTAGAGCCAATCTGAGGCTCGGTCTTTGAGTGAGAATGGGAAAACTCGCAGACGTACATTGTCACCATCAAGGTTCTGATTCTTGAAAAGTAGGATGACATGTTGGAATTCCCTAATATGGGAATATGGGTCTTCTCTTGGGAGACCAGGAAAGGTTGGCAGCATTTGGATCGTCTGCGGCCTGATATCAAACTGTACCGTCGTAGTAGGTGGGAGAATAATGCAAGTGGGCGGATTAGCAGAGATAGGGGTGAACGTCTCGATAAGAGGTTGTTCGACTGCCATGACTACAAAGGTAGTAGTAGTGGGGGAGGTGGGTGGGGAAAGAGATTGGAAAGAATTCAGTAGAAGATCCACTGTAGGTACGTGATTCTCAGATCGAATCAAGCGCTTGTTCGGACGAGTCCAAACGGACATACGCTGATGAAGCAAGCTCTATACTTGGCAAAAAGTTGCCAGAGAGGAACACTATCCTAAATGATGCACACCAAGCACATATAATCTTATTGTAAGCAATCAGGATATATTTTAGGAATTATCTTTGTTAGTTTTGGGGCTAGAGTAGATTATGACAGTGGGCGGACCACTGGTTTATCTTTTAACCGCCGGACTAACTGTTTTGCACTCAGAGGTTCTCACCAGGCTACACTCTTCAGAGCGAATCCTTTAGTACTAACTCTAGTTAACAACAAGGCAATCCAAATCCTAGACAGACGTGCGGCACAATGGCTGTCTTAAGTACGTCTCAGACTAACCGGATTGGTCAAGTGGATAAGAAGAGTGTTCCCTCGGGTTAAGCTAGGGTTGATGCGTGTTCCTAGTCCACACACAACTAACCGCCGAATAGTCCAAGATGCCATGTCGAGCTCAGTGTACTTGAGTAGCAGGGACTTATGGGTGTGTTAGACAACAGGGACCCGCGCTCGTGGTCTTATTTCGATTGGATGTTAAGCGGGTTCGCTTTGTGTGGATTTTTCCTCGAACACCGGGCTAATTGGCTCTACTTCTTGATTCTTTTTATTATAGATGGATCCTAGGGATCAATTTCAGCTGGAGTGATGAGGTGGGTGATGAAATCCCACCAGTTTCAATTTTGGAGCTGGGTCTGCTCTCTTAGAGTTGATTGATTAACGGCCACGCCACGCAAGTCGAATAATATGTATGCGAAAGCAAATAGACAAGCGGCAATGATTCACCCAATAACACCGTATCGCACTCAAGGCGAGGATAGGGACTTACCTCCCGTGGGCCACGCCACGAGGTCGCCTCCGTGGGTTAAGGAGGGGTATCCTAATGGGCTCGGGCCCGACTCCATCTCTTTGAGCTTTCGCTCCCTACCCACACTGGATCGTGTTCCTACAAAAAAGTTAGATCGCACGGTCTAGGTATTTGGGATTCTATTTGGAAGATCCTTGCCTTTTTAGGGTTCATTGAACAAGCACTGGATTTAGGCAAGTTATTGAATTAGTTTTCAAATTCGAGATGGGTTAAAATTTAAGAATTCTCAGATTGGAAAATACCTAGATTGGAAAGTTTCCCGAACTGTAGAGATCTTCCAAGAAAGATTTGATTGCGAGATCCCTTACAATTTTGGGAAATTTTCCAAAATTGAAATTCTGCTAGATTTTGGGTATTTCCTTTTGTAGACTTTTCCAAATTCGGAGGGTTTCTAAAGATAGAAATTCCTCTAAAGTGGAAACTTCTAAGAGGGAAAACCCTAATTTAGCAAAGTTTTAAGATTTTAGAATCTTTCCAAAAATCGCAAATCCGAGATTGGTGATTTCTAAAAATCTGCAGAAGATAAAATCCTAATTTTTTTGAATTTCGATTTTTGATTTTTTTGGTATTTTTCACTTAATCTAGGGTTTCTAAAAAATCTTAAAAGAAGATCTAGCAATTATTTGGAAAGCAGTAAAATTCCTAAATTATTACAACTTTGCACTCGGCCTTCCGAGGCATTAAAAATAGTAATTTAAAAGACTGCTAAAAATCACTAAAAACAAAAAATAGAAAGTTTCCCGAAAAGGTCGGGCTGTCCAAATTGAGCAGCTTTTCGCTTCAGCAACTTTCTAATTCCGTCTTTACGTCCTTTTTCGCACTCCCGAACACCCGACCGGCAGCGGCGCCATTTGAAAGTAGGGTTTTTCTATGTCGTCGAATCGGAAACCCCAGTTTCAACACATTTTTAATTTATCCGAGATATTTAACCTGTAAAATGAGCAGTTTTGCATAGTGGCTCATGTCGGATGTCGAATCCGCACTCGGGTTAAGAATTAGTGCATTATCAGAACAACAAAACATGAAAATTGCTAGAGAATATGATAAGGTGGGAATGGTGGAGAGATTAAGATTAAAACATGCTTTTGATGAGATTATTTTAGAGAGAGAATTTCCCACATGCATTAACGAAAACACTAAACATAAACTAAGAAATTTAAAATAACACTTTATTGATTGAAAGAAATAATAACCGACAATTGTTTAAATGAAAATCTATCTAAAAAAAATAACAAACTAGTTAAACTCTAGAGAGAGAGAGAGGGGTGAGAAGAGAGAGAAACGAAACCTAGAGTGAGAAAACTTGAACTTACCCATGGAGAGAAGCGGTCAATGGCTCGGCCAAGTGAAAGGATGCATGCAAATGGTGAAAATGACCAAGAAGAAGGTACATGTAAAGAGTGGTGCTTGCTGGCCGTTAATGTGGAGATAGGTGATGGCTTAGGGGATCCGGTGCACTTGGGGTGAGTTGCTGACCGTCCAAAAGAGACGACTAGAAGTGGTTGCTGGGTGTGGTATTGAGTGGTGAAGATGGTGGCTAGGAGGGAAGGCTTTGGCCAGCGTGGTGGGACATGCAAGGAGAGGCAGCAACGTCTTGCAAGTTGAGTGGTTGGGAGACGATCATGGGTGCTCCATGTGTGCTATCGGACGGTGCAAGGGAGGAGCAGATCTGCGGTTGGTGCTTGGAAGATCGCTGCTTGATGGCTCTTGAGGAGCTAACGGCCTGCTCTCTTGCAGGCTGTGAAGACGGTGGTCAAGAGGATGTTGCAACACCGTTGGATGCACAAAAACAGCGAGGTGGATGGTGGCGGACCAAGACGTTGGTGATGGAGGAGATGACCAGTGGTGACCGGAGTTGCAGGCTGCAACTCCGGTGGGGCGTTAATGGGGTGATGGCTCGCTGGTTGTGGTGCAGCAACGGTGGATTGGGAGATGAAGAAGATCGATAAAATGGACTACGTGTTGGTGAAGGTGGCTGGTGGAGCGGCTTGTGGAGGTGGCTGGTGGAGCGGCTTGTGGAGGTGCTGTGCTAGAGGCGGACTGGTGCAGACGGAGTGGTGGCCGCTGACGGCCGGAGTTGCAGGTCTGCAACTCCGGCGTTGAGAAGAAGAAGAAGACAAGAAGGAGAGGAGAAGGGGCAGAAGGAGAGGATGGGGTTGTGCAGGTGATGGCTGGAGTTGCAACCTGCAACTCTGGCGAAAACGTTAGGAAGAAGAAACGGAAGAAGAAGAGGAGAAGAAGAGGAGAAAGAAGGAGAAGAAGAGGCGAAAACGTGGTGGGCTTGTTTTTTGGGGAGAGAAGGGAGCAATAAGGAGGGGGATTAGGGTTCCAAAGAACCCTTCTCCTTCCCCTTTTAAAGCTCCCTAGTTTCCATTAATAGAAATTAAGAAATTTTTTTAAATAAAAAATATATATATATATATATTTTTTTTTTAAAGTAAAACACTACTTTTCTTTGGGGAATTTCCCCATTTAGTGGACCCCCCATTTTTTAAAATCTAATTAAAATTATTTTGAAATTCACGGGGTCCACTAACTGGTCGGACAGCGGGTCGATGATGATGGGCCCGGCTACTTGCCCACATGGATTGATGATGTCCATCATCTCACAAGATGATGTGACAGACAGTCTGATGGCGATCGGATGGATGGTGACTTGATTGGGACCCAGATTGGTAGATCGACAGATTTAGAGAGATCCAACGGTCCGGTGGAAGATCCAACGGTCCGATTGAAGATCCAACGGTCAGAAAGCTAAGGGAGATGATACAGAGCCAATAGCAGGAGTTCTGGGGTTAGGTCAGTAGATTTGAGGACCGAGAGATGAAAAGAGAGAGAATAAGGAGAGATGAGAGAGAAAATATCAGAAAATGGAGATAAAAGTATTGGCAGAGGGTCTGGAACCCTGGTTTTCACTGTGACCATCCTCACGCTTCTCCAATAGAGTAGACTATCATTCTTTGCTGACTCATGTGGCTTTAAACGCTTTGGTCCGTCTCTTGGTCATTGGCTCTCCTGCTCTCTTCGTTCTTCGGGCCGGCTTTTTGGTCCTCTTATTCAGCTCATATTTGGCCCATATCTTCTAGTCATAGCATGTGGGCTCTTTAAGCTTTGATAATGGGCTTTTCTGATCGATGTGGGCTCGCAAGTCTCGAGAATTGTTCCATCGGGGTTTCCTACGATAGAAGAAGCGCGTAATGAGACTTTATCAGAACGACTCAATGTCTAGACTTTCAAAAATGTGTTTAATGCATGCAAATATACCATTTCGTCTAGAAAAGTGTGTTCTATGCAACAAAAGATACTCTTACGTAGATAAATAGAGCATTTTAACGTAGGAGAGTGTGAAAACGCTTAGAAGATAACAGTGGAAAATACGCACTTTTAAGCGAATATCATCCGTGCCCGTGGCACTTTCCGACAAAGTGTTTGTCAAAATTGGGTGGGAGTTAATCTCTGCCATTGATATGAAGCATAGTAGATCTCAGCCACTCATTACTGAAGCTATATAAGATAAGAGGGGGTATAAGACAACCACTGTCACTTGTTATATAGATAGTGGGTAGCCCATGCCCAAGGCACTCTCCAACAAAGCGTTTGCCAAAATCAGGTGTGAATGACTGAGATCTACCGTCTATTTTGGAGATAAGATCTTGGCCCTTCTTTGTTGAAACATATAAGAGGGGACATAAGTGGGGAGACAACTTCCCTGTTTTTTAGACTAGTAGGTGGCCCTTGCCCACGGCACTCTCTGACAAAGCATTTGTCAAAATCGGGTGTGAGTGGCTTAGATCCACCATCCATTTTGGGTGATAAGATCTCAGTCATCCTTTGTGAAGCCGATAAGAGGGGGGATATATAACTTCTCAGTTTTGTTAATGGGTGGCTGATAAGATGTATAGCGGGTGGCCGGTGCCCTCAACACTCCCCTACAAAACATTTCCCAAAAATCGGGTGTGAGTGGTTGAGATCCATAGTCAATTTGGGGGATAAGATCTCGGCCATCCTTTGTGAAGCCGATAAGAGGGGTATAAGTGGGAGATAATTTCCCTATTAAATTAAGGGTTGATATGGGCCATTGGATATATGAAGCCTATAAGAGGGGAAGGCAACCGTTGTGTTTTGTTGTATGCTAGTAAATGGCCCGTGCCCACGGCACTCTCCGATAAAAGCGTTTGCAAAAATTGGTGTCTTCAGCACTCAAACGGTATAACGGACTGGGGTGTTACCGTTTTTTCCATTATAATGGATTGTAACGCACAGAGGGAGAAATAGAAAAATAACAGAAATAACAAAAAATAACGGTGGTGAAATTCAAATTTTGAATAAATTGAGGTCAAATGAAGCGGATTGAGTGGTTGAAATCTAACCGTCCACATTAGATCGATGGATTTGATCTCAACCACTCTTTATCTAGCCGTCCACATTAGATGGATGGATAAGATAAGAGAATACAACTGAGTTGTCTTGTTATATGCGTGGGTGGCCCGTGCCCGCGGTACTTTCCGACAAAGTGTTTGTCAAAATCGGATGGGAGTTAATCTCAGCCATCGATATGAAGCATAGTGGATCTCAGCCACTCATTATTAAGGCCATATAAGATAAGAGGGGTATAAGACTACCACTGTCACTTATTATATAGATAGTCGGTGGCCAGTGCCGAGGGCAACAAAGCGTTTGTCAAAATTGGGTGTGAATGGCTGAGATCCACCATCTATTTGGGGGATAAGATCTCAGCCCTTCTTTGTCTAAATAGATAAGAGAGGGTATAAGTGGGGAGACAACTTCCCTGTTTTATTATATAGATGTAGTGGGTGGCCTGTGCCCACGACACTCTCCAACAAAGCGTTTGCCAAAATTGGGTGTGAGTGGTTGAGATCCACCGTCTATTTTGGAGATAAGATCTTGGCCCTTCTTTGTTGAAACATATAAGAGGGGGAGACAACTTCCCTGTTTTGTTATATAGATAGTGGGTGGCCTGTTCCCACGACACTCTCCAACAAAGTGTTTGCCAAAATTGAGTGTGAGTGGCTGAGATCCATCGTCTATTTTGGAGATAAGATCTTGGCCCTTCTTTGTTGAAACATATAAGAGGGGGTATAAGAGGGGAGACAACTTCCCAGTTTTGTTATATAGATATAGAAAGTTCAATTCTGTTAGATGTCCAAACCAAGGTTTAAAAATCGGCTGTTATAACGGATTTGAACCTACCCCGCTATGTTTCATACAGTTAAAACGCCCAGAAAAATGGCCGTTATAACGAAAATAACGGCTGTTATTTTCTGTTTTAACAAAAATAATGACCATTATTTTCTGGGAAAAATTGTGAAAAAATGGCAGTTTCTTTCATTTTTTTTTTCCGTTATTTTCCGCTATATTATATTTTTTTTCCCGTTATTTTCCTCAAAATTGAAAATTTGAATTTCAGCGTCCTTTTTTTCCGTTATTTCCCATTTTTTTTCGTTTTTGCCCCTAGCGTTTTTTCGTTATAACGAAAAACGATACGCCCCAGACCGTTATACAGTTGTAACGGTCCCTTTAAAACTTGGTCCAAAGACTCCAAACAGCTAAAATTAGAATTCGAATTCCACGTAATTTCCACGCGGTGCAACTATCTCAATTCTTTGAATTCAAATTCTTAACCGGTAACAAAGCAAAGGAGAAGAGAAAGAAGAGAAGAGAAAGACGCAATCCAGTGACCAAGCCTCTAGGTTTACCAAGAACTGGTAACAAAGCAAAGGGGAAGAGAAAGAATAGAAGAAAGCAATGGCGTCAGCGGCAGGTTCGAGCGCGGCAGTGCCGTTCTGGAGAGCAGCGGGGATGACATACATAACATACTCCAACATCTGCGCCTCTCTCTTACGGAACTGCCTCAAGGAGCCTCACAAATCCGAAACCCTAAGTCGCGAGAAGGTTCATTTCGCCGTCTCCAAATGGGTCGACGGAAAACCAGAGAAACCCAGTAATAATCTCTCACTCTTTCTCTATCTCTTGAATTTAGGGTTTTATCGTGTTCTCCGCTTTGATTTGTTCGAAAATCTAGGGTTTCTATTTGTGAATTCGTTCGTCTCTTTAGATCGTTGTGGAACTTTATCGAATTATCAAGCTAGATTATTGGTTTCGTTGGTGAATGTTAGTTTGCGTTATTGATCCAAGATTTTTTTTTTCTTGCTCCTATAGATACGTATTTCCAATATTCTCACCCTGCCCTCATCCATCTCAACAGGCCTCAATATTCTCAGAGAGACCTCTTTCCTCTCTTGCCTTCGCTCCCTCCTCCTCTACCGGTTTGCCTTTTGTTGCAGTCATGGGGTGAAGTTGAACTCGTCGTCTTCGCAGTGGATTGGACAACAGTCCTTCAACCAACGCCATGGATCGTCTCCTCGCTCGGGTTTCCACCGACTCGCTCTCTCGATCGCGCTGGAGCTTACACCAACGAACTTGTGTAAACTGCCGTGAGTTCATTTTATCCCTAACCCTAATTGTCTACATATTACCCGATTTTGCATTTAATCTACCAGTAGCAATCTTTGTGGAATCCTATGCGTACAGATGATTTCATTGTAGATATTCATATATTCTGTCCATTGTGTCTTTATTGATGAAAATTTCTGAACTTCCAAGCTGATCGAGCTTGCTTTGGAATTCCATAACTTCTCTTTGGATCGATCTAGGGTTTGGAGCTTGTTTAAGGTGGTTAGACAGCTGTGATTCGTTTGAGATTCGTCGAGTTGAGATTCCTTGGAGGCTAACTTTTATGCCGGTTCTCTGTTTTCTTTTCTGTTAGTCACAATTGGTGAGAGCTAAAGCTGATTGATTGTCTGTTAGAGCCTTTTAGTTAGTGTTTTCATCAAATTTTTTTTTGATTTTTCTACTTCTGTAGTTTTTAAGAATGATTGAAAGTTTTGGTATTTTCAGTGGGTTTAATCTTCACTCTGATCTTCTGTGTTAAATTTGTATAGTTATTTTTATCTCAGCTTCCTCTTTTTCCGTTTCATCTTCTTCTTCATCTCGTTTTGGTTTGGTTCCTCTCTATGATCATATTTCTTTTAAATATATTTATGGTCTAAGACATCTCTGATTCATCGTTAATGAGTTCTTCTTCAAATGTATTATGTCGTACGAAACTTCTCCAGTTATTCTCAAATATGCAAGATCATTAATTAAGATTGTATGAAAAAGTGCCAAAGAAGAAAGTAGAATGTAAAGTTCAGCGACTCTTTCTACCCAACTCAGATTTCTCTTAATTGAAAACTTTGAGATCGTCCTTACCTGCATGATCCAAGGGGCTTATGGTAGTACTAGTTATGTGTTCTCCATTGCTTCACCTTTCTCTGATGCTCCAAGTTGTGGATGTGGGAAGTGCAGAACTGTTGCACACCTTCACACCTTTACGGAAGGAGGATGATGATATGTCACCTAGTGTGCCTTCCATAACAAAAATGTTTACCAGTTCAGATGGCAGTGGTTATCTGCCGTACTCTCTTTTTGGCCCAAATTATCGATTTGATCTTTCATGTTTGGGGCTGCAACTAATAATTGCAAACATCATTTCCTAATTTTCCATGATTTGGGATGATGTATATTGATTGGAGAAATACAAGTCTCTTTGTCTATATATGTTTGCTGGGATAATTATTTCTGTATCGGTGTATGTCCTTGCAATTGGAGGATTTTTCCATTTAAGATCCCAAGGGTTCTTTGGTCATTAGGATCTCAACAGGGTACCGAGTTTCTCTAAAATGTTTTGGGCATCCAGTTGGACCTTAAAAAAGTTACACAATATTCTGATATCTACTCAAATTAATATAGTGCTCATGGCATGGTTTCATGTAGTTAAATGTCAACTGTTGATTGCGTAAATATTCGTCTTTTATGAATCACTGGGATGCATTATTGAATTCATTACTTCACTGCTTTGCTTTCTCATTTTCTCTACCTGCTACTGCTTTATTTGTTCATTTATTATTTTTTCACTAGCACTTGTAGGTGCTGCTGCTCTTATTATGCATTTAAGTGAATTATAAGTGTACTCTTAAATATTTATCATTGAAACTCTGGAGTATTAGATCAAAGTTGGGGCAAGAACATGTTAAATAGCTCAGGTTTGTAAGCATAACGGGTGGTTTAGAGGTGCTAGACCATTAGAAAAGTGATGGAAATATTATCGGGAGTTTTATAAAGGTAACTGAGAGAGAATTCTGGTTTGGGTTTAAACAGATTAGAGAAATCAGTTCCACAGATGCTGGAATAATTGGGATTGTACCATAGCTAAAATTAAAGATTAAAAGAGATGAACATGGCTATCTAAGGTTCTAATAAGATTGATTATGAACTTCAGAGAAGGCTGGGTTTGGGTATTTGTTATTTATAAACGGGGTCACACGATAGCTTATGGTTAGGTTTTGTGATGCTAGACAAGTAAGCTAAGTTAGGATTTTCTGGGATGATGCTAGCAGCAGAAAATAGAAATAAAATAGAGAGGAGAGAAGATAGGGAATTGGAGCCTCACCACTTCTAAGAACACTAAGGTGTCACACCAGCCTTCCAAGAGAACCAAACAAATGAAGTTCCACCAGCCAAAAGCAGATGAATCACACCTCTCACAGACTCAAATCCCCTTACATGTGCGCTTTCCACATGTTGACATTTAACTACACAAAACCATTCCATTTTTTGACACTTGTCCTTATACTTAGGATGTTTCTGGACATAGATTGGTCCCTTCCAATCCACAAAAGGTGCACTTGCGAAAGTGAAAGTGAAAGTTCGCATGTATGGAGGCCTTGCAAGGGCAAGTTCTTGGTTGCGTACGTCGATGATACCCTGATACCCTGAATCACAGTACCTCCAAGGTAAGAGTCCTATAGACGAGGAAGAGTCCCGTAATCATGAACGAGGCCGAGGTCGAGGCTGGGACCTAGGTAAAGATCGTGGGGGTGGCCACCAACCCCTTGCTGAATATTAGGGCTCTATGACCACGATGACGGTTAAGATTGATGCTCCTAGCTTTGATTGTCGCTTGGACCCAAAAGTTTTTCTTGATTGGTTGTCAGATATGGACCACTACTTTGAGTCGTACAAAATGCCTGAAGTTTTTAGAGTTTGGTTTGCGAAGATGTAATTGGTAGAACAAGCCAACCTTTATTGGACCAACATCGAGCGTAAGATTTATAGAAGTGCCGAAGAACCCATTGCTCAGTAGATTGAAATGAAGGAAGTCTTCATGGAGAAGTAATTGTCTTTGACCTATCGCGAGAGACTTTTAGATCAATGGCAATCCCTTAGCCCGAGATCTATGTCTGTCGCTCATTACATCGCAAAATTCGACGAATACATGATGCGATGTAACATCAAGGAAAACCCTCTGATGACCTTATCCAGGTTTCGTATGGGTCTTCGATTTGAGCTATAGAGAGGGCTGATTCCCTATGATGTCCACACTTTGGGGCATGCCCATTAGATGGCCAAGATTTAGAGTGGCATCTTAAATTGTAGCGTGAGAGATGTTTTGACTCCTGAAACCGAGCTACTAAGCCCCTTACCTTGGGATCGAAACCTAATGTTCGGAGTCAGCTTCCCTTTGGAGCGAAACTATGCATCATCAAAGCCCTTTTATCTTAGAGGTGACAGGTTTCCATTCAGTTTTCTTCCTGTAACGACACCTTGTGGTGTGATGTGGTACCTATGGAAGTAGGTCATATGATTCTGTGTAGGACTCGATTTTACTTATAGGATTGAAACGTCACACTGTTCGGCAGATTGACCATGTGTTCTTTATTTATGAAGCCAAGAGGATTAAGTTGAACCCTTTACCACCCAAGAACACCACTGAGAGGAATGATAATACAAAGAAGGGTGAGAGTTGGAAAGGACCACTATCCAAATCTCTTCACATCATCAATGTGAAAGAATTCGGGAGAGACGAAGGATGATTCCATCATTTATGCCCTCTTAGTCAAATATTCCTCTCTTGAATTGGTTGTTGAGATTCCACCAAATTTAGTTATGTTGTATAGGGATTTTCAGGATGTTTTTCCTAATTTACAATACCTCCAAGGAAGAGTTTTGTAGACGAGGAAGGGTCCCATAATGAAGAGTGAGCTGAGGTCGAGGCTGAGACTCTGGCAGAGATCATGGCGATGGTCTCATGTGTTATGATTGTTGATTTTTTATATTTCCGCACCTAGTTATAATCAATAGCGAATGCATGCGATTCAAACCTAACCAGACCAGTAAATTGAAGTAGGTTGTTAGTAATTAATTAATTTTTAAATACTTATTCAATCCTCCTTCTAGGTATCTAGTGATATAGGGATACACATTATTTCAATTGGTATCAGAGTCGTTCACTCTTTGTCGGTCTAATCACCTGAGTGAGTTCCTGCTTAGAATTTGTATTTCTCTACGTCAGACAAGATGCAAAGAGAAGGAGACAATACCTCCAGACCTCCACTTTTTGATGGAGAAAACTACGTATATTGGAAAGCCATGATGCTTGCTTTTCTCAAGTCTATTAACGAGAGAGTTTGGATGGTAGTATTGGATGGTTGGACCCTTCCCACTACCAAAGTGGATGATAAAAAAGTCCCTAAACTTAAAGCTCAATGGACAAGGGAAGACCTTGAAGAATGCTGTCTAAACAGCAACAGTTTAAACACCATTTTTAATGCTGTGGACAAAAGCAAGTTTCTTAGGATCTCTACCAGCACACTATTTAAGGATGCGTGAGATATACTGGAAATCATTAGTGAGGGTAAGATTTCTAAACTGCAGATGCTGACTACCAAGTTCGAATCCGTCAGAATGGAGGAGAACGAGACATATGCTGAGTTTTATGCTAAAGTCAGTGATATTGTCAACTCTGCCCACAATTTGGGAGAGATTATCCTTGAACCCAAAGTGGTCAGGAAAGTGTTGAGATCTCTGCCTGAGAGGTTTCAAGCAAAGGTTACAGCAATCGAGGAGAGCAAAGATGTTGACTCCCTCAAGATTGATGAATCGGTTGGTTCTCTGCAAACTTTTGAATTAAACATGAGACAACTAAAGAAAACCAAGGGCATTGCCCTTAGAGCTTCAAAAGCTCATGAACCAGAGTCTGAGACAGACTCTGAAGAGAATCTAGCCCTCTTTGTTAAAAAGTTATGAAAAATTTTTGTCCTAGAAACGACAAACTTAATAATAATAATTTTTCTGACAGATCGAGGGAACGATCAAAACCCCATGAGAGGGTTAGTAAAACTGACAAACCCAAGAGGGTAAATAAATTTGAAGAAACCTAGTGTTTTAAATGCCGAGGGTTTGGTCACATTGCTAATGTGTGCCCAAACAAAGAAGATTACGAGGGTAAAGCCAAAGCATTAAATGCCACATGGGATGATGAGTCAGGAACTGATAAATCTGATGACTACATTGACTAGTGGCAGTGAAAGTGCTGGTAATTAAACAACATTCACTGCCAGACTTTTTAGTTTGAATGGTCCTTAAGAAGATGAGACCATAAATGAGAATCCAGAGAGTTATGACAACTCTTGTAGTGTGGACTCAAACAATTCTAGAATAGCCTTCAATGAGCTGTATGAGGAGTCTGTTAAAATTATTAAGGCCAATAAACTTTTATCTGACAGAGTCACGAGTCTAGACTCTGAGAAAAAGGCCTTACAACGAGACACAAGATCTATTAGAACTAGTTGGACAATTAGAGCAAGAGAACGAGTCTCTTAAGGAAAGAAACGAGTTTTTGGAACGCGAATTCTAGATTAGTAACACCGATAAGTTATCCCTTGAGAAACAAATTATTAATCTGAAAATGGATATATCTTGTTTTTCCTCTTGCATTGCCAAACTTGACAGAATGCTTTAGGTGGGTAAAGATCATGGAGACAATAGTGGATTGATACAATGTTAACTCTGCATCCACATTTAAAACAATTTGTTAAAGCTAAAACTGTACCCACACCCAAGGCTGACCTAGTAAAATTGCCAAAAACAATCGTGTCAGTGCGTATTGTAAAGAAAAAGGTCACCAGGACTGCCTCAAACTGCGGAAGAAAAATGAGGTTCCTCCCAAAAGAAAACCTACAGGGAACCCTAGTAATGACATTTCTCAAAGAATGAGAGACCTAAAGAATAGGTCAGAGGCATTTAGCTTGGAAATAAAATCCCTAGAAAAACTCAAATCCGAGTCAGATGACTCAAAAGAGAAAGGAGCCAAAGAAAAATGTTGCTTCACCTACACCCAGAACTCCTAGAGTTAGATTTATATGGGTCAGGAAAGATTCTCTAAGGTGTAACGTGAGCACCACAAAAAATGCTAAATTTAAAGGTAGCACCTGGCTATTAGATAGTGGTTGCTCAAGACATGTTACTGGGGACATAAATATGTTCACTTCCTTTGAAGTGCTCCCCGGGAATGACACTATGACGTATATTGACGCCAGCCGTGGTTATATCAAAGGAAAGGGAACTATAATTGCAAACGGTATCTTTACCTTAGACGAAGTGCTTTACATAAAAGGCGTTGAGGAACATTTTAAGCATTAGTTAGATTTGCGACCAGAAGAATATAGTTCAGTTTACTGAGTCTGGTTGCGACATTTTTGATGAGTTCGGACGAACCATCATGAGAGGAAATAGAAACAGAGACGGTTGCTACACCATAACTGAAATGCCATTCAATCATACCCATGATCCAAATCTAAAAAGGTATTCTTCCTACTATTTTCCCGAGGGCTTCAAGCTCTACATCACTATTCTTTTTCTCAATTCTTATTCCTTGGAGTTGTGATGTGTAGTTTTTGTTTTCTCAGTAGTTTTTCTGCTTTAATTTTAATTCTGCAAAAATTGTTTTGTTAGGATTTGTTTCAAGAAGAAAAAAAGACTAGAAAAAGTTGGAAAATAAAAAATATTTGTGTTAAGTAGGATTGATAGTTTCTGTTATACATAATTGAATTTAAGATTTGATGGGCATTAACTTTATAGAAAAATCTAAAACCAAGACTTGACACTAAGAATAATCTGACAATCACTGTAGAAATTCTAGATAAGTCTTAAGATTAGTCTGATTTACTAGTTTTGCAATCGGTTCAGTTTTATCTGATAACTTTCACATGCACACTGATTTACACCGGTAGTACGGATTTGATAGAGGTATAAAATCTTGTACAATTTGGGATTAGGAATAAACATATACTGATTATAACTTCAAATTAGTAGTGTTCCTACTCTCAATTGATTTCGAAACTTCACTACAATCGACTGTTAGCCTCCCTTTGAGATAGTTCTCCATGGAAAAAGCTACCTCCAAAGAATAGAGTGAAAGCCATCTGTATGGCCCCGTTAAAATTGATGTCTGATTCTATTGCTGCAGAAAAGGGCTACCTATTCTAGGAGAGTTAAAGCTACCATTATAAACAAGTGAAAAACAGAACTACTTGTTAAAAGATGAGAACTGAAAAAGAAAAATCCCAAGTTAAGTTAATAATAACATCAATATTTGCCCTCAGTCGATTTCGAAACTTCACTACAGTCGACTGTTAGCCTCCCTTTGAGATAGTTCTCCATGGAAAAAGCTACCTCCAAAGAATAGAGTGAAAGCCATCTGTATGGCCCCGTTAAAATTGATGTCTGATTCTATTGCTGCAGAAAAGGGCTACCTATTCTAGGAGAGTGAAAGCTACCATTAGAAACAAGTGAAAAACAGAACTACTTGTTAAAAGATGAGAACTGAAAAAGAAAAATCCTGAGTTAAGTTAATAAAAACATCCATATTTGCCCTCAGTCGATTTCGAAACTTCACTACAGTCGACTGTTAGCCTCCCTTTGAGATAGTTCTCCATGGAAAAAGCTACCTCCAAATAATAGAGTGAAAGCCATCTGTATGGCCCCGTTAAAATTGATGTCTGATTCTATTGCTGCAGAAAAGGGCTGCCTATTCTAGGAGAGTGAAAGCTACCATTAGAAACAAGTGAAAAACAGAACTACTTGTTAAAAGATGAGAACTGAAAAAGAAAAATCCTGAGTTAAGTTAATAAAAACATCCATATTTGCCCTCAGTCGATTTCGAAACTTCACTACAGTCGACTGTTAGCCTCCCTTTGAGATAGTTCTCCATGGAAAAAGCTACCTCCAAAGAATAGAGTGAAAGCCATCTGTATGGCCCCGTTAAAATTGATGTCTGATTCTATTGCTGCAGAAAAGGGCTACCTATTCTAGGAGAGTGAAAGCTACCATTAGAAACAAGTGAAAAACAGAACTACTTGTTAAAAGATGAGAACTGAAAAAGAAAAATCCTGAGTTAAATTAATAAAAACATCCATATTTGCCCTCAGTCGATTTCGAAACTTCACTACAGTCGACTGTTAGCCTCCCTTTGAGATAGTTCTCCATGGAAAAAGCTACCTCCAAAGAATAGAGTGAAAGCCATCTGTATGGCCCCGTTAAAATTGATGTCTGATTCTATTGCTGCAGAAAAGGGCTACCTATTCTAGGAGAGTGAAAGCTACCATTAGAAACAAGTGAAAAACAGAACTACTTGTTAAAAGATGAGAACTGAAAAAAAAAAATCCTGAGTTAAGTTAATAAAAACATCCATATTTGCCCTCAGTCGATTTCGAAACTTCACTACAGTCGACTGTTAGCCTCCCTTTGAGATAGTTCTCCATGGAAAAAGCTACCTCCAAATAATAGAGTGAAAGCCATCTGTATGGCCCCGTTAAAATTGATGTCTGATTCTTTTGCTGCAGAAAAGGGCTACCTATTGTAGGAGAGTGAAAGCTACCATTAGAAACAAGTGAAAAACAGAACTACTTGTTAAAAGATGAGAACTGAAAAAGGAAAATCCAGAGTTAACAAGTGAATAAAAACAACCATATTTGCTCTCAGTTGCGACTGTTAGCCTCCCTTTGAGATAGTTCTCCATGGAAAAAGCTACCTCCAAAGAATAGAGTGAAAGCCATCTGTATGGCCCCGTTAAAATTGATGTCTGATTCTATTGCTGCAGAAAAGGGCTACCTATTCTAGGAGAGTGAAAGCTACCATTATAAACAAGTGAAAAACAGAACTACTTGTTAAAAGATGAGAACTGAAAAAGAAAAATCTCGAGTTAAGTTAATAAAAACATCAATATTTGCCCTCAGTCGATTTCGAAACTTCACTACAGTCGACTGTTAGCCTCTCTTTGAGATAGTTCTCCATGGAAAAAGCTACCTCCAAAGAATAGAGTGAAAGCCATCTGTATGGCCCCGTTAAAATTGATGTCTGATTCTATTGCTGCAGAAAAGGGCTACCTATTCTAGGAGAGTGAAAGCTACCATTAGAAACAAGTGAAAAACAGAACTACTTGTTAAAAGATGAGAACTGAAAAAGCAAAATCCAGAGTTAACAAGTGAATAAAAACAACTATATTTGCTCTTAGTTGATTTCGAAACTTCACTACATTCGACTGTTAGCCTCCCTTTGAGATAGTTCTCTATGGAAAAAGCTACCTCCCAACAATAGAGTGAAAGCCATCTGTATGGCCCCGTTAAAATTGATGTCTGATTCTTTTGCTGTAGAAAAGGGCTACCTATTGTAGGAGAGTGAAAGCTACCATTAGAAATAAGTGAAAAACAGAACTACTTGTTAAAAGATGAGAACTGAAAAAGAAAAATCCAGAGATTCTATTACTGTAGAAAAGGGCTACCTATTCTAGGAGAGTGAAAGCTATCATTAGAAACAAGTAAAAAACATAACTACTTGTTAAAAGATGAGAACTGAAAAAGAAAAATCCTGAGTTAACAAGTCAATAAAAACATCCATATTTTCTAGAAAAACAATGTATCCTTTATCAGCAAATACGCTTGATCCAATAGCTCTAATGAGTATTTTATGATCGGATATAGGATACCTCCAGATTCTGAATCGTATTAAGAATTCTTACTAATATCTGTTCTGTACCATAGTAAATAGTCAGCTCAAACACTTGAGGATATTACTTGATAAAATTTAAACCTAAGTGGACTAGTGACAGTGACTTGCTCTAACAATTCATCTAGCATTAATACAGTTCGATACATCTAGATTGAGCTAAAATGTTAAAGTCATAATTTTAGACTTAATATAAAAATTGTTAGTGCCCTTCAAGTTAAAATTTTTGTTTGTATGGTTTAATTGTTTAAATTTTTTTAACTGTGAATCATTATATTTTTCGATTTATACTGACAAATCTTTGAAAAATATACGTACTAGGGATTGAAAAATTTAAAGGTTTAAAGGAAATTTCATTTCAAAAGAAATTGTTTTCTTTTTTTCAACTCGGGCTTTGTCCAATTGATTGGACAGACCACCAATCGATTGGACTGCACGACCCTTCAGATTTTTGAGCCAAAATCTTCATTTTTAAAACCCCAATCGATCGCACAAGCTCTCTATTTCGACTCCAATCGATTCCTCTTCACCAAATCTTTGATCTTTTTGAGTTTTTGAGTTGAAATCACCTGCTGAACCCTCCCATTTTCCTTGATTTCCTCCATTCGTCCATTTTCCCCAAATCTAGTCTATTTTCTTGAAGAATGGGATTTCTTATTTGGTTCATACCATTCGTGGTTCTCATGGCCGATGCACCAAGGAGAAGGAAACAAGTGGTCTACTCAAAGAACGGCGATGTAGAAGAAGTGGCACCCCAGCTTCGCCCGCGGAGTTCCCGTGTTAGGAGAGCAGAACGACTTTCCCAGTCAGGCCGTACAATGCATCGAGACGAATTTTCATGTGGCACGGTCAGTGGTGGGAGAGGTCAGGGTAGAGCTTCAGTTTCGGTTAGTCAACCTCTACCCCTATTTCTTACCCCTTGGGCAGCACATCAGTACAATATCTTTAAAAATCTTAAGTGTACTGTCGAGCATCGTGTAATTCTTGATGATTTTGAGGGAACCATTATTGAGACCATTTTTGGCCATAGGCAGTGGGTACCCCTTATCCAGTACAATTCACCTTATTACCCACTCTCGTACAACTTTTTTTTGCTGAGCTTCATGCTATTGAGAGCGCTGATGCAGAGTCTCTATCTTTTCAGACTTATGTTTCGGGTGTCCACATGGAGATTACTCCAGACATCATAGCCTTCGCCCTAGGTATCCCTTGCCGTGAAACCCTGCTAGAAATTCCCTTGCCTTAGAGGTTTTTCTCTTCCTTGATCATAGCCCCTGGCTTGATCTTTTACCCCCGCCTAAGTTACCATCTAGAAAACCCAACTAGTAAGCCGGAGTGTACCACATGTGACTCAACACCCTCTACGCGACATTGGAGTTCAGGGTGTACTAAATCCTTCACCATCGGGGGTAGACCGGTGAGTGAAAATTAAGATCGGGGTGTACCGATCGACAGTAGGTTTGATGCATACCAAAATGAATAGTGTCGAAGGCATCGTAACTGGAAGGGCGCTTGTGGACTCGACGCGTTGTATCATCAGTGATGACCCTCTCATGACCAAATCTAGGTTTCGTATGGGTTTTTGATCTGAGCTTCAGAGAGAGCTCATTCCCCATTTTATCCATACTTTGGAGGATGCATATTAGGTGGCTCAGGATTTAGAGCGGTATCTTAAACTGTAGTGTGAGATGTTTTGACTCCCGCAACTCGATTGCTAAGCTCCTCCCTTGGGGCAAAACCTAATGTCGGAAGTCAACTTTTGAGAGCTAGTTCTTGCATTCCCTCAGTTTTGGAGACAACAAAAATAAGGGAGTGATCGGGTGAAACTTCAAGAGGAAGGGGACAGACTCGCTGCTTTTACTTGCAAGTCTTTGGACACTTTGCGATCCGTTGTCCCACAAAAGAACCCACTAAGCATCTATATATTGAAGGCACGAGGGGAAAAGCCTGGAGACTTTGAAGAAAAAATCCCTAATCCTGAGCTCAGTCCCAGTGACGAGCACAATGAGGAGGCTAATACCTCATGTCTAGAAGTCATTAAGCACTAACCATGATGAAAGACAATGATGATTGGAGTTGAAATTCCATTTCCCGCACTTATGTCAAGTGTGGCGAGAAGTTGTAAGATCATCGTTAACAGTGGCAGTTGCACCAACGTTGTCTCGTCAAGCAGTCACCCGAACGGGATTGACGCCCATAACCCATCCTCAGCTATATAGAGTTGAGTGGGTAGACGTGTCGTCCATTCCCTTATTTCAGAGGTGTCAGGGTCCCATTCACTCTTCTTCCTATTAGGACACCTTGTGGTGTGATGTGGTACCTATGGTCTATGGATGTACGTAGTATCTTTCTAGGTAGGCCATGGTTATTGGATCGAGATGTGACACTTTTTGGCATATCGACCACGTTTTCCTTTATTTATTAAGCTACAAGGATTAAGTTGAACCATTTACCACTCGAGAACACCACTGCAAGGAAAGATAATACACAAAAGGGTAAGACTAACAAAGGACCACAATCCAAATGTATCCTCATCATCAATGCGAATGAATTTGAGAGAGAGACCAAGGACGAGTCCATCATTTATGCATCCTAGCCAAAGTTTCGTCTCTTGAATTGGCTGTTGAGATACCACCAGATGTGGCTCCAATGTATAGGGAGTTTCATGATGTTTTTCTTGATGATTTACCAGACGAGCTTCCTCTAATGAGGGACATTTAGCACGCTAGCGATATAGTCCCTGGAGCAACTCTACCCAACTTCCCGCACTACTGAATGAATCCCATAGAGCATGTTGAACTAAATAAGCAAGTTGATGAGCTTCTTAGGAAGTTCGAGAGAGCTTGTGCCCTTGTGACGTGCCAGTGCTTCTCATTCCCAAGAAAGACAAATCTTGGAGTATGTTCATCGATAGTCCAGCCATCAACGAAATCAGTGCGAAAGAATTTGAGAGAGAGACCAAGGTCGAGTCCATCATTTATGCATCCCAGCCAAAGATTCGTCTCCTGAATCGGCTGTTGAGATACCACCAGATGTGGCTCCAATGTATAGGAAGTTTCATGATGTTTTTCTTGATGATTTACTAGACGAGCTTCCCCTAATGAGGGATATTTAGCACGCTAGCGATATAGTCCCTGGAGCAACTCTACCCAACTTCCCGTACTACTGAATGAATCCCATAGAGCATGTTGAACTAAATAAGCAAGTTGATGAGCTTCTTAGAAAGTTCGAGAGAGCTTGTGCCCTTGTGATGTGCCAATGCTTCTCATTCCCAAGAAAGATGAATCTTGGAGTATGTGCATCGATAGTCCAGCCATCAACGAAATCACGGTCTAATATCAGTTTCCTATACCGAGGCTGGACGACATGTTAGACATGATGGCCGGTGCCACAATCTTTTCAAGGATAGACCTTAAGAGTGGCTACCATCAAATTCACATCCGTTCGGGAGATGAGTTGAAAACCACCTTCAAGACAAATGATGGTTTTTACGAGTGGTAATGATATAGGTATTGAACCCTGGGTAGCTTCCTGGTTGCGTACATCGATGATTCCCTGATTTACAGGACCTCCAAGGAAGAGTCCTATAGACGAGGAAGAGTCTCGTAATTTAGGGCGAGGCCGAGGTCGAGGCTAGGACTTAGGTAGAGATCGGGGGGGTGCATCATGCGACCAACCCCATGCTGAATATTAGGGCCCTATGATCACGATGGCTGCATCATGAAGATGTTAAGATTGATGCTCTTAGCTTTGATTTTTTGCCTGGACACAAAAGTTTTCCTCGACTGGTTGTCAGATATGGACCACAATTTTGATTGGTCCAAAATGCCTGAAGGTTGTAGAGTTTGGTTTCCCAAGATGTAACTGGTAGGACCAGCCAAACTTTATTGGACCAACATCGAGCGTAAGATTTAAAGAAGTGGCAAAGAGCCCATTGCTCAGTAGACTGAAATGAAGGAAATCTTCATGGAGAAATATTTGTATTTGAGACATCGCGAGAGACTTTTAGATCAACGACAATCCCTTCGCTAGAGATTTATGTCTGTCGCTCATTACATCGCAAAATTCGACGAATACATGATGCGATGTTAAATCAGGGAAAACCCTCTGATGATCTTATTCAGGTTTCGTATGGGTCTTCAATTTGAGCTATAGAGAGGGCCGATTCCCTATGATATCCACACTTCGTTGCATGCCCATTAGGTGGCCAAGATTTAGAGTGGTATCTGAAATCATAGTGTGAGAGACGTTTTGATTCCCGAACCCGATTGCTAAGCCCCCTACCTTGGGATCGAAACCTAATGTTCGGAGTTAGCCTCCTTGGGAGCGAAAAGATGTTTATTTTATGCTTTTGTCTTCAGGTAGGAGGAGCTCATAGATGGTTCCTCCCCCTTTTGATTTTTATATAGCTATGTGGTGTTGGAATCTTTTCTTGAGATTCCCCATAGCTCTATAATTTGGAGGCCAGGACGTCTAGGGAGTTCCTGATCCTCGGCTCAAAACCTAGTCCAAGAATACTGGTACTCATGTTGTCATGAATCAAATCTACAACTTCTCAAGCTCCTTAGAGCTCCACAATTTGAACTTGTCTATCCAAATTCGATATTTGACAAATAACACGCTATAACAGTTACACAACACAAATTCGAAATACAAGTGTTT
Organism: Euptelea pleiosperma; assembly: GCA_035048495.1. NCBI lineage: Eukaryota > Viridiplantae > Streptophyta > Magnoliopsida > Ranunculales > Eupteleaceae > Euptelea > Euptelea pleiosperma. The sequence goes on along the minus strand of CM068553.1, from coordinate 28,426,384 downwards.
TCTTATTATCATAACATGAGGGGTGTCAATCCCATTCTAAACGCTTATAGGGCACTGGGGGCGTCAATCCCATTACAAACGCTTATAGAACACTTAGGACGTCAATCCCATTACAAACGCTTATAGAGCACTAGACGCGTCAATCCCATTATAGACGGTTATTAGTCCTTCACTTATAAAGGAGAGATGGAGATAAGAAATCATCTAGGAAGCGGACATACATCCGCAACCTAGTTCAAAACCTTGCACTTCATAAAATGCATGGGTCCTCCTGCCAATCCAAGAAGGCGCAAGCTGAATCGGATTTTTCCACAGGGAGAGATGACAGAAACATCTGCTCCACAATACATAGGATGCAAAAACTTGGGATCAAGATGCAAACAAACGTATCCTAGGTCTCTGACATAAGTTTTGCCTTACTTACACGTCTTGTAGCAGGACTTACTAATATGCTCGAGTCCCAAGAAAAATAAGGAGAGGGGTGACTTGAGCTGACCTTCACCAAGAGGTGACTTCATCATCCAAGAGGTCAAGAATACCCAAAGTTGACTTCATCCTCGACCGTTCACCCATTATAGACGGTTACCAGTCCTGCACTTATAAAGTGAGAGAGATGTAGATCAGAAATCATCTAGGAAGCGAACATACATCCGCAACCTAGTTCAAAACCATGCAACTTCGTAAGATGCATAGGTCTTGCCAATCCTAGGAGGCGCAAGCTAAATCTTATTTTTCCAGGGGAGAAGCAACATAAAACATATGCTCCACAATACATAGGATGCAAAAACCTGGGACCAAGATGCAAGCAAACACATCCTAGCTCTCGATCGTGCCCCCTCGCTTACCAAATATCATGTCCGTCAACATGCAACATTGTTAGCAGCAGTTCTGTTAGCATACAGCTCCCAGCTAGTCAACTCAGCTCCCCTCGGCCGTCTGCTCACCTGATCTCACATCACCAGTGAACCTCCTTTTCCAACGCTTCAACCTTGCATCTCGTGTACCAGGTTTATCTCCTTCTCCGGCGTGGCAACAACCTGATTATTCTTTCCCTTGTTGGCCGTCTGCAACTGTTTTGTGATGCGTGCTCAATCAATTGTTTGTTAGCACTAGTCGGCCAACCCTTCAACTTGTGCATCCATCGAATGTCAACCTGTTTGGCAATCGAGCAACGCGTGCGTGCAAATGATCGTTCTAGCAAGTGCTTTGCGGGACCCACTCGGCCTCCTTCCGACCGCACAATCTACAATGCGTCGTGCAACCATACCCTGCCTGGTGTCAATGCTACTTTGCAGCGAGCCACTAGCTATGCTGCCCTGTCAAGTGGTGCAACCTCGCACATGCATCAACTCTACGTGCTTTTCAACCAGCCTTTCTCCTCTGCACCATCATCAGACAATCAAAAAGGAGGTTCATGCTTTGCTTGCCCAGTACTTTACACCTCCATGCCGGCCAGCTTATTTCCTACGTGGAGGAATCTACCTCCACATGATCAACACCAACACGCGGGTCCACTTGAAAAACAATCTTTGTGCAACAACTCTCTCTTAGCCGCGCGTTCAGTTCACGTGCTTCAGCCTACCGTGGATGGCACCTTCGAGCGCCATTCAGTCCACTTAAACGGTAGCAAACATCCATGCAATCCAAGGATTGCTCTTTTTCTCCCTCCATCGATGGCACATAGATGTCTTCGATCCAACGATCCACGTTGGACGTGATCCAACAATCCATGCGACTTCGACCTACTTGGTTTCGCATGCAGTTACCATCCCTATCAATATCCAACTTTCAACGAACTCCATCAGTCGGCATCATCACCTCACGTCGAACTAGCAGCCAGTTGACTCCATCATCCGGCAGCTCACTTCTAGGCCAACTATCAGGCAACAAACTCCACCTTGGTAATTCACATCAATGTCCACCTTCAACCAGCAAGTCATCATTCGACAGTTCACCATCTTGACTGATTGACAAGTCACCTCGCGGCCAGCTACGATAGCAGCCGGCTAACCATTCCAACACCAATTTGGTGGATGCACCGCACCAACCACACCTTTCATCCTACCATGCATGGACACTAGCCATCCACCACACACTCACGGCAAGTTTCAACTAACAAGCTCCAACTTGCCATCTATATAACAAGGGACGACTTTTGTCCACCCCCCCTCCCCCCTCCTCTTTCTCTCTCTCATATCCCCATAAAGGATGATCGGATTAGAATTGGATTGGACGGTCGATTTCACATCTCCAAATTTCAGATTCACGTGCGCTTCACATCTCGCTCCTTTTCCCGCCCGCCTCACCCCAACAAAACCCCCTCTCATTTTTCCCTCTTTCTCCTGCCCTCTCTCTCGGCTGCAACATTCGAACTCTACGTGTGTCGGATGAGGTGTTGTTTTTCTCTCACTGTTCCCCCTCTCTCTCAATGCGCTGCAACAACAACCGAGTCTGTTCTCCCCCCATCTACTGCTCGCCTTCGCGCTGCAACCCACGCATGTCCGGAGTCTGGAGACACAATTTCATCGACCTCTATCTCCCTCACGGTGAAGAAAAGCTTCGAATAACGGTGACCTAGCTCAAACCCGAACAGATCAAGTAAGTTCTCTCTCTTTTCCCAAAGTGGCGATTTTTTCACCGTGTCGTTATTTTTCTTTTTTTGTTTGGCTACTCAGATCGAAACCCCACTTATTTTGGAGGTTTAGGGCTGTTATTAGGAGTCCGGAGAGACAATTTCGTCGAGCTCTATCTCCCTCACGGTGAAGAAAAGCTTCGAATAACGGCGACCTAGCTCAAACCCGAACAGATCAAGTTCTCTCTCTTTTTTTCCGAAATGGACATTTGTCACCTTGTAGTTATTTTTCCTTTTTTGTTTGGGCTACTCAGATCGAAATCCCACTTATTTTGGAGGTTTAGGACTGTTATCAGGAGGTCTTGGGGGTTTTGATCAATTTTATTTTTGAGAAACCCCCAAAATCTTAGTAGAAACCTTCGAACTCCTTATTTTGGGGATGGATTTGAGCTTTATTTTAGTAACATTGGCCTTTGAAGTTTTAGGGTTTCATATCAGCAGGTCTTGGGGGTTCAGTGTTGATTCGTTTCCAGTGCCTTGCTGTGATCCAATGCCCTTTGCAACATGTTCATAAATTCTGTATTTTCTGAAATTCTGAAAGCATTTTGAGTTTTCTAATCAGATTGTGATCAGTGCGTCGGATCTCAAACCATTTCGTCCTCGCGACTTCGCGCACCTTTCTTGCACTAGCAGCAGGTCCTCTCTTTCTCTCTTTCATTCTCAAATTTTTAGTTATTTGTTTCTGATTTATGCACATTGGAGCAATTATCATAATCTCACTGTGAACCAAATGAGTTTCAGATTAACAATATTTGTTTGGCCTTAGTATTGTGACAAATGTCATTAGGTTGATGGTGGCGCGACTGAGCTTCCACTATCTATGATTTGCTTGGTAATTCGCTTGGTAACTCTTTTTTCTTCTTTTTTATTTCTTGGATGGGTATTTGTGAAAAACCCTCATCCGTATGTTTCAATTGTGTATCTGATCCTTTTAATTGTGTGTAAAATCTTAAATCTGATTTTTAAACTTTCTTGGGTTGGTTTGTAGTTTTTATTGGGTGAATGTGTAGAATCTGAAATATGCAAACCTTCTTGGATTGGGTTTTAAGTAGATTTCAGCCCCTTTATATGTGTGTAAAATCCGAAATCTGGCTTTTAAACGATGTCTATGGGTTTTAAATCTGAAATCTGAAAACTTATGGGTTTTAAAACTTTCAAGGCACGAAGCATGGTCATTGATGAGAGTCCACAATTGATGGTTGGGGATGGTGATATGGTTATGGTCCTTCCGAACTATCTTCGTTAGTCTTCTCTTGATTTTTTTTCTACCTTTTGTTTTCTGGAGTCTAGCCTAATAAAGAATGAGCTCTGCGGTCTTATAATTGCTGGATGAGCAAATGTTGCTGAAGGTGCTTAGAAGAATAGGAAAAGGTGTAGACAAAATTCTGTTATGAAACAGAACAAATACTTGTCTTAGAATAAAACATGTTCTCTACTGTTATATAGATGGCCTGTAAGCAGGGTGGGTATGAATTATAATCACCTTTTTTCCCTCACAAACACCTGCGTTTATATAGATGACTTCATTTTCCTTTGTATACCCACTTAAAAGTTCAAATCTGTTGGTGTTTTGATGGTCCTGAGGTTCACCCGCTTTTGTGTAGTCAAGGAGTATGTATTTATGAGAAAAATAGTGTTGATTAATAGATGGGTAGTATGGTTGACTTCATTTGCATTACTTTAGTTTCAATTACTCTGTTTTTATGATTCTTGCGTGGCTATTGCATTGGACAGTTAATTGGGCTCACGCTTTTGAGAGTAATTTGGACTCGCATGAAAATTTTCGACTAAACGCAGTTTTTTCCAATTACTCTATTTTTTATGATTCTGGCATGTCAAATAACCTAGCCATGTATATATTGACGTGGCTATTGCATTTGATAACATGCAATCTACTTTTAGGATAACACTCTTTAATACACTTTTTCAGGGAAGCATGTTTATTTGTCTCAAACCAACTTTAAAGCACATGAGATCCGATTTACAAATTTAAAACAATTATTTTGGGTCTCAACCCAGAAGTTCTCAATTGGGTTCGTTTTTTTAATTTAGTTTTTTTGTTTTGGATTGAAGTTCTTTTAGGCTTTCATGAAGGTTTCTGCAAGTAGGCTTTCATGAAGGTCACCTGCTGTTCCCAAGAAATTAAGGAAAATCAGGTACTATTTTCACTTCTTATTGAAGGTCAGGATTATTCTTTGCTTCAACCTAAGTAGTCTATGAATATAGCTACTTGAACTAACAAACTTTGCAAGTTTTTTTATCATTCTCTTCATGACCAAGCGTATGAATATGTTCCAAGCCCATGATGAAAAAGTGCTCAAATCACATGGCTGGAAATCACCAACCAGACTGGTTTTTGGTGTGTAGTTCCACTAAGACTTGGAACAAAATTCATGCGTCAGTCGGGCCCAAAAGATTGTGCCACATGGCATTTTGAGGAATTCTGTATCAAAGATACAGAATTTTCTATCATATTTTTCGCGAGCACTACTGTTTAATATCTTGGCTGGGAATCTAAAACATAGTTGCATGCATTACCAGTACCTCCATTGTTTGTTCTGGAAATTGTTAAAAGAGGGATTATGAGGTTCACAACCTCAGGTCCAATCTGTTGGATCGCAAGTCTGGAAGATGTGCATCTGTTCAATTCTTTTTCCTATCTGCATTACCACGAATGTTTGACTTACCCCATTTTCTTTGTCCATTTAATAGTTTTTTTTACGGTAGCGGACCTCTTATAGTTGGATGGAAGAAGGTTCTGATGATGATGAGTGTCATAGCTTTCCATTGGCAAGGAAATTTTCATGCTTGAGTCTGTTGTTTATGCATGTATTTTTTCCATATTAAGGGTGGATTTTTCTGCTATTCTTGCGTCATTTTCAATCTTGGTGTGTGTTTAGGAAGATAATCCACTTTTGTTTTGTTCATTTTTTGGTACACCCACACTGCTATGAGAAGCCCCCACAGAACCTACTGACTCATTCGTAGAGAAGACAGAAGTTTTTGGAAGTTGGGTTTCTGATTAAGGTTCTGTTGTTGCTGCCTATTGAGCAAATAGGACCTACCCACCTATTGAGTGTGTTGCTGCCCGTTGTTGAACAGGGATTGATTTAATTGGAATCGATAAAAGGAGTGTGATGGCATTGATTTGAGTGTGTTGCTGCCTGTTGTTGGTGTTAACAGGCAGCAACACTCCCAGTTCGTGGGTATGTTGTTCGTAGGTATCCTTTTCTTCAGTTGAGTTTGTTTTTTCATCTATTGTTGAATGGGACCTACTGCCTATTGAGTGTGTTGCTGCCTGTTGTTTGTAGGTACGGTGATTTCATGATTTGATTCCTATCCCGTGATGAAAAGGTGCCCAAATCAAACAGCTCCACTGCGCCCTGAATGTTTGGCTCACACCATGGTGGACCTATACACCAAAAATCAGCATGACTGGTGATTTCTAGCCATAGGATTCTAGCACTTTTTAAACATGAGTTGATTCCTAGCCCGTGATGAAAAAATGCTAAAATCCAACGGCTAGGAATCACCAATCACACTTGTTTTTGGTGTGTGGTTCCACCAAGGTGTGGGCCAAAAATCAGTGGAAGTAGTGGACTGATTGTGGAGGTGGAGTTGGCTACACAAATCTTTTTACTCAGTTCATTCTTTGCTTTTATGTCTGTTAGTTCTATATATGTCGATGCAACGATTATGCCAATAACAACGAAAGAGAGTAATTGACTGTGATATCCATTACTTCTGATTAAAGAGGCTGAATGTCTCAAGTTCAATTATGGAACAAGAATTGCTAAGGGGTACGCCTAATTGATCAAATTTTCACCTTCCAGGTTACACCAACTCCAATTTTAACTTCCAAGTGTAGAAACTAACTAAAATTTGAACACAAAAAGGAGTTGATGACTTAGGTTTATTTGGTGTCATAATATGATTACTTGACTTGAGTTTTTCAGGGCTGATTGTCTTATGTTATATAGAAGCTTGTGTAGTGATGTGCGATATTGTAGTGTGCCACCATTACTTCCATAAGCTATTGTAGAAGGTTGAAATTCATCTTCATTTCTATTCAAACAGGCCCTACTTAATTATGTGAGCAACTACAATTAGTTCAACTATGATTGGTTGGAGGTCAGACCCCTCATCTAGACTATCTAGGCAAGGTTTAAAATTTTAGCCAACCTCTTAAATGGGGTATGCTTATAACACAGAGACCAGAATTGAAACTTGATAAGATATGCATGTTGGGCAGTCATGTTAACAATATCGATGTTAATAAGGATCATTTTGAAGGTTGACAGTCCAAGGAACATTAGGATTTAGCAGCTATAATCTTTCTCAGAATTGTTAAGTTTGTGGTTGGGGATTTTTGTTACATTTTGCTTCTTTTTTTCTCCAGATTTGATTGCAGCTTTGTGAAAGATGATGTTTTGATGGTCAGATTTTGTGTGGTTTGTAATTCCATGTCATTTTAGCACAAATCTTCAATGTTTTCAGATCTGAATGTGATTGCGGCATACCTATTTTTGGAGATCACTTATTTTCAAGCTTTTTAGTTCTTATTGATAATTTCTGTTGTATCTTCAGTTCTGTTGGCTGCGATTTTGTTGCTTGAATTCTTATGTTTGATAGGTTCTTTTGGTATGAAGAAACCAAAAAAGCCATCAATTTAAGAGATGATCAAATTAGACTTAGTAATAGGATCCAATGAATGTGCCCTTAACCCAACTGATTATGCTCCTGACATTGCTGAATTTATGCAATTTCTTACGCATGTGTTACCAAGTCGAGCATTGTGCAGCAATGTAGTGATATGTTTAAGAGGCATTTTGAACTTTTGATAATTTTGAATCACTTAAGAGTCGGACATAAGTGCAAGACTTATTAAAAATGTCCACGTAGTGATACAAAACTCAATGTTAATGAATTTTTACATTGTTCAATTTTGTTGTTGGGTGCAAAGACAAGGCTAATGAATTTTATCATTTTCTGCAAATTGATGTGAATATTTTTTCTTTTTTGACAAGTATGGATGTGAATATTAACACAATAAATTATGTGAGCAACTACAATTAGTTCAACTATGACCGATCGGAAGTCAGATCCCTCATCTAGACTGCTTATGCAGGGTTTAAATTTTAGCCAACAATGGGGTATGCTTCTAACACAGAGGCCAAAACTGAAACTTGGGCAGATATGCATGTTAGGTAGTCACGTTACAACTTCCATGTTAATGATGATCATTATGAGGGTTGACACTCCAAAGAACAGTAGCATTTAGGCAGTCATGATCCGTACAATTGAAGATTAGGTTGATTTTTTTATGAGGATGATCATAATAGTGAGATCGTTCTCACACATCATCAAAGTACAAGATTGGGCAGATCCTTACTTTCAGGTATCTTTATCCTACTCAACCTTTCAATTGCTATTCTCCAAACATGCCTCCAATGTGGATGGCTTCATGTGATGCAAAGGAAGCTAAGAAGTTCACCATGCCATACATCATTGAGGTTGCAACTACCACAAAACCTCATGTTGATAAAGCACAAGCCACGTGTGTGATATACATTTGCACCTGTTTATTTGCAAACACTTAGTCGGGGAGTCCCGTTGGCACGAGTCATCCCCTAGTTCTTTACAAGAACCAACTGATGCATGATACGCTAACCGATGCATCTCCATTTCGTCTGCCATCAACCATTGTTCAAAGTACACGATATCGTTTTGCAATCGTTCATAGGTGATACCAAAACGTAACGAAAGTATCGTTCGGTTTCGAACGAAACTTTGGGAATCCGAAACGAACTGTTAGTGCAAATTTACACATAAGATAAAGTATCGTTCGATTTCGGATGAAACCAACTGAAACGTATGTAGTTTCGTCCAAAAGCGAAACAAAAACAAAACAGATGAAACATTTGGTTTCGGCCAAAACTTTGAACCATGCCAACAACAATTGACAGACGGACCCAGTTCATGTTTGCTCCTGTGGCATGGTGTCCGGCAGATCCACCTACCAGCATGGTATCTGGCAACTAATTTCAAGGCCAATTTCAGCCAGCAAGTTCCACCAGTTGGCAGCTCTCCTCAAGGCCAACTTTCAGCCAACATGCAAACATCTCAGGTATATCTACCCCTCGGACAAAAGCTCTTTGGAGCATCTCTCAAGTCAGATAGCACCGCACCCTAACAGATCAAACAACTGGCATAACTTCTCGAGCAGATCATTACTCACTAGCCAACTTCTCTACCTAGTATCATGAGCTGCCAACAAAGTTCTCGGACGGGTTAGTTAACCTCTCACCAGTCTGACAAATATCACGATTCTCAAACTGGGGACTTCATTTAAAATCACTCTCCAACACTAGAGAGACTTGGGGCATCGCGTGCAATCATCTCCAAGCATCAAAAAGACCTCACGAGGGTGCAAGACCTTCTACGGGATGCTAAAAGCAGAAGTCCTCACAGTAGGCCAGCATGTCCCCGAACTAACAGTTGTAATGGCCTTAGTTCAAATAGTCTTGTTTCGGCACAGAGCATAAGTCCCCTCAATGGTTCGGGGCACCTGTGTGCTCTCAGGCGACCTTGACAACTAAGTCTTCTGTCTTCACAACAGGTCAGCATGTCTACGAGCTAACTGTTGGAATGGCCTTACTTCAAAGAGCCTTGTTTCATCACAATGCATGAGCCCTCTCACTGGGCCAAGGCACACATGCGAGCTAAGGAGTGACCTTTACGACTAAGTCTCCCTAGTGGGCTAGCGTGCCCGCGAGCTCTTGGCTGAATAGCCTTAGCTTTAGGGACCTTAACATGGCCTTATTCAAAAGGCAAAGGACCTTCCATGGGAGGCAAAAGACCTCTTATGTAAGGTATGAGACCCTATCATCATCATCATATGATCATTGTCATCATTATCATCATCATCATATCATCATCATCATCTCATCATCATTATCATATCATCATCATCATCGTCGTCATCATCAGCATATCATCATCATCATTCATCATTCATCATTATCATATCAACATCATCATCAATAGAGAACCCAGGCTCAAAAATTCTCGAGCCCCCAATTGCTGTTATCTTGGTTGCATGACGTGGCCCTATCTCGACATTCTCCTTCTGGACTCTCTCCGCTTCAAGTTGAGCTACTTCAAGCTCGGCCTCCAGCTCTGCAACATGTCTTTCACGATCACAAACAACCCCTCGACCCTCTAGAGCTCCACAATCTAGAGGTTAGGAAGTTAAAGGACTTCTTGATCCACTGCTTTAAACTCAGTTCAAGAATTCTTGTACTCATGCTGTCATGATCAAAATCCACAACCTCAACCCCCAGAGCTCTACCAATCTAGAGGCCAGGATATCAAGGGACTTCCTAATCCTCAACTCAAAACCTAGTCCATGAATACTGGTACTCAGGTTGTAATGGATCAACATGCACAACCTCTCTTGCCCCCCAGAGCTCCCCAATTTGGTGGCTAGGATTTCATTGGACTTCTTGATCCCTAGAAACTTAACTACATGCCTTGTCGCTATCTATTACGCAATTATCTCGGTAGTTACAAGTATAGCTCGACAACGTTTGCCGCTACCACGTTCCCTTGTTTGTCAACTAAGTGGCCTTATGTATCAAAGACGCGGGCATGGTTAACTCCAACAGTTTGGAAGCATACACCGCTACCGTGGCCCCTAGCCAGCTGACCAAGTTGTCTTATTATCCATCGATGGCGTGGACACGATTATCTCCAATAGCTCGGTAGCCTACGCCACTACTTCAACCCCTAGTCAGCCTACCAAGATGTCTTATCTATCTTTCTAAGACGTTGGCATGGTTATCTCCAATAGGTCGGTAGCCTACGCCGCTGCCTATGCTCCAATTCAATCGACCGAATAGCCTTATCTATCTATATAACAAGGGATGACTTTTATGTCACTCTCTTATACCCCCCACAAAGGACTGATGAGATTAAACAGTTTTGGACGGTCGGATTCCATTCATTCTTTCCCTCGAATTTCACATCCTGCGCATTTTTCCCGTGCAGCTCACCACACCCCCCAACAAAGCTCCAAATTCCCCCCGCTTGCTCATTTCTCATTTGCCTCTCGTGAACTCACTCTATCCCTTGCGCTCATGCTCCCAACCGTAGCTCGCTGTAGAACTTTGCCTCGTCGCTCCTCCTCTCGCCACACCGTTTCTCTTTTTCTAGAGTCGTCTCCACCCTTAAAATCTAGTGTTTCTAGGGTTCTAATTCTCAACGAAAAGCGTCCTTCACGGATTCTCGACCGATTTAAGGCTCTGATGAAGGAGAGAGAAGAGGCATTGAGAGTTTCAGCACCGAGCATCGAAGAGAACCTTTTATGTCCCTAACCTCGTATCACCCCTACAATTTTTGCAGAGCACCAATAACTTCTCTCTATCCCTCTCTAACCTCTCCTCGCCTCTCTAACTTCTCCGACACTGTCTTCATCTGGCCAACGGCATCTGATCATCATTTTGTGTGCTAATCAGACCTATGCTTGATTATGTAGTTCATGTTTATGCCCTGATTTGAAGTCTCTCTTCATCTCAAGGGTTAAAGAAAATTGAGGGGGTTTCTTTGAACACAAAAATCTGGGTTTGTTTTATGTTTGGGGACAGGAGGAAAACAGGGTGCATGTTTTTTTCCGGTTTTGATTTGTTTCCCTCTTCTTCTTTGGATAATGTTAGTTGTACTCATCTTCCTAGGGAATGCTTTGGTTTCTCATTTTTGGCAATTATTCTTATCTCTTAGTTATGGATTGGAATTGGTTTCTCTGATAACAGTATGTGTCAACACTATTGATCTTACTTTTTCTAACTCCAAGTTGTTGTTTGCTGTAGTATGATGAGTTATGTGTGCATACTCCGTTATTGTATACACAAATCTGCCGCTTCATTAGAGAATAAAAATACAACCTACTTCCTTTTTGTCCATTGAGCTGAGTACTCCATTCAGCTATTTGGTTTAAAATTCCTATGCATTCAAATTGAATGCCTTTAGTACTCTTTGGTTTTCCGAGAACACAAATGAGATGAAGATATCTCTTTTTGTCACATTGGCACTTTGTTTTGTAACTTTCAAGCCTCAATTGTTTTGCATTTGTATTGCTTTGAACCGTGATTTGGGTTAGGATAGCCCCCTCAGCCTAATTGGTGACTGATTTACTTCACACTTTACATATTCTTAGAGATTTTGGTGATTTGATTATGAGTTTCTTCTATTTTTTGTGCTAATATGGTTTGCCCCTTTACTTCGTTCTAAATGTGTAATGGAGTGAGGATTGTTGGATTTATTGTCCTCATATTCATCCTATTATTCAGTTATTTTTTGTTCAACTAATCTATTGTTATGGGGTCTCAGTTTCATTTACAGCTAATTTGTTATCAATTGTGTTGAGTTGTCCTTGCCATGATCATCATCGACACCAAAAATCAGTTCATTTCGGCATTTCTAACCAAATGTTTAATTGTATGCTCTTAGACTCTAATTATGCCATCACTGCCACACATGCTTTACAATCCTTTTTTGGGATGGGCAAATGATGATTATGTCTAAACCATCTCAAAGTAAACATTTTGGTTTAGGGTAGGCGGTTTCTAACCATCGGATTTGATCATAATTTTTACATAATCATCATTTTTTGCTTTTTCTAAATGATGATTTAAACATGATCATTTAGGACATAAACAGAGCTTTCAAACAAAATCATCTTTTTTAGGTTTCAACGTGACATTTTTACATTTTTATCAGTGTTCTGGCCTCAAACAGTAGTTAGGTTCAACACTTGATCACAAACTACAATTGCTTCAATTGCTCAAAAAGTCAATATTCTTTCCCATAATAATGTAACACCCTAAAATTATTGTTCTGCCAATCAAGTGCATATGGAAGTAATTTTCCATTTTACGTTTGATGGTATCGTTGGATTCTTGGGAACGACGCCCGAGAGCATTAGTGAATTTATTAGTGCAAAAAAGTTGGTTCCCAGATCTCAGCCCTATTTAAAATATTTGTTTGTTTTTAAGTTTAATGTTTAAATAGTTCTTTTTCCTGAATTATGCATAGTATAATTACATTCCATTATTCCATACCCATGTGGATTTTGACACTCACTTTATTAAAGTGCAAGATGGGTAACATACATTAAGGTTGCAGTATACATTTTACTCATTTTTTTCTTAAGCAAGCTATATTTAATATTTACATTTTGAGTGATATCTCCTCACTCTTTTTCTGTTTTTTACCTCATTTTCAATATCTGTGTGCAAGGTTATATGAAATAGAAAGGTCTATTTTACAGACAAACCGCTCAAAAGGATGATTATTTAGGATATGTTTTTTCCTAATGATTTGGAGTTTTTTATATATTGAGCAAATTGCAAGTGAGGACAGGTCAGAACGCATTTGCACATACAATTTTCGTCAAGGGCGCGCGACTGATCACCGTGTTGCGATCACTCATCATTCCAAAAATGATGTGATGCAGGGTTAGAGCTTGGACATCTTTATCAATGCTCTTCTTTTACAGAAGGATATAAATGCAATTGCATCTTTCAGCTCTAATTAATGACAGAGTTGAGGTTCCTCTACTCCGTCCCCTGTTTGAGTCGATAAGTTTCAACATGATCATTTAGGACATAAGCAGAGCTTTCATCAAAATCATCATTTTTAGCTTTCAACATTTTATCATCAAGTTCTAGAAATTATGGACCATGATAGAAATTATGTGCACCTGCGACATGGATACCATAATTTGTAAAGGGGTTTTGGCAATAGTTTCATGGTAATGTTGTACCTGCGACAAACTTAATTTGCTGCTACTTATTGCATAAACATGTTGTTACTTAATGATGCATAAATATGTTACATGGATTCTATTATTTTCGAAGGGGATATGGCAGTTGTTTCATGGACTGCGCATTACCAAGATCAATATGGTCTTAATGATGTCTCTTAACTGATTTTGCCATGCTTCTATTAAACTAGCAGATTAATATGTGTGGACATATTTATTTAGGATAATATCCACGAAGCCCTCTCTCTCAGACCTCTCTTGCGTTTTCCTCTGTCACAAAGAAACCAGATGAAGACCACCAAAGGTATTCTTCTGCTCTCCATTCCCTTTCAACCCTCACCTGTGTTTTTTTTTTCATATGCATCACATATTTTGGTGGTTTTCATCGGTTGAGGGTCCCCATGAGGCGTTGGTTTTTTGTTTTAAGCATTGGATTTTAGTCCAACGCCTGAAACCCTAAACCATTTTTGTGGTTTCAGTCGTTGGATTTCATGATGTATTTTGGATTGCTTCCATCTCCCATTAGTAATTTCTGAAATTTGAGGAAGAAAAACAGCTGATCCATTTATAAGCATTTATACATTGGGATACAGATATGACACTCCCATTTTGCTAACCTAACACTCTGTTTTGCAATTACATATGGATTTATTTTTTTTTATTATTGGGTTTCGTTGATTGTTTCATCTTTATTCTGTTCTTCTTCTGCACATTTGTTTGTTTTTGTTTATTGTTTAATGTAGAGATGCAAAAGTGTTTTCTTTATGGTATCATGTTAGTTTTTCTATTGCTTTCTCCCATTTTTGCTTAATTTTGTGCCAATTTTCTTATTTTGGTTTATGGGATGGGGTGCACTTTGAGATTTGTTTCTTAATCTAATATACTCTATTTTGTTCTTTATTTGATTTAAACTTCACATGGCCGTTCCACCCAAGTACCAAAAAACAATCGACCATGTTCTACACTCTCTTTGACCTACCATAGAAATGGGATATGGTGAGAATGCATAAATTGTGCGACCTGAATAACAACATACCAAGAATGTCATGATACCCGAATGGATTTTCCAAGGGTTTCACTGTCGGAGAGAGAATTTTGAATGAAGATTTGGTGGATTCTGCTGTTTTAATAGAACGTAAGCAGTAGGTATGTGAATGGGTGGATCACGTGGGCTCAAGAACTTCTATGGAAGGCTAAAAGCATAAGTCCTCACAACAGGCCAGCATGTCCGCGAGCAAACGACTATAATGGCCTTAGTTTGAAGAGCCTTGTTTCATTACAAAGCATGAGCCCTCTCAGTGGGCCAAGGCTGCTAAGGAGTGACCTTGACAACGGAGTCCCTCCAATGGGCCAACTTGTCCGCGAGCTATTAGTTAAATGGCCTTAGCTGTAGGGATCTTGACATGACCTCATTCAATAGGCAAGAGAACTTATCGTCATATCATCATTGTCATCATATCATCATCATCATCGTCGTCATATCATCATCATCATCATCATCATCATTCATCATAATCATCATATCACCATCATCATTACTAGAAAACCCATGCTCAACAACTCCTTACCCCCCAAGAGCTCTCAGGTGACCTTGACAACTAAGTCTTCACAGCAGGTTAGCGCGAGCTAACTGCTGTAGTGGCCTTAGTTCAAAGAACCTTGTTTTAGTGCAAAGCATGTGCCCTCTCAGTGGGCCAAGGCACCCCTACCAGCTAAGCAATGACCTTGACAACGAAGTCGCTCTAGTGGGTTAGCATGTCTGCGAGGGCACGACTTTATTCAAAAGTCAAGAGGCCTTCATGGGAGGCGAAAGAGTTCTTACGTGATGTTTGAGACCTTATCATCATCATCATCATCATATCATCATCGTCATCATATCTTCATCATCATCATCATATCACCATCATAATCACTAGAAAACCCATACTCAAAAACTCCCTACCCCCCAAGAGCTCCACATTCTGGAGGATAGGATGTCATGGGCCTTCCTGATCGTCGACTCAAAACTCAGTCCAAGAATACTGGTACCAAGGTTGCCGTGGATCAAAATCTGCAATCCTTTGAGTCACATAGAGCTCTACAATTTAGTGGCCATCATGTCAAGGGAGTTTCAGATTCTTGGGTCAAAATGCAGTCCACAGATATTGGTACTCAGGTTGTCATGGATCAAAATCCACGTTGTCTCTTGCCCCCATAGCTCCTCAATCTCGAGGCCATGATGTGAAGGGACTTTCTGGTCCCAAGCTTAAAACCCAGTTCAAACACTGGTACCTCCAAATATAATGAAATTTCCCCATCCTCGTTCTAGCCCTGACCCACACATGGGCCTCATCAACTCAGCTACATACGCCATATCGGCCTACATGCCTTGTTCTCATCCACATAATGGGTATGTCGATAGATCAAATCACATATCGGCTACTAATGCCAATTTCAATTTTCATCCACGTAACAACTATTTTGCTAATCCAAATTATATCTCGGCCACATATGTCATATCTCGGCCCTTAATAGCTTACCTACATGCAAAAACTTTGCACTTCGTAAGATGCATAGTTCCTTTTGCCAATCCTAGGTTGCACAAGTAGAACTCATATTTGTCCATGGGTAGAGGAAAAAAAGACGTTTTTTTTCCAAGATGTAAGCAAATGCATCCTGGGTTTTTTGACCATGTCCTGCCTTGCACACCGTTGGTAGCAGGACTTACTAATATGACCGACTCCAAAGAAAAATAAGGAGAGGATGGACTTGAGCTGACATACACCACGAGCTCAACCCCTCCAAGAGTGGTGGGACTCCACAATTGGAGGGCACACCAGACCTCCAAGAGGTGAAGAACACCCTAAGTTGATTGCACCATCGTTTGTGCCCCCTCTCTCACCGAATAATGCCCTTCAAAGGACATAATACTTCCCAACTCATCCTAGAAGAATATTTAGCGAAAGTTATAGAACACTGGGGGCGTCAATGTCATTACAAACGTTTATAGAGCATTGGAGGCGTCAATCCCATTAGACTATTACCAATCCTGCACTTATAAAGAAATGGAGGGAGATGGAGATCATAAATCATCCAGGGAGCGGACATACATCCGCAACCTAGTTCAAAACCTTGCACTTCGTACGATGCATAGGTCCTCCGGCCAATCCAAAGAGGAGCAGGCTGAATCATAATTTTCCATGGGGAGAGACAACATAAAATATCAGCTCTTCAATACATAGGATGCAAAAACCTGGGACCAAGATGCAAACAAACGCATCCTAGATCTCTGACATAAGTTTTGCCTTGCACAGGCCTTGTAGCAGCACTTACTAAATGCCTGAGTCCTATGAAAAATAAGGAGAGGAAGGACTTGAGCTAACCTACACCACAAACTTAACCCCTCCAAGAGTGTTGCGACTCAAAAAATGGAAGGCACACCAGATCCTTTAAAAGGTGAAGAACACCCAAAATTGACTTCATCACGACCGTGCCCCCAGTCTCACTGAATAATACGTCCTTCAAAGGACATATTACTTCCCAACTCGTCTTGCAAGGATCTTTGGCCAGAGTAGTAAGACCTCACGTCCATAACTCCTCAAGAGAGCCATATCTAGAAATATTGTCCTAGATCTCCTATAGTGGGTTGAATCACAACTACACACGCCATTCTTTACGTCCCCACAAAACATACCTACTATTTATAGGCATATAGCCATTATGACTATAGTGCTCTTGCATTTATTGTCTTTTGACTACATTTAGAGCATATGTTTCTTAGTTCTGTTTCTCGTACCAACAGTTCTTTGCGTAATCTAAAGTGATGCAATAGCCAGCCGTTAGCCTATTAATAGTCGTGCAAAAATTGACAGAAGCACAAATCACGAAGGAGTTTTCTTCAATAGCGACATATATACAAAAACATTTTTTGCCAGTAAAATGAGTTTTACAAAAACGAGATGCATGCATTAAAAAATTGAACGACTACAAAACGTTCACTCTTTACCAGACTCTTTAAGTCTTTCCCAGCTGGTGCATGCCCCTTCCCATCCAACAACAAGCCATTTCACCTTGCAGGTCACCTCACGAACACTGCATGGTGCTCAGTGCCAACACCCAGCATAATTGGTTGACCTTGCCCATGATCAACGTGCATACAACTACTTCACCTGTCCATAATTATGATGTTCAAATAGACCATTTGATATTTTTCGAACTGTAGATAAGAGCACAATTATGAGGATGCTTACATGTGAGCAGTTATAAGGAGCGTTAGATTCCATTGCCGGATTTGACCATACCTCTCAGTCCTCTTCGATGACGTCGTGCAGCAGCTCTGTCAACATGCGTCATAGTTAGCAGCAATTCTTTCAGCATACAGTTCCTGGCTAGTCAACTCAACTCCCCTTGTCCATCAGCTGACATGTTCCTACATCACCAGGGAACCTCCTTCTGCAGCGCTTGAACCTTGCATCTCCAGCACTTGGTTCATCTCCCTCTCTACGTGGCAAGAACCTGATTATTTGTCCCTTTGTTGGCCGTTTGTAACTGTATTGTGCTGCATGCTCGATTTGCTGTTTGTTAGCACTAGTCGGCCAACCCTTCGACTTGTGCATCCATCAAATGTCAACATGTTCGGCAATAAAGCAGTGCGTGCGTGCACATGATCGTTCTAGCGAGTGCTTTGTGGGACCCCACCCGGTCTTCCTCCAACCGCATGACCTACAATGCATCGTGCAACCATTCCCTGCATCTCTATCGTCCATTTTGACCTTGTAGCACCTTCTCCTATCCATGCAAATGGTTCTTCATACATGCTGCCAGGTGTCAACGCTACTTCGCAACAAGCCACTAGCTATGTTGCCCTATGAAGTGGTGCCTAGCAACGCGTTACAACCTCACACATGCATCAACACTACGTGCTTTTCAACCATCCTTTCTCTTTTGCACCATCATCAACCAATCAAGGAGGTTCATGCTTTGCTTGCCCAATACCTTACACCGCCATGCCAACCAGCTTATTTCCTACGTGGAGGCATCTACATCCACATGATCAATACTAGCACACGGCTCCATTTGAGAAATCATCTTTGTGCAACAACTCACTTACCCACGCGTTCAGTTCACGTGCTTCAACCGACCGTGGATGGTACCTTCAAGCACTGATCGATCCACTTAAATTGTAGCCAAACATCCATGCAATCGAAGGAATGCTCCATTTCTCCCTCCTCTAGCGGTGGCACATAGATGTCTTCAATCCAACGTTCCACGTGGAATGTGGTCCTACAAACCATGCGACTTCGACTAGCTTGGTTTCACATGCAACTATCATCCCTATCAAGATCCAACTTTATCTGACTCCATCAGCGGACATTATCACCTCACGACTAACTAGCAGCCAGCTGACTCCATCAGCTGGCATCTCACTTTAGGCCAACTTTCAAGTAACAAACTCCACTTTGTAATTCACATCTATGTGTACCTTCAACCAACAAGTTATCATTCGACAATCGCTTGAGCTTGCCCATGATCAGAGCCAACACCCAACACAATTGCTTGAGCTTGCCCATGATCAACGTGCATACAACCACTTCACGTGTCCACAATTACGAGGGTCCAAATAGATCATTTGATATTTTTCGGACTGTAGATAAGAACATTGTTAGTTTTCATAGTATTAGGGTTTGAGAGGGGGAGAGAGATGGAGAGAATTTAGAGAATGAGAGTTGGAGGTGAACTAGGTTGTTCGGCCTCATCTTGTTATTATATATGTGTCCCACTTAAGTGGGTGTAACTAAGAAGCTTTAGTTACATCCACACACCCACACATTATATAGAGAAACTCTAACACTCCCCCTCAAGCTGGAGCATACATATCAAGCATGCCCAGCTTGATACCCAAAGTAGAAAAAGAAGAACGAGGTAAGGCCTTCGTCAACACGTCACCCAATTGATTTGCGGAACTGATATATGGTGTGGTGATTCGTTTGCTCAAGACCATGTCACGGATGAAGTGACAATCAACTTTAATATGCTTGGTTCTCTCATGGAAGACTAGGTTGCTGGCAATGTAACAGGCTGCTTGATTGTCACAGTACATTGGCATATGAGAATGAACCACAAACCCCATTTTTTTAAGGACAGAACCCACACCATTTCTTTTTGGGCTACTCTCGTACTTAAAGGATACCATTTGTCCTGCGTCTCGTCGTTATTATGTCAGTGCTGATGTCACATTTTTTGAGTACTTTTTTCTCGTATCTTGGGGAGTCCTATGATTCGGATCTTGTGTCTGTTCGTCAGGGGGAGTTTACCAGTTCTTTACCTACTGTGGTCTATACATCTGTTATACCAGTTATTTCCCTAGATGCTTCCACAGATGCTCCGATCAATGTTTATGAGTGTACCAAATCGCGTGTAATTGTGCCTTATGGACATGGTCTACCTCATGATACTCAAGCCCCTGATCCATCATCGTCTTCACTTGAGGTTCCTACTTCTACTCCTACCCCGATTTTCACTGCCGACTTACCGATCGCCTTAAGGAAAGGTACTCGCATGTGCACTAAACATCCCATGTGTCTCCTACCTTTCAGAGTTTTGCTCTCTCCTTGTCGGCTGTTTTTGTTCTTACTTCTCTTACGCAGGCTCAATCTTCTCCTGGTTAGAAATTGGCTATGGATGAAATGATGGATGCTATTCATCATAATCATACTTGGGATCTTACTCCACTTCCTCCAGGGATGCAGACTGTTGGATGTTGATGGGTGTACACTATCAAGTATTTTCCCGATGGATATGTCGAGCGCTTAAAAGCGTGTGTGGTCGCTAAAGGGTATACTCAGACGTTTGGTGTGGATTATTTTGAAACTTTCTCCCCGGTGTCTCGGTTAAATTCTGTTCGAATTCTTCTATCTATGGCAGTAAGTTGTGAGTGGCCTTTATATCAGTTAGATATAAAGAATGTCTTTCTGCATGGGGACTTGCAGGAAGAGATTTATATGGAGCAACCGCCCAGGTATGTTCCTTCTGGTCAGGCTCAGTATATTTGTAGTTGAATTGAAGAATTAGGGTTAGGGTTAAGTTTGTGGAAGAAAAAAGAGAGGAGAAAAAAATGATGTCTATTGTGCTTAGGTCACAATGACTCCATAAATCTTATTTATATGAAGGAAAATAAATAAAGACAAGTATATCCTTCAGATCAAGGAGTATTTACATAATAACCCAATACGTATAAAATACGCATCTGATAGGCCTCACCGCACACGTACACAGGTGAGTGTTTTGAAAAAAAGCACTCAAGTACTCACCTGTGTACGTGTGCGGTGAGGCCAAGGTGGTCCGTCCCTACAAAATACATGTGCCGAGATCTGCTGCCCTGTCATCTCCCTTGATGACAGGGCCCGGTCATCAAAGTTTTATCCAAAAGGAAGTATACTAATCAGTGAGAAGCCGAAAGGTCCCCTTTTTTACTTTTTACGCTTCCCACAGTTCCATTTTCGTCGCCGAAGAATTTCTAACGTTCCATCTCCATAGAAATCTATCTTTATGGTCCACCAAACTCCATATCATAGAGATCCGTAGGCTGTGCATCTCGAGGAACGGTGTAACACTTTCCACATGGGCCACATCTCCTAATCTACCACGTACACTTTTTAATTACAAACTTGCAAAATAAAATATGAAGAACGACTTTTAAAGGGTACGTGGTGAACAATTGTGGGAGTTGAGTTGCACACTCTTGGGGCCCACTGACACATGACGATTGGCCCACCCTTGATGGATTTACTACACCCCAAATCAGCCTAATAGGTTATCCCTAACCATTCGATCCAAGTATTCCAAAAAAGTGTTCGAATCTAACGGCTATAAATCACCCCCAGTCCTAATCTTATGATCTCCCGTAAGGGTATATCTGTTGTGTAGTTCCATCAGGCCTTTTGTTAATCATTTGTGGCTAAACGGACAAGAAAAGAATACGCCACATGGCAAATTTAAGCGCCCAACAGCGCAGGCGCCTTCTACTGAGAGGGATAAAACTTTGATGACGGGGTCCTGACAGGGCAGCAGATCTCGGCACATGGAATTTGCAGGGCTGACCACCTCGGCCTCACCACACACGTACCCAGGTGAGTACTGTACGGCCTTTTGCCAAAACACTCACCTGTGTACGTGGGTGGTGAGGAGGTGGTCAGCCCGTACAAATTCCACGTGCCAAGATCTGCTGCCCAGTCATCTCCTTCAATGACAGGGTGGCCCTGTCATATAAGTTTTACTCCAAACTTCTGTCACAAGATGTGACCCAAGCACAACCCACAATACGTGCCACGTGGTACATTAGGGTGCTGACCGTATGAATGTTTAACCAGTCCCTCGGTGGACCTGCAAACCTAAAATCAGCATGATTAGTGATTTAAAGCCTTTGGATCTTTGCACTAAAAATTGCTCAATAATACTTTTTTTTTTGCTAAGTGAAAATTATATTGAAAGAAAAGAGAACTATACAAACTGCGTAAAGGCAAAGCACCCTATCCTACGACATCCCAACTAAGTTGGCACCAGCGGCGGAGCCACATAGGGGGCAGGTGCCCCCT
The DNA here is from genome assembly GCA_035048495.1 of Euptelea pleiosperma. Lineage (NCBI taxonomy): Eukaryota > Viridiplantae > Streptophyta > Magnoliopsida > Ranunculales > Eupteleaceae > Euptelea > Euptelea pleiosperma. The sequence continues at coordinate 28,404,357 of CM068553.1, read as the reverse complement.
CTCAATTTTCACATTCCTTTGACAATTTTTTTTTTATTATTTAGTTTTTTGAATTATTTATATTGGTAAGGATATTTTTGTCTTTTCACACTTTTGACCTTTTGACTGAACAAATTAAATGCGTTCACAGCTAAACCATAAAAACCAATGGCTTACAAATTTAACCAAATAATTTTATCTGAACATTCTTTTTACACGGCATCCAAGCCAAGCCGCACATACAAAGGTCACGTGGGAAGACACAGAGATCCATGACTGTACGGATGTTTTAAACATTGTCATATGGGCTTGCAGACCAAAATTAACAGATTGGTGGTTTCTAACTATTGGATTTGAATCTTTATCATGGGTTGAATTTCAACCGTGGATTCACAAATCATTTGGCTACTGAGATTCAATGCATAGAAAATACCAATCAGACCGATTTTCATTTGTTGGTGTACCTAGCAAAGCTTCAAGCATCCGTAGGGTCATAAATCTCTAATAATGTGCCACGTGGCATTTTTACATATGGCTTGATGCCCATATAAAAAAATATTAAACATCAAAAAAATCCCCTCAGTTTTTACTATTAATTAAAGAGTAGAACTTTGACGATGGACGTCCATCGTCAAGTTGATGCTGGACCACAATGTAAACAACGTGGCATACTACTAGAGGTTGTTGACCATATGGATGTTTGGCTAATCCCTAGGTATATGTACAGAACAAAATATGTCTGGTTAGTGATTTTTAGCCTTTAGGTCCGAGTACCCCAAATAATGCTCAAAATCCACTGTTGAAAATAAAATATGAAAAAGACTCTAATCCGATGGATATAAATTATGGATGGATTTTGGTATGTGGGTTCACCTAGGGGTGGGCCAAATATCTATACACTCAGTGATCTCTAAGAACATGCCACGTGTCATCTTCTAGTATACTACAAGGAGTGCCCCCCTTGAGCAAAATCCTGGCTCCGCAGCTAGTTGGCACCCCAAAGGGAGGAGACCCCAAGCCTTAGGCATAGACAAAAAATAAAAAACAGTCAAATCTATAGTGTATGGCATGGGGATCCTCCATTTTGAAAAGGAATGGAAGTCGCTCTACATAATGCTCCGAAGCATCTCTTTCTAAGTTAGTGCTGTGTTTAGCAAGTATGTTCGCTGAAAAGTTTACTTCCCTCCAAGCGGAGGTGATAATACATTGAGTAATGCTTTTTATCGTAGCCTCCAATCGGGGTCTCACTCTCCATGGGATCTTGCAAGTCTCCATGATCGCTACTTCAAAAATCCAGCCGCTTCAAAAAAATTATCAATTTTTGGTATGCATGCCCACGTTTCAAATATCCGGACAGTCAATGATCTCTAAGAATGTTCCACGTGGCAATTTTTAGTGCGGCTTAACACCTGGATAAAAAAATGTGCATAGTTAAAGGTAATCCATGTGTCGATGTTTTTTATGCGAGCGTCCGAGCTGCACCTAAAAATGTCGTGTGGCACACTCTTAGAGATCAGTGACCCTACAGATGTTTGAATCGTCACTAAGTGGATCTACAAAACAAAAATCAATCTTAGGTGGCATTTGGTAAAACTTATTCTCAGACCATAAGTCTAAATCGGCTGAAATTCAGTGATTTGTTCTTTCAGCCACTTTAAGCAATCGTCACTTATTTTAATCACTTTAATCTGTAAGTGCTTAACACTTAGGTGGCGTTTGGTATAAGTTATAAGATCTAGAAGCTTAAAGTGCTTAAGGTCTGATAGCTTAATGACTTATGTCTGAATTGGATTTTTTGGTAAGGGTCTTAAGTCTTAAAATTAAGTCAAGAACGTTGTGGGTATTTTGAAATGTTTATTAGAACATTTTCGTAAGTTTTTAAAAGAGAAAACTTTAAGAAAAGGGCATTATGAGTATTTAAGAGAGAATCTTAGAATCTCTTTTGGAGATGCTTTTCGTTGGAACCACTTACCGCGTTAAGTGACCCCCACCTCACTTTAATGCCACTTAATCACCTAAATCAGTGAATTTCAGCACATTCAAATTTAAGGTCTGAATAAAAGTTTTACCAAACACCTTAATTTACCAAATGCCACCTAATTGGATTAGTTAATCAGCTGACTAGTTGAATGGACTTGACCTATGCTGATTAATTACATAAACTTAATTAGCATTGTCTATTGATAATCAGTTGACCGTATTTAACTTACTTGACCTAAATCAATGTACTTAAATTGAGTCGGAATAAGTAAGATCCATCCAGATTGACCATAGGACTCATTTTAGACTAAGTATTAGGCTTTGCTCATTTTAATAGATTTATAGAGAACATAGGGTTTGATCATTTAATGTCACGCCCTGAATCCGGGCACACGAATCTGACCCGAACGTCTGAAAAATGACTCGTTTACCCAAGATCCAGGGTGTGATAAAAATAAAAAATAAAATACTCTAAAATAATTTTTTTAAATGACCAAAATTCATATTATATTAAAATAACAATCTTTTGTAAAGACATTTTAGTTGAAACTTATTTTTGATATATTTTTTGAATTAACTTTTTAGAATTTAAGCAAGTAAGCGTTAAATTTTCTAAAAAATATAATTTCAATAAAAAATTATGTTATTGATTATTTACGATTAAAAACTCATTTTAAGTATCTTTTGTGAAGGAAATTTGCCTAAAAACGTCATTTACTATTTTATTTTAGTAATTTAACTCAGAAATCTGCCCTAACGATAACGGTACCCAGATAATACGTAAAAATAATTGTAAGCACCGTACATCAATACAAATTAATGCATTGGTTAAAAATTTATAATCATATATTTAAAGGATTAAATCAAAGAGTCTAGGAAGTCAAATATTAATCATCCACATGATTTTAAAATTAAATAAAAATTTTAAATAATAGATAATGCGAGTCTTTAACAATTAAGCCTATAAAAATCATATAAAAAAAAATATTTAGCGTCCCGCATTAATCTCATTAACATTTTCACATTAACCTCCGATCTTTCCATGTTATTATCGCCCTCATCAAGTGCATCAACTCCGAAATCCACACTGTCCTCAATTAAGTCTGAAATATTTGGTAAATACCATGAGTCAAAGCCCAATAGATAATCCAGTGTACACTGCATATTTATCGCAGATAATATCGCATATTCTAATTAAAAAATCATGGCATATGCATAACAGATAATATAAACTAATAACGTTAGCCAAGAATAATAAATATTTCTCACAATTAGTCCAATATCATTATTTTCATACGATTGTAACTATAACCCAATCTCGGGTCTCCTTCTCCTTCCCACGCTGGGAGTAGCCAAAAGGCTCTTCTGTAGGGGTCGGGTCTTTCACCTTAGGGCTCCAGGCCCTAAATTTTTTTATTTCCACGGGTATCCATTAGGATCACACCCGAACTAATACTTCAATATTATACCGAATCATTATCTATAACCATTTATTTTTCTTGGCACACCAGTCGATCCAAATTACAATAATATCTATAATATCATCAATTAAGTACATACATATAACATGATTATCAAAATAAAATAAGGGAGATTATCTATTAAAATATGTAGGTGTACCTACCTTGTCCGTTGATCTTCATCAGTACTTGAATCAATAGTGAAAAAGCAGCCGCGAATGTCTTTACTAATTGTCGTTAGATGAAGTTGGGATTCGAGTATGTCAAACGTTTAGATAATATGAATATTTTTGTCTCAAGGGGTGATGTCAAATGGTGAGACATTATATTTCTAGGGCTTCGAAGGTTCTTCAAGTTCTTCTCTAATAGAGGTACTTCAATGGAGGAAGATTGAGATAAAAATGAAATGAATATTAATTAGAGTGATGGTTTAGGGTTTGTAAGATTTTCGAAGCTCTCAATGCTTTATTAAATAGGTTTAGAAAGTATGGTTTCTAATTTTAGGTGATTTTCGTAACTTTAAAAGTGAAATTTTATAACTCACTAAAAGGCTTATTTTAATATGGATATGGGCTAAAATGGGCATAAAGCTTGAGTATTAAGTAGACTTTATTTTAAATTATTATTAAGTCCAAAATGTCTATAAATTGGCCATACGGGCCCACCCAACAAGTATAACTCACTAATTAGTTATTACAACTATGCTACTCATAGACTACAACAGAAATATAGTTAATTATCATTGAAACTAAATTATAAAAAAGAAAATTAAAGAGTCAAATTCAACTTTTTATAATTAATTTACTCAAAATCCATAAATAAAAGTTCAGGATAATACAACATACCCTCCTTACAAGAATTTTGTCCTCGAAATTTAAAATATATTTAATAATTTTTTTTATAATCCATCACTTCAGATTAGTTAACCAATCATTAAAGTCAAGTTTAGTTAGATCGGTCGATAAAATTTTATTGTTAAACCTAGTCAAATATGTAACTTAATTAACATAATAAACCTAGTCAAATTGGTCATCTACACTAATCTAGTCTAACCCAGTTAAACTAGTTATCTAATAAGTCTAATCAACTTAATCACACTGGTCAAACTAATCAACATCAATTAAATTGGTAAACTTAATCAATCTATTCGGCCTAATCAACTAATAAATATAGTCAATATGTCTTCCAATCACACTAATCAAGCGATTCAATTGACCAACTAGTCAAAATAGTCAGGCTTCCAATTTATCCTTTTTTTTATTAGCACGTTCCTATATTTGTGATTATTAAGATCTTGCTTAAGTTTAATTTTTTTTTATTAACCCTAAGGTCCAAATTTTTTTTTTCAAATATATATATATAAATATATAAATATATATATATATATATATATATATATATATATATATATATATATATATATATATATATATATTTGTCTCAATTAATTATATGTGTGTAAATTATAAAATTAAAAAAATAATATGATCAAGTTATTTATTTTAAACGTATCAGAATTCAACAGAGCCATCCTACGGTTCTCATCACTAAGTTTTGAGTTTAGTGTCCATAAATAATTATAAACAACTTAACCATGCACAGACCCATTACACACAAATCCTTAGGTGTCTGAAGCTTATGCTCTAATATCATTCTGTCACGCCTCGAATTCGGGCACACGTATCCGACCCGAATGCCTGAAAAACGATCCGTTTGCCCAAGATCTAGGGTGTGATAAAAATAAAAAATAAAATACTCTAAAATAAATTTTTTAAAAAGACCATAATTCATATTATATTAAAATAACAATATTTTGTAAAGACGTTTTGGTTGAAACTTATCTTTGATATGCTTTTTGAATTAACTTTTCAAAATTTAAGTAGGTAAGCGTTAAATTTTAAAAAAAAATATAATTTCAATAAAAAATTATGTTATTGATTATTTACGATTAAAAACTCATTTTAGGCATCTTTTGTGAATGCACTTTGCTTAAAAACGTCATTTGCTATTTTATTTTGGCAATTTAACTCAGAAGTGGAGCAAAGCACCACCACGCGCATGCGTGCGTGCGAAAGGGCGATTGGGCGTTGAGGGACAGACGTGATCGGATGTATGTCCAACGGATAGATTAACAGTGAAGATGGTTCAACGGAGACATCTTATGACGGAATCAATCTAGACCATAATATCATACAGATCTAATGATTCTTAGACATAACCGCTTATAACTAACTCGGAATTGATCCAGACCGCATGATCAAACATAACTGCTTATAACTATCTCATACTGCCCAGAATTGATCCAGACCGCATGATCAATTCGTCTCTTTAGAAGACACAATTTGGTCTATAAAAGAGATGACTTTGTCCTTAACCAAATACATTCAATTCAATTAACATTCGGAATTCATTCACAGAAACAAGAATATAGAGCACAATCTTTTTTCATTTTTTATTATATTTTTCTTCATACTTTTAAGTAACTTTCAGAAGTTTTATTGCATCCGAGAGAGCATTTATACTGTTAAAAGTTTGCAAGAAACATAGAGATTTGGAGTGCTACCTTCTCTCTGTAGATAAACTGTTAAATCCTATTACACGTACGCCTACAAAACTGTTAGCACTGATCAGGGGCGAATTCTATCTTTTGGACCTTTTGATTTTACAAGCCTTAATCTGAGACAAGTTTTTATCTATTCTTTACAATTCATTTTTCTAACCTTAACATTTGATTCAATTCCTTAATTGTACTATTTATTTTCTTCTCATTTTTTTCTATTAATTATCTAATTTATACTTTCTTCAAAATCGATTGTTTCCAACATTTCCCTAGTGATGCACGTACGTGGACTGATAGATCAATACATGTTTACGAGTTGACTAGCGATGGACTCGCAATTGGGACATCTAACTCATTATTGTAGAGTCGAACAAATTTGCCATTTTGACCATTGATCATGCCCAACATGCTTATCTTTTTCTCAATCTGCCAACACACTTTTGTCCATCTACTTAAAGGAACCGGTAGAACGGCATAACGGGGATATTGTCATTTTTTATAATTTTGAATTGATATTTCAATTAAGGCCCTGTATTGTTGACTTCCGAAATTTTTTCTAGAATTACTTCTTACCCATAAAATGTCCATAAAAGTTTTCTAGATCAACACATTTTGACTTATGAATCCCATCTTAGTCACTGTACATGCCTAAACATACATAACAGTAATTAATGCTTTTCGTTGACCTTTTTAGCATAAACGTAACCATTTGAAGCGTTACGTTTTTCTTAGAACTGCTCTCTCCAAATCCTAGAAATTGTGTAACAATAAAATGAGGTTCCTCTTCCACGGCCTTTGCCTTCTTCTATACAAAAGCCAAGAAATAACCAAGATGTTCTTCCCTTCCTAAACTAGAAAGACCTATGATAGCGTGGTCCAAAACGGTGTCTGGCTTTGGTTAACAAGCTTGGATCCTAAATCCACGTGCGTGGACAAATAACCCCTCTAGAGTCTAGACGCCTAAATGATGGCGCTTCACCTCCCAAAAGACCAACTGGATGTTCTTAACCATCTAATTTTGGAGACATAAACACTTGATTAAGAAGTCCATCCCATAGTTCGCAAATCGTGAAGTGGCAACAATTCGTCCTCTGAAAAATGCGAGTTTAAAAATGTTTTGGGTTCAAACAATCAGTCAAAAAAATGAAAACGTCAAAAGATCAATAAGAGAGGACTTTGGGTTTAATACTGTTTAGTTCAAAACTACGCACCCAAAAAAATGTATACATATATGTGCATATGCCCCAAATGCATGTAGATTTGATGGTAATATATAAGTATAATAGAATCAAAACTATATGATATTACCCTTTAATCTAAGTAATATAATGCCAAAACTATTTCTCACTTGTCAAGGTTTCCAAATGTGTAGGAATCTTTAATCTTTTCTAAAATATATTTTTAAATATAAACTTTGGTGACATATATTATAAATAAAAAATATTTTTAATTTTTAAAAGAAGAATTGAGTTTTATTCATGAGATTTTTTGAAATATTTATAAATAAGTGGTTGTTTCGGATTACTGAATATTTTGTGTTTTTTTCGCGATGGTTTGAAAACACCGTGTCTTGAAACGTTTTTTCAAAAGATTAGATTTTTTTCTTCAAAAAGTCGGATTTTAAACGGAGATTTGCTAACTATGGTCCATCCCTTGAATTCTTACTATAATAATGTCTATAAAAAAAACAAGCCATTAAGACCATAATCCTCACCTTAAGGCCATAAATATGTCCTACAAATGCGAAAGTATGCCTCCCCCTCTGAAAAATGACCACTCTAAGAAGCAATTTTAAGTCCAAAATCTTTCCTTTTATGTTCTTTTAGGAACATTAGGTTTTAAATTGTGCGTAGAAGTGGTGGTCAGCCAACCACAAGACCCCGGTGGATAGGTTGCCCATCACCAGCAACAAACCTACTAGAGTCTCGTCGCCGCCAACCACCGCAGCCATCTGATTTACAGCTAGGGTTTTGATCCAAACCTACGTCTTCTTGTGACCTAAAGGTTGAAGAACGGGGTATTTTTGTCCTCACAAAAAACTTGTTAGTCCATTTGGGTCAACGATGATAGACCATGTCATAGGGAGTGTACTTTTTCAAATTGTGGCAAATTTCAAAAATAACATAGGGGTGGTACGTCAAAAAATTACTAAGAAACAAAAAAAAACACGTACCTTTGGGATCCCATTTCCAAAAGTAGCAACCAATCCATCTTCTTTCATCGTCTCCTCACCCAACATAATACAAAGGCACGACTTTGGGTGGGCATGGGATATTCCATGTCGCCCACGACTTTGGAATTTCCCCTACCCAAGTGCATGATCCATTCTAGTCAACAATTTCTCATTTAACACGCATATTTGACATTAAAAAAAAAAAGTACTAAATTGCCATGTTATTTAAAGATTTGTAAAATTCACATTTTATGAGGAACTATATTATACTTGGTAAGGAAACACCTTACACGTGGCAGCACCCGTAGCGATCACTGACCGTATTGATGTTTGGCCCATCCCTAGGTGAACCTATTGGAATCGTTTTCATGGGTTGAATTTTAACCATAGATTTCAAGCATTATTTGGGGGTACTCAGATCCAAATGTTTGAAAACATTAATCAGGCTGATATTTGGTATATAGGTCCACCTATGGAGACAAATATCCATGCCGTCCGTGGTCTCTAAGAGTGTGCCATGTGGCTTACATACTATTGTCCCTCATCAATGATGATGAGGGATGCGGGCGTGCTGGACAACCTGAAGTGTGAAGGGGCTTACTCCAACCCAGGTTTTGTCTTTAGAATAGAGAGGCAATTTAATAAAGGTTTCGAGGCCTTTAATTGTCACAACCGTGGGTGGCAGCCCCGGTTTTTGCTTTATAATAGTATAGATATTAATCACATTTTACATGAATTATTCCTAATTATTGATAATTTTTATTTTTAATGATTTTTATACTTTTTATTTTATTTTATTCTTTGCCCACTTGGAAGATGTTTGAAGGGCAAAACATCTGATGGACAACAGCTCCTTTGACGTGGGCTGGTCATCCATAGCCCATCCGATGGACATTTTGGCTCTTTATTCTCCTTCTCCCTCTCTATCTTTTGTTTATACGCCGAGATCGGCTAATGGTTCTGCTCATACTATTGCCTCTTAAGGCATCTTCCTTTTTGGATCCCCTTTTTTGGACTTCTGACCTCCCCTCGTGGCTCTTAGAAGTCATAAAGGAGGATGGAGCCTGTATCCGTTTTTAGTATCTATACTATCTTGCTTACAAAAAAAAGAAGAAAAGGGCATAACATGTGGGCCTCTCTTTTTGGTTGCTCATGGCATTTCGTTAACACAGACCACATTAGTGATGTGATCCTTGCTGTCTGATCAATATATGGCTGCAATTTTGTATACCATTGCTAACAATGCTGTGGCATATCAACATGAATAGCATCCCCAGTGCCATTAAATAAGAATTTTATCACACCATTCTGACGAAATGTTAAATCATGTATATCATAGACCAAAATGAAATCCAAGTAGATTTAAAAAATAGTATTTCTCAAGTTCCTCCTCTTGATGATGCATCTCTCCGACTGAGATTTGAAAAGAACCATGGGGTTTAATCTTTTAAATAAGTAACAAAAGCTCGTTCATAGAAATGTTTCTCTCCCAGAACAGAAAATTACCTTGAATTTAACTTAGCACTCTTCTCAATACCTTTTCATTTTAGGTTCGTTCTTGGCAAGCGTCATCCCAGAAAGCTTGTTAATTTCATACAGCAGTCCCACTGAGAACAAGAAGCTGGCATTGGAATAAAAGAAAACAGAGCATTACATTTCTTTTTATTATAAAAACACCAGGAGTAACAGCTACATCTCTTTTCGATTGTTGATGTCAGATGCCAAACCAAACAACAAATACCCGACGCAATTCTTAATTCTGAAAAGAGCTTTCTTTGGGTGGTTCGCCCACTACTTCAGATTGTAAACCCCCATTTTTTGCGTCAGAAGGGGCAAAAAAATTTAATGTCTCAAGGACTTGCAATCCAACAGTGTAATGATCACGACTACTACATGTGGCGCTCGGGAGTTGGGACCACTCCACATTTGCCTTCTGAAAATGTTTCTCCCACATTTTTATTCAGTCTTCATAAAAAAGTATTATCTTTTACGACTGTATGTCAGCAAGGAAACTTGGAGAACTACAAAATGTAATTCAAACTTGAGCAAGCATTTTAGATTTTTCATCTACTCCCTTACCCAGAAAGCGATAATGAAATCTACAAAATAAACGCATTCTAGACATGAAATTTCATACGCTTTTTATTTTTATTTTTTCACGAGTAAGATCAGATCACCTCATGACCTCAAAGTGGCAACACTTCCAGTTAAATGACTAGATGATGCAATCCAAAGCAATACGCCTTTCAAATCAAGTGGCAGAAAGTCAAAGATCAAGTGTCAATTGAAGCTACAACAAATAGATGCCGAGAAAGGAGGTCCAAGTCATTGGGTTCAGAGACGATCACCTTACGAGAGGCATAACGTTTTACTCAGATGTCTGACTGAAAAGACGTTTGATGCATTGGAAAAATATTTGCACTATCTACAACAGCTATCTCACGACTTTACCAAAGATTCAAATGTTGAGCCTCAAAATAGTAATTGAAATGACTACAGGGTTAATGACGTAAATTAAGGTTTGTTTAGTCATTATAGAATTTAGATTTCAGTTATTTAAGATTAATGGTTCAGATTAATTTCTTAGTCCTTGCGTTAAGTTTTTATATTTTCTTATAAATACTATTAAGAGAAGATCGTAAAGAAGACTTTGATTATTGAATGAAATGTACTTTTAGGGTTTTTAGTTACTTTGTGAACTCTTGGGATTGCTTGGATCTATTGGAGCATGTTTATGGGTTTTCTTTTATGGATTTTCGCTTTAAGAAGACCTTAGTAGTGCATTGAGTTAAACTCCACCTGCATTACTGGAGAAAAAGGTTCAACCTATGAGGGCCTTGTTGCATATTATTTTATATGAATAGCACTACAATAAGCTATATCTTTCAAGGAAAAGGTTGTTACAAGTTGCAACGTATCTGAGTGCAATCCACAATTTACATAAGTTTGGGTATAGAAACAACCCTTTTGAACATTCGTTAGAGAATGCAACAGATTTACTAAAACGTGGGTTTTGATGTACCATTTTCTCCAGCTCTCACAACCTACTATGCATGCACCTGACCTTGCTCCATTAAACTATTGTGTGTTTCGCAGGTTCACTTTTTATATTATCTCAATACTAAAGCCTTCTCTGTTACTTTATAGCTAGCTAGCATTGGCCATGTGATGCAGGATAAGAGGAACCCCATTTTACATTTGGAAGACTCGATGGAATCGCTCCTTTGGGAAGAACCACTCTTCCCTCCCAAGCATCTCACCCAGATAATTTGGAATCACTCCAAAGATAGAAAATATCTCTTCATTCATTATTTTCAAAATCAAAAAGATTATAACCCTATTTATAAAATTCTAATTTTCCTAATCCTAACCTAACTAAAAGACTTTTTGAAAATATCTAAAACCGATTACATCTCAAATAAAAAAAGATAACACTCCTAATTAAAATAAAATTAATTCTGAATCAGTGTAGCTGCGAACTATCAAGCAGAATGCTCCCGCATCACCGTGCATCTTTATTAAAATTTTCAATTTGCAATTTGCAAGCTGGCATCTAAACAAATGGTTATGTTTTTTAACAAATGGCAATTTGAACATGAGTTGGAGAATGCAGCCGATTTACTGACAAGTGGGGTTTGAAGTACCAAAATAAGATATTGTCTTCTTTTTGTCTCTATACATCCATACTTATCGAAAAAAAATATTCAAATTTTCAATGGCAATTTGCAAGCTGACATCTAAACAAATGGGTATGTTTTTCCTTGGAAAGCAACGCAAAAATAGAGCAGACTCAAGAGTTCATAACATGACTCAACTCAGTTACATCAAACCACACTGCGGGGTGAACCCATAAGAGGATGAGCAATGCTGATCTGAAGCAGGTAAGAATGTAAGATCAATATTAGGAAAATCTAGAATCATTTGTTTCCAAGGACTGTCTACTACTGTAATTAAAAATTGCCACCACTATGCATTCTCAGTATCCCATAGGCTTCAGCCACATCAGTTGAAAAAAGTTGGAACCAGATACACTTGCTTCGACAGAATACCTATACATGCATGGTTGGTATTAGTGAGGATTTCACTAAAAAAAGAAATAGGGGGCCCTATTGACCATATTGGTGTAGTTTGCATGGTAGAGCATCAACATTCAGAGTTCCTATCGCCTCTACCATCATCAATCATACAGTACCTACAGCTGGCTAATAGATTCACCTCTACTAACTTGGTCTCAGTTCCCAAGAACCATTCTTCCAACTAGGTGAAGAATTTTTCCTGACAGTCAAGGGCAAACACGTTCCATGATTCTTTCAGAATAAGGTTCTCTTCTTTAGGATCTTTGTCCCTGCTCCCATTAATACTATTGCTCCTAATGACTTGAAGGTGTATAACACGTCTTTTGAAAGCAAAAAATATATCATACTGCTCACTCTATTAATTTGTTTGTATTCTATCAAGAACTATCTACTTCTTATTTGGATTCACATCTCAACCATTTCCAATGCCAATATACCTTATCAATATCAGCAAAGCTTTGTCTCACTCTCACCCCAAGTGAAACCTAGCAATGCTTAGAAATGGCAGTTGTTGAATAAAAAGCCTTACCTGGGAAGTAGACCAATTGCCACAAGAGACACAAATGGTGGATGCAAATGATGGTATATTCTCAAGTTCAAGGCTTCAAGCTAGATGGTACAAAGTATAAACCATATTTCATGACTTGCAAGTAGTCACATGGCATTGCCTCCAAGATTTCAACTTCAGGGGGGAAAGATGAAAACTTTGTTCCTAAGCGGCTCTCCACTCAACACATACCCCAAACAACAGTCACTTTGTCAAAAAGTATGAACTCAACTTAAGATTTCAAATTTTGAATTTGAAAAACAAGGTTGTTGGGTTATGTGTCGAGTGGATAACCGCTTAGGAGCACCAGTTGCTCCCAAGATCTTAGGAGCAAAGTTTTTTTCAGAGAAGAAGCAGGTTGAAGAAAGCCATTTATAGTTATAAACAGTCCCCTAAAGAGGTTTTGATTGTGGTTGCTAGTGGATTTAGGAGTCAATTAGATAACTCTATTGTCAATACGAAGAGGAAAGAAAGGGCAACTATAGTGTTGGTATATGTTGGTATACAACTCAACATGGATCTAGACACGTATGCTAATGTCTCTGTTTAAACCCAAACGGAAAAAGGACTCACGTAACATTTGTTTAAAAAAATGGTTTTATCAAGCAGATTTATCTTTTCTTATATTTGAAAAAACAAGCCTAAATCTGGCCCTTTACTATCAAATTGTTACAGTTTATTTTAACAAATAGGTGGATTTTACAAAACCATTTCAGCCCATGTAAGGAGATAACGAAAAGAATTATTCAAGACCATGGTATTAAAATTAGCCAAAGTTTTGTCGATTTATGACCTGCCGAAGTGAAGTTTATTTCTACTAATTTGGCAAATTTTAGTATTTAGGACCGAAACTTTAAACTAAATGACAAGTGTTTAAAGGTTAAAACATGTTTATCCCAATTTTTTCACATTTCCCTGCTTTTGGGAAGTTCTTAGGTGAAAAATGATCTCTCCATTAAGAATTTTTGAGTAAAAAACAACTTGCAGAGGTTAAATCAAAGATCAAATGCACATCAGGTTGCCTACTTTCTAGTTGTTCATTAGTAAAAACAAATTTTATCTATATTTAAGTTAAATTAATATTGAAAATGTGTAATGCGTCAAATCTCCAAACTTCTCTATGTTGCCAACTTACAAAACTTCTCCATATGAAATTGAATTTCTTCGAATTAATCTGAATTTTATTTGAGCAAAGTTTATTACCTTTTTCAAGACACTAGACATTAAACTTCCTCAACATAAAGGTGCTAGATTCTCACACAAGCAGACAGATTTTTGGATCCTCGAGTACGGGCTAACTTCTGTCACTTGATCTTACAATGGGTGATCGTAAAAGCCACTTGAAGTTGTTGAGTGTTATACGAACAACGATGTGTCTCATTGTTCAACAATCATAACCATATGATCAAATGCAATATTGATCATAAAATTGGACAGTTATGATGGTGTGGGGAAAAATCCCAACACCCCCCTTGAGTCCTGAAGCACACCCAAGCTAACGATGAAACCAAGCACGTCACCGAGGTGTCTAGGATGGCCGCTGAAGTCGCCGAGATCCTACACAAACTCCACGCCAGTTGACACCTGACATATACGACATGCATGGGAGAGGGGGAAATCCCCATATACGACATGCGCCCGTCTATCCACTCCTCACTTATCTCAATCAGCCGAAGACGACACGCTAGACATCATCCCCCTCACCACAATCTTCGTCGTGCCAGATTCTCCTCCCCCTTATCTGCGACCATGGCAGCGATCTCAAGGGACCTTCTCAAGTCTATCTTCTACCTTGTGAGACGACCCCAAGGATAACATGGTCGATACGATCTTGAGGGCAGATGCGCCTTCTGATGACGGGGATCCTAACGTCCGTGTTACTGGTCGGAAGCAGGCCCTATCCAAGGGGTCTTCGGGCAAACAATCATCCACTGAGATCGGAGAAAGATCGTCGAAGGCCAGGGCCGACAATTCGTCGGAGGTCCAACCCACGGTTGCGGCCTCTAGTACTGCCGATATTGCTTCTGGGAAGGTTGTCCCTTCCTCGTCTGAGAATCGTCCTCCTGCTCCTCCGACCCAAACCTCACACAGGCAGGCAAACCCTCCTACTGAGGCATTTCGCCCAAGTGGGGGGGGGTGGCGCCTCGCCCATCACAGTGCCCTCGATAACTCTGAAGTAGCCTGGGCTGTAGTGGAGCACACTAGACTCTTGATCGATGTCAAGAAGCTGAACAAAGAGTCTAGTAAAGCTCTTGTTCACAAGATGTTCTCGATCATTGCTTTCCCATCTTCCTTTCCTTTTCATCATGTCTTTCCTGCTAACTTTCTACCCTTTTTGCAGCTTGAAAACATTTTTCCCAACCTCCTCAACAAGGCCAACAAGGCACCGACAAGGTCAAAGGTGAACGTGACACGTATGCTGAGGACTTGTGACTTAGGGAGGAGGAGCTTTGGGGGCTCAGGAGGTTCTAGCTGAAGTTCAGCCAAGGTCCTTCAGGCCAAGAAAGACCAGTTCTTGGTCGTGTTGGAAGACAAGAAGGTGAAGGTGAAAGACCTCTTCCAAGGCAGCTGGATCATCGCATTATGCTCTGGAAAGACAAGGACCAACATACTTGGTGCGAATCCGAAAGGTACTTCTCTAACTCTCTCGTTCTCCTCATCATCTTCTCTTTTCAGCACTTTTACCCTAAGTTTGTGAAACCCTAACCCTAATTTGGGTTTTTGCCCTAAACTGATCGTAATCCACCTCCAACCCCTCTTTAGTGTTGTACGGCACAATCCTTGTGCCTATCACAGCATACAGAAACCACCCCTTTGTGCCTGTCAAGGACTGGTCCAAAAGTGGTTTCCTAGATGCCCTATGTGCAAAAAAAACACTTTTGGATAGTTTTTCCTTTGCATGCATGTAACCAGCATCTCTGTACATATATGGCAGTCCTGAGTAACCTTTCTCTTCTTTGTTATTTTTTATCACTTCTATTCTTCAATTATTTCCCTTTAATTAACATTAACAATATTATATTCTAAAACAATGTACAGATGTGTAAGCAAATTTCGGTTTTCCAAAGCAGCTCTGTCAGACACCTCGTATCTGGGTCAGACACCAGCACACGTGTCCGTCTTATCATATAGGATTGGACAATTTATATCCAAATTAAGGGTCTTAATTAGACAGTTATGGTCATCTACGCAACATGAAGTTCAGAGTTTCTGCCAATCCAAGAGATGTCCTAACATTTGCATACTCTAGACTAAGGACAATGAAGATACTTTTTTCCAATCACATCATTGATTTTGGACCACTGCCTGCATGTTCTTTTACAAAATTTCCCAATGTATAACAGTGTGAACTTTGGCCTGTGGTCAATCCATTGGGTGGTCCAACATTTTGACAGTCTGAATTGATGACCAAGTGTGCCATTTGTTAGCATTCCACTTGAAACTATCAAACACAGAAACCAGGCCTCTTAATAATATTAATTTATGTTAGGTAGTTATCTTTTATGCATATTTGCCTACAAATGTTTGTTCATGAGAAGAGCGATAATCATATATTTATGATAATTTACTAATGACGCCAGTGACTAAGGTTAAGCTTCAAAAAGCGTTTTATAGCAACCTAGTAAAAAGGTACATTCGGCACAATATAAAAGCATTACCATGTCGTGATACAAACTCGATGCACTGTGCTAGCAGCAATGAGAGCAACAGATTCTGCTAATAGAACTGCAAAAGAAAATGAAAAATATAGTAAGCAACAGTTTTTCTTTCTTATTTCACTATTTTTCTTAATAGATAGTAATCGACAAATGTCGCACATCAGGGACAGGGAGATGTTGTTGTTAGACGGGCACTTGGAGAAAGATAAAATCCTGCAATTAAATCTATAAATGGTGATCAAACTTCACTTACCAGCACCCCACCCTGTTCTGATGCCACATGTTTCCTGGAAATTCCCAATGAACTGCAAGAAATGTGGCGAAGCAACTCAAAACCCATGTTAAACACCCTTTGCACAAGTCAACTATTCTACATGGCTAAATCATGTGCACAGGTCGCATCATAGTCACTATTTTATATGATACTGCTCAACAATGTAATGGGTTCTCTTATGAAAAATATAGCTTATATGATACTTCAGCTGAAAATGAATAACTAATAACTGGTAAGGATCAACGTAGCATACATTTAAATGCATATCAATAACCACCCCACTGGTTTGATAAAATTAACAAATTAGTGAGAAATTCCTGCCATAGTGTAAAACCTACTTCCATCCACAGATTGGTTATCAAACATTGGGCAAAATTATGTGAACCAAACTCATCAAGAAAACTATAGCCATTCTATATTGTATACTGTTCAATAACATGGATATTTATTTTATGTGATGTTGACCCATTCAAGGTGATGGACACCCTTAATTACATCCATTGTTGGCAAGAGAACGACTTTTGATTCCCTCTTCGATATCCACACCACTAGTTCAGTAAAATCAACGATACGGGGAGAAAATCCTATCAGCCAATTAGCAGCAAACCCACCATCTACAGATTGGTTAATGCAGCTTCAAACATAGGGCCAGATTGATGTTAATCAAACTCATCTGCCTTGTAACTCGCTCATAATATTTCCTGTTAATGTGTTGCATCTCATAACAAAAATATGCTAAAATGATGGGAAATAACACCACAAAGCAAAAAAATTAACATCCTAACTCTACTTTTCAGCAATTCTTGTCTTCTAAATTGTTAAAAGCTACATCAAATCAGTTAAAATGGAGTCATGAACACCAAAAACTAGTAGGGGCATCAATAAAATAATTGCTCCGTTGAACAACTAATTTGAATGTTGACCAACCTACAGCCTTTTGGACCACAAATATCAAGAAAGTTAATGCCGTCTCAATATCCATTACTTTGACCACGAACACCATACAAGACTCCAAGTTTTCCTCCTATGTTACATTTTAGGACTCAGGACAAGCCAACTGTAGTCATAGAATTTGCCAGTTGCATCAACACAAAAAGCAGTCAACATCCGTTGTTTGTGCTTACATTGTAGGTCTGCAGTGCGTCTCCGCTTTCAGTACCTCCACCCACCTTTCCAAATCAACATATCACAGGTATCCAAAGAACTTCGGCTCTTTGCTTTTGATCTCATGGGATCAAATTTTTCTTCTTTGCACCTTTCTTCTATCATGTATGTACTTCTATTTGTATTTCAGTAACCGAATCGAGGCCCTCAAATACATTTGCTTCTATCACTTGTTCTCATATTATTCCTTACCACTTTGCTCAATCTATTCAATTTACATGTCATACAGGTTGAGTTCTGCTAAAAAAGTTGTGGATGGTTGATATGTTGTGAAGTCGTACAAACTTAATGGAAACTCAGCCTGAAGATTTTCTATGTACTTATTTTTCCGTTCTGTGACCTCATAAGGCTTTGTCATTCGACCAATCCATCTTAAACAAGATGGAATGATGATCCTTGCATATATCTTTTTCTTTTTTTTAATAAATGACTGGATATTAGATGTAATATGAAATAAAGGAAATTACAAGAATTATAAGAGTTCTCTCTATACACCACTTTTAGCAAGGGAATCAGCAACATCATATGTATCCGTTTAAAAATGACAAAAGATCAAGGACCTCAGGCCATCCTCTCGCTTTTCACCCAATTGATTGAGCCATTGAAATCACCTCCGGGCCTGACAGTTGGTCCTTGAAGCTGTTTAGAACTTAAAAGAGAGCCTTCACTACCGTTTCATCTGACTCCACTTTGCCTATTAGGTTAAAGAGAACCTTAAGAATTTGACATTCTTGTTCCTAGGACCTTTTATACCAGTGAGTCCCTATCCAAGAGCGCTCCCTCCCATCAAAACTGAGTTTGATCCCATTTCTCCTAAAAAGGACCTGACCGCCTGTTGAAGCCACCATGATAAGATCCCTATTACTTTAAAGGTCCACCACTCCAAACTAAGTTGTAAAGAGCCTCGAGGGATAACTCAATTGTCTTCAAAGATTCTATGGTTCCATTCTTTCCACATACCCCCAACAAATCAAACAATGATGGAGTCTCCATGGATTTCCCTCTTGGTCAAGTGAGCATGCTTCCATTCCACAAAATCATTGATCATTTCTCCTAGAAAAACTGAAGACTTGACAAGCGTAAGAAAAAGGTCCATAATCCCCTAAGATCTTGCAATGAATGAAAAGGTTGTTGATATTCTATGCACATCGTGCATCTGTTCAAGATAACATGCCTTCTACGAAGGAGGTGTTGATGCGAGAGCATTCAACTACGATGGTCTGCCGCTACAACGAATAAGCATCTGGTCAAGCAAGTGGACCCCATTTTTACTATTTATAGTATTTTTCTATTTATAGTAATCTTATTTTTACTATTTATAGTAAATTCTGGTTTCACTATTTTTAGATAAGAGTTTAAGTTGTAATAGAATTAGGATTTTAAGAGAATTTATTTCCAATTAGTTGATTTGTATTAGGAGTTTCTTATTTCAATTAGATTACAAGTAGGAAACTTCAAGTCAGGAGTTATAAAAGGTTGAGCCCGCGTCTCCTGGATTCCCAGCCCCAACTTTTGATCTTCATACCAACTCGTCAGTTGTGCAGGAGGATCCCTCAGTCCACTCAAACCAACCTGATGCTCTGCTCTCTCAGACAACTCAGCTCATTACTGAATGTTCAACAAGAGCCTCATGTCGTCGTCATTGCAGAACAAAGCTCTCCCTCTCCTTCTTGTCAACCAGTCAATCTCGTAGATGACTAAGATGCTTTTTTCTTTTTATTTATTTGTGAGAAAAAAGTATTGTAGATGCCGGTTGGCTATTTTGAAGGATATGTATATATTAAGTATTAGTACTTTTTCAATTGCTAAGCTCCTTTCATGGTTCTCAAAACTTTATCCACATGGTTTTTCTCTTTATATGATCTCTTGACAGTTTTTGGACTTCTTGTGATAGTTAAAGTTGTCTGATAAATTTCATGTATGTCCATATGGAAAGGATCTTTATATTCTAAGCCTATGAGCCAAGCACTTAAATATTTCTTGATTTGTCGATTGCTTGGCTTGTCTATCAGAGTCAAGGCTTTAATGCCAATGATTCTGAGATCTCTTGGCCTACTGACTGATTAACCAGTCAGACATATCTTTTTTGATAAGTGTCAGTGGACAAGGTCTCCCTGAGTCAAAGCTCTAAGGCTAATGACTCGGAGATCCCTTGGCCCACTGACTGATTAACCAGTCAGGCAAGTCTTTTTGAAAAGTGTCAACAGACAAGGTTCTCCTGAGTCAAAGCTCTAAGGCTAAGGAAACTGAGATCCCTTGGCCCGCTAACTGGGTCGCCCTAGCCAGACGGGATCTTCTGGTGCTCATACTGCCAGTATGGATGCTCATTTGCCTTCTCAAGGACAGTCATTGCCGAGTCCCTCTACCATGCCTTCTCCAAATGGTATCTCTACTACTTAGATTGCTACTCTTAGACGCCTGCTCAGCCAGCTTGATGGTCCTTCTGCCACACCATCAACTTCCTTTGCTCAGTCAAGTAACATTAGACATGCCCATCATGTGTCCCTTTCTTCATCTAGTCCCACTTGGATCATTGATTCAGGGGCTTCAGAACACATGACGAGTACAGCCTGGGATAAGGTCAAGACTGCTAATGGGACCTTATCAATGTGTTTGGGAAAGGAAATATCCTTCCTTCTCCCAACCTTCCTCTTTCATCTGTCCTGCATGTGCCCAAGTTTACCTCTAATCTTTTCTCTGTTAGTGCTTTAACAAAAATCTTGAACTGCAATATCACTTTCTTTCCTTCTACTTGTATCTTTCAAGACCTCGAGACGAGGAGGACGATAGACACTAGACGTGAAGTTGATGGCCTCTACCTTTTGGATGGAGGCCTTCCTGAGTCTAGAGCACTGTAGTCATCTTCTAGTAGTGTTGGCATGCCCGTCTGGGGCATGCTTATAACTCTTGTTTCCAGCTTTATTTGATTATGTTCTATTTTCTGACTTGCACTGTGAGCCTTGTGAGCTCGCTAAACTTTGTCGCTCTACTTATCCTTACAGAGGTAATCGAAGCTCCATTTCTTTTGATCTTGTGCATTCTGATGTTTGGGGCCCTTCCCATGTTACTTCTATATTTGGCTTCCGCTATTTTGTCTCATTTGTTGATGACTATACTAGGTGTACATGGGTTTATCTCATGAAAACCAAAGATGAGGTTTATTCCATCTTTAAAGGTTTTCATAAGATGATCCGTGCCTCCATCAAGGTCCTTCGTTCTGACCAAGGTGGAGAATATATGTATGGGGGTCTTCAACAGTATTTTTTAGACCATGGGATTTGTCATCAGAATTCCTGTAACTACACCCCTCAACAGAATGGTGTAGCTGAAAGGAAAATGGGTCATTTGACTGAGGTAGCTCGATCTCTTTTGATTGGCTCCAAGGTCCTCAAATCTTATTAGTCTGATGCTGTGTTGACTGCTACCTACTTGACGAACAGAATGCCATCTCATGTGCTTCATTTCAAGTTCCCTCTTTAGGTCCTTTCTCCAAGCTCGCATCTTTGAGAGTGTATGTTATGTAAATATCTTGGGTCCCCATCGTACCAAACTTGATCTCAAAGCACATAAATGTGTCTTTCTTGGTTACTCTTCTTCCCATAAAAGGTATGAGTGTTACCATCCATTCTCCGGGAAGAAGTTTGTGTCTATGGATGTCACCTTTCGTGAGGATCTGCCTTTTTTCTCCCCCACCTCTGTTCAAGGGGAGAGTAGTAGTAGTGAAGAGAGGTGGAATGTTCATCTTCCTACTATATCCCCTTCTCTAGAGTTTGAGAGGTTTCCAACTACTCAAACTATTAATGTGATTGATAGTGCTCCTAGAGTTCAGAAGGAGCTCAAAGTCTATAGCAGAAGGGAAAAAGCCCCAACTGATCCAGTACTAGTGGTTCTTTCTTGGATCCAGGTAATCCTTCATCTCTCTATACCTGTCATTTCCCATTCTACTGATGATTCTGATCTTCCCATGGCTTTGAGAAAAGGCACCAGGAGTTATATTCAGCATCCCTTGAGCAACTTTGTTTCATATGATGCCTTGTCCCCCTCGTACAAAGCCTTTGTCACATCAGTTTCCACTATTCATATTCCTTCTTCTGTGGCAGTAAGGTTGGCACACCCTATATGGAAAGCGGCTATGGTAGAAGAAATGAAAGCCTTGGATAAGAATAAAACATGGGAGCTCGTCGACTTGCCAAGAGGCAAGAAGCCTGTTGAATGCAGATGGGTATTCACAGTGAAATACAAGGCTGATGGATCAGTGAAGTACAAGGCGAGACTGGTAGCTAAGGGATACACTCAGACCTATGGGATTGACTATGTGGAGACCTTTGCACCTATAGCAAAGATGAACTCCATCAGAGTGTTGTTGTCTCTAGTAGCAAACCAAGCTTGACCTTTGTATCAGCTGGATGTGAAAAATGCATTCCTTCATGGTGATCTGCATGAAGAAATATGCATGGTACCTCCTCCTAGATTCACCCCACCAAGGGATAACAGCAAGATGTGTCGACTGAGGAAAGCCCTCTATGGGCTTAAGCAATCTCCAAGAGCTTGGTTCAAGAGGTTCACCATAGCAGTGAAGAAGCTGGGTTACACACAAAGACAAGCCGATCACACTCTATCTGTGAAGCACTTAGGGAAGAGCACTATTGCCTCATCGTTTATGTTGATGACATCATTCTGACAGGGAATGATGCAGAAGAGGTGACCAAGCTGGAGAGTCACCTAGCAAGGGAGTTTGAGACCAAAGATTTGGGGCTTCTCAAGTACTTTCTACCTATAGAGGTTACAAGATCCAGCCAAGGGATCTTCATCTCACAAAGGAAGTATGTCCTAGATGTGTTGAAGGACTCTGGCAAGCTGGGAGCTAAGCTAGTGGAGACTCCCATAGAGCAAAACCACTAGTTGGCCGACTCGGGTAGTGAGCCTTTACAGGAAGTGGGGGGTTCAAGAGATTGGTTGGGAGGTTGATCTACCTCTCTCTCCTTGACTCGACCAGACATTGCCTATGCAATCATCGTTATCAGTCAGTACATGCATTCACCCAGGGAGATTCACTTAGAGGCGGCACACAGGATTTTGAGATATCTCAAGTCTGCCCCTGGCCGGGGCCTTCTCTTCAAGAAAAATGGCCACACGAGAGTAGAGTCATACACTGATACAGATTGGGTTGGTGCCAAGGATAACAAGAGATCTACTTCAGGCTATTGCACCTTCGTGGGAGGCAACGTGGTTACCTGGATAAGCAAGAACCAACCCGTAGTTGCCAGATCCAGTGCAGAGGTAGAGTTTAGGGCAATGGCCCATGGCTTGTGTGAGATGCTTTGCTGAAGATGTTGGTTGCTGAGCTTGGCTTGTATTGTGACAACAAGGCCGTTATCAGCATTACTCACAATCCAGTACCGCATAATCGGGCCAAGCACATTGAAGTGGATCGTCACTTCATTAGGGAGAAGATTGTCTCTGGAGAAGTTGGTACTCCCTTTGTGAAGACAGATGAGCAAGTAGCGGATGTCTTCACCAAAAGCGTTCCCAGTTGGCAACTTCACAAATGTTTATGCAAGTTGGGCATGAGAGATATCTATACACCAACTTATGGGGGAGTGTTATCAGATACGTATTTTAACTATATTCTGTAAATACCCCTTGTTGTGAGGGGTATACTTGTCTTTTGTAATGTCCCTTTATATAAATAAGATTTATGAGTCATGTGCTACACACATGACATCCTTCTCTGTTCTCTCTTCTCTCTCAACTCTAACCTAACCCTAACCCTAAAACCTACACTTCAACTCTCTGATCTCACTTGAGTCGAACTGGGTCCTGTTGTCCGTAACAATTTGATTAGGAATTCCAAAACGGCAAACTATGTTCTCCCAAAGGAACTTCACTCGATCCATTTGGTAAAGTAGTCGGTAGCCACTAACAGGAAACGAACATTTCCATGAATGGTGGGAAACGGCCCAACAATGTCCAATCCCCATTTTGCAAACGGCCATGGACTGTAGACAAGATGCAACTCTTCAACTAGCACACAAATGCTAGGTGCATACTTTTAGCAATTTTCACATTTCCGGACAAACAACTTTGAGTCATTCTGCATGTAAAGCCAAAAATATCCTTGAGACATCACCTTATGAGCTAAGCTCCTCGCCCCCTAATGATTTCCACATTCTTCAGCATATATCTCTGTCAGAATCGACTGGGCATCCGATGGCTGAAGGCATCTCAGGAGGGGCCCACCTGCTGATTTCCTATAGAGTTCCTGATCGATTATTGTGTATCTCTCTGAGAGTCTCTGTATTCTTCGGGCCTGATCCCTGTTCTCCAGAAGAATTCCTACTAACAGGAATTGCTTGATTTTGTCCATCCAACTTGGGTCGCCCCAGTCGGCATAGAATTTACTTGTAATCATCCAACTTGGGTCGCCCCAGTCGGCATAGAATTTACTTGTAATTTTGTCGAAGAATGAAGGCTTTTGAATTCTTGGAATTCTATTAATATTTCCTTGGATTGGGTCCCTTCCAACATGGTCGATAGGTATTCTAATGCATCTCCGTTCGTGGAAGTTTTGGATCGTAACGCTCTTGAAGTAATCCGCCTCTTGTCGGAGTACTTCAAGATATGATGCCATCCTATCATCTCTGCCTCTATAAGACCCTTCGTACTAATTGACCACCAGCTGAGAATCAGTGTAAATTTTATCTCTGAGAGTCCCAAATCATGAGCTACCCAAAAGCCGAATATCACTGCTTCGTATTCTGCTTCATTGTTCGAAGCTCTGAAACCTAATTTGACTGATTTTTCCAGACAATCATTATCCGGAGTAACCAAGACAACTCCTATTCATGATCCTTTTTCATTTGATGATCCATCTGCAAATATTCTCCAACCTATTTGCGGTCTGAACGCTTCAGGGATATCGGTAATGGAAGGATCTCTTTGTCTTCAGCTCATGTACTTGCAATGTCTGTAACCGGAAAATCAGCTAGAAACCCTACCAGTGCATGTCATTTCTCGGAAGTACGTGGGGCATATTGAATATTGTATTGGGTCAAATGTATGGCCCATTTTGCCATTATGCCTGAAAGATCTATTTTTCCCAAAGTCGTCTTTAAGGGAAATTCAGTATAGACCGTAATAGTGCATTCCTCAAAATAAGGTTCTAATATTCTTGATGCGTAAAGTAGGGCCAAAGCGGCTTTTTAGATCTGAGCATATATGGTCTCTGCGTCCAAAAGAGTACTCGTAAAATAGACAAGCTATTCCTGAGTTTCGAGCTCTCGGAACAAAACTGCACTCACTGATTCATTAGTTAATGCTAGATATAATCCGAGAGACTCCTTCGGATCAGGTTTTGAGAGGACAAGAGGCTGACTCATATATTCCTTTAGCTTCTGGAATGCTTGCTCACACTCATCAGTCCAATGAAAAGTGCTGCATTTTCGGAGTAGTTAGAAAAGTACTTTGTATATGTCGGATGATCTAGCGATGAACCAACTCAAAGCTGCAATTCGCCTAGCTAGCTTCTGAACCTCCTTGCGATTCTTTGGTGATGGCACTTCCGTTAATGCCCTTATTTGATCAGGATTAACTTCGATTCCTCGTTGAGTGATCATATATCCCAGGAATTTTCCACAAGTTACTCCGAAAACACATTTTACCAGATTCAACTTCATCATATACTGTCGTAGTCGATCCATTGTCTTTCCCAGATCCTCTGAGGGAGAATATTTGGATTTGCTCTTTACCATCATATTGTCTATGTAAACCTCCATGGTATTTCCGATCATATCATGAAACATCTTATTGACCAATCACTGGTAAGTGGCTCCTACATTTTTGAGACCAAACGGCATTACTGTATAACAGAAAACCCTGCGGCTCATAAAGGGATCTGATTGTACCCAGAGTATCCGTCCATGAACGATAGCATATCATGTCCAGAAGTAGCGTCAACCATTTGATCGATTCGAGGCAGGGGATATGGATCTTTCGGACAGGCTTTGTTTAGGTTGGTAAAGTATATGCAGACTCTTACTAACCCATTCTTTTTTGGAACGGCCACTATGTTGCCAACCAAGCTAGATTGCCGACCTCTCTAATAAAACCAACTGACAGCAACTTGTCAATCTCCTTTTGAACAACTAACTATTTTTCTGGTGCAATCACCCAGACTCTCTGCCTGATAGTCAGAGATTTTAAATACATGTTCAGCTCATGGCATGATATATTCGGATGTATGCCTGGCATATCTCCCAAGGCCCAAGCAAAAACGTCTTTGTTGAGTTGGAGGAAATCAACAAAGGATGTCTTTTCCTCGATGGTGAGGTTTGAACCGACATAGGTAATTCTAGGGGCCTCTCCGTCCCCAAATTCACTTCCTCTGTTGGCTCAACTCTCGGGATCTCTCGGGTTCTCTCCTTCTGACAGACTCCTGACAGGTCAACTGATGGCTATGCTCTGTTATCGAGGTCCGGTTGGCACGGCTTCTGACTGCTGCTCTCAGGGATCTCGGTATTGTCTGTTTTTATCGTTGTAGCATAACATCTCTTCGAACTTACTTGATCTCCCCAAATTTCCATTACTCCATGATTAGTTGGAAACCTAAGCACCTGATGATAAGTGGAAGGGACTCCTTTGATATTATGGATCCATCCTCTCCCTAGGATGGCGTTGTAGGGGAAGGAGTGTCGACCACCATGAACTCAGTCATGGTGATAATAGGCCCAGCTTTTACTGGCAGAGTGATTTGCCCAAGTGAATATACTCGTTGACCGTTAAAGCCGATCAATGGCGTGCTCATCTGTCTCAGCGATGAGATAGATAATCCCATTTTCCTGAAGGTCTTTGCAAACAAAATCTCTATTGATCTGACTGGGTCAATCAGTAGCCTCCTTACATCATAAATCCCAATCAAGAGTGAGGATCAAAGCGTCTGCGTGAGGATGGTCGACTCCTTCCAGGTCTTTATCAGTAAAGGAGAGTGTTGCCTCCTCTACGACATCCATGGGATCAACCAGCTCAGTAAGTCTCAAGGGCCAGGAGAAATATGTAATACCTCTTTTAGGTGCTCAATCTTTCTCATCTTGCCTCGCTCTTGCCTCTCCGACTTCCTTTTTGAGATCTCACGGATCCCTACATGAATCACATCTATGATCCTACCTCGTTCTTGAGGCTGAGGTATCGCCCTGTTCATCTTGCTTTCCGGGTTCCGTTCTGCTCCTTGCTCTTTGTTCTCAGTTGTTGAGATAAACGCCCTCAAGTGTCCCTAACCTATCAAATCTTCGATCTTGTATCTCAAGGACCAACGCCTGTCGGTGATATGCCTGTGGTCCTTGTGAAACACACAATATTTGGATTTGTCCCTATCGCCATTTTCGTCAAGCTGCATTGGTTTTGGCCATCTCATATATTTCTCTTCTTTGATCCGATCTAGGATCCGTCCAATCGATGTAATTAGGGGTGTGAACTCCCTTCTCTCTCTTAGTAAATGGTTCTTGTCCGACTGGATACGATCGTCGGATCTCTTCATCGTCATCCTGCCGATTCTTGCGCTTTCATTTATGTTTCAACTTTTCTGTCTCAGTCGAGTCGCCCACCCCGTGGACCATAACTACCGACTTACGGCTATGTTGGAGTACATCATCTTTCTCCGCTCTTTCATACAAGGCTTCTAGACTAGCAGGCCAATTCTTTGTTAATGACTAGTAAAGCCCCATGGTGACCGACAATGCTTTTCGGAAAGTGGTGACAGCATGCTTATCATCGCAATCTTCCACCGTGAGTACTATGGATCGAAATCTTTTAATAAGATCTCGAAGCGTTTCTTTATGTTTCATGTTGATGTCGAATAACAAGTCGACATCCTTGCGGTGTAGTCAGTTATACGAATACCGACCAATGAATTGAGAACTTAACTCGGAGAAATCGAGAATCGACTTTGGTGGAATTTGATTGAACCAAATTAGCGCCCCGTCGCTCAATGTCTAAGGGAACATCCTACACGTCAGTCGATCATCAAATCCCCACATGGTCATGGTTTTTCGATATCGGAGAAATTTACCGGATCGGACACTCCGGTGAATGTCGCAAACTTGGGATAAGAAAAAGGAGGAGCTATATATTGTTGAATGTTCTTAGTGAAAGGTGAATCTTTCGAAAGTCGTGTGGCGATGGCAATCATTTTATCTGCCATAGTCATCTTTCTGCCAAGTAATTCGGCAACTTACCCGGCAATTTGACTCTTGGTTATTGGACGGGACCAATCATCTATCTCTCTGTGAAAAGCAGATTTGGATCTTCAATCCTGAGATTCCTCCGGCATTCGAGAGTTTCTACACCCGTTTCTCAGATCTCTCAGATCCGATTCCTCTGAATCCAATGCGTGATATTGGTTGGATGACTGACTTATGGGACTCAACTCATTCCGCCGTCCATGTTTTGTATTATCCTATATATGCTCAACCTCCTTGGGTAGTTTCTCCAATATCTGTTTCAATCTCTCATTCTCTTCCTGGAGGCGAGCAATTATGGTTTGCTGCCTTTCACCCTCTTCTCTAATCTTTCTCCTTTCAGTCAGTGTCTCTCAAATCATCGTGAGGATCATGTTGATGACTACTCCCGATGGCCCGCTTGGTATCCACCATTGTTTTTTGTTGATTCCTCTTTTAAAGGGTAGGAAAGCTTATATTCACTTTCCCACAGACGGCAACAAAAGAAGTGGGGGAAAAATCGAGAATCTTACCCATACAATCCCCGAGGAATCAACTGTTATATTAGGTCTGATGAATACGCAAAGAAAACCTTCACTTCCGTCAAATCCTCCAACAGATCCTGTTCGCCGCGCTGGGAGGGATGTACCTGTCAATTATCCTCCAACGATCAAGTCAGTAGATTATCCCTCTAATCAATTGATCCTTCAACGAAGCTTTGAAGAATCTGTAGCTCCTAAATCAAAGAAGCAGGATTCTCTTCTTAGATTTGTATTAAGACAAATTTCAGAGAAAGGAGGCAAAAAATCTTAGTCTTGATATATCTTTTATCAACAGTGGCTAGCCTTTCTTTCTAAGGTCTCGACCTCTATTTATAGCTTTTCTTTCTGACTCGAATTTCCCCACATGCTTGATTCCTTCCCAGAACTGATCACGTGCATTCTAATTAATCAGTTAAAACTAGCACGTGGGTTCAGTTATTCTGTTATGGATGGGCACGTGAGTTCAGTTATTAAGTTAGGCTTAAACTCATGTGTACATCTCTAATTGAATTAGTTCCCAGGAGTATGTGATAACGTCGGTTGCTCTCTTGTTCAGCAGAGCATTAGACCATGTTTGATTGAATCATTCGACCGATAAATGACTGATAAGGCCATAGTTGTAGAACTAGGTCCTGCCGAGTGAAAGACCTTGTTTGACTAGATCATTTGACTGGCAAGTGGAATGTCCATAGTTATAAACTGTCAGTCGGACTGATAGATCTTGCTGAGTGAAAAACCTTGTCCGACTAGATCATTTGACTGACAAGCGGAATGTCCATAGTTGCAGAACCTCGTCAATCGGACTGATAGGTCCTACTGAGTAAAAAAAAAACTTGTCCGACTGGATCATCTGACTGACAAGTGGAATGCCCATAGTTGCAAAATCTCATTAGTCGGATTGATACGTCCTGCTGAGTGAAAGACTGTGTCCGACTGGATCATCTGACTGACAAGTGGAATGCCCATAGTTGCAGAACCTCATCAGTCGGACTGATAGGTCATGCTGAGTGAAAGAACTTGTCCGACTGGATCATCTAACTGACAAGTGGAAAGTCTATAGTTATAAAACTTTGTTAGCCAGACTAATGAGGTGGTAAAGACCTTATTTAGTATGGCTTGTGACAAGGCCCCGACGGCTTCACTATCGCCTTCTACAAGCATTGTTGCGGGACTATCAGAGCGGATTTCATGAGGGTAGTGGCAGAATTTCAAGAGGAAGGCTTCTTGGACTACACTTCCAATAGCACTTTTATAACCATGATTCCGAAATCTAAAGGAGCAGAGGATCTATCGGATTACAGACCCATTAGTTTGATGGGAAGTACCTATAAAATTATCGCCAAGGTGCTAGCATCGAGGGTCAGTGAGGTGTTGGCTTCTGTGATCTCTAATTATCAAGGCGCCTTTGTGAGCGGACCTCAAATTCTCGATGGGGTTCTCATAGCCAACGAATTTATTGATTCAAGAATCAAGGCGGGCAAGCCAGGGCTAGTCTGTAAAATTGACATGGAGAAAGCCTACGACCACGTCAATTGGGATTTTTTGGATTTTATGCTAGGTAAAATGGGTTTCGGGACTAAATGGAGAAGGTGGATCTCGAAATGCATCTCAACAGCCGCCTATTCTATTCTTGTCAATGGCTCTCCTGTGGGTTATTTCAGAAGTTCTCACGGGTTGGGTCAAGGGGATCCTCTATCTCCGTTCCTGTTTATTATGGTGGTGGAGGCCCTTAGGTAAAATGATATCTAAAGCGGTGGCGTTAGGAGAGCTGGAGGGGTTTGAAGTCGCCCAAGGGACCCCGATCATTTTGCATCTTCAGTTCACAGACGATACTCTCATCTTCATTAGCCCAAAGGCTTCCCAACTCAGATTTTTTAGAGGCCTTCCTAGTTGTTTTGAAGCTGCTTCAGGGTTACGTGTCAATTTCTCGAAGAGTAAGTTGTATGGAGTGGGAGAGGTTGAGAACATGACAGGCTTGGCTAGCATTATGGGATGTAGTATTGGTAGTCTTCCATCCACTTATTTGGGTCTTCCTCTTGGGGCAGCGTACAGATCCAAGTCGCTTTGGGAGCCGGTGATCGAAATTTTTGGGAAGAAACTAGCATTGTGGAAATCCAGATACCTTTCTAAAGGAGGAAGTTTAGTGTTGATTAATAGCTCCCCCCCCCCCCCCCCCCCCATTTATTACATGTCGTTGTTCTTGATGCCTAGGAGTGTATCTCTTACCTTGGAAAAATGATGATGGAGTTTTTGTGGAAAGGGAACTCGGAGCAACACAAGTTTCACTTGGTAGGTTAGGATAGAATCTGTAAGGCCAAGGACAAAGGAGGGTTGGGCATTAAAAATCTTAAAGCTATGAACTTAGCTCTTTTGGGCAAGTGGCTTTGGAGATTTGGGGAGGAGCCTACTAACTAGTGGAGGGAGGTCGTGGCAGGCAAATACGGGGTTTCTTACTTCAGTTGGATCACCTAGGTGGTGAGAAGTTCATATGGGTGTAGTGTTTGGAGGGGGATCTTAAAGACTTCCGAGGACTTTCAAAGAGGAATCCGGTTCAAGGTTGGTTCGGGGAACAGAATCAGATTCTGGGAGGAGAACTGGTGTGGGGATAATCCTTTTTGCACAGACTTTCTGGACCTTTACTCTATTTCAAATAGGAAAAATAGGTCCACATGGGAGTGTTATCAGAATGAAAGGGAAGATGTCAGTTGGAATCTGGGCTTCAGAAGAAATCTTAATGATTGGGAAATTGAACCCTTATCTAGATTGTTATACAAATTGCAGGACATCCACCTCCGCCCTTCAGTTCAAGACAAGAGGGTATGGAATTGGACAAAGGGAGGTTTATTCTCGATGAGATCCTTTTACGAGGCGTTCCTAAGCTCTGAGGCCCCTGCTTTTCCGGTATCCCTAGTTTGGAGGTCGAAGATTCCAACTAAGGTGGCTTTCTTTGCTTGGGAAGCAACTCTTAACAAAATTTTGACGATAGATCACTTAAGGTCAGGAGGGCTCATCTTGGTGGACTACTGTTGGATGTGTAGAAGCAGCGGGGATACTATGGACCATCTTCTCTTACATTGTAAAACGGCTAAGGATGTCTGGAGCTCGTTTCTTTTTGAGTTCGGGATGAGTTTGGTTATGCCAGGTTCCATAATGAATCTTTTGATCAGTTGGAACTCTATAGCATTTTCGGCCAGAGGTAGGGTTCTCTAGAGAATGCTCCCCTTTGCCATTCTTTGGGGTCTTTGGAAGAAGAGGAATCAGAGAGTTTTGAGGGTAAACAAACCGATGTGCACACCATTGTTCTCAACATTAAGGGGCTGATGTTTCTTTGGTCAAAGATGTTTCATGTCTACAGAGGGTTGTTCTTCGATTACTTTGTATTTCGATGAGGTCTTCTTTGTACCCGAGATGGTAGTTAGTCGGGCTTGTGTTTGGTTCTTGTTTGTATAGCCTTTGCTTTCTGTAGGTCATCTCGACCTCTTTAGCTCAGGCTTTCCTTTCTTGGCGTTTGGCCCCAATAAATTTTTATACTTAACAAAAAAAAATTAATTTGAGTTGATGTTGAAGCTTCCATCCATATGAACCTAGATAAACTATTGCTAGAGATTGAGTGCATTCCCATTCCAAAGCTAACTTCCATGCAGGATCCTCTCACCACCTATTTCTTCTTCTTTGTCTTCAAAGATGAAACTACTTCTCTTACTCATGACGTGGCACAATAACTGCCCATGGTTACCTATATAGATAAACTATAAGTTACGTCAAAGTTTAAAAAAGCGCACGAGCAAGGTAGTTAAGGGCGCAAGGCGCACTTAAGCGCTAAGACCCCTAGAGCCTGAGGTGCAAGGCGAGGCGCGCACCTGATTGAAGCGAGGCGCAATATTAAAAATTATAATAAAAAATATTAAAAATTAAGAAAAATAACATCATAAAATAACCAAACAAGTAATCATTAGTTCATATATATATAATATAAAGAAATCATTTTTTCTATTTTTTCCAAAAATTTACCAGAAAATGACACACCTGGTGCGTCATTTATTACTTAAATCTTATTTTTTAAGAAATATCAACATATATGATGGATACGTCCGGGATACGTGTTGGTACCGTGACCCATACCTGTATCCGTGTCGACACTACTACGATGGGGGATACAGGCATTCAAGTATCATAGGTTCTAGTTAACATTGTCATTATCTAAATACAAAACAAGTAATCAAAAAGACATAAAATTTGCCCATCTCTAATTGGACCTACATACCAAAATTCATCCTTATTAGTAATTAATGTCCGTTGTATTAGTCTTTTTCATGGATTATTTTCAACCGTGGATTTCTTACATTATTGAGGTATTCATATTAAAAGGTTAGGAATCACTAATCAGACCCATTTTTGTCTTGTAAGCCCATCTAGGGATAGGCCAAACATCCATACGATCAATAGCCTTAATTAGTATGCCACGTGGCTCACACTGTTGGTCCGTCATCAACTTCTATGATGTACACCATCATCAAATTTTTTCTTTCACAAGTTGAAATTTTAAAATGTTGAATGACCAAAACACCCCTATAAAGTAAAAAAAATCAAAATCAAAAAATAAAAGCAATGTTTGTAAATTTAAGGAATTTGGGGGCCAAATTAGGAATAAGGATTTTTTGATTTTTAACTTTCTTTTTTAAAATTAGTTATTTTAGTGAGGCGCGCACCTTGCACCTGGACTGAGTCACGCGCCTTGATCTTAAGGAGCGCGCCTTATTAAAGGCGCCTCGCCTTGACCATTTCAAGGCGCCTTAGGTGCGCCTCCGTGCGCCTTGACTACAGAGCGCACGAGGCGGTGAGAAATAGCCTCGAGGTCCTCAACTAAGGCTTAAGCCTCAGTTTTAACGGTAATGGGTAAAACCGAAACCCATTTTTTTTGCTTTTTTTATTATTTTCCCCATAATACCCCCTCTAATCCTATTATATGACAAAAATGACTTAAATGGTCCATATTTGAGTATCTAAAACTCATTATTTGGGGAGAAATCTTTAATCAACTCTTTGAACCCTAGTTTTTCCTATTTTAGAGAAATCCTCCTAGAGACCTCAAATCTTGTCCAAATCACAATCCATCACTTCCTATGGTTTTCTTGTGAGCAATCTCACCAAACTCAAGCGAGAAAGCAAAGCTTTGAAGAATTTTTAAGGTATGTGACCAGATTTTGGGTTTTTACCCTATTTTTCATAAATACATATAAAATTTCATTATTTTTCCTTCTTTAATGATTTTTTTTGTTGTTTTTAATAATATGATTGAAGATGGTGAGAGGGGTTTCTAAGAAGCATGGGAGTAGTGGTAGTAGTAGAAAAGATCCGGCATGGAAGTATGGAGTAGAGGTTGAAAGTCCAAATGTGGGATCCGAGGGCTACATTTATCTACAATGCAATTTTTGTAGTAGGGTTATAAAAAGTATGGTGAAAAGGATGAAGGATTATCTAGCGGGTACCCATAATAATGTGTCTCCGTGTACAAACGCACCCCTAGAAGTTGTAGAAGAGATAAAAGCCTACATGACTAAAGGAGCACAAAAAAGAAGTGTGGCTTATGAAGATTTTGAATTTATGTCGAATAGGAGCTCATATTATGGTAGTGGTGTAACTGAGGAAGTAGGCTCCGCACCGGGTGTGGTGGCTCTAGTGGTGCTCATACAGTTTCCTCGCGTGGTGTAAGGGGGCCAATGAGTAGATATGTTGTGGCCGAGCCCGAGGACTATATGGGTGGTAGTGAGGGTGGTGTTAGGCATGAAAATGTAGAACCACCACGAGTCTTAACAACTCACAATGCAAAGGGGCATAGGAACCAAGTATGCTTGGACATTGGACGATTCTTTTTTGAAAATGGTCTTTCATTCAATGTCGCCACTAGTCCTTTTGTAAATATGTTGCGGGCAATTGAAGAGTATGGGCGTGGTTTAAAACCACCTAGCATGTACGAGCTACGGAGGAGAAGACAACAGATTCAATGATTGAAGAAGTCAAGAAAACATTGCCCAAGACAGGAGTTACCATCATGTCAGATGGTTGTAAAGACATGAGGGGTCGACAATTGCTTAACTTTTTTGTCAACAATCCAGAGGGGACAGTTTTTTTAAGAAACGTGAATGCATCGGCTGCAATCAAGGATAACAACCCGATGTTCAAGCTTCTAGATGAGGTTGAGGAGGTGGGAGAAGAACATGTAGTGCAGATTGTGACTGATATAACTACAAACTTGCTGGAGAGAAATTGATGAAGAAAAGAAAAGGACTCTATTGGACTCCATGTGCAGCTCATTGCATCGACTTGATGCTTGAGAAGATTTATAGTCTGCCTCAGCTTGTTTCTGCATATAGAAAGGATAGGAAAGTTAGTAACTTCATTTATAGCCATCGTTGGGTACTTGCTTTGATGAGAAGTTTTACAAAAAGAGAGTTGATTCGCCCTGCCGCGGTAAGGTTTGCTACAGGAAACTTGACATTACAGAGCATGCTACAGAGTAGGCAGCCATTGGAGGCCATGTTTATATCTAGCAAGTGGGCAAGCAGTGTATGGGCCAAAAAAGATGAACGAAAGGTCATTAGGAAAATTGTGTTGAAGGACTAATTTTTGGCCTAGTGTGGTTTATTCTTTGAAGGCTACGAAGCCTTGGTGTTTTGAGGATTGTAGATTCAGAAAAGGAACCAATTATGGGCTTTATATATTGGGCAATGGATAAGGCCAAAGAAGAAATTGCAAAAAACTTGGATAATGATCTATCCAAGTACAAAGAAATATGGGACATCGTTGACGAGAAGTGGGACTTCCAAATGCACCGCCATCTACATGCCGCAGCATACTTCCTTAATACACAATTTCATTATGACCTTGACTTCTCTACTCATCCAGAAATTAAATTGGGTCTATATAATTGTATGGACAAGCGCTAATTCTAGACCCAAAAGAGAGAGCAAGCTGACTTAGAAATTGACCAATTTCATGGGATAATTGGTTTATTTGGCCGGCCTCAAGTAGAGTCAACAAGAAAGAAGTGCAATCCTAGTGAGCCAATGATTATTTCTTTGAGTACACAATACACTACGTATAGTTACATAGTTAAGTATATACTTATATAATATACTTCAATATTTAATTGTGAATTTTTTGTAGCTAATTGGTGGCTAGCTTATGGAGACGGCACACCAACATTGACTAAGTTTGCCGTTAGAGTGCTAAGTCTCACTTGCACTTCTTCAGGATGTGAGCGGAATTGGTCAACCTTCAATCAGGTAATTAAGTTAAGAGTTGAGTTAGTTAGGAGTTACTAAGGAGTCTTAGAACTTCAATTATGTATTGATGTATGTTTTTCTACTTCTTTTAGGTGCATACAAAGAGAAGAAATAGGTTGGATCAGACAAAGTTGAATACCTTAGTTTTTGTGATGTACAACAAGAAGTTGAGGGTTAAGCAGTTGAAAAATAGGCTAAAGCGTGAAAATGAAGAAGAAGATCCACTGGTTGTTGATAGCATCGATAGTGATGATGAATGGCTTGTTAAACAAAGGGGAGGAGACATAGGAGGAGTGGAGAATGTGGTGCTAGAGGCAAAACCAGTGGTGCAAGAGTCTTGCCCTTGTCCTATATGGCACAATGATCTCGATGAACTCGATTTCGATGCCCTTGAGATTGCAATGGCACAATCAAAGCCACAAGGAACTAGAAGGAGAAAGAAGAGTACAGCCTCTAGAGGAAGAGGAAGAGGACAACCAAGTGCATGAACAAGAAGAGGTTAGTGAATTAATTATAGACTTAGACACTTTGACAAGTGACAACTTACATCATTAAATTACTCATTGTATTAATGTGTTCATCTTTTTTAACTAGGTAAAGGAAAGTCTCCTATGGAATTGGTGGACGAAGAAAACGAATGGGTAGAGGTTGAATCCGATGAAGGAGAAGATGATAGGGGCATAAGATATCATGATGACTCCATAGAAGACCCCACTAGCGATGATGATGATATTGGGGATGAAAAATAGAAAGATTGATGATTTTTCATTTTTGTGTGACAATATAAGAATAGGATTTGAAGGTGTTAACTTGTTAATTTTAACTTTTACTACTTGCTCTACTCTCTTTCTTAACTCTATCTAGTTAGTTACCTATGTTGTTACTACTGTTAGTATTGACTATTGAGATTTGGTAATTTAGTAGAATTGGCATATCAAATGTGCTTTATGTTTTTAAGATTTAATATCAGCATTCAGGCATCCCCGGCAGCATCGCTCTTAAGGTAAAAGTTATAGCCTCACTTTTATGCTTATTTAAGTTATTTTTTTTACATATGTTGTTTCTCATTTTTCTAGAATTAATTATATTTTTTTAAGAAATTTTTAAGCACTTTTTTTTAAACCGAGGCTTAAATGAGGCTTACGCTTCGGTACCGCCTCGAGGCTACGCCTCGCCTTTTTAGAGAAAACGCCTCAGTTCCCAAACTAGCCTTTTTAAACTTTGAGTTACAAGATGATTATTCTTGTTTAATTTGCATATAGGAATAGCAACTTCAATATTAAATTGCACACATGAAATTTCATGTGCCACTTTGTAAGAGACACATCTCACATGAGAGTCATAAGCATAATTTTGACTTGACAACTTCATTGTGCCATTGTGTGCAACTATAGCAATATCAACATAGATAGAATGCCATCAATATAGATAGAGAGCAAGAGACAATCGGGTGGCAACATCAAACTCAATTGATGGGAATAGACTTCATCTAAAGTGATGAAAGATGGGGATTTGACACAAGTGAAGTAACACCTTGCTCATGAAGCCATATAGTGTAAACATTTGACACTAACATGCACACTATTTACACATAAATACAAATTACAAAAACAAACATGGAGTTGCATATAAGAAATGAAATAGAACTTTTTCAAGCACATTGTAAATAAATATTTGAAAAATATAACAAGGCTCACATGTTAACATTAATAGTCGCAATCACACATAAGAAAGTAAAATATTCGTTAGGATTTGGACTCACGGTTAGCAATACAAGAAAAATAAGTGAGCTGATGAAGCCTCCAAGTATGGTAAATAACTCAGAAGATGCCAACTTCCCTCTATACATTTCTTGAAGTGAGAGAATGATGGTAAATAGAAGAAACGAGTACAGCATGGAGCTCCCTGACCCAGCCATGAACTTTAAAGCTGCATAAGAAAGAGAACCAAATCTTAAACTCAAAAGAAAAAATAAAACCACACCATGAAGAAACTTTGCCAGGTTCTAACCATATAAACACAAATCACTCAGTAGTAAACGTTATCGATCCCATGTGTTGGGATTAACCAATAAAGAGCTAGAGGAGGGGGCACGCGATGATCGCATAAAGATAGTGTTTTAGGCTTTTAGCTCACGCTTTACACTGAAAAAAAAAAAAACGTTGCAATCATGAACCCCTAACAAAAAAATCAACAACAAGAACAACAACTAAAACCTAAATCATTATGAAGAAAATATTCATAAACTCATCCCACAACAGAAACGTCTAAAATCAGAGAGATACCCTTTTTAAAGTTGCAATCAGAAACCCCTAAAATCAGCACGAATATCAAACAGGGAAAAAAAAGACAACAACTAATGAAACCTAAATAGTAAGGATACAGAGAAGTAATGTTCTTAAACTCATATCAACCAGACCAAAGTGATGAGAGAAAAATAAGGAAAACAGAGAGAGAGAGAGAGAGCTCACATCCTGTCTCCGCTGGCGTCCCTCTTGATCTACGTAGACAGTTTAGGAGAGAAGTTTTATTAAGGGATGCCAAAAGCCGAAATTAGGGTTTGTGAAGCTTTCCCCCACAATTTCCTCTCGTCTAATGTATGTGTTGTGTGCACGCGCGCGTGAGGGAGGGAGATCTCTCTGGTTGGGGGAGAAGAAGAAGAGACCGGCAGTGAGGGGAAAAAGTGACTTCTTTTCTCTGCAGGGGTAATTAACGAGGAGCTAAAAAGACGAAAACACCCTGAGAAAACCTTGAAAGCCGATCACACATCACAATATAAGCCACGGGGGACACTCTTATAGGACGATGACCGTATGGATGTTGGCTAGTCCCTTGGTGGACTTGTAAACCAAAAATTAGCTTGATTAGTGATTTCTAAGCATTGGATCGGAGTCATTTGCATGGGTTGCTTCTAACCGTAGAATTTAGAGCATTATTGACCATTATTTGGGGTACTAGATCCAAAGGTCTGACGTAACTAATCAGGCTGATTTTTGGTTTTCGGGTCCAATGGGGGACTGGCCAAACATCCATACAGTCATCGTCATCCAAGAGTGTGCCACGTGGCTCATATTTTGGTGTGTGATGGGCTTTGCTCACACACAAGAAAAGTGAACCAACAACTTCGCGTTTATTCTCGGGCGTGGACTCTGAGAATCCGACGGTGGTTGTGCTTTGGCAAAAGTAAATGCACGGGATCCCAACCATTGGGATCTGTTGAGCAACAAAAGTGAACCAACGTCGAATTCTCAAAATCCACGTCTGAGAACAAACGTGAACTTGTTGGTTCACTTTTGTTGGTCCACAGAACCTGAATAAACAATAGCAACTATGTTGCAGGGTGAATCCGTCTGTTACGTCCATTTGTTACGCTCATTATGACTGAAACCTCATTTGAAACAGGGAGTTTTTCGGTCGTTGGACAGAAACCCGTATTTTAACACATTTTTTAATTTCTGATTCTTTAATTCCTACAAAACAAGAACTTGCTTACATAGTGGAAAGTCGGATGTCGAATCCGCACTCAATGAGTTAGCGCAATCAAAGAACAAGAATAACAGGGAAATTTGCTAAAGAAATTGGTGGAGAGATGGGAAGGATGAGTTGATTTGAAACATTCATTTTTGTGATTTTAGAAAGATCTATGAAAGCAAAAATCTATATAACAAAACAGGTCGGTTGTCTTCTGTGTAAATAGTGGCTCAGATCCACTACCTACGGACGGCTGTGATCTATTGGTTCTAAAGTTATTTGGCACTCATTTTTTGCACTATTTTTTTTGACTCACCTGACCACTCCTCTCTCAGTCCTCTGAAGTCTGACCACTCCTCTTTATCGTCAAAAGCAAAGAAGCAGACTCCTTTCTATTGTCAAAAGCAAAGAATAAAAAGAAGAAGTAGAGAAGGACTTTGCCATTTTCGCACCTGCAAAAAGCAACCTCGCACGAGGTACCCCCCTCTCTCTCTCTCCACTGGAAACCACCATTAGGGTTGTTGAGGGTATTTGAAACCCTGCACATCATCATTTTTTGTTCTCTCTCTCCCTTGAGGGTATTTGAACCCTGCACATCTTTCATTTGTTGTTGAGGGTATTTGAAAACTCCACATCATCATTTTGATTTGGGGGTTTTCTGATTTCAGGCAAACATGCCTTCAAAGTCATGCACCTTCTTTGATGCCAACCATATGTTTACAGATCAGATGGTCTTGCTATTTATGTTTGCTGTTACCGAGAAAATCTTTGATTTGGGGGTTTTCTGATATCAGGTAAACATGCCTTCAAGTCATGCACCTTCTTTGATGCCAACCATATGTTTACAGATCAGATGGTCTTGCTATTCATGTTATTGAGAAAATCTTTGATTTGGGGGTTCAGGCCTTCAAAGTCGTGCCCCTTCTCCATTTTATTTTTGGTCCGGCTATTTTTGTTTGCTATTATGCAGTGGTCTATGATTTGATTTGGGGGTTTTATGATTTGAGGCAAACAAGACTTCAAAGTCGTTTTTACAGATCAGATGGTCTTGCTATTATTCTTTTTGTGCTTCACCCTAAAAAAGCTGTATGATTTTATTTTCTTGCATTTGGAAGAGAGACGAATGACTCCATCAAGCACACCCACTGCCATTATTTTAAATTTCATGATAGCTTCTATACTTGCATATACAATAAACTTCATGATATTAATTTCATAAACATTTTAAAGCCACAAGCATGATCGTAAATTTATGGGTGCGTATGCCTATTTCAACTCTGGATATTGACATTTTGAATAAATCTAACTCTTTGCAAATGCTTTTGTCATGGAGGTCAGTTTGGTTTTGAATACTTCTAACTCTTTGCAAATGCTCTTATTTGCAAATGCTTTTGTCATGGAGGTCAATTTGGCTTCTTGAAGCACTGATGAACGCTTAATTGTAGGTACTTTGTTCATAAACTCATGTGAATTTGATTTGTGTAAGTTGTGGATGTTATAATTTTTTTCTTCAATACCTGTTCATTCGGTCAATTTTTCAATTTTGAAAATTCAGTTTTGAGTCATCAACATTTATTTGCTATATAGATGTTCAGGTTCAATAATGTTCCACTAGAAATCAACATGCTAAGGTGCAAGGTGAACTACCATGCCCTGAAATCCCTACCTGATTGACCAATTGGCTTCCTTTGTTAATTTTGGAAAATGCACGTTCTCTTATATTGCGCTTCCTTTGTTAATTATTTACTATAAAATCAAATCTGAGATTTTGTTGTTAACAGATAGATTTTTGGAGATGTTTCTGATTCTTTGTTGATTTTTACTTTTAGAGATTACACCAAGGTTGGATTACCCAGTTGGTCCTTTCGGTACCGAGGTTGGTTACTTTGCATTTCCCTTTGTTATATAGATGGTTATGGAGATTATAAAGACAAATTGCTTCCAAACATAAAACATAAAACATAAATCATATTTGGTCCTCGAGGCTGAGTTGTTATACATAATTACATCAAAATGCATTAACATTTCAATGTCAGTAACATTCTCATTCAATGTCAATCCATGTTAATAGACTTATTGTGTTGAAATATAGGGCAGGGTGCTTTCGTATTGCTGGCAATTATCTTTTGTTTATTAATGATAGTTTTTGGAGCAACTACCCTTGAGGTTCCTAATTTCTAACTTGATATATACTCTCTCACATTTCACTTTATTACGGTGGATACTTTTATCTGTTTCACTTTATTGGATTTGATACTGAAATATTGCATGCTTCTTAGAGGTTTTAGGTAGTGAACTCACTATTGGCTATGATACTTTACATTCATAGATCCCATCCCCCCCCCCCCTTTGGAAGATCATTTAGACCAAAAAGATCACTCTGCTCAGATGATCCTAAATTCTGGGTTTGGAGATCTCGATGTGAGTGGGTTGTTTGAGGTTTTGTGCATGGTGAGCAATCCTTCATTTCACTTAGTTAGGTCTTTGCAAAACCTCACATCACGAACCAACGTAAGGTATCACATGGGTAGCTTAAATATCTTCAATGTCTAATCAATCTACTTGAAATCAGCCCTCAACACATTCTGAAGGTCATGCAGATCAAAATTCTGATGTTGAAATTATGTGGCATAATTCCAAAACAACTAGGGGTTAATTGCTTTTCCTTAGTATGAACTACGGTTTCAATTGCTTCTAAAAAAACTAGGGCCCGTTACGACCCCCATTAAAACGAAATTTTAAAGAGATCTTTTAAGCAAAAAAATAAGCATATTCTTTTGGTGCAAAACGGGGGTATTATCTACATTTTCTCTTGATCAAGGGTGTTAAATGATTGTAGTTTGAATTATGGTATGATTGATTTGGGGTTATAGTGGCTCGCGGTTCACTTGGTCCAACAAAATTTCATCCTTGCCTCCCATTCGTGAATGGTTAGATTTTTGGCTTATGATGATCATGAATTGGGAGGTATGTTTAGGAAATTAAGTCATTTTGTTAACAAATTCTCTTATTTCCCATTTTTCATGGGTTTTTAGTTTTTACGTCTAGATTTTGGTTGGTTGGATGATCTACGCGGTTTTGTGAAGTGGGTCTAACTAATTTCTACGAATTTTGATGGGATGATAGCAGTTTAGATTATTTTTTTATTTGGGTTTGATTAGTTTATGACATTTGGTTTCTGAGTTCTCTTTCTTTCATTTATTTAACTTGTTGTATATGGATTTGTCCAATTTAATTCACAAGTTGGGATGGATCTGAATTGGGATCCATGGTTTGGATCCAATTCCCATAAAAAAGTCCTTTATTTATTTCAAGTATCTGAGACATTTGTTTGGACCAGTTTGATGGATATGTATGCCGGGCCAACACCGTGATATATTTCATTCGTTATTTCTAGGTATGAGAGGGGCCTTGAACATGTGGCATATTTGGTCATATTGTGATCTTATTTTTGGTTCTGGGTACAGTTTTTGGGATTTCTATTGATTGGGGGTTAGTGTAACTTTTGAATTTTAGGTGGGTGGTTTGGTTTTCTTGATTCTTGATTATTTAGATGGCAATGCAGGCGAAGTATGTCTGCTTGATTTTTTGCAGATGTGATTTTTTATTTCATTATATTGATTTGATATGTAGGATTTTATTTTGTTTTTTGTTCATTAAAGCAGATGCTTATGTGCTTTTTAGTTGTAGTTTCAACGGTTGCGGTCACTATTATTAATATAGTTGTTCTTGAGATTTCAGTACGTGCACAAAAATTGGATTGAAGTCTTTTCTGGGGTTAAAAATGGATTTTGAGAGCCGGAGGCACCTCAATTTGTTTGTGGACTCTTTGTCAGGGAGTGCCGTTGGCATGGGCAATGACTAGTACTATAATAAAGCAAGAAAATTAACTATAGAATGAAAATTAAAATATCAAATTAATTCATTAAACAAAACTTTAACTTACAATTCTCTTGGAACGACTAAAACTCATTGCATCATTATCACTAGAAAGCAAGTAACTAGATTTTAAAGAGAGAAAGGAAAGAAATATAGAGAGAGAAAATGAGGGAAAGAGAGAAAATCATGAAAATCTAGAGAGAGGAAGTGATCCTAGTGAGAGAAAAAGATAGACTTACCATTCAACCTACCCAATGGAAGAGGGTAGCACTATGGAGATCAAGGTAGATGGCAACAACCGAGTAGGTCCATGGAGCTCTTGGAGAGAGCCCACGGTCTAGAAGAGGAGATGATCTAGCTTCCTATGGTGCGTGGTGATTGGTGAAGGAGTTTCAAGCGGTTGTGCAAGGCAGTGGTGATTGTGACGTCGTGAATAGCAGCAGGTTGGCGATCATGGTGGTGCAAGGGATGGATCGTGGGAGTTGGTGGAGGATTGATAGGGCTCTAGTGAGATGGAGGGCGTACGTGGTTGCTGGTTTATGGAGTGCAGGTGGAGGCGTTTAATGGGTTTGGTAGCGGCAAGTTGCTGCAACAATTGAGACGGTGGAGTGGTGTGGATGGAACGCACACAGCCAGGAGGATGTTGCAGGTGGTGCCGTGAAGTGGAGGAGCTATGGAGGGATATCCCTGGCGAGTAAAGTGTAGGTGAAGGGGCTTGCGAGTTGCAGTTGCAGTACCTTGGATTTGGGGCCCGAGCAGCAAGAAATGGTGATGTGCAGTGGCAGGAGGAGAGGAACCAGGCTTGATGTGAACAGTTGCAGGTGCGTGGAGCATATCATTTGCAGTCCAGCAAGAACGCCGGTGAGAGATGGAGTAGATTCTATAAGAATCAGTCCGGTTGGGGACTGAGGTGCACAGCGGTGTCACCTTGCTAGTTTAGCCAGCAAGGGACAATGGAGAAGATGGTGACGGTGGTGATTGAGGGAGCTCAAGTGTGCTGACCAGAAAATTGAAGGGCATTGCTGGGTGTAATGGATGCTGGAGGAAGTGGAGGTGTTGCATGCAAGTGTGCTGGTTGAGCCAGCAGTGGAGGAGATGGAGGAACGATCTCCCCTCTTCTTCTTTTCTCTTTTCTTCTTCTCTCTTGTTTCTCTTCTTTTCTTTGTTGTGTTCTCTTTTTTTTAGATGGAGAGAAGCCCAAAAGAGGAAAAGAGGAGTGAAGATGGCTATGTGAGAGAGGAGAGAATGAAGAGATAGAAACCCTCTTTAGGGTTTTCTTCTCTTTTATATGGGACGTGGGGCTCCAAGACCTAAAACCATCCATCCCAAACAAAACCACTTACCTATTTTCTTTTATTTTTTAAAA
The DNA here is from genome assembly GCA_035048495.1 of Euptelea pleiosperma. Lineage (NCBI taxonomy): Eukaryota > Viridiplantae > Streptophyta > Magnoliopsida > Ranunculales > Eupteleaceae > Euptelea > Euptelea pleiosperma. Next base: position 28,359,730 of record CM068553.1, on the reverse strand, counting down.
ACCACCCTCTCTTTTCCTTTCTTTAAAAACCACCATCTTTTTTCCAAAGACTTCCTTTTCAAATAAGTTTCCAAAACTCTTTATCAAAATATATATTTTTATTTTGTTGCCAAAAACGTTTTAAGCCACTAGTAGAAAGTATCTCATAATTGTATTTTTCATTTTATCAATGCTTTCCATAATGCTTATTTTGAAAATCAATTTTATAAAATCATCTTTTATTTATTTCCAAGAATACCCTCACACCCGTCTCATGCCATGTGGCGTTGGCCCTACCTTTTTGTGGAAGCGTGGTGAGGTTTGAGCGAGGCCGTGGATCATATTTTAAAGCCTTATGATCGATGAATGGGGAGGATCGTGGAGATCTAACGACGATCGGATGGTAAATGGAGGATCGGACGGATGATCTGCATGATTGGACGGTCGGATCGATGATTGTTAGGCTTAGATGATGATGTGGTGTTGAGCAATTGGATCCTGTAGAGTGAGAGAACGAAGGATGACCGTTGGATGTGGAACTCAGGGTCTAGAGAAAAGAGAGAGAAAATATAGAGAATTTGGAGAAAAATGCTGGCAAAGGGTCTTGAACCTTGGTCTTTGACATGGTCTTCTAGAAGCGTCACCAACTGTGCAAGCCTTCGTCTCTTATCTCAGGGCTTGTCTGTCCTTCTCTCTTGATTGTCTCTCAGGCTTTTAGATCCTAAGGCTCAGCTCGCATTCTGCCTAAGGGTGTCAATTTTACCCGTTTAACCGGAACCAGAAACACCGGTTCTGGTTCCACATTTTTGAGAACCGATTAAAAAGTAACCGGAACCGAACCGAAATAATGATTCTGATTCTAGGTAGTCTAATATGGAACCAAAACCGATAAGAATCGGAATCGAACCGATAAGAACCGGTACCAATAAATAAATATAGTGTAAAAATTCTCATATTCTCAAGATTTGGCCCAATATACTCGGAATCGAAACCGAAATAAATACATAATCGGTTCCGGTTCCGGATCCATCACTTTGAGAACCGGAACCGAACCGATAAGAACCAGAACCGATTGTTCTGGTTCTGGCCACCTTAAGAACCGAACCGGAACCGATCCGTTGACACCCCTAATTCAGCCTATATCTTCTTGTCTAAGTCCACTGGCTCTCTAAGCTTTGATCATTGGTTTTGGAGGTTGATTGTGGGCCCGTATTCCATCAGACTTGTCCGATTGATGCTCCTGCGATAGAAAAAATCGCATAATGAGACTTCTACAAAATGGCTCCACATGTAAGTCAAATAAATGCGTATGAGTGCATGCGAATATACCATTTTGTGCAGAAAAGTGTGTTCTACGCAATAAGAGAAACTCTTACGTAGAAAAGTTGATAAAAATAGAAATTTTACGTAGAAGAGTGTGACAACGCTAGAAGGATAATGGCGTAAAATAAATACTTTTAAGCAAATATCAATGACCGCCCAATTCTGACATCGTGGTGGGGTCTGCATGGGGATTATGTTGGAAATCCGACCATCCTCACAAAAAAGAGTAAAACTACGTAGACAGCCCACGATGACTACCCACAATTTGAGCCACGTGGCACACTTTTAGAAGATGTTGATCGTATAAATGTTTGGCCAATCCCTAGATGACCTACAAACCGAAAACCTTCTTGATTAGTGATTTCAAACCATTGGATCCTTGTACACAAATAATCGTCAATAATGCTCAAAATCCTACGGTTAAAATCAACCCATGAAAATGACTCCACTCCAACGCTTAGAAATCACTAATCATACTGATTGATTTTTGGTTTACAGACCCATCTACGGATTGGCCAAACATTCATATGGTCAGAGTCCTCTACAAATGTGACGTGGCTCATATTGTGGGTGGTTAGTAAAGTTTTACTCCACAAAAAAAAAAAATCAGTCAACATCCTAATCTCGTGAAAATTTGACATGAGTTTAAAAAATGCAAACAATCCATTTACAAAGCCAAAAATTAGGTTGGGACGCGCCTTTAATATTATTTGTCTATCAAATAAACATAAGTACTTATTAGTTCATTAAATGCCATTCTTTGCCAAAAAAGAAAAAAAAAATTCATGAGTGCCCTAACGTGCTCATTTAGGCATCTATCAGTTGCCTATCAAACAAAAATATCATAGATACTTATTAGTTCATCAGTTCATTGAATGTTTTTCATGATGTGACCAAATGTCAATGAACAATCTTAAACCCTTGTTAGCAATCATCTGCTTAATTCACGAATTTTAATTTCTATGGATATTTGAATAATTCGGAAAAATTCGGAATTTTCAAGCCCAAACTAATCGAATGCGTTTTATGTTTTTTCAAAAAATTCGACCCAAAAAAATGACGTGCCAAGTGCGTTGTTTTTCTCAGTATCCCTCAGTCACTCTACCACTTGGGTAGATCTTAAGTGATTGCCCCACCTAAGTACAATGGAGGCTGTTAACCTAGGCCATAGGCCTTTTTGATCACCCAATATTGACTTCCGTGAAGGGAAGTATATTTTCCCCCTTCTCTTCTAGTCCTATTTATACAACTCAAACTCCCTTAACTATCTCTTATTTCTCCGATGTGGGATTAAAGTAGAAAAAAAAAAATTGCTTGAACCCACATGTCCCTATGTTTTATTTAGCCAAAGATAAAAAAAAATAGTGAGAACAAAATGTGCTTATTGGTTGACTAAACTTAAGTAGTATATTAACTCCCTTTTAACATGTACCGAATTTTTGGTAACTATATTGCATTGGACTATGGTAACTATATTATTAAATATATTGACTCCCTTTCAAAATGTACCAAATTTTTGGTTTTCGAATTTTTAAAGTGAGACGTATAAAACACATATATACCATATGCCGCATATTTGTTGTTTAGTGAATTTGTTATAGAATTTTTGAAACCCAAAATCGAATAAAACTCAATTTTTTCCCGTATTGAAATTTTTGTCGTATTCCGAATTGCTAACAAGGTCTTAAACACATAAAACTTATGAAAATGTGTAAAAGTAGACAACCAAGGTTCAAAATTCAATAGGCTAAAGGTCCAAAAAAATTTAATAACATCAATAATTATTGCATGGTCAGTTTTCACAATCTAATTGGTTGAAGCCTATAGGTTTGCTAAGAATGTAAATGTACACTTTTTCCCCCATTGATAAGGATTTAGAACCGTCAAATTAATATGGGCCACCCAAAGCACAAAGTTATGGCCCATACTGAGTTGAGTTAACTCAAAGACTCAAACTCGACCCGAAACAATTCAACTCTAGTAATATATTAATATTATATACATAAATATTATATTTTATAAATTTTTATAATCAGAATTTATAACTTGGTAGACTTTGAGTTGACTTCAGCAAATTTTTGAGAAACTCAATGAGTCAACTCAAAACTCGATTATACAACTACGCACCTAGTGTGTCGTTTTTCCCATAAAACAACACACCGAGTACGTTGTATATTACATCGATTTATGTCGAGTCAACTCAAAATTCAGCCAAGTAAACTTGGTCGAGTTTTGAGTTGACTCGACGAGTTTTAAAACACTGACATAGACTTAGAAGATCTTTCTGAACATCCTATTTTTGGAGAGCATATGGAATTATAGGCCATGTAAGAAAATCCTATCAAATGGATTGTTAAGATTATACATTGATCTAGATGTTGATACATCAAAAGGTGCCTATTTACTAGATGGACCTTAATTATGCGTGCAAGGGGTACAAAGGTTTGTAGTGATGGTAGTTTGGCTAGTAGACGTCAACACTAGGCAATTTTGTAAGGTAGATCCACGAGAAAAAATTGATCTTGGTGTCTGGGCTACACTTAAAAAGGATACATGGGTTATTCTTTGAGATCAATGATTTTTACCAAATATAGACATATATATGGGTACTAGTTGTTGCTTAGCCGTCGGCTTGATCAGAAACTATTCGTCCTCCCTTCTTAGCGGTCCTTTTGGCTCCATGAACAACATATCTTCTCCAGGTCCTATGGCTTCTTTGGACGGCCACAGTCGGTAGAAAAGGTTCGAATCGAAGACCTAGGGTACTGACGTTGAAGGTACGACTATGGTACATATCTTGATAACAATGAGATCGTATCAAAAAGCCTTCTTGGACTCCTTCTTGGATTGAGTTTGAGTAATCTTCTTGAATCGGTTGTTTTCCCTTTGGCCTTTTCTTTGAAGATCTTTTATCTTCTTAGAAGGTGGTTATAGGATTTTTTCGGAGAGATTGTGTTTTTTATCTTCTTTAGAGTTGTCGTTCTAGAATGGCAGGCCTATGGGGTCACTAGATAAACCTCCTAATCTATTGTTAGATGCGTCTAAGTCGACCGGGCATGAACATACTTATAGTATTTGGGAGCAGGAGCACAATCTGCTGGTACAACCTGAAATTTCACCGATCCGTTCTCTTTAATCCAATATACCTCGAAGGGGGGGTTGATTTGGTATTTAAAATTATTTATACCTATACAGTTTTACTGGTCTATGGTAGGGGAACAAAATCGCATGCCTAATTAGTTGTTTGATAAAAGATTATCACAACCGACTCAAATCGAATATACCTCCGTGGTATATTTTCTTTTCGTCGTTTGATCTAATCAAAATAGATTGCGGAATACAAACAAACAATCATACAAGACAAGGGATTTTTACGTGAAAACCTTAGCCAAGGAAAAACCACGGGACCACGTCCAAATGGAAAGTATCACTAACTAAAAAGTTAAACGAAACAAATGTTATCTACGCAGCACCGTTGCAAATACAGCTTCCAACCTTAGCCAAGGCCTACTGTCGATTTGTCCACGTCCTCTGAATCAACGCTACAAATCCACGCGCGCCATTCCAGCGAAGAAGCCTTGTTCGCTTGTTCAGTTTGGTACACCCCAAACCTACCGTCGATCAGCTCCTCCGATCTTAATTCTCAACACTTCCGCCTTTGTAGAAGGTGAAGGATTCAGTACACTCTGAATCTTAGGTTGCTCAAATAGTGTTGAGTCACACTGGTACACTCAGGCTATTAAGTCGAATATAGAAGTGGAAGACCTAAGCTGAGGAAATGATCAAGCACTTGGCTTTGATCAAGAAGAGAACAAGCTCACAAAATGTGAATGAGAAACAAGCTTATTGCTCTTTGCCAAGTGGCACTGTCATATAGATGCTAGCATGTAATTAGTCTATTGATTTAAGATACTTATCTATTTGTGGAGTTTGATGTCATTACTTGTTGGTAAAGATTGAATGCTTTGTCCATCAAGTATAAAATGGCAGACATGACGGGAAGGGTTGAATGCCTTGATCGTCAAGTATACAGTGAAGAACATGATGGGATGGGTTGAATGCCTTGACTGTTAAGTATATAATGAAGGACTTGCTAGGAAGGGTTGAATGCCTTAAGCATTAAGTATATAATGAAGGACTTGTTGGGATGGGTTGATTGCCTTGATTGCCAAGTATATAATGAAGGATTTGCCGGGAAGGGTTGAATTCTTTGACCGGCAAATTTATTGCTAAACTAAATGTATTAAGTTGCTTGTCTTTCCTGAGATGTATTTCCTCGGACATTTTATCAAACAAGTGGCTCTTTCTGATCATCTGGCATATTGTGGTAAAGTTGATAGCTGTCTTTGGTGAGTCTTGTCAGCTCATTTATTCACACGTGCTTTGAGATGCCAGGTGTCAGTTTCGACATACCGCACGTGCCGTGATAGGGACACATGTAATCATGTGATAGACTGGAAAATATGGTACCCACATCGTCCTTCTTTTTTAGAAGATTGAGGATTCTCCACTGCATCTTCTAAAAAAGATATCATCCGTCCAGTGCACATGACAATTTCTTGACTGTCAGATCTCTCTATCAATCACTCGTCCATTGCTTGTCACATTTAATGTAGCGTTTATTGGCATGACTGATGTGCTGACGTGTCTGTACGAGTGTGCAACCTGAAGTACGACCATCGAATGGAATGATTGATATGTGCGAATCCCAACGTATGGAGCTGTCGAATCGTCATAATTTTTTGAATGAATATTTTTTGAATTCTGGCACTCGGGGAATGATATCGCCAGACAGTTGGTTTGCTAACCCCAGGTCTCTCTTCTATAAATAGGTTGAACTTGGTTATTTTCACCATTTGCTTCTCTAATTCCAAGCTCTAGTGCGTTGTGCTTTGGTTCATCGTCATCCTTTGTTCAGGACCTCCAGTGCTCAAGGCTTTCTTGCTGCTTCGAAATTTCAGCTACTATTTCTATTCTTTTCTATTCAAGACCCCCAGTGCTCAGAGCTTTCTCGTTGTCTCAAAGGCTTCGATTGGTATTCATCTGTGCTTCTTTTTTTTTTTTTTTCTGTTCAGTTTTCTCCTTTATCTTCCGATCATGAGAGGAAGAGTTGTTCTTGAAGATAGCACCAGGTTAACAAGACATGAGCCCGAAGGGGTTCAGGCTGTTGAGGAGGAAGTATCCTTTGATTCTTTAGATAGGTCCATAAATATATACTCTGCTGCTCTGGCCGAAGATTATATTCCCCCTCCTGCACCTATAGTTAAGTCCCTCTAACCTGCTGATGACCCTTATATCATGGGTCTCAGGGCGGAATTTGCAATTCCCATTTTATTTTTGTTTGTCTTGGCTCCCTTCATATGGAAATGACCAATCCTCATGAATTCAATATTTCTAGACTTCAATTTAAGTTTGGAATGAGTTCCCCTTTATCTCCTCTTGTGAGGGAACTCCTCTGGTTCTATTACAGATCTCCCGGCCAGATGCACAGGAACTTCTGGAGGTTGGTGAGTCAGATTGAGTATATCAATTCTGTCAGTACTCATAAGATCGACCTCGCTGAGGTCGATTATCTTTACGTTCTGAAGAAGTGCCCAGAACCTAACTTTCCCAACTGATTCTGGACGTTGGCTTCTTGGGACAAGTCGCGCAAGTTTGTTGAGAGCTTGCCCGACACTCATTAAGGGTGGCATGGTGATCCTTTATTGGTGACGGGAGGCTGGGAATATGTTGATCGTGTAGAGGGGAGCTCTACTACTGGTAGAATGCGTACGCGCTTCAACCTCGGAGGTATGCTCCTCTCTACATTATTTGATATTTGTTATTTTCCCGTGAAATCTGACTCTTTGAAACTAATGTATGTTTTTTTGCAAAACTCGCATGGCATTCTTTGAAGTACCCCTGGGGAATTGAAGACAAGGTCCTCTCTCTCCTGGACAAGATCCCAAAAGCCTTGAAGGTGTGGCATCTTTCAAGACGGGTTTCCCCTCAACCTGATTCAGGTAGTGCTGAAGGCTCGAAAAAAGTTGACGGGGCTATTGTTGCAGCTGTCGGGCCTACTCACTCTTTGAGATTTTCTCAGAGATGACTTGTCTCTACAATTTCGATAAGAGAGGAAATCTGGGAGTCTGACGAACAAATAAGTCTCGTGGCTCCCTTGATTCGAAATAATTCTTGTCAACGGAGACAACCACAACCCGTTGTCCAAGATCCCCCCTAGTATCTCATTCTTGGGTACCCAACCAATTGTTGAGTTCCTTCGGCACCCTGATGGTCATCAGGAACCTTTGAACGACTATGCCCGGGAACCTCTGAGGGCCAAAGAAGCTGAGCAATGGGAGGTAGATTCCTCTTTCTAATATCTTCAATGTTTGATAGTTCATATCCTTTGTATTGATCCCATTCCTTCTTTCTTGATGTAGATGGCGGACAAGGTTGACAAGATGAGGTGTACTGCCTTTGTCTAGCCCGAAATAGTCCCGAGGAGGCCAAAGAGAAGAAGCCTGGTGAAAAGTCTGGAGTCGATTTTTGATGTTGCTATTGCAGTACTAGGTGCTGACACGACTCCTCTCTCCATCTTAACAACAACGGTATCGGCCAGTTCCCAGGTGTTGGCTGTCATTACTTCTCTTCCTCCTGGTGTCGTCCTGGCTCGTGTTGTTGTCCCGGCTTCTCCGCCAGGATTTCTACCTCTTTCGAGAGTCCAAACATCGCCAATTCTGATCCCCCAGCCTCCTGCTAGACTTCAGGACATTGTGGGGCCAAGTACTTTTGCAGGTGAGAGGCTCACCTCTTCCATTTCGTTTCCAAGGGGGACATCTTTTGAAATGATAGACGCATGGATTTTGAAGAAGGATGCTTACTGTAAGGAACATCTTATTGTAGGTCTGCGGGAGTTCAACGGGGAGGAGCCATGCATTATGTCTGCTGGGCGCTTGGACGACGGGAAGCCTATCTCGGAGCAGAGCTCCATTGCATATCCTGGGATGGCAGTAAAGCTGATTGAACGGATTTTTCTTCCAAAGGACAGATTACGTTATGTAGACCTGACCACCCCTTCAGTGTTGTTCGAAGTCTTGAGTTGCTCCCTCCTTGAGGCACAATTCATTTTTTTTCTCAATTTGTATTCTTGTTTTCTAGTTCCTGTCTAATGGCTTCGCTCCTAACTTTTGCAGAGCATCCATGCCTTCCGAGACTTTCTCAACGACATCCTCTCAAACTCTGACAGCCAGGCCAAGAGAGTTACTGAACTGGAGGCTGCCCGGAAGCTGTTCGAGGAGCAACTTCACGCTGCTATCCTCTGCTGAGGTTGCAAAGACCAAGGCAAACATGAAGAAAGAGACAGCTGCTAGGGCGCTTACTTCTTGGTAGGAAGCGAAAGATCGTCTTGCCGCGGTTCTAGCCAAGATTGAGAAGTTGAGGATGGAAGCTGAGGCTTCTCCTCAATTGGCAGAACAGTTTGATGTAATACCTTGAATTTTCATTCAGGGTATTTTCATAAATTACAAAATTTAGGGATATTTTTGTCATTTTGAATTTTTGCTGAGCATGTCTTGCACAAAACTGACCATGATAGATTGCATGCATGACACTTAAAGTAAAAATGAGAATGTAGCCCGAACCTTAAATTCATGACATGCACGACCATACATGCACTTTTTTTTTGCTAAGTAAGAAAAAAATGTATTGATAAAAAAGAGATTACAATAGTGAAGCTAAGCACGAACACGCATCAGAATGTTTGACGGGATCCCAATTAGATTAGTACCTCGACTCGCATCCATCATGTGCAGCATGCTAAACAAAACGCTAAACAAATCTGAAATACGACGATGAGGCTCCTCTTGCCTTCTCAGGAACTGCGGCCTATGACCCGACCATTGTGCCTCGCCCGGTGGTATAGTGCAGGCATAGTTTGTACATGCATCTGCACTGAAGTTCACTTCTCACCAAGTTGAACTCAGAAGGAGGTGATCCAGTCTTCCTATGGTCAATTCCCATTGGCCCTTGATTTGCCAAGGGATCTTTCCATTATTAAAAGCATGAACTGCCGCTTCTGAATCAAACTCAACCCGTAGCCGGTACCATCCTTCTTCTAGTGCAAATTGCACCCCAAGGCAAATAGCCCTGCATTCGGCCAAGAAACTAGTAGCGATGCCGAGGTTTCCCACAAGCACACCCAATAGCTTATTTGTATCCCTGTAGGTCACTCCATACCCAACCACCCCTGGGTTTCCTTATGATGCCCCGTCACAATTAACTTTAATAATTCCACACCCTGGTGGATACCATTTACATTCTTTGATCTTAGGTGCTTTCCTCGGGATCGGTCCTAGACCAAGATTTCTCAGGATTCCAAGGTCATCCGTCGAGTTTTTCATAGCCTTCTTTGAGTTCGTAGCAGCATATTGAACCTCCCTTTTGATCTTACGCAGGACATAGTCCATTTCCCACTTGTTGTCCTAAAAAAGCATGCCATTACGCACCTGCCAGATGGCATTCATGAGTGCAATGCATGCCGCACTCCACAGTTCCGTGATAAGGGGGCTACCTCCAGCGTAAATTTCAAACCATTGTTTCCACAAGGTGTCAGTTGTGTTGTTGTGGCAAAGAAAGCTATCCAACAGATGCTTCCAAAGACTTTTGGTTCTATCACAATGAAAGAAAATATGGTTTAGAGATTCCGATTCTATTTTACATAGAGGGCATCTAGACGCCATATGTATGCCTCGCCTTTGTAGATTATCAGTGGTAGCAACCACTCCATGAAGAATCTTCCACGAAGCCGCTACCATCCTTGGGTGGATTCCTGGGTTCCAAACTCGATCTGTCTAAAAAGCTCTAGTTCCCCGCTTACGAATACCTTCCATGGCTGATTTGACCGAGAACATACCATTAATGGAAGGTTTCCAAACTCTCATATTCCCCCCCCCCCCTAGGGAGGGATGAAATAGTTTCTGAAGTGATCCCCGTCGCATGTAGGATACCATTGACCGAACTCAGAACATTCCATTGTCCATTCTCAATTATCTCACTCAATTTAGCAGAGCACTCCTTCCAAATACAACTGGGAACATTAATCTTGTCTTGGATCGCTCCACCAGCCCAGGTATCCCTCCACAAATCAATAGACTCTCCTGTGCCAATGATCCACCCCGTAAGCATTTTCATCTCTGAGAGCGCCCAACGGAGCCCAGGCCAAATAGAAGAGCTTTCATAATAACGAATCCGGTCACCCCTATTGTTAAAGAACTTCCTCTTCATATATTCTGCCCATTTATCTTTACCTTCCAAGAGCATCCAAGCGAACTTCATGAGAAGCGAAAGATTTATGTCCTGTAGCCTCCGAATGCCCAGCCCTCCTTCCTTCAAAGGCTTGCACACCTTATCCCAACTTAGGCTCACAAGTTTTCGCTTCGCACGATCCCCTGACCATAAGAAATTACGGATGGCTGTTTCGCACTCTATGATTGTTGACACTGGCCATTTCTATACCGCCATCTTGTAGATGGGGATACTAGTAAGGATGGAGCGGATGAGGATGACACGACCTTGGAAGGAGATCATTTTCCCCACCCAACCCGATGCCCTTTTCCTGATGCTCTCAACTAACGGTTGAATAGTTGCTTTGGTGATCCTCCCTTTCAGAAGTGGCATTCCTAAGTACTTTTCAGGGAGTTTGCCTTCCTTCATACCAAGCCATCCTTTAATACGGTGCTTTCTGTTCCTACTCATACTTCCCATGAAGATTCAACTCTTCTGCTTGTTAATGAACTGCCCCGCTGACTCTTGATATCTCTTGAGAAGATCCAGGAGGTGCATAATCCCATTTTTCTTCTCGTTAATGAAGATGAATATATCATCAAAGAAGAGGAGGTGGGACGGGCCTTGTTTATCCCTGATATTTGCCATAGGTTGAATTTTCTTATGATGAACAATGTCACGCCCCGGATTCCAACTATACGAATCCCAAGGTGTGCGCCACGTGTCTTGAATCCACTCTTTGAATTTGGGACACATTGATATTCGCTTAAAAGTGCGTATTTTCCACTATTATCTGCTAAGTGTTATCACACTCTTCTACGTTAAACTGGTCTAATTATCCACTTTTCTACTTAAGAGTCTCTTTTATTGCGTAGAACACACTTTTCTGAACGAAATGATATATTTGCATGCATTAAACTCATTTCTGGAAGTCTAGATATAAAGTCATTCTGATTAAGTCTCATTACACATTTTTTCTATCGTAGGAAACCCTGATTGGATGATTCTCGAGACTTGCGGGCCAAAATCGATCATGAAAGCCCATTATCAAAGCTTAAAGAGACCACAGGCTATGACTAGAAGATATGGGCCAAATATGGGCTGAATAAGAGGACCAAAGAGCTAGCCCAAAGAACGAAGAGAGTAGGAGAGCCAATGACCAAGAGACGGACCAAAGCGTTTAAAGTCACATGAATCAACAAAGAATGATGGTCTACTCTACTGGAGAAGTGTGAGGATGGTCACATTGAAGACCAGGGTTCCAGACCCTCTGCCAATACTTGTATCTCCATTTTCTGATATTTTCTCACTCATCTCCCAAATTTTCTCTCATGTCTTCTTATTCTCTCTTTCTTCATCTCTCGGTCCTTTGATCTACTGACCTAACCCCAGAACTCCTGTCCATTGGCTCTGGCCATCTCCCTAAGCTATCGGACCATAGGATCTTCCATCGGACCGTTGGATCGTCCATCAGACCGTCGGATCTCTCTAAATCCGTTGGCCTGCCAATCTAGATCCTAATCCAGTCATCTTCAGTCTGATTATCAGCAAATCATCCGTCACACCATCTTATGAGATGACGGCCATCATCAGTCCATGTGGGCCAATAGCCGGGCCCATCATCATCGACCCGCGGCCCGACCATTTAGTGGACCTCGCGATTTTCAAATGCTTTAAATTAATTTTTTTTAAATAAAAAAGGGGGTCCACTAAATGGAGAAATTCCCCAAAGAAAAAAAGAGTTTTCCTTAAAATATATATATATATATATATATATATATATATATATATATATATATATATATATTTATTTCAAAAATTCCCATTTTCCATTAAAGGAAAGTGGAAGCTTTTAAAAGGAGAAGAGAAGGGTTCGTTTAAACCCTAATCCCCCTCCTATCTCTTCCTCTCCTTCCCCCATAACCTCACCCATGTTTTCTTCTCCTTCTCCTTCTTCTTCTTCTTCTTCTTTTTTCTTTCCCTTCTTCTCCTTCCAGTTTTCATCTTACCGGTCGGAGTTGCAGAACTCCGGCCACTTTATCTTCTTCTTCTTCTTTCGCCATCTTTAGCTGCTACCTCCTATCCTCTTAAGGGAGAGATGTTCCTCTCTAACCACTCTACACCTTCTTCCTCAAGTAATAGGAGCTTACGACTGGCATCACCCGCACACTGACACTAAGAATTGAAGAAAACAGGTAGGTACCCTTATCCCACTAATAATATTCGAATACTTGAATATCTATGTCATCGTTATATTGTTTCCCCATCTCTTATGCCATGATGATTTTACATGAATCGATTGTATGATGTGTTCGTAGCTTGACTCTTACATGACTATACCATGATGTACCTATTAAAGATTTGTTGATTAAGTTTCAGTTCCTACCATGCTCGTATGATTGATCGAAGTGAGTAGTAACTTATGACCTATGCTCGTTGGCCGAGCCACCCGGAACAATACTCGTTAGTCGAGTAATTAATTCGATCCACCCGTTGGTCGGGACAACAAACCTTTTTCGATCCGTTGGTCGGATCAACTAGCAAGAAGCTATATAGCACCCGTTGGTCGGGCCATTAATAAAATTTTTCCATTGGTCGGATCAACTAGCAAAAAGCTACTACCCGTTGGCCGGGTCAACCATGAAGAGAAAATATTGCTCGTTGGCCGAGTTGGAAAGAACATTACTTATTTCGCCATTATGTGCATGCTTTCATTTCTATTGAATGCTTGCTATATGCTTAAAAGCATGCATGTCTTCTTTCTATTGAATGTTCATGTTGCATGTCTAAATATCCAAGCATTTGAAGAATATTACTTGTGGTATATGGGTACTCGTGGATCCTCTACTGGGCAATAGCTCACAGCATTATGCCAACCCCTCTTTAGGTTTTGTAGATGGCGACGTAGGCATGGATACAGACGGGACGATGGCGATGAAATGGGAGTGGCCGTTGATACACTCTATGGTGTCAACGATGTGGCTGATGGAGTTTAAATACTATTTTGATTTTGTTTGCTGATTTAGGTTGATGTATTTGAAAATATAACGCTGATGTAATAAGTAGCAAGTGGGCATGGCCACTTTTGATTGCATGAGTTTGATTTTCATTTGATTATGGACCGCAACTACATATTGAGAACTTGGACTTTTGAATTGTTATGAGATGAATGAATGATTGAAATTTACATCATATTATATTGACGTGTCACTTGATACACTTAAATTTCCTAAGAATTAATGAGAAAATGGTACATAAAATGTTGACCTTAAGAGATGAAATCGTTAGAATCTATAAGGGACAGATTCTGACCCACTGACTTGCAGCACTTCTTTTGTTAGGAATATATCAAAATCTAACCTTTGGCAAAACAGATGAGTTGAAGCTCACTCTGTAAGCTTCCCGAAAATATATAGTGCATAGTGAGATTCAATCTGTGCTGTCCTACACGGCCGGATCTCTGCACCTATGTCGAACTAGTCTGGTTTCGTGTGCTGACTTGAGATTCCCTTTACCTTTAGTAGGTGATGGAAACTGACCATGGATCAAATAGGAAAGTCGGAGGTTATTCCGCTAGCTTTTTGAAACTATGAAGTGTGTCAGTAGGTTCAATCGAGGCTGATCTACACGGTTGTTTTACGATGAGTAGGTCAGATTCAACTAAGTTGCTAGACTTGGAAATAACCAAGTGACCCTTAAATATCTCCAATTTGGGAATGTACCTTTTCATGACGACTCATATGTCCATCTAGAATCTATTAGAATAATTAAAAAATATAAGATTCTTGTCTAATTTCACATATTACTTCCGCTAAAACTAGTGACCTTTTGAATAGACTTAGAGCACATATGGGTTGAAATGACAGATGCTAATTAACTTCACCTTTAGTCAGGCTGAGTTGGGAAGGATTCATACACACCTCTCATGTCAAAATTTGGACATGGGTCGACCCACGGGTTTCTGGGTCAGATCTGGGTGCTCATCCTCATCATTATCTTCATCTGCATTCTCTTCTTCTTCATCTTCTTCTTATTCTTCGTCTTCGTCTTCATCTTCATCTTCATCTTCGTCTTCAACCATTGAAGGTACAGTGGTCTCCTCAGGAGATGACTCTGGAAAGTTAAGATGCTGAAACCTAAGAAAAGAAATCATATGCTGCTGTCGACGAGAAAATTTGTCAATCGATGCACAAAGATTGTCCAATTTGGATGAAAGACCTGCAATGGATGCAGATACAGAGGAACGACGAGATACAGAACTCGATGTAGAAGCAGAAGCAGAAGAATCACCTACTATCATCTTACTAGAAGTGGCTTGATTAATAAGTGAGATTTGATGCACTGTTTCATCTGAGTCAAGAATATGAACTTTGAAATGACTCATAATTTTTGAAACTAAAATGCCAAATGGCAAAGACCACTTGCGATTTTCAACCATCAGATGAAAAATAACATAAGAACCACAGATATGAGTGCCTTGAAAGACACAATGCAAGATGTACTAAATGTAGGGCTCGATCTCACTACGATGTCATTCATTTAGGACCAAATTATACAAGAAAATCAGCCTGAATAAATGGTACATGGGTAGCCAAATCAGAGTTCCACTGAACTACCTTCCCACAAATGGCTTTAGAGATAGCCTTTTTGTTCTTTAGTGGCAGAGAAGGGAAAAATTTCTCCATTAGGTACACAAGAAAGACCAGTAATCTTTGAAATCAAAGGAAGAGTGATTTTGAACCTAACTCCCCTGACCTCAGAATAAAGAAAAAGACCTTCCGGATCATGGTTATTCAGGTTGCAGTAAAACATTCTGACTAGTTCAGGATATGCAACACTAAAAATGAAAAGAAGTTTAGACTAACCTACCGAGTTCAGAAGATTAGGGATTCCAATCATGGTCACTTCCTTCTCAATTACCCTACACTCCACAGTAACGACTCTTTTAACATAGTTATTCAAGAAACTAGCCTTAGCCATGGGATTAATTAAAAGACTAAGAGGATAGGGATTACTAGAGGATGATTCACCTCTTGTTCGTTTCCCTTGTGGAGCCATTTAAGAGAAAAATAAAGAAATTTCACCAAAAAATGCGTAATAGTGAGAGTAGAAATCTCTAAAAAAGAGATTAGATTAAAAGAATATGACTTTTCCCAAAGAGGAATGGGGATGCTTCAAGAGAAATATTTAGGGTTCCAAACAAGGTTTATAATGACCCATAATCGATTTGAGACATTATATAACTGAGGACGGCGAACCGGACATGGGTCGACCCGCCCGCGAAACCGATATAAGGTTCGGGTGTAAGGCGCGGTCGACCGATCATGTTCGGTCGATCGGACCTTTTGTTCGATTGGCCCCACACTGCAATCGCAAAACTAAACAACCCAAAAAGATTTTTATCGGTCGACCGGACATTTTGTTAGGTTGACCCAACTTCGCAAACTTTATTTTCAAAAACCCAATCGCCTCGACAATTTATTCGGTCGGCCCGACTTCGTAAATGCAAATTCCAAAAACCCAATCATCTCAAAATATCACCAATTTACCAAATAATCATATATTCAATAATATCACCAAAGAAATTGTATTCCCAATATGATATGGTACCAAATATCATCACACAAAAGAATTCAACAAACAATACCAAATCCAAATTTACAAAAATAATCTAACCATCATTTTGGATGATTAGATGATTACACTAATTGAAAAATGAAGATAAGATATTCAATATGGCTACAATTATTTCAGCTAGTACCACACGAAATTAATCAATAGGACAAACTCCTATAGACTTCCTCAGATATTCAAATCTGAGCGAATCTAAAGGTTTGATCAAAATATCTGCAAGTTGAATTTCTGTATTCTCACGCTCTAATGAAATTATTTGTACTTCAATCAATTCTCTAATAAAGTGATGTCTAATATCAATGTATTCTGTTCTAGAGTGTTGTACACAATTTTTAGAAATACAAATAACACTCGTGTTATCACAGAATAAATTCATAGACCTCATAGACCCCTGATCAATTCCATAATCCAATAACATTTGCTTCAACCAAATTAACTGGGCATGACAGCTACTAGCAGCAATATATTTCGCTTTAGCATTAGACAAAGATATAGCATTATGTTTCTTGTTATGCCAAACAACCAAATAAATTCCAATATAAAAACACCCACCATTGGTGCTTTTCCAATTATCAACAATTCCTGCCCAGTCGACATAAGAATAACCAGCAATTTCAATATTAGTTTCAAGAGGATACCAGAGACTGTATTCAATGGTTCCACAGACATTCTTAATAATTCTCTTAACATCCATCTGATAGAGTTTAAATTTAAAAATACAAACTAATGCCAAGAGAATTCTAATAGATTTTGGTCTAGCTACCGGGGCAAAAGTCTGATCAAAATCAATGCCTTACACACTTTTAGAATCAAACTTTCCAAGGTTTTCTCTATCTCTGAGCATGTAACATTTACTACTAAAGACTTTAAAATATTTAAGATTTGGTCTGACTCCATTCCAAATATCAATGGTGACTGCAAGGTTCCTATCCTTAGATAAACATGACTGATTGTGTAACATGCAATATTTATGCTTCAGCCCACAAATTTTCTATAAGATCTTTTGAAATATGTGGTCTATGTCACAAATCTAACTAATACTAAAAATGTTATGTTTTAGACCATCTACACATAATACATTCTCAATCTTAGATATTCTTGGACCTTCGATAGTTCCTCTACTAATAATCTTAGCACTACTACCATCATCAAATATTACATTACCATCATGGTGTTCATCAAAAGAACAGAAATGAGATCTTTCTCTAGTCATGTGTCTAGAGCATTCACTATCCAAATACCACTTAGAAGTTTCATTTGAAATTGAAGCAGTATTAATAAACAAATATTTTTCAATAGATTTTTTATCCCATCTTTTTACAAGAGATTTATCATTATTCTTTTTGTTGGATAGAGAGTTATTAATTCTTTCTTTTATAGCTCTAGCTCTAGCATTTAAAGCAGCTACCTTAATAAACAATTCTTTTCATTGTTTTGTTTTCTGGTTTCTTTCAAAATCTGTATGTTTTTCATTCTTTCATTTTCTTTAGAAATTCTAACTTCTTTTTAAGTATAAGACAGTTATATTTCTTATGTCTAGAATGTCTACAATAATGACAAATGATATTCAAATTTTCAGTTTGTTCATTTTGGGTTAAATCCATAGTAGCTTTTACAAACACAATTCTATAGTTTGAGTTTTTAGAAAATTTTCTATTATATCCAAGTCCTCTCTTATCTTTGTTTGTTTTTTCCATGGTTAGTAGATTTTTAAGTCTAGAATTTCCTTGTGTAATATTTCTGATTAAGGTTCTATTATTGACTTCTAAATCATTCCTTCCGAGACTTAATTTTCCAATTTCATTTTCAAGTTCTTGTTCTCTATTCAGAATAAGTATCTCGTTATTATTTTTATCCTTCACTGTTTGATATAGATTTTCTAATTCAATTTTTAGTGAGGCATTTTTACAACATAATTCAATCTTTTCATTTTTCAAGGTATCACAGGATTTTGCCAAATTTAAGCTTTCTTTATACAAATTGTTGAATGCATTCTGAATGTTTTCTTCACCTTCATCATCACTTAAGTCAGTTTCATTTTCTATTTCAGCGTATTTAGAGTGGCAATTTTCATTAAGATTAGCAATAGTCATTAAAGTTCTAACATTTGATGATTCTCCGTTATCACTGGATGTGTTCATTTCCGTATCAGAATCATCACTAACCATGTCCCAAGTAACAACCTTCATAGCTTTAGTTTTTCATTTCTTAACATTGTTAGAACAGTCAGTAGAGATATGAACAAACCGCGCTATAATTATAACACTGTATTTCACATTTGTTGTTCTCACCATTTTTGTATCTATCAAATTTTTCAAAAAGTTCCCCATTCTTTTGTATGAAATTTTTCTTATCTTTATTTTGGAAAAACTTTCTAATTTTTTTAGCAAAGATGACGACTTCTTCATCAATGTTATTAGACTCATTAGAGTAGTTTCTTCTCTTAATTGCTTCTTCGAGGTTTTTAGAGCTAATCATTTCTTTTTAGGTGCATCATGAAGTTTTAGTTCAAATGTTTAAATGGATCCTATTAGTTATCTAATTTGATTAGATCAACATTTTTATTTTCTTTAATAGATGTTACTTTAGGGTGAAACCTGTCAGGTAAAGACCTTAGAATTTTTCTAATAATTTTTGGTTAAGGAATAGCTTCACCGAGACCCCACATAGAATTAATTATTTCACTCAGTTTAGTATAGAAGTCAGTGAAGCTTTCATCATCATTCATCCTTATGATTTAAAACTGTGTTGTGAGCATTTGAAGTTTAGATACTTTAACAGAGTTTGTTCCTTCATGGGTCATTTTCAAAATGTCCCATGCTTGTTTTGAAGTCTCACAAGTAAGCACAGTATATGGTATTTAATGCATGATTATTATACATGTATGCTTCCTTATCTCTAGCATTCCATTTTATTTTAGCCTTGATAGTAATGGTAGTTATCTCACTAATAGTAGTTGCAACAATAGGGGATGTCCATCCCAATTCCTTTGATTCCCAAATCCGCCCATCAAGATATTTCAAGAAAATCCTCATTCTAGCCTTCTAGTAAGCATAATTAGTACCATTGAATAAAGGAGGTCTAGACACAAAGAATCTCTATTGACTCATAGTTATTCTAAGGGAACTAAGGATTACACTTGGGTTGTTAAGCCCTTCACAAAGTGACCTTGCTCTAATACCAATTGAAATTTCTTTTTAATTACCATGTTATGTCATAGAGGGGGTGAATATGACAGTTTTTAATTTCTCTACGGATTCTATATGGATTAAAAATTAATGATCACACAAGGCGAAAAATGATCAAACAATCAAAATATGAATCATCCACAGAACATAGATATGGAAAAATCTAAGACAAAATATGCAAACATTTATAATCACACGAGACTCAGATTTATAGTAGTTTGATGACTCTGAAATAATAACCGGTCCGTTCTCTTTAATCCAATATAACTAGAAGGGGGGGTTGATTAGGTATTTAAAATTAATTATACCTAAACAGTTTTACTGGTCTATGGTAGGGGAACAAAATCGAATGCCTTAGTTGTTTTGATAAAAGATTATCACAACCGACTTAAATCGAATATACCTTCGTGGTATATTTTCTTTTCGTCGTTTGGTCTAATCATGATAGATAGCGGAATACAAACAAACAATCACACAAGACAAGAGATTTTTATGTAGAAAACTTAGCAAAGAAAAAACCAGGGACCACGTCCAGACGGAAAGTATCACTAACTGAAAAGTTAAACGAAATAAAGGTTACTTACGCAGCACCGTTGCAAATACAGCTTCCAACCTTAGCCAAGGCCTACTGCCGATGCGTCCATGTCCTCTGAATCAATGCTACGAATCCACGTGCTCCCTTTCAGCTAAGAAGCCTTATCCACTTATTCATTTTGGTACACCCCAAACCTACCGTCGATCGGCTGCTCTGATCTTAATTCTCAACACTCCCGCCTTTGTCAAAGGTGAAGGATTCAGTACACCCTGTACCTTAGGTTGCTTAAAGGTGTTGAGTCACACTAGTACACTCAGGCTACTAGGTCGAATATCTAAGTGGAAGACCTAAGCTAAGGAATGGATCAAGCACTTGGCTTTAATCAGAAAAGGAGAAACAAGCTCACAAGATGTGAATGAGAAACAAGGTTATTGCTCTTCAAGTAGACACTCTAATAAATAAACCTTTTCTTCTCTCTCTTGAAGTATAGAGTCACTATGTGTGTTTGTGTGTCTTTAGAGAAGGTATAGAAGGGTTGTATTTATAAAATTCGTGACCCTAAGTCGTGTAGAACGTGGGAAAGTGGAACTAAGAATTTTGGATCTGAGAAAGACTGAGATCGTTCTAAGTCCAATCGATTGGGTATTAGTGTCCAATCGATTGGCTTTAATAAAGTTTATATTCTGTAGGCTCCAATCGATTTTATAGAGGTCTCCAATCGATTTTATAGAGGTCTCCAATCAATTGCGCTATGATCATGTTCTGTCTCATAGGTTCCAATCGATTTTACAGATGTGTTCAATCCATTGGGCTTTGATCATGTTCTGCCTCGTAGCCTCCAATTGATTTCATAGAGTCTCCAATTGATTGGGCATTTATCATGTTCTGCATCGTAGCGTCCCCCAATCGATTGGGCTATGTCCAATTGATTGGACAAGTTCCAATTGATTGGACTCTCCCATTAGTCAAAATATTTGACTAAGACTCGAGTCTATCCTATGACTAGGTTTGACCACTAAGTCACTCACCCTCATAAACAAGCGTACACGATCTATAACCGACAAATGGGCGGCTACTCAGATGACTCCTTTCGTCAATCGTCTGATTCTTGTTGTCTCTGTCTTCTAGTCTTTATGTAGTTGGCGAAGTATGCGTACCACGACATCTTCATACTACACTGGTGTTCGTAGGAACGGTTAGAAGAATATTTTTATGTCGAACGAAATATTTGCCAAATTGAATATGAAAATATTGCTTACAATCTCCCCCTTTGTCAATTCTGTGACAAAAAATATTTAATCATATAGAAGGTAAACAAAAAATAATTATAATCCCACCCTCTTACATGATTCACTCACTATCTCACACTCTCTCCGAGATAATCTAACAGATAATGGAATAGCTTTTGATATGTTCCCTGCACAATCTACCAACAATACATACCATGTAATATCATCGGCAATCAATAAATCATTAAAATGCAGTGAGTTAATTATGCACATCACAAGTAGAGAAATTGAAAAAATAATGTAAACAATTTTTCTCCCCCTTAATTTTTCTCTCCATATCTCATGCATCTACTAGTTTACCTCATATGATTTTCTCTCCCCCCTTTTTGTCACAGAATGACAAAGGTACAGAAAATAAATAGATAAATAGCATGCATAATATATTATCATGAATCACAAGTGCATCAGTACAACATGATAACTAGTATAAAGACTAAAAGATAAGCATGACGCATAGTCTAAATACATCAATGGTTTAAATTTCGATGAAACCATCTAACCAATCATAAATCTTTTTCAAATGACTTTTAAAATTTTAAATCATTTCTAAAAAGATTTACAACTCACAAAACTCAAATCAGATCAATCCGAAAAAGGTCAAATCTAAAGTATGCTAAAATTCATGAAAAGTTAAGTTAAATGCAATGCATAATGAGTTTCAATGTGATTTGAACTAACAAATATCAAACCTAGGATTTTGGACTTAACTACTCAGTTTAATCTTGAATAGTTCAAATGCAGTCAATGTAGGCCATTTATCAGAGCCAGTCAGTCAAACTAGTACACTTTAGTTGAATTTTCAATTTCTTTCACTTAGGTGTACTGTGATCTGACTTTTCACTTTTTAGGGTACAAGACAGATGTTAGTAAAAATCTAAATACTTTACTCAAAATCTAGAGGTATCCTGTATCTAATCATGAAATCCTCATTAGTGCTAATAGGTTCTCACTAACTTTCTATACAAGTGTATTTGCTAATGTGATTTCACATTACTTTTGTAGCAAACATGGCTATTTTTTACTCACTTGTTTTACCAGAATTTTATTTTTCAAGTTCTTATCTTTTGACACTTGGTCTGTTTGGTATCTTTTACACTCGATCGGTATGGTATCTTCTGCAACATTAAGTAATCAGATTTTTATATAGATCGGGGCCATACAGATTTTACCATGCCCACTTGAGGCAACTCTTTCTATAGAGAACTATCACACAGGGAGGCCAACAGTCGATTATATTACAATTTTAAAATCAACTAAAAGCAGGAACACAACTAATTTGAAATCATGAAAAGTAGAAGTTTATTCCTGATTCCCATAGAGTACTAGATTTGTTATCTCTATCAAATCCAGTCCCAACCAGTGTCGGTCAGTGTGCATGAATAACAAGTTAAAACTTATGAACATCCACTAACCGTGAATTAGTAAAATAGACTAATCTTCTAAATTTTATATAATTTTCTGTAATGATCTAGTCTCAAATTACCTTGTGTCAAGTCCTGATTTTAGAATTTTCTAGAGTCAATGCCCATCATATTAAAATCAATTATGCAATGCACAACTCTAAAATAAACTACTAACAAGATACAAAACAATTTTTGATTTTATTTTTAAATACATGAACTCAAAACAATGCAAATAAGGAAAGGTCTAAAACAAATAGAAAACTATAAAGAAAATAAAATCCTAAAACAAAACTACACACCCAACTCACAAAAGATATAAAATCATAAAATAGAGAAGAGTGTAAAGAACCACATTTATTCAATAAATGGGACAAGTGCCACTAGACTTCATAAGGAATTCATTCCAAATGGAATCTAGATTTATCGGTCATTCATTTCTCACCTATATAATCTTATACCTTGTAGGTCGGTTCTTTTTCTTTGCCATTTATTTAGGCGGTGAAGGAGGATCGATATTTCTCATTTTATTTGTCTTCTTATTCTGAGCCCTTTGAGTTTGGATGCCCTTGAGTTTCATAATAAGGTTTGCAATCTCTCTACTCAAGGCATCCGACTTTTTGATGTAAGGTTGTCATTTTATGGAGTAGATCTCCTTGGTTCCCATATGATTTTCTCTTTGAGGGAACCATGGTATCTCTTCTCTTTTGGAAACAATTCTTGCTCAAGTGACCTCTACCCCTATAGTAATTACAAACATGCATGTCCAATCGATTGGACTTCCTTTAGTCAATATTTTAACTTTTCTTTGCACGAAATAACTGGGGTAAAGTCCATTAAATTAGTTCGACCATTAATTAAATTTTAATATCCTATTTTTATGTCACTAAGTCTCCTACCTTCCTATGCAAGCGTACACGATCTTTAATAGGCGAGAAGCAATTATTCAAATGACTCATGTCGTCAACCGTCTGATTCTTGCGATCTTCGTCTTTTAGTCTTCACATAGTCGGCGAAGAATGCGTACCACGACAACTTCGAAGCTACACTAATGCTCGTAAGAACGGTAACAGAAATATTTGTCACACAGAATCTTTGCCAAAACTAGAATAAGAATTTATTCTTTACGATATCTCCCTTTTGAAAATTCCATGACAAATACATTAATCATATAAAGAGTAAACAAAAATTACAATCCAACCCTTTACATGATTCACTCACTATCTCACATTCTCTCAGAGATAATAGATAGAAAATAAACACTTTGATATGTCCCCTACCCATTCTATTAACGAAACATACCACGTAATATCATTGGAAGAAATAGATAAAGTAATTAAAATAGCAGTGAGTTAATTATGCACATCACATGGTAGAGAAATTAGAAAAATAATACAATAATTTTTCTACCCCTATCTCATGCATTTACTTATTTAACACTATGATTTTCTCTCTCCTTTTTTGTCACAGATTGACAAAGGTACATAAATTAAAGCAGATAACTAGTATGTATTGGATATCATCATGAAGAACAAGTGCAACAATATAACAACTATAAAAACTAAAAGATAAGCATGAAGCATTGTCTAAATACATCAATGATTTAGATCTCTGGTATATTAATATAAAATTATATAACCAGAATCATAAAGAATCTAATCAAACAAAAAAATTCAAATAAATGTAAACAATTACATCATTTTTTAAAAGATTTACAACTCATAGAACTTAAATCGCACTACATAGGATAAACATCTCAAATTTAAAGTATGTTAAAATGCACAAAAATTCAAGTTAAATGCAATACATAATGAATTTCAATGTGATAGGCACTAACAAATATCAAACCTAAGATTTTAGACTCAACTACTCAGTTTAATCTTGAATACTTCAAATGCAGTCAATCTAGGCCATTCATTAGAGCCAGTCAATCAAACTAGTTTAATTCAGTTGAATTTTCAATTTCTTTCACTTTGGTGTACTATGATCTGACTTTCCATTTCCAAGGTACAAGACAGATATTAGTAAAATTTTAAATACTTACTCAAAATTTGGAGGTATCTTGTATCTAATCATAAAATCTTCATTTGAGCTAATAGGTTCTCACTAAACTCTCTATTTACAAGTGTGTTTGCCAATGTGATTTCACATTACTTTTGTAGCACACATAGCTATTTTTTACCCACTTGTTTTATCACAATTTTATTTTAATATCCTATTCCTATGGTGACAAAGTCTCTTACCTTCCTATGCAAGCGTACATGATCTTTAACAGGTGAGAAGCAGTTACTTAGATGACTCATGTTGTTAATTATTTGATTCTTGCGATCTTTGCCTTTTAGTCTTCACTTAGTTGGCGAAGAATGCGTACCACGACAACTTCAAAGCTACACTAGTGCTCGTAGGAACGGTTACAAAAATATTTATGTCACACGAAATCTTTGTAAAAACTAGAATAAGAATTTATTCTTTACATTGTCGACCAACGTTTCTTTCTTCCACATCATTTCAGCCACCAAGTCTGTAATCTGTCTCCTGGTTTCTAGATGAATGTGATCTGAGCTTCGTAGATAGGAAGATTCAGGTCTATGTCGCTTTTCTGGAACCGGGATGTAAAAATCCCTATGTTTGTTCCTTGGATTTCGCAGATCAGATTACTCAGAATCCAATATTTCCAATTGGACTTTTGGTGCTTTTTCCAAATTTTTCCAATATTCTCGAAAAATGGTCACCAGCTGGTTGTAGCTCTAGTCAACATTTGAGTTCATCGTTCTCTTCTCGTAGTTGAGTAATCATCTACTACTGATTATCACGCTCCTTCTCCCTTCTTTTCTCAGTAATAGTATCCCTGAGATCATCAAGAGGATTTCTTCCTTTCCCACTATGGAGATTCATTTGTGTCTTCCATCTTCTTGAATCAAATTTTTCTTTGATGTTAGAAACTTCTCGTTGTTTCCCACAGACGGCGCCAAAAGATGTGGGGAAAAATGCATATCTTATCCCACACAATCTCTAAGGTTAAGATGACTCATATCTCGAGGTAGAATAATCTGATTGAATGAATCTGAAGCTTTAGGATGTAGATCCCTCTTTGATGCGGATGATAGGAAATCTCTCACAGGGTGGTGGTGGTGGTGTACCTGTTGACAACACTCTGATACTCAAGTCAGCGAATGTTGAATCCTCTTTAGGTAAAACATGCAAAATTTAGGATAAAAAGGGTAAAAGAGTATCGATTATGGATTGGGAGATCAAGATCCCTTTTCCAATTTTGGAAGTAATATATTTATAGCTTGTGAATGATCTGACTTATTCCCCACGTGTCTACTTCTAATTGATCAGATCTAATCTCGGAAGAGTCTGTTTGATACAACCTCTTCCAGTTGGATCTGAGCTTACTTCATTCAGTTAAATCTGGAATAGTCTATGTGGTAGCTTGCGTGGCAGATATTTGAATGAAAAAGTGACGGGAATTATAATAATGATTAGATCTATTGCTAAGTGGCACTCTCGCATAGATGCTAACGTGTAATTAGTCTATTGATTTACGATACTTACCTATTTGTGGAGTTTGATGTCGTTACTTGTTGGGAAAGATTGAATACTTTGTCCATCAAGTATAAAATGGTGGACATGAAGGGAAGGGTTGAATGCCTTGACCGTCAAGTATACAGTGAAGAACATGATGGGACGGGTTGAATACCTTGACCGTAAATATACAATAAAGGACTTGCTGGGAAGGGTTGAATGCCATGACCGTCAAGTATATAATGAAGGATTTATTGAGAAGGGTTGAATGCTTTGACCCACAAATTTATTGCTAAACTAAATTTATTAAGTTACTTGTCTTTCCCGAGATGTATTTCCTCGGACGTTTTATCAAACACGTGGCTCTCTCTGATCATCTGACATATTGTTGTAAAGTTGATAGCTATCTTTAGCGAATCTTGTCGCATCATTTATTCACGCGTGCTTCGAGATGCCAAGTGTCAGTTTTGGCATACCGCGGGTGCCGTGATAGGGACACGTGTAATCATATGATAGACTGGAAAATACGATACCCACAATATTATGATCCACCTGGAGAGGTGACACAAGATTTTTTCGGTCGTTGGACGAAAATCCCGATTTCAACACATTTTGTAATTTAATCCATTTTAACCAGCCAAAGATAGAGACTTTGCATAGTGGTCATGTCGGATGTCGATCCACACTCAGGTTAGGGATTAATGCAATTAAAACCCAATTATGAACCAAAAAAATGCTTAGAGAAATGGACGGGTGAGAATGATGGAAGTAGATTTTCAACACATGATTTTTGGAGATCAATAATTAACACTAAGAAATCAGATTAACAAAAATGGAATCAACCTAAGAACAAATGCAAAAATCATATTTCACTTTATTCATAACATCAATGGAATAATCCTTACAATAATCAAAACTAAACTAAATAATTTAAAAAAAAACATCAAACAAAAAAAATTATAAAAGAGGGAAAGAGATAGAGAGAGCAAGAGATGAGGGATAGAGATAGAGAAACATAGAAGTGAAGAAATTGACCGAGAGAGAGTCCAGAGAGAGTAAGTAAAGAAGAGGAGAGAGAAAGTGAGAAGCATGATTTACCTTGAACTTACCTTGGAGAGGATCGGATTAGGCCATGAGAATAGTGATTCGGCCAAATGGTGACCATATATTGGAGAGTCTGGCCAATGGAAAGGAGATGGTGGAGTATGAAGTGGTTGCATGGTGGTTAGATGCACGTGGTGGTGATCAAGGTGGGGCAGCGTGGAGATCTTGGGAGGTGGTTGTGCTGGACGGTGGTGACTGAAGGGATCACAGATCATTCATGCTTAAGAGAATGAGCAGATTGCATGCTGGTGGAGATGAGGTGGAGTATCAAGGAGGTGCTTCACAGTTCGGCCGCATGGTGGATACGAGCAATAAGGGAGAGACAGTGGTTGACATCCATCGTTTTTCTCTTTACTGGAGTTGCAGGGTGACCTGCTGATAGTAATGGCCACAACCGAAAAGAACTTGAATGCTAGTAAAGGAGGGAAGTCCACTGGTAGTGAGGGCAGCAAAGGTGCTTGGAAGAGGGAGTTTTCCCGAGAAGTTGTAGGTGGTGGAAACGGTAGAGTTGCACAGGGAGCATGGATACTTGTTGGGGCTTCGGCCAGCCAGGCTGGAGATGAAACACGGCCTAGCTCCAAAGCCGTTATGGTGAGCAGCACTAGCAGGTGTGGGCATGAATGGAGAGTTGGCCGGAGTTGCAGGTCCGGCCAGTAGTGGAGAGGATCATGACAGGGAAGGTGAAGAAGGGAGGATGGTGGTGTAGCAAGTGGAGGAGCAGTGTGGTGGAACCAGTGAAAACATTGCTGGTATGCAAGGTGGGCCAAGGCAGTGGAGGCGATGGGTATGGCCGCCTGAGTTGCAGGTTATTGGTGGCTCCAATGGCGCCATCATTGTTTGAAGAGGAGAAGGGGAGGCGCACAGCTGGTGTGTGTGTGAATGTCCTGCCAAGGTATGGGTAGGAATTGCATGCTCGTTGAGAAAAGATGGAGAAGGCGGCCAGATGTTCGTGATGGTGGTGGCTTGTTATATGAGATCGAAGATGGAGAGTAGAGAAGGAGATGGGCTGGGGGAGGGGGGGCGAATAAAGCTAACCCTATGCGCCCTAGGGTTTAACTCAAGGGAATGAGATAGAGAGAAAGTGATAGTGGGAGAAAGAGAGAGGCGAGTAAGGGCTTGTGGGGATTGCTTTTGTATGGGACGTTGAAATTAGGGTTTTTTCGTGTCGTCGGATCGGAAACCCTAGATCTCAATAATATTTGCAATTTCTCCGAATTGGTTCACTTAATCTGCAAAAATGCAAAATTGCACAGTGGCTCGTGCCAGATATCGTCCGCACTCGGGGTTAGGGCAAAATAAGAACAATAATGATGGAAACTGCTTAGAATGGTGGAGAGATGAGAGAGATGGTGATCGGGGTTAAAATCTGATTTTTGATAGTTCGATATTTATGCACTAAATTCTAAACAAAATAAAACAAGATGAAAACACTATGAATAAAGGAATTTCAATTCATTAATTAATCAAGTGCTTACAAAACTCAAATAAAAACAAATGTTAACAAAGAAAACAATTAAATAAGAGTGCTAGAGAGAGAGAAACTGAAGAAAAGTAGAGAGAGAAAGATCAATCTTAGAGAGAGAAAGAGAAGATAGAGAGAAATAAGTGGTAGAGAGAGAAAGAAGACTAAAGACCTAGAGAGGGAAAGAGAGAAAAATTAAATAAAGATAGAAAGAAGGATACCTCAAACTTACTGAGATCGAATTGGTTGGAGTAAGAACAATAATGAGGATGGTGATGCATGGAGAGTTGGAGCCCACGGTTGAAATGGTCAGAGTGAATGGCAGCCTTTGGAAAGGAGGATTGGGCTGGTGGTAATGTGCAGCCACGATATTGATTGAGACCAAGATGGATGAGCCGCAGTGAGTTGCAGGCTTGCAACCGGGTTGATGAAGAAGATGATGAAAGAAGGATGCTATGGAGTGGCAACAAGGAGGATACCACACGGTGGTGCTCTAATGTGGGCACGCTGATTTTATTGATGAAGGAAGAGGAGAGTG
This sequence comes from Euptelea pleiosperma, assembly GCA_035048495.1. NCBI lineage: Eukaryota > Viridiplantae > Streptophyta > Magnoliopsida > Ranunculales > Eupteleaceae > Euptelea > Euptelea pleiosperma. Next base: position 28,330,486 of record CM068553.1, on the reverse strand, counting down.
CGCACAAGAGAGCATTTGAGGAAGTCCAGCCTTCCTTGGAGGAGACAGCTATTGCTGTTGGAGATTTGGAGGTGTGCCCGAGGTGGAGACGTAACAATCTGAACTGTTTCTGGTTCGTTTGGAGATGCAGGGTAGATAACAATGCACCTGCAACACGGAGGGGAGGAGAAGATGGAGAAGATGAAGACAGACCTATGTTTGAATGCCCACGATGGTGTAGCAGGTGAGTGGACTAGACCGTGGTGAACTAGCAGAGCGAGGTGGCTCATTGGTGCAAGGGAGGAATGGGTTGGAGCTTGCCATGGTTGGTTGGTGATCGGTGTTGCTGGCTTTGCTCAAAAGGGTGAATAAGATGATGAACAGTGATAGGGATTACTGGACAGCGTGGAAGATAGAAAATGATGGAGAACCACAGTCCTTTGCAGCCGTGGAAAAGAAAAAGAAGAGGAAGAATGAACCAGCGTGGTTGAGGGAGCGACAAGCCGGAGTTGCAGCAACTCCGACGGAAAGATGGAGAAGAACCTAACGGCTTGAGGGCAAGGGTGCAGCAGGCTATTGCAGCTCGAGAATACCGGGGTTACAGATCCAAATGTGCTGCCCGTCAGTGGGTGAAAACGAACAGGGGGTGATGCCGTCCAAGTTGCAGGTGGCGTGGATCTGAATGGAGAAGCTGGTCGGAACAATTGCAGGTGTGCTTAGCGGGCATTAATGGCCAGCAAGGGAGGAAGTTGTTGATGGTCTGTTGAGGAGCACAAGGTGCTCTAATGGATGCTGTGAGGTTTGCTGGTGCAGCACGTGCATAGAGGAGAAGCCTTGGTGGCTGGTGTTGTTGTTTGCAACACCAGAAATGGTGGTTGCCGGCGTTAATGGTACCGGCAAGGTGGAGGGCCGTGGAGAAAAAGAGCAACAGGTAACGACTGGTGGTGAGGGAGGAGTTCGCCGGATTGCAGGCAACTCCGGTGAGTATAAAATAAATAAGAAGAAGAAGAAGGATTTCGGTTGGATCACTCTAGTGAAGTGGGAGGCAGCCTCATTCTCTTGTACGCTTCAATGAATTGAATTTCGGCCAAGCTTCCAGGATCCACCAAGATGCGATGCAGTTCATGTGTGACAATCGGGAGGGTCAGGATCAAGGCGTCATAGTGTAGATGCTCTACCCCTTCTAGATCTTGTTCGGAGAAGCTGATGATGGAATCCATGTTTGTGTTAGTAGGATCTGTTGGCTCGGACATTCGGGGGCCTCGGCCTAGGTTGTACACCTCTATAGCTTCCTGAAGTTTTCGGATCTTGGCCCTCCGTTGTCTTTCTTCCTCCTTGCGTGATAGATGTCGGATGCCGCCATGTATGACGTCAATGATTGCTTCGTGCCTGGGTGGCGCATTGTAGTTGTTGTGAGCTAGTGGTGCCCCAACGTGGGGCCTAGCCCCTGTTCTCTGGCTTTCCCTTGGGCTAAGAACTATTTTAGATAGCCTTGCTCGGTCAAATCTTGAATCCGATGCCTTAGGATCCAGCATTTATCGGTGTCGTGTCCATGATCTATGTGGAAATCACATAACTTGCTCTTATCTCTCGTGTCCTTTGTCTCTTGATTCATGGGCTGGGCCCATCTCAAGTATTTCTCGTCTTTGATCTGATTGAGCACCTGACCGAAGGATGCGTTCAGCAAGGCGAACTCTCTCCGATCTCCTAGCCTCACTATCCCCAATGGTCTCGCCGCCGCCTTGCCTTTTCCTTTTTTCTTTGCATCTTTCTTCAATTTCTCTCCATTTGGAGACTCCGACACTTCGTGGATAGCTGCCTCCGGTTTCTGTCCATGCCGGTAGATGTCGTCTTCTAACTTGGCATATTTTTCCGCTCTTTGAACAGCGCCTCCATATTCACGGGCGATTCTTGGTCAAAGACCGATAGAGATCAACAGTGACTGGAAGGGCTTTCCGTTAAGCGATGATGGCATGCTTATCGTCGCACTGCTCCACTGTCATCATCACCACCCGAAATCTTTTGGTAAACTCCCTGATCGTCTCATCGGAGTTTTTCCTAATGTCAAAGAGTACATCCACATCTTTGCTGCACAGCTTGTTACATGAGTATTGAGCGATGAACTTGGTGCTAAGCTCGGTGAAATTGCAGATCGACCGGGGAGGCAGTTGATTGAACCAAACAAGGGCTCCGTCACTTAAGGTGGAGGGAAACATTCGGCACAGTAGTCGGTCCTCAAACTCCCACATGGTCATCGCCTTTCTGAAGCATAGCATGTGGTTCACCGGTCGGATGTTCCTGCATAGGTCAGGTACTTTGGATAAGAAAATGAGCTCGGAGCTTGATATTTCTGAATATCCTCCACAAAAGGAGAATCCCAAGGTACGCGAGTTGTTATAGCTGTCATCTTGTCGGCAAGCGTCTCCTTCTTGCCTAGTAGTTCCGCGACCATGTTTGCTATTTGTCCTTTGGTAACCCACTCCGAAGATTGGGAGCTTCCACCGTAGTAAGTGGGGTCTGGCTCTGCTACCCTCCTAGTGAGGGATTCATTTCTTTCTTTGTGCCGATGGTTCCTGATGTTAGATTCTTTTGAGGCGGAGTTCCTCCGACGGCTCCTTGTTACGTCTCGATGCTTTACCGGATGCTCATCGTCGTTGTTATCTAATGCATAGTCTGCGTTGATGGGCTACTTCTCTATTTGGCGTCTGAGCCCATCATTTTCTCTTCGTGTTCTCTCTATTTCCAACAGTTGAGCCTCCTGCTCATTCCTGGCTCTTCTTCTTTCTGTTAAAGTGTCTCTTAGGTCCACGTCACGATTCTGCCTTCTCTTCTTTGGGCACTGGTTTGCCGTGTTACCACCATCACTTTTTCTCTATCGCGCTAGGAAGCTTCTTGTCGCTTCCCACAGACAGCACCAAAAGATGTGGAGGAAAAAACTGTAATCTTACCCTTCCACCCTCAAAGTCAACAGATATTTTCCATTAATAGAATCTTTTCTCTTAATACATAAAATCTCTTCACATCCCAAACAACTTTACAAATCTCGAGCGAAAGATGTCTGACCCTAGGAAAGTCGCATACGCAAGGTTGAAATCGGTTGCCAACGAGAGTGGCTGTAGAAAGCCTTTTCCGTCTTCAAGACTCCATCGTGTCGCCCGCTGCACTTTCAGATCCGCTCCTGCTCCTCGATCGCATCCTCCGAAGCAAAGGGGATGGTGTACCTGCCAAAGACACTCCGACGATCAAGTCAGGAACGTCTCCACTGCGGCAAGACACACATAAAGATTATCTCTCAAGGAAAGAGAAAGATAGTTTCTGATTTTCCCTTCCCCGATCTCTCTCTGTTTTTGAATCTCCTTTGGTTCTCTTCTTTTCTCCCTTTGTAAGGAAGTCTTTTCCCTTCTCTCGTGAGGGAGTTATTTTGGAAAGTCCCCCTTTCTGTAAAGGAGGGGTCCTCTATTTATAGACCCCGACTCTGTTCCTTTCTCTGTTCTAATTTTCAAATCTCTTTTCATTGGCCGGGCGAGAGGTGGCCCACTCACTTTTGTTCTTCTCCGCTTCCTGTTAGCGGTCCCTGTCTGTGTTTGCTGAGTGTTCCTCTTTGTCCCAAAAAAGGGAGGGCCGGCCCGGACCGCTCTTGTCCGTCTTAGAACCCTGTCTTTGTCCCGGGGCCCATGAATATCTGGCCAATATGGTTCGACTGGTGAATTTGCATAGTTTGACGATCCAGGACCGTCTGGTGATCATGGTCTGCTAGCTGGTTACGAGCCGCCAGATGGAATTGGGCTGTCATGTGGTCCGGGATCTTCAGGAGATCTTGGGCTGCTAGTTGGTTATGGGCCGCCACCTGGTCACGGGCCGCCAGCTGGTCCGAAATTCTTTGAAGTGTCCAATGGAGGACTGTCATGCTCTGAATCTGCCACGTGCCATGGTGGTGAAATTATGGTACCCACAGTTACCAACGTATAGATCTCCATTCAAAAACACCTTCTCACTGGGCTTGAAACAGGAGATAATGAACTTCAATCAAGAAAACACATCCTACATAAGAATAATATAAATGATTTGCAAAAAAAATAAACAATAAACTCTAATGGTATTTAAGTAAATACAACCTAGCATTTTGTCTTCCAAAAAAAGCAAAAGAAAAAGGTATTCATGTGCTAAATGTGTCGAAATTCACCTCTCACTATTCCCATTGCTCATCTCCAATACCTGGTCAACCTGGGTTAGCCGACTGTTCCAAGAATAATCTCCAATACCTTATATAGCTTTGGCGAAATCCTTCAAGAAGATAGGATATTCTTCTTTCACAATCTAAATAAACCACCATGTATCCAGATGTGTATCCCTAAACATAGATGTTCACTACTGTAAGGGATGGTGAACCTCAACATGCAAAAAGACTATTACAATGTCAAATTTCCTCACAATTCATAAGTATAATTAGCACTAACTCCATGTCTTGTCAGTAATTGCATCCCCTCATCCTTTACTTTTAGTAGAAAAATAATACCTACATTAAATTACTAATTACTAAATATTGTTATTGTGCAACATCTACAGATGCAACTAAGAGCTCTGAGCTATTTTGAGGCAACCAACATTAAAGTAAGTAGAACTCTTAGCTGTTTTAAGGCAAGGATTTAAATTTATACAGACTTGGGGATAAGTGAAGGTTATATTCTGGGCACTCTATATTTTAATGAATGTCAGATGGTTGTGATCATTGATTGGAAATGATTTTGCCTGTGATATTGAAATTCACTGGTGTAGATGGTTATGAAAAATGAGTATGTTCATCACATGACAGGAGCTACATATTTTTGCTCAAAGATCCTCATATTCAAACAATGGATGAAACTCCATGACTCATTGAGGCATAAAATAGAATCATGCTGAACCCTGCTATGATATGAGTCTTTTTCATTCATTATGTAGGTCTTATTTTGATATGTTTGATGTCGACATATACTTATAACAGTAATACTAATGATTTTTTCTTCTCAGCTAGATGAGAGACGTGGTAGCTAAGGTATCAGTACAATGGGGTTGCTCAGATTCTCTACTTTGTACCACACTTACCCCTAAACTATCCCAATATATGTTAAAAAGGTAATCAGGGTCGAGTTTAATGAGGGTTTTGGCAACTTTAGGTGGATGTGTTATGCAAAGGAAAGTCTAAGCAACCATCTCCCATGTGGCGAGTTTCATCCCAATAGTAGTCCATCTCGAGGCAGAAGGGGTAGGTTTTTGTTATATTTTTTTTTCCCATATAAACATTGAAACATGCTCTCTTGGACGGGTGAGAAACACGCTTATTTTGTGCCATGTAAAGTGTCAATCTCCACTTGGGTTGGGGTTGCATGGCCAATGGTTAATCAATTTCATAAAATGCTGTATAAGAAAAGCACAATTTGTGATCCATACATGCATAAAAGCACCACGCATAGCCTAGAAATACATGTCATTTGGAGATCATGCAATAATTTGTGCTAAACAAACCTTGAAAAAAATTCCTAATCTATGGCATATCTAGACAACAACACAAAACAGCTGCAATTCCAATTGAAACACAAAACCTATCACCTATATTGTCCTTCCTCACCTTCTTCTCCCTCCTGTCTCTCTTCTGCCTCTCATATTCCTCATATCCCTTTTCAACCTCATGCCCATGGTTGCTGCTCCAACAGACAACCAATGCTTTATAAATCGGATTGGATTGGATGGTTCAACTGGAGATTGATTGAACCAGGTACACAATTGGTTTGGGTGGTTCTGTTAAAAAAAACATTAATTTGTTTGACAAAGACGACCATACTTGTTTGCAAGCAAGAATCTAGAATTCACTGACAAAACTCAAAGCTACATGTTATCATATAGAAACAATCCTAAGTAAAGATATCCATCAAATAAATACTAAAACTAAACACTCACTTAAGTACTAAGAGTCTCCAATCAAAATAAGACTCAAATCACCGATATAGATCAATAGAGACAAAGAAACAAACAAATCAAATGCTTATTAATTTGGTTCAGAAGCCTTCAATCCACGGCAATTGCAAACCCATGTGGATTGGGAAGTAAAAGGCGATCATGATGCACTTCGCCTGCTGATGTTGATGATGATGATGGTGAGGAGAGATCCACAAACCATTTCTCGAAAAGAAAGAAATTCTAGATTAGTTATTCCACAAATTGATATCTAGAGACAAATCAAAGCAAAGAATGATACTAAAACATCATCAAGACGAAAAACATGAATAAATGATTGAAGAATGACAAAAAAAATTATTTGATAAAGAAATCGAAAATCAAACAGAGATGAAACGTCATTGATCAATTAAGAAAAGTATCTCTTGTGTGTGTTTTATGAACCTCAAACCATCGAAACGAAAAAAATCAATAAATGATTGAAGAACAATAGAGAAGTTATCCGATCAAGAAATCGAAATAGAGAGGGAGAGAAAGAGAGAGACCTGGAGAGAGAGAGTCCAGAAAACTTCCGTTGGAGTTCAACCGGATAGAAAACTTCCGTTGGAGCTCCACTATCGCTTGAACTCCCCCGGCCATCTAAGGGTTCTTCAGATTTTTCTGGTGGTGCAAAACTCTTATGATTTTAAAATTCGTTGAACGTAAAAAGCCGGAAGGGTGCAGAAAAGAGGTAGAGAAAATGGAAGGAGGAAGGGGAGAAAGTACAGAGACGTTTGCAATTTTGAATATATAAGTAGAGGAGATGGAGAGAAATTGGGATCCATTGGGATTTTGGGAGTAAATAAATGAAGAGGTGTAATGGAGACGGCGTTTCAATTGCCAAGAGTTCAATGAGATGTTTAGGAAACAAAAGGGTGCGAAAGGAGATCGATTGAATGGATGCCACATTAGGTAAATAGTTGACTGTAAATGTTACTGTAAATGAAGAAGAGACATTTAGGAATTAGAAAGGTGCGAAGCAGAGATATTTTCTGGAATAAGAAATTTGGTGAGGGATATTTTGGGAAGAAAAAGAAAAGTTAGGGAGAAAGCCACGTGGTAGAGAGAGAAATATTTTCTCATGCGATCGCTTTAGTAGAGAAGTATAGATAGGCAAATAGGGCCTAGTGGCTGAAGTGATATTTAATTTATGGGAATTTTTTGACTTACTACCCCCCCCCCCCCCCCCCCCCATCTATTATCTATACTAAAGCTCGACCTTGCTGAGGTTGCGCTTTCTCCAGCTTTTTAGTTTATCCCAAAAACACCCCTACACAAAATATCTTTCTTTCCAATCCCGTCCCCTCTCTTTAATTTCTTTATTAATTCTCAAATTCTCTCCCATCTCCAATTAATTCCGAAACGTCTTTTCTCTTTCCAATCCTACGACTCCTCATCTCCTTATTTCATCCATTAATTCCTAAATTTCTAACCGATGCATTAAGAAATCTATTTTGGTTTGTTTCCAAAATTAATGCATTAATTATGACCGTTGCCTCTTCCTAAACAATGCATTAAGAAAATCAATGTGATTTGTTTCCATAACCGATGCATTAAGAAATACATTTTGGTTTGTTTCCAAAACCAATGCATTAATTTCGACCGTTCTCTCTTCGTAACCGATGCATTAAGAAAATCAATGTGGTTTGTTTCCTTAACCGATGCATTACAAAATTTAAAGGTTTCCATACGCAAAGGTATTCTGATTTTTAAAATTCTATTTTGGTTGCTTTCCATAACCGCATCATTAAGAAATATAATTAAAATTTTCATATGGAAAGGTAACCTCCATATGAAAATTCCCGTACCTTTCCCTCTCCCTCTATCTTAAAATATTTAAATCTCTTCCTCTTTCTTTTGGTTGATGAGTTCCATTTTTTAGGCAACTCAAATGGTTTTCCGTCAATCTTTTCTCTCTCTTTCATTAAAAAATATATAGATTTTTTTTTTCCAATTGAATATATTGATTATGTATAATTTTTTAGGGAAAAAATATATTCTGATATGGTTATATTTTTTCAGGATTATTCAAGCTCTTGAGACAAACATTTGATTTGTTGAAACTAAAAATAACCAATCTCTGCAATGATTCCCTGTCAGCGGTTCAGCATGACTACAAAAAGGTAAATATTAGGGTAGCCATTCGAAATCCTGATGAAAAAATGTGTTAGAGATCTCCCCAAGGAGCAGGTATGCATATTTTTCTTTTTCTTTTTCCTCTTCTTTATTCAAATTTTTTCCCCAAGGAGAAGTGAGGTCAGACCAAAGGCATGAAAATGGTGCTTGAAGCATGCCCGTCATGAGTTTACATGTTTTTTTTAAATTCGTTTTGAAATGTTTCTAGACATTTGTTTTCAACACTTCGCTCGCACACATCTCAATTCTCACCCGTTTGGAAACAGTGTTTGTAAGAATAAGGGATGTGATGATGCAAAGTTTTGACTACATGCATACACAGTATTCTAGATCTATTTTAGAAGAGGGGAGCGTACTACAGTTATTTTGATGAACGAAGATCACCCCATCTTTAAATGGAAATGAAAAGGATGATCGAAGCCATTGATTCAGTCAAAGGTCAAGTTTGCATGGAGTTGCTCGATTTATTCGGAGAGCGAGCAATCGTTAAATGAGGAAGCCGTCGATGCATGCTTGGTAAGAGAAATGACATGTTAGTCACCACTACACATGTCCCTACAATAAGAATTTTGGTTTGCGTTCTTCGGGTTCCAGTATAAAAATCAACTTGATTTGTGATCTCTATCCATTGAATCTAGAACTCAAAAAGAAAAAATCCAATATAAAGATGTTACCAAATGAAAATGCTCGAATCCTACAGCTAGCTCGAGATCACTAATTAGGCTGATTTGTGACATCAACGGGTGGACCAATCATTCATGAGTTAATGTTGTAGATAATTATATACAAAATTATATAGAGTTGTAATTTTACATGTATCAATTATATAACTATACTTTAATCATATCCTAATGCTCTATCCTATTATAGACTATTAATGGTCATCTAGAAGCACAATATCGTGATATAAGTGACATAGGTGGCGGGTCTCACAAGTCGCAATTATCATGATCTAAAGCAAGAGCGAGGAGCCATGTGATCAGATCACGATTATTGAATATATAACATGTATAACTTTTTTTTTCACACAACTTCATATTTTATTAAGGTATATATTTAAGTTATATTAAATTCATTTAAATAAAAGTAGATAGGTGACCAAATTGAATGGTTTAAACGTTAAATGTTGATTTCGGTTTAACTAGCCAGTACAAATGGGGTTAATGATTGAGAGTGGTTAATTTTTTAATAAAATTCACGGTTAATATTCACTCATATCAATTGAACTGACCAGTCCGATATGGTTCTCAAACATTGGTTTCTATCATCGCCAACATAGACCTCTACTCAGCAAATGCACTTCATACATCAATAATTCTACTGCAAATCATAAAATAACTCACAGAGGGGATTGGTTAACAAAAGAGAGTCTTAAGTGATTTCACATTTGGAATAAAACAGGATTCGCTCTAGATGCCTACATCACAAAAAGCTAACAAATACAACTATTCTCACAAGAATTTCTTATATTGATTTAATTTATATTATTTTTTATTTTTTTTCCTTGCTTAACAAAATAAGGCATTGTTATTTATGCCCGTGCTTTAGCACGGGTGTTGATTACTAGTGTTATCTTTAAAATTTGACATACCCCAAGCTGACATACCCCCTATGACTCGGTCCACTGTCATTTGACCAGTGTTGACCTGAGTTGACTACTTAATTTTGTATTAAAGGACGAAAGTGCCCTTGTCTTCAACATTAGATCAAGAAATCAAGCATGAAAAGAGGAGATTAAATATAAAAATTAAAACCCATGTTGGTAAACTTGAGATTTTTTTTTTAGTTTTTTGATGAATTAAACAAATATTGAGAAGAAAAAAACCAAAACAAATAAATAAAACTCATAAATGAGTGGAATTTTTTTTATGGATTTTATTGTAGAATAAAATTTTAAAATTGGGAGAACCCATCTTTCCAAAATCCACATCTCAAAAGCTTAAAATATAAATTGCTTTGTCTTATTTTTCATTTTTGTTAATGAAAAACTTAGAACTAAAATTGTATGCTTCGTGTTTTTTTTAACCTTGGGTTTTAAATTATTGCCGAAGTGGTGGCCAGCCGGCCATGAGACTCCGGTGGGTTGGTCACCGGTGATGGGCGACCAACCCATTAAAATCTCTTGGCCAGCCGTCCACCACAACCGTTTGATTTGGGGTTTGGGTTTTGGCCCAAACCCTTGTTCTAAGGTTGAAGACAAGGGCATTTTTGCCATTTAATATAAAATTTGGTAGTCAACTCGGGTCAACACTGGTCAAATGACAGTGGACCAAGTCATAGGGGGGTATGTCAGCTTTTTCAAATTATGGGGGGTATGTCAAATTTTAAAGATAACATGGGGGTGGGTATGTCAAAAATTCCCTTAATTTATTAATCTAGTAGAAAATGTTGGGCACTAGATTTTTAAAGTTAATGCATGCATTTAACAAGATTGGAAGGAGATCATGACGCATTTAATGGTGCATATCACTAATTGATTTAAATTTTAAAAAGTTGTGGAATTTGCAAAAGGGTCGGACTCGGGGGACACCCATTTTTTACCCACATTTTTTCACCGCGTACCCAAGTAGAAGATGATCCATTGATATAGATCACCCCACCAAAAATCAGCCATTGATTCATCTTCTATGTGGTTACGCCAAAATGGGTGTCCCCCGAGCTCGACCCTTTTGCAAAATATATTTGATAAGCACAAATCAAGGAGAGAGGGATAGAGAATTCCACTTTCACTTCAATGCATGGACGTTGGCACGAGAGGAGTGGACCCCCACTCCACCCAAAACTGTTCCACTCAAACCCTAACCCTAATTATCTTAAACACATCTATAAATTGAGGGAAAGAATTGCACTCTCCATCCCCTAATTCATGGCTAAAAATAGCCAACACTTATTTTTAAAACCCTACAACCTCTAAAACCTCTCCTAAACTACCCCCTCATTTTGAAACCCCAAAAAGAATCCCCAACCCTAGCCGTTTCCTCCTTAAGTTTTCCAGGATTGGGACATCGAAGCAGAGATTTATGACTCCCAGATCAGACGATGGTCAATTTCGCTCTGGAATCTTAGGGCTGATCTTCGATTAAGTTTACTATTTTTCATCGACTTCTCGTGAAAAAAGTCTTAAATTCATTTATGTTATTTATTAAAATTCTTGAATCAAAATTTTGATATATTTTATTTTTTGCATTTTTCATCATTTGCAGACCATCGAGGGCCGGATTGGCCCACGGATAGCGAGTCGGGACCCGCGGGGTGGGGGGGCTCAACTTTTAATTTTTGCAGATACCTAGGTGGTCTACAGTTAGAGCCAGTGATACTCTTTTTGTTGCCCACACGGGCCACACTCAACGTCGATGGGCCCTCAACTTCAATGTTTGGCGGGCCTGGCCCATCCCTTAGTGGACCACAGTACTTGCCACATGCAACTCCTAGAGACCACTGACCGCATGGATGTTTGGCCCATCCCTAGGTGGAGCTATACACCAAAAGGGACGCAATGTACCACGCTGCAGATTACGCTCCCAAAGCGTAAGCTAGCACCATTTTTTTACTCACCGCTGTCATCTGGGCCCACTGACCACATGGACGTTTAGCCCACCCCTTGTTAGACATTCATAGAAAAAATCTGCTTGTTTTAATAATTTTTAGCTGTTGTTTTAGTACTAAAACAAATGGTGGAATTCGACAGCTAGAATCAAGCCTTAAAATTACTAAAATCTAATGGTTAAATTACAAATCATGGTGTTTTTTGGAGTGTATATTATTCACCAACAAGGGCTAAACATCCATGTAGTCAGTGGGTCCAGATAGTAGCAGTGAGTAACAATCACCTAGGTGATGGTGGAATAGAAAGCTAAGCCCTTGTACAGTTTAGATCGTAACATTCCACCACGGTTTTAAGGTCGACGTCCACGGTGGCCCACTCTGAGGCGGTTTTCACCCAGGTATCCATTTTTTCTCATTTTTTTTATGAGCGGGCCTCTGACATTTTTCCGGTACCCCTATTTTTTTTCCATTTAAGCGAGCCCCCAGGTCGCCCCTCCCATGACTTGAACCCGTGACGTGGGGTTAGTTATGATACTAGATGTTAGGAACCTAAGCAGTACTCCAAAAGCACCTAGGTGATGGTGGAGCAGCAAAGTTTGGGTCATAACATTAACTTGATTATTTGCAACTGTAATCAATCAAATGGACTCGATGTTGGAGCCAATAAATTATTTGATTGGTTCCGGATCTAACCTGATTTGATCCTAACCCAGGATCCCGATCCATTGACAGCCTTACCTGTAACATATGTTTTAAGGTTTAGGAGGCTTTTGGATCTCCATTTTTCAAAAGAGATTTATTTTACGATTTTTTTATTTATAAAATGCATTGAAACAGAAAAGGATGTTTGGTTGACATTGTTCAAGAAATTTATTCAGAAAAAGTAGCAATCCAAAGTCCATAGGGTCGTGATGTACCAAGGTATACCTGAGATCTTTTCATTTGGGGAAGCGGCATTTTTGGTAGTCACCACTGCCATCTGGGCCCACTGACCGGATGGATGTTTAGCCCACCCTTTAATAGACATTCATACAAAAAATCAGCTTATTTAATGAATTTTAGCCGTTGGTTTTAGTACTCAAAAATGGTTGTATTCAACAGCTATAAGAACGCCTTAAATGGTGCTAAAAAGTGTTAAAATCTAATGGTTATAGATTACCAATCAAGGTGATTTTTGGTATGTATATCCATCAAGGGGTGGGATAAACATCCAAGCGGTCAGTGGGCCCAAATGGCAGCCGTGACTACCAAAAATGCCGCTTCCGCAAATGAACAGTTTGAGGCATACCTTGTTACATCTTTTTCCTTTTTTTTTTTACAGGTTCTTGGGACTTGTCTGCTCGGGGCGTGTATTCCGAGAATCCAATGGTAGTTTTGCTTTAGCGAAAAGTGATGCCAGCTCAGTGGTATCACAACCGTTTGATTCTCGGAAACCAAGCCCCAGAATGCCCGTCCCGGGAATCCGACCCTTTTTTTAAGGCTCAGGATCCAGTTACGGCCAAAAATGACAGGCTCCGGTTACAGGACACAATATGAGCTACATGGCACACTCTTAGAGGACTCTGACCGTATGGATGTTTGGCCAATCTCTAAGTGGACCTACAAACCAAAGATCAGCCTAATTAGTGATTTATAGACGTTGTATTGGACTTATTTTCATGGGTTGATCAAAACTGTGGGATTTGAGCAGTATTTGAGGTACAAAGATCCAACGTATAGAAATCCCTAATCAGGTTAATTTTTGGTTTATACGTCCATCTAGGGATTGTACAAACATCCATACGGTCATAGTCCTCTAATAGTATGCCACGTGGCTTATATTGTGTCCTGTAACGAGAGCCTGTCATTTTAGGGCGGTAACTGGAGCCAGACCCTTTTTTTAATTTCTTCTGAGAACTTCTTGGGAATTTTGATAGACACTATAAAATCAAAAGGGTTTCTCGTCATTTTTCATTTTAGGGTCTATCTGGAAGGCGCGTAAGCGAGTTGGCGGGCAAATGATTTGCACGTGTAAATAATTGAGCAAAGAGGTAAGCACATTGTGGGATCCACATACGAATTGTAGGGCCCATCTTGCCATTTGTCATGCATTGATGTGGTGAATCATAGGACTCACCTTGGTGTGGGGTCCACCTTGCCATTTGTCGTGCATTTATGTGTTGGATCACAAGCCCTCATCTTAATACGTACCGGACCCACCTTGGGATGCTCACCTCTATCCTTGTGGGGCCAACCTAGCCCTTCGATGTATGGGCCCCACAAATTTGGTTACAATAGTCATGCATGTGCAACACGCCTGAATTTTTCCATTTGCATACTTAACGTGCGCAAATCAAACCCTGGGGGGGAGATATGAAGGTTACGTTTGGGTCGCCTTAGGCCCCTTGGTGAGAGAAGGCCCCTAAGCCAGGTCCCCGATGTAGCACTTTTTTTTTGGGCCCAATAACCACATGGATATTTACCCCACCCTTGTTAGATATACAAACCAAAAATCAACCTGATTGGTTATCTCTGGCGATAAATTTTTAGGATTGATTCTAACCGTTGGATTCAAAGTAAATCCAATAGCTAGAAATCATCAATCAAGCTGATTTTTAGTCGTTTATCCACCAATAGGTGGGCTGAACACCCCCCGTCATTGTGCCCAAAAAATGATCTATGTAGGGCTACAAGAGTCCTTTGCATGGAGGGCAACGGGAGCCTCTGCATCTAAATTTTTTTTCCTTAGTTTTAAAACTATACCACACTAAGAACTCTAAACAGTTTACTTTCTGTATGTTACTTCAGAGCTCTCTACAATGTCTGCAAATACCTAAATCTGAATGGAAAAAAATAATAAGCAAATAGGTGGTCTCAGATACAATGATAAGCAAATGGGTCTCGAACTTAACCACGACCAAAACCCGATTCACAGGGTATTGGCCGAGATCCCATAGGTATCATCCAATGCTAAGACATCTCGGTTGATACGTGATACAACATGTAATGAATAAAAGGAAAACAAGGCTTATACAACCTGCATAAAGATGATAAAACCATAAATAGTTGGTAAGTCATTGGGATGTAACATGTTAGTTCATTACATGATCAACAATCTCATGAGCACTTAGTAGTGAAATTGCTGCTAAGCAATTAGTATCGAAATCGCTTCTAAGTGGCTCTCTACTTGACATGTACCCTAGTTACTCTCAATTCGAAAAAAATATTTGAAATCAACTTTCAAATTTAAAAAAATAAAATCTTTTTAAAAACAGAGTTATCTGCATTATATGTATCAGTATCAACGCTCGCTGATATCGTCAGCAATGGCAATACTTTAAACCAAGACCTTAACAACCATACCGGTGCACCTTCCCCCGAACACTAGAGACAACTTTCACATGATCAATATCTTTAAAATACTTGTAAAAGGCTTTCTCATCAACAGCTAGGAAGAATTTTTATGCAGAATCCCTGCATATTTATTGGATGTAAAATAAGAATAGATGGTTCAAACAGTAATTACTGGCAAGGCCTCCTCTTCTGATTTGATATAGACTTTCTGAACCCATCCAAACAAATTTTGGAGTTCCCCATTGATATAGATTGGAAAGCTTGTAGGTTAGAATAAGAAAAGGACAGCATCAATACATTTGCAAAGTCTCCCTTAAAACTTATTCTGAAGGGTTTCGGCTAGTACTGTTTAGCCTTTATTAAATCTAATGGAGGAGTGTGGTGTTGACTTGGTGCATACTTCTTTGCTTGTCGCTCGATATCCCTGCTAGTCTGTTTTTCGGCTCAAGGCTTCCCTAAGCTCTTCTCTTAAGATATTCAGAAGATTTCTCGATCATCATCCCATATAGCATGATGTGAAGAATGAATCTTACATTCTTATTGTAAGATGTCAACTACAGTGTTTTTCTCTAAACACCAAAAAACTCTTTGCTCTAACATCATTTTTATTGGTTATTATTCTTCGATATGACATTAGAAGGCTTAATTATATTCTAAGAACTATTGCTTTGTAAGATGTCTATAGAATGTTGGGTGATCCATTTTGCATTAGTATCAAATCACATACTAGTACAGACTACAGAGAGAAATATGAGGAACAAGTTCCTCTAAGAAAAAAATCAACAATCTTTTTAAATAATCATAATCAATCTGTGGCCATGCAAATCATCATCATCTACGCCTCATCCCAACTATCTAGGGTTGGCAACATGAATCCTACTTCAACATTCCACCCAATTAGGAGCAATAAATAATAATAATAAAAAAAAAACTTATGTAGAAATAACTGAATAGAAAAGAAAAAGAAAACAGAGATTAAACTAATTAACAAGGGGCAACAAGTTCCAGAAGAAACATATGCAATTACAAAAAGAAACAGAATTGCTACTCCAACCAAAAGTTTGGAACATGAATTGATAATTACCAAAAAGGGGCTTCCATGTAAATATGACCTCAAACCCTTAACAAACACAAAACACAACCCAAAAGCACATATTGTTCTTCCAAAATAGTTTTAACCCTCACAAAAAGGAATTTCAGCTCTCAAGTTCAAAAAAAAAAAAAAAAAAAAAAAAGTACTAACACTTTGTTAAAGACTTTAGAGCATCCACTACAAGTTTGAGCTGGTCATGAATTAGTTCAGTACGCTTCAAGAAAACTTCAGCTTCCAACATTTGTTGATTCATCCACTTTTCATTTAATTCATCTGCCTTCATGCTCCCAATTAAACTCAACCCTTGTTTCAAAACACTCCCACTCAAATTCATACCAGAATCTTTTGCAAATTGCATGTACTCACTCAAATATGGGTTTTTGAGTGAATCAAATTTTACCACATTACCCCTCTTCTCCTCTTTAGCACTGCTGCCTTGCTTCCAATCCCTTATATTCTTCCATAGTTCGTAAGACTTCTTTTCATGGATACTAAAGAAAGTAGGGTCGCAACCAAGTTTGGCATTTCCAGCTTTCTTTTTGTATTTATCATTCAAATGACGGATCTTGCTCTTCAATTGATCTTGACTGACATCAAAGTGAATAGAAGGTTTGATAAAATCTAAGAATGCTTCTTGATTGTCAGGGTTAGAGCCTTTCTCGTAGTAATTAAGCAGGCCTTCCAAGAGTATAATTTCGTCCTCTTCACTCCACACCCTCCGAATTGATTGTTTCATAGCATCGCTCGAAGTCTTTTCCTTGGTAGCTACATTGACAAGTGTAGTATCTTCCTCTTCGTCGCTATCATCCTCATCACCACCATCTAATGCATGTGTATTCACCTTCCTTCTCTTCATATTAGTCTCGTCCTTATCAACATGGGCAGGGCGTTTGGCTGCGGACCGGTTTTTTTCTTCAGAATCGGAATCGGATTCAGAATCGGAATCTGAATCAGACTCGGACTGGGGCTGAGGTTGAGGCTGAGCTTGTGTTGCTGGCTTGATGCTAGGCTGAGGCTTGCTGGTGGTTGTGAGTTCTTCATCACTTTCCTCTCTGACTTGCTCTTTTTGAACTTTTTCTCCGTCTTCTTTCAATGATCTGGTCATCTTTTTGTTACGGAGAAACAGACAGATAAAAGGATTTAACAAATAGAAATAGTTTTGATTTAAGAGAACAAGTCAATCTAACAACCAAAAAAAGAGGAAGAAGCTCTTAGATCACGAAACCCTAACGTCTAACATACAAAAATCCATCCGAAATCCAACTCAACCAACAACATAGAGAAAAGGAAAGGAAGAGAGAACGAGTGTTTTTTGAGAGACTTATCTTTTTGTCTCTCCCCATCTCTCGTTCGATTGCAACGTCTGCAACCGTGCAACGAGTAGAATGCGCCAAGAGAAGGGAATGAAGGAAAGGGCAAATATATAGATGAGGAAGACAGAGAGACAGAAACAGTAAATAAATTATAAAATACACTTTCGAGAATCGAGTTCCAAGAAGCTGAAAAGACAACCCCGGCCAAAAAGTACAGCGTCGTCTTCCGCGAGGACGATATGCACGGCGATCAAGATTATTTTTAAACTATCGGAAAGACTACCACACAAATTTCAAGGAACATCCAATTGTTTTACGGACGACGTGCTCTAGTATTTTCCTAACCAGAATGCCAAGATTTCCTACGAGAGGAAGACTTGCCTAACCATCCATTGGTCAGGTACCTGACCCCACCCACAATATAAGCCACGTGGAAATTTATTGGAGTACACTGATCGTATAGATGTTTGACCAATCCGTAAGTGGGCCTACAAACAAAAACTCAGCCTGATCAGTGATTTGAAACCTTTGGATCTTTGCACGCCAATAATGGTAAATAAAGCTCAAATTCCTAAAATCAACTAAAGAAAATGGCTTCAACTAACGCTTAGAAATCACCGATCAGGTTGATTTTGGGTTTGTATGTCCACCTAGGGATTAGCCAAACATCTATACGGTCAGTGTCCTCTAATAAATTGCCACGTAACTTATATTGTGGGTGGTAAGGTAGCTACCTGACCAGGTCTTACTCTTCCTACCATACCGTAGAAAAATTTTAGTCTGCAGAAGACAAATCTAGTCTGCAACCATTTACAGGCTTAAAAGTATGCAAACATTGCATCCACCATTGAATGAATTTGCAGAGGGGTCTCGTGGCCCTACATGGCTCATTTTTTGGGGCCACTAACTGCAGGGATGTGCCCCACCGCTTTTGGATATGTATAGTGTATACAAACTATTGAGTAAAACTTGTGTCACAAGATGTTGTGACGGAAGCCGGTCACAGCATTCAATACGAGCCACGTGGCACACGATAAGAGGGTGCTGACCGTATGGATGTTTGGACAGTCCCTCGGTGGACCTACAAACTAAAAATCAGCCTGATTAGTGATTTCTAACCGATTCGGTTGAAGTTATTTTCATGGGTTGATTTTAACGGTAGGAATCTGAGCATTATTGAGCGTTATTTGGGTGCAAAAATCCAATGGTTGTAAATCACAAAAAATCAGCTTGATTAGTGATTTCTAACCTATTCCGTTGAAGTTATTTTCATGGATTGATTTTAACGGTAGGAATCTGAGCATTATTGAGCGGTATTTGGGTGCAAAAATGCAAAGGTTGTAAATCACTAATCAGGCTGATTTTTGGTTTGTAGGTCCACCGAGGGACTGTCCAAACATCCGTATGGTCAGCACCCTCTTATCGTGTGCCACGTGACTTGTATTAAGTGCTGTGACCGGCTTCCGTCACAACATCTTGTGACACAATTTTTACTCCAAACAATTAGTCACATTGATTTTATCTAGCCAAAGATTTTAGATCTTTTGTAGGATTGACTCTAACCGTTCGATTCAAGCGTATTTTTTGCATATCTTTTGGACACTTAATCCAACGGCTACAAAATAGCAATCAAGCTGATGTTTAGTAGGCATATCCACCAAGGGGTGGGGTACACATCCATGCGGTTAGTGGGCCCCAAAAAATGAGCCATGTAGGGCCACAAGACCCCTCTGCATCTAAATTTTTTCCCCATACCGTGCAGCTTGAATAAAAAAGATGCATACATTATACCAGTAGAACTTCTGTGTCAGCGTTGTGATATAAGCTTCTGTCACATACGAGCCAAGTGGCACACTCTTAGTGGATGATGACCGTATGGATGTTTGGTCAGTCCCTCGGTGGACCTATGAACCAAAAATTAGCCTGATTAGTGATTTACAACCTTTGGATCTTTGCACCCAAAGAACGCTCAATAATGCTCAAATTCCTACCATTATAATCAACCCATGAAAATAACTTCAATTGGAACGCTTAGAAATCACTAATCAGGCTGATTTTGGGTTTAGAGGTCCACCAAGGGACTGGCCAAACATCCATACGATCAGCATCCACTAATAGTGTGCCATGTGGCTCGTATTGTGCCTTGTGACAGAAGTTTTACTCACATTATACTAGGGGGGGCGCATGTGCGTTGCACGTTAGTGAATGTAGGGCCCTCATCAACATTGATGACTGACCACGGTATGAGCCATATGGCACACCCTTAGAGATCACTGACCGTATGGATGTGTGGCCCATCCCTAGATGGACCCATCCCTAGATGGACGTACAAACCAAAATGCAACCTGATTAGTAATTTCTATCCCTTGGATTAGAGTCTTTTCCATTGTTTATTTTTTACCGTGGATTTCTAGCATTATTTGGGATACTAAGATCCAAAGGTATAAACTCACTAATTAGGCTGATATTTGATATGTAGGACCATGGCCATCCATACAGTCAATGGTCTCTCAGATTGTGCCATGTGGTTCATATATACTATGGTACCTCATCATTACTGTTGCTGAGGGATCTCAGTGTGATGGACAACTTGGAAGGTGAAGGTCTTGTGAAGTCTCTGTGAGGGGTTGTGCCCCAACCCCCGTTTTAGCTTTATAATAATATACTAACTAGTGTCATCACCCCGTGCTAAAGCACCGGCGAAGAAATAAAAATAAAAACATATTAATATTAATTAAGCTAAAAACATATTAATATTAAGAATAGACTGATTTGTCCTGAAGGCTCGTTTGGATGTTTGAAGAAATTAAACTGCGTACTTATAGTCTTGATCCCCTTGAGCACGTATTCATGAGATATAGATCCCACGGTGTGATATGTGTAGATCCAAAAGGCCGAATCGGGCCAAAATATTTGTATATATTCTCGTTTTTGGAGGTGTTATTATTGGATTAGCTTCCAAGTTATTCTTCTCTCGCGTTAAAAGGGACCGTCTCTTTCTCTGTTTTAAGCCGAGGATGGATTGCACAGCCATTTGTCCACTCTTTATATTATTACCATTATCAACAACGTTGCTGTGGTTACAAAAAAAAATTATGTCATATTTAGTACAATATATCTTAAGGCCAACCTTTGTATTAACTTATAATTAATGACATCATAGTATCGTACATCTTTTACAAACTTATTGTTATCTAGTCCCAGGGCTGGCATTTGAGTTTGTTTACCAACAAGACTATGACATGAGGGTCAAGTGAAAAAACATGTGTCCATTCCTCTGTTGATGTTACATGGAGACTTGATGGCATGTTATATACATGCAATCAATCAGATGCCACATGCCCATCTCCGCCGGAGCTTGATAAAAAAAAAAAATCCTTCTTTCCATAGAGAGAGAGAGAGAGAGAGAGAACTTTGGTTTTTTCGAGAGAATTTGTACTTTTCTTGTGTGACTTCAAAGATAAGATCACAGAGTCACTGGTGTTGTTGCTCTTCCTTCCCAATCCCAATCCCAATCCCAATCCCAATCCCAATCCCAACTGGGTTAGTCACACAGCTTCTGATGTGAGAGAGAGGAAGTTCTCTAGAAGGGAGAAGTTGGCTGTGCTTGAGAACACCTAGAAACATTCTTCAACTGTTACTGAAAGAGTAAGCCACCCAAGCAGGCTTTAGGACAACACACGTTTACTGTCTACAGAAATGAGGAAGATCGCACAGATATTATGGTAGGGATCGATACCATTAAGTTGGAATATTAAATGAATAATAAAACATTTTCCCAAAAACGAAGGAGAATCCAATTATCAGCAACAGTATATATCCAGCACTAACAGTATTAGAAAAGCATACATGTATTGGAAAAAATGATTATTGCAAGAAGAAAAAAGAGGAAAGCATGTAAAGAAAGAAATAACAATAGTAAAGAACGCATGAAAGAAATACCTGAAATTTAGACACATTATTACTGCATGCTGATCATTGTAGGAGGATAATTCACAGATGTACAGAGGAGGGGCTTTTTCTTCAAGATAATAAAAAGAACTGTTTAACCTTAAAAGTCCAGATGGTACGTAGCATCACAGATAGAGAGTTGTGGTTTAGACGCGGTTTAGATGAAAATTGCAGAGTAGTATAAAGCAAAGAGAGTAAATGAGAAAAGTCAAGGAGAGGGATGGTTGAAAGCCTATATTTGGAAGTGTATCAAACCGTGTGATAGATATATAGATAGATATATAGATAACGTTGGGGCACCAAAGAAGACGATTGGTGTTTGAAAATAGTTTTAGAGGTTAATGAGAGGGACATGAAAGGAGATGTGATCTTACGTTTCTAATTTCAGGTGAAACGTCCCAAAGTCAGCTCGGGAGACAAACAAAATGTAACTGATGCAGAGAAGACTAGAGCGTTAAGAAAAAAAAAGTAATTGAAGCCGAGCAGGTAGAGTGGTGCGGAGTTCCTGCTCCTTCCTATCAAGGATTTTTACCAGCTCCTCGACATATGATGCATCCAGCTTCAGCCTCAAATCCTAAAAGTTAATAGTATGAGAAGCGTCCCTGACACACTTCTTTAACATGGAAACACGGAATACATCGTACACACTAGATAATTGAGGTGACAAGGCAAGACAATAAGCGATTGTCCTAATCCTCTCTAAGATCTAGAAAGGTCCAATGTACCGTGGTGACAACTTTGCCTTCTTCTTCTCGAATCTCATCACTCATCTCATAAGTCAGACCTTCAGAAGCCTATCTGCGTAGCTCTTTTGACGACTCTGAGCCATACGTAAACACTCTCGAATTATAGCTATCATCTCAGTAGTCTCTCGAACCAAATTGGGTCCAAGCAAACCACCATCTCCAACCTCTGCCTAACAAATCGAAAATCGACAATGTCTATCATAAAGAGCCTCCAACGGTGCCATCCCAATGTTGGCTGAAAGTAGGGTTTTTTCATGTCGTTGGTTACAGAAACCCTAGAATCAACAATATTTGTATAATTCGAGTTTTAATTTACCAGAAATATGAATTTGCATAGTAGTCGTGTCGGATGTCGATCCGCACTCTAGATAGTGGGATTTAACAATCGAAAATCACTGGGAATGATGGTGGGATTTAAAACATGATTTATTGGAGAAATTATTATAAAATATCAAGACTTGCATTAAAATGATCTAACTCGCATAATTTCAAATAAACTCCATTACATTAAAAGAGAATACAGTGAAAGGATAAAAATTACCTAAAAAGCCATTAAAGAGAAATTAGGAGATAAGGAAGTAGAGAGAAAGTGAAAGAAAAGAGAGAGAGATAGTTTAGAGAGAGAACAAGATGAGAGAGAAAGAAAGAATGGGTTAAAGAGAGAAAGAATAGAGAGAATAGAAGATCAAATTATGGAAATAAGAACTCGGCCTTGTGGGAGCAAGAGTGCAACCAGCAAGGGGGAATTCCAATAAGGTGAGCACCGCAAAAAATAGCCATGGGATTTTGGAAAGAGAAGCTGAGAGGGTAAGAGAGGAGAAAGATGGAGAAGAAATATGAAGAATCTTACCATGGGGAACAGCCAAGTGAATGTTTACCTAACATGCAACCATGCTGGAAAGGAAGGGGAAGCACGTGGTGATGAAGATCGTGGTCACGTGGAGGAGAAGAGGCAGTCCATCAGCTTTGTTGAGAGGAGAAACCACTAGTACCTTGTCACGCTGCCCAGGTGAGCAGCACAGTTAGGGAAGAAATGGAGGTGATCCGCTTGGCAAACCCGACTGGTGGTAGCACGGCTTGTGCAAACCGAGTGGTGGTTTGTGTTGCAGGTTGGATCGTAGAGGGGTAGTGATGAATGGCAGCAACTTGGAAGAGATGGGTGATAAACGTGAGTTGTAGGTGTGCAACTTCAAGAGGGAAGTGAATACGAACCGATAAGCCACAACTTACCTAAGGAGAAGTTGCAGGCCGAAAGGTTGTAAGGAAGAGAAGATGGTTGCCAAAATTTGCAGCGGGCGTTGAAGGAAAGGATAGAGATCCTACTGGGAAAGGGGATGAATCTGTTGTAGGCTTAGGTGAAGTCAAAGATGGTGATTATTGGTTTGTGGAAGGAGGTGCAAGCCACACGGCTTGGGAGGAGACCGCCCTCACATGATGGAGTTGCAAGTTGAACTCGGAGAGGGAGAAGAGTGCCGATCAGCAAGGAAAGTTGCAGGTTAGTCAGTTTGATTGCTGCTCAAGGAGAAGATAAGGATGTAGAACGACAAGAGGAGAGGAGGAGCAACACCTTTTCTGTTGGTCGGATCTACTTGCTAGTTGGGTTGCAGACGTAATGAAGTACTGCGCAGCATGGTTGTGAACCGTGGAGGAGAAGAAAGTTAAGTTTTTGAAGAGAAGGGATGAGATAAAGTTTGAAGAGAGAGAGATGTGGGAGAGGATAGGGTTTGGGAGGGTTAAGGACAGTTCGGTTATGAGAGAGTTGAGAGTCAAAGAGAGAGATAGGTTTGAGAAAGAGTTAGTTGAGAGAAGTTTAGGATTAAAGTTTAGAAGAGAGAGATGTAGAGTTAGAGAGAAAAGAGTGTAAGTTTGAAAGAGAGCAAGGGCAACGTGAGTGAGTGGAGAGAATATATATGGGAGAGAGTTGAGGTTTGTTAGGGTTTAGGTTAATGGGGGAATAGAACCAATGGATCCCATGTGTCATGCCCCTGTTTCGGATATCCAGATACGTACGACCCGAAAATCTGTAGATCGACCCGTACCCAAACCCAGAGGTGATCCATGAATGTCCTCTAGTGGTCCAATGAAACTAGGATTTTTTGTTGGATTCGGAAACCCTAGAGTTAACAATATTTGTAATTATCCGAGTTTCAACCCTACAAAATGTGAGATCTGTATAGGGATTCGTGTCGGATGTCGATCCGTACTCGGGGTTAATTTATGCAATTCAAACACATAAAATGACAAATTTTTTTCACAAAAAATGGTACGAAATCAATGTAGGGGTGAGAATGGTGGTTAATAGCGGATTTCAAAACATTCTTTTGAGGGATTTTTAGAGAGAGAAAAAAATGCTGCGACTATCTAGAGCATGAAGAACAAACGTAAAGTAAAACATGAAGATGAACTATTGTAATCAGATAATAAGAAAAAAAAACTAAAATTCATTCAAAGTCTTTAAATTCTTACATTAATTGCTAGAATTAAACTAAGTTTAGAAATCAACTCCTAGAGAGAGAAATAAATAAAAGAAGAAAGAGAAAGCTATGAGAGAGAAAAACAAAAAAAATGATCAAGCCTTGGAATTTATCAAACATGGATGATAGAATCTTAACCCTTGATATACCAATCAAGGGTGGATTGGCCTGAAGTTAGAATGATGGACAAGCTGGTTCACCACATCAAGAGAATGAAGAGGAGACAATGATGATCTTGCAACTAGGTGAGGGCGGCTTGATGGAGTTGCAGTCCATGAGGGAGTGTAGCAGTGCACCAATAGATGGAGACGGAGTTGTGAAGGTGTTGGAGCAACTCCGGCCGGTGGTTGAGAATGGTGGAGTGGACTGAACCTTACTCGTTGATGATAGCTTGCTGCACTTGGCAGCAAGCTTCAATGGTGAAGGAGGCGGCGACTAGATGTTCAGCTGAGGTGAGATCCTTCCTCTTTTCTTCTCCTAGCTTCTCTTTTTTTTCTTTCTCCCTTTTGGATAGATAAGAGGGTAGTGGAGTGTGAAGCGGTAACAATTTTCAGGCGGCGATGGTTGTTAGAGGATGGTGGTGACCGGTGCTGCAAGTGGTGGAGACGGCGATGGTGGACCGTGGATGAGATGGATTGGTGAATGATGGAGGCCCTTCACAAGGAGCAGGTAGGTCTAGTTTCTTGGTGTTGCTAGTCGATAAAACCAGCAGCGTTTAGAGATGGGGAATTCCAAAATTCTGAGAGGTGATGAGAATGTGAAGGGCAGAATCGCTTGTGAAGTCGAGAGAGAAATCTTTAATGGAGGGGGCGGCTTCAAATAGTAGGAGGAGGAGGATGATCCATCCCTCCTTCCAAAAATATTAGGGTTATATTCTCCTCTTTTTTTTTTTGGAAACGTGGGTTGTTTCTTTTTTTAAAAAAATTGCAAGGAGGGCTTTCTAAAAAAACGTGGTTCTATTGTAAGAGTGTATCTCCTAATAGAAACAACAATTTCTAAGATATATAAATATCTTATCTCCCAAGGAAAATCCCCCCCCCCCTATTTGAAAACCAAAGATTCCTTTTTGACTTTTAAAAATCTTTCCCAAAATTTACTCTCATTTCCTTCTTCTTCTTTTAGAAACCGTTTCCTATCCATGCTAGGCAGGTGGGTCCCACCGAATGGCTGGGTCATGGGTAATGGGCCCGCACTTTGTCCTATGCGATAGAATGATGATGGCCAAAAGATTCTAGGATGATCGGGGGGGTGATCTGATGATTTGCCAATGATCGGATGGTAGAAGTGGGTGGCGACGATCGGGTGGATCATCAGATGGTGGAGATTGGCCAAGGTAGGATATATGATTGAGTGACTGAGGAAGGAGAGAGGATCGGATGATTTGGATTTGTGAGTAGAGAGAGAATGAGGATCTAGAGAGAGGAGAGAGAAAATATTACAAAATTAAAGAGAAAGTGCTAGCAGAGGGTCTTGAACCTGGTCTTTGACTTGGTCTTCTGCGAGTTCTACCAACGGGTCAAGTCTTCATCTTGTGTCAGTTGATTGAGTTTTTATTCTCCTTAATCTCTTCTCGGGGTGCTTGGTTCTCCTTCTCTCTTGATCTTCTCTCTAGCTTTTTCTACTCTCTAGTTCTCCTATCATTTGGCTTTTAACTTCTTCTCCTAGCCCACTGGCTCTTGAGCTATGATCATAGGTTTTGGAGGTTGATTGTGGGCCCGCATTCCATCAAAATTGTCCGAGTAGTGCTCCTACGATAAAAAAATCGCGTAATGAGAATTCTACAAAACTGCTTCGCATGTAGGTCAAATAAACGCGTATAAGTACATGCGAATATACCATTTTGTGCAGAAAAGTGTGTTCTATGCAATGAGAGGAACTCTTGTGTAGAAAAGTTGATAAAAATGGCAATGTTACGTAGAAGAGTGTGATAACGCTAAAAGTATAATTGCTTAAAATAAACAATTTTGAGTGAATATCACAACCCCCAATCAGCATATTGCCAATCCTTGGCAATTAGTGCGAGATAAGTAAGCTCAGAAGGGCTTGACACATGCTGGAGAACTTGTTCTCATTACTCAGAAAAACTCAATTTTGTTAGTTCATTTCAAGGGTGCACGTGATCATTCAGAAATTTGAACTCAGTCAGTAAAATGTAGCCATGTACTAGTGGACTATTACAAAAGAACCTTCTCGAAGGGATATAGAAAAGGTTCTTTTGTAATAGTCCGACTTTGGCTTCATTCCTGGTTCCATGACCAAAGCAAGGATTAATGAGATCTTATAACGGAATAATTGGGAACTGGAAGAAAGGTGAGTCATCCTGTAACTCAAAATTATGTATAACCCTCAAAAGTGAAAGAGGCTCAAAAGCTCACTGGGTTAGGTCTCCACAATTGTTCTTCTTGGATCGCTGAATAGTCTAAACTACGGATAACTCCGATGTTGATCTGTGAAAATTCTTACTGAATATGAGTTTTCTAAGAGTTTAACTCCACTGTAGTACTGTTATTCTTCCAAACTTAACTAAGAGCTAATAAGTGATTTTCTCAACGTAGACATCCTTTTCAATAAATAGACTTTGTAAAGAGTTTGACTCATCATTGTAATGGTTTTTGAAACACTTCGAAAATCAATGAAAAACACCTTTTAAAACTCCAAAAATCACCACAAAATACAATTTTTTTTGACATGTCCCATGAGTTTGTTCGTAAAGTACCCACCCCCATCCAAAATATTGCACCGTCCTTAGTGCTCATGACCGGGACAAAGAGTGAAAACGATAAGTTCATGATGCGAGTGTGAAGGAAGGGTTTTACCAATTCTATCGAATATCAACAGTGGGAAGTACCAAAGTAGTGCCAGAGTAATGGTACCTGCATGGATAGAAAATTGTAGCAATGATAAAGACAATGCATGCGACTCACGAGACTCTAGGAATACCGGAATTGCCTTTTCGAAAGCGCTAAGTTTTACGTCTTCAGCCAGACACAACGAGGGGTGACAGGCACCCCGAACCAAGTTGGAGCAAAGGAGACTGAGTGGATCATTAGTCAACATAGACAAGATCGGCTAGATCGATCTCGAATGTCTGAATGAACAATACGTCAAGTTCATGAAATCATTTTAGACGCTGCCCATTGACTTGGAAAGATGAGTGATCCTTGGGATCCTTAATAGTGATTGCCCCAAAGGGCATGACTGCTGTAACCGTGTAGGGGCCGGTCCACCTAGACTTCAGTTTTCCAGGGAAGAGGTGAAGACGGGAATTATACAGAAGGACCTTCTATCCTGGATGAAACTCTTTCCTGAGGATGCTCTTGTCATGTATCCACTTAATCTTTACTTTGTAATTCTTGGACAAGTTATATGCAT
This sequence comes from Euptelea pleiosperma, assembly GCA_035048495.1. NCBI lineage: Eukaryota > Viridiplantae > Streptophyta > Magnoliopsida > Ranunculales > Eupteleaceae > Euptelea > Euptelea pleiosperma. The sequence goes on along the minus strand of CM068553.1, from coordinate 28,302,570 downwards.
CATTTCGGAGTTCTTCTAACTCATTCATTTGTAATTTCCGCTCTTCCCCTACGGTTTCTATCTCGAAGTTGAGCTTCTTAATTGCCCACAGGGCACGATGTTCAATCTCTACAAGTAGATGACAGGGTTTCCCAAAGACCAGACGATAGGGAGATATATTGAGTATGGTCTTGTAGGCGGTTCTGTATGCCCAGAGAGCATCAGTGAGATGACTAGACTAGTCTTTACATTTAGTATTGACTGTCTTCTCCAAGATCTGCTTGATCTGACGATTAGAAACATCTACTTGACCACTAGTCTGCAGATGATAAGTTAGGCAACCTTGTGGGTTACCCTATACTTTTTCATTAATTTCTCGAATATCCCATTGCAGAAATGGGTGCCCGGCCCCCATCACTAATGATGGCTTTGGGGGCACCGAACCGGGCGAATATGTACTCCTTCAGAAATTTGACTACTACTTTGTGGTCATTGGTCTTTGTGGGAATGGCTTCTATCCATTTAGAGATATAGTCTACCGCAAGGAGAATGTACTCGAAACCATAGGAAACCGGAAAGGGGCCCATGAAGTCGATGCCCCAGACATCCAATATTTCATCAACCTATATAGGGGTGAGGGGCATCATGTTCCTCTAGGAGATGCGGCCAAGATGCTGGCAATTATGACATATTTTGCTGAAGATGTGGGCATCTTTAAAAAGCATGGGCTAGTAGAATCCGCATTGAAGCACTTTTTCTACAGTCTTCTTAGTGCTAAAATGACCACCACAAGGTTGGTCATGACAAGAAGATAGGATGTTGAGTTGGTCCGACTCAGGGACACAGAGACGAATGATCTGGTCAGGATAGTATTTATACAAATATGGGTTGTCCCAAGAGTAATACTTAACTCTTGCTAGGAATTGGCTCATGTCCTATTTGGACCAGTGTGATGGCATTTTTTCGGTAACGAGGTAGTTGACAATGTCAGCATACCACAGATTAACGGAGATAGCGAACAGTTGTTCGTCTGAAAAAGGCTCTTGGATGGGCTGGGTGTCGAAGGATGACTCTAAAGTTAGTCTAGACAAGTGATCAGCCACTACATTCTCAGTCCCTTTCTTGTCCTTAATCTCGAGGTCGAATTCCTACAGTAATAGAATCCATCGAATCAATCGAGGCTTGGTTTCCTTTTTCTACATGAGATATCAAAGAGCTGCATGATCAGTATACACTACCACCTTAGTGGCTAAGAGGTACGAACGAAACTTATCAAGGGCGAAAACTACCTGAAAGTAGGGTTTTTTTGTGTTGTCGGATCGGAAACCCTAGATCTCAACAATATTTGTAATTTTTCTGAATTAGTTCACTTAATCTGCAAAAATGCAGACTTGCACAGTGGCTCGTGTCGGATATCATCCACACTCGGGGTTAGGGCAAATAAAGAACAATATAACAAAAATTTGCTAAAAATGATGGAAGGGTGAGAAAGGTGATTCGATTTTTAAAACAATCTTTTAGTAAGATTTTTATCCGCTAATTTACGTAAATAGAATGAAACACAATAAATAAATGAATTATCAAAATAAATTTATTAATCAATCAAAGTATTACAAAACTCAAATAAAAACAAATGCTAACAAAGAAAGCAATTAAATGAGAGTACTAGAGAGAGAGAAATTGATGAAAAGTAGAGAGAAAAAGATCAATCTTAGAGATAGAAAGAGAGGGTAGAGAGAGAAATAAGTGGTAGAGAGAGAAAGTCAGGTAGAGAGAGAAATTAAGAGAAAAAAAATTCAAGAGAGAAGAAAGGGTTTACCTCTTGAGTGCACTTACCGGTTCGACTAATGGTTAGATCGACCAAGTGGTGCTGCCAATGAAATGGATCGAACATGCACCTAGAAGTAGGATGATGGGCTGTATGTGCACTAAGAAAGAGAACAACCCAGTTGCAAGGCAGCAAGGTTGATCGAGCTGTCACGTAGGTTCATTGAAGATGGAGAGAGGCAACAGCTATGGAAGGGAGGAAAAATGGATGGTGTAAGGAATATTTTCATATTCAATTTGGCAAAGATTCCGTTTGACATAAAAATATTCTTGTAACCGTTCCTACGAGCACTAGTGTAGCGTGAAGATGTTGTGGTATGCTTACTTCGCCAACTACGTAAAGACTAAAAGACAGAGACAGTAAGAATCAGACGGTGGACAACATGAGTCATCCGAGTAACTGTCGATTTGTCAATTAACAATTGTGTATGCTCGATTAGGAAAGTAAGTGACTCAGTGGCCATAGGAGTTGATTAAAATGAATAAAATATAATGGTCAAACTCAGTCATTGGACAGACCCGAGTCAAAGTCAATTTTATTGACTAGTGGAAAAATCTAATCGATTGGACATGTGTCCCCAATCGATTGGATATAGCCCAATCGATTGGAGACACTGTGTAATTGATTGGACACTACAAAGCAGAAACATAATTGAGCCCAAATATTGGAAACACTGTGTAATCGATTAGAGATTACGGGACAAAAATCTTTCTGAGTCAAATCGATTGGAGACTCTAATTAATCGATTGGAGTCTTCGGGACAGAAAGTTATAAATGTCAAATCGATTGGAAAACCCTGTGCAATCGATTGGTGCCTTCAAAATAGAAAACTTATTGATCCCAATCGATTGGACACTTGTCCCCAATCGATTGGACTTTGAACAGAATCGATTTTATCAGATCCGAAATTCATGGTTCTATTATCCCACGTTCCATACGGCTCAGGGTCTTGGTATTCTATAAATATACCCCTTTTATGCCTTCTCTAGACACACACAGAGACATAGAGTGACTCGATCTTCAAGAGAGAGAAGCAAAGGCTATATTTAGTAGAGTGTCTATTTCGAAGAGCAAGAAGCGTGTTTTCATTCACATCTTGTGAGCTTGTTTTCTTCTCGATCAAAGCCAAGAGCTTGATCTTTATTCAGCCTAGGTTTTTCAATTCTATACTTAACCTAGTAAGCCTGAGAGCACCAGTGTGACTCAAACACCTTTTGAGCAACTTGGGGTTCAGGGTGTACTGAATCCTTTACCTTCTGCAAAGGCGAGAGTATTGAGAATTAAGATCGGAGGAGTCGGTTGAAGGTAGGTTTGGGGTGTACCAAACTGAACAAGCAGATAAGGCTTCTTGGCTGGAAGGGCATGCGTGGATTCGTGGCGTTGACTCAGAAGACGTGGACACATCGGCAGTGGGCCTTGGCTAAGGTTGAATGCTGTATTTGCAACGGTGCTGCGTAGGTAACCTTTTGTTTCTTTTAACTTTTTAGTTAGTGATACTTTCCGTCTGGACGTGGTCCCGTGGTTTTTCCTTGGCTAAGGTTTCCACGTAAAAATATCTTGTCTTGTGTGATTGTTTGATTGTGTTCCGCATTATATCCTGATTAGATCAAACAACAAAAAGATAATATACCACAGAAGTATATTTGATTTGAGTCGGTTGTGATAATTCTTTTTCAAACAACCAAGGCAAGAGATTTTATCCCCATACCATAGACCAGTAAAACTGCATAGGTAATTAATATTTAAATACCTAATCAACCCCCTCTTCTAGGTATATTGAATTAAAGAGAACGAACCAGTGGAATTTCAATTAGTATCAGAGCGGGTATTTCTAATTAAGGTTTAATCACCTGAATTTAGATTCCTGAGAAACTAGTCCATTTTCATTAACATGACAAAATGCAAAGAGAATGTGGTAACACATCCAGACCTCCATTGTTTGATGGAGAAGACTATACCTATTGGAAGGCTAAGATGAGGGATTTTCTAAAGTCCATTGATGAAAGAGTCTGGATGTCAGTAGTGGATGGTTGGTCACCACCCACAATGGAAGTAGGAGATAAAATCATTCTTAAACCAAAAAATGACTAGACTAAAAATGACATAGACTGTTGTTCTCTTAACAGCAAACGTTTAAATATCATTTTTAATGCCGTTGATAAAAATTAATTTAGAAGAATCTCTACTTGTTCCCTAGCTAAAGAAGCATGGGACATTCTTAGAGTCACACATGAAGGTACGTCAGCCGTGAAAATTTTCAAGCTACAAATGCTGACATCAAAGTTCGAATCCATGAAAATGGAGGAGAATGATACCTTCACTAAGTTTTATGCAAAACTTAGCGATATTGTGAACTCTGCTCACAACTTGGGTGAGATCATTCCGGAATCAAAAGTTGTTCAAAAAATTTTGGGATCCTTACATGATAGATTTCAGGCTAAGGTCACTACGATTGAAAAGAGCAAAGATGTTGACTCTCTTAAAGTTGATGAGCTGGTTGGGTCTCTACAAACTTATGAGATGAATTTGAGACAACCTAAGAAATCAAAAGGAATTGCCCTTAAGGTTTCTGAAACTCAAGAGTCAGAGTCAGATGTTGACTCTGAAGTAGAAATGGCATTGTTCGTGAAAAAGTTCAAAAAGTTCTTTCGTTCAAAAAATGATAGGATCAAGAACAACAAACAGTTTGATAAAACTGTGGAACATGCCGGACCTCATAAAAGAGGTAGCAGAAGTGATATAAACCCTAGGGAAAGCCGCTCAAGCGATCCCTAATATTTCAATGCAAGGGTTTTGGTCACTTTGCAAATGTGTGCCCAAATAAAGAAGAATACAAGGGCAAGGCAAAAGCATTCAATGCCACATGGGATGAAGAATCAGAAGATCATTCTGATAATTCTGATAGCAATGAAAAGACTGATAAGTATACAGCTTTTGTTGCTCGTTTCAATAGTCCCTATGGATCTCATGAAGAGTCCAAGAAAAGGGATGAGGAGAGTTCGGAAGACTCTTACAATGGGGATTTAGATGACTCGGTAGTTGGTGTGAAAGAACTGTACGAGGAATCGATAAAATTCATCAAGGCTAACAAAGTTTTATCTGACAGGGTTAAATATCTTGACTCTAAAAATGCAGCCTTAGTAATTAACACTGAAAAATTAAGAATGTTAATTATCGATTTAGAGCAAGAGAATGAGTCTCTGCTAAAAAAGAACAAGTCACTGGAATGTGAATTCCAAACTTGCATGACACGTACGGAATCCCTAGAGAATGAGGTTCTCAAATCAAAAAGGGATGTGTTAGGGGGTTGGGTTACAAAAACAATCAAGAAAAATGGCCTTCATCCAAGACAATTTTTGTGAAAGCCCAAGCTATTCCCACACAGATTAATGACCCAATCAAAATAGTCAAAAGCAGTCGTCAGTGCAAGTACTGCAAAAACATGGGTCATGTGATTGGAGACTGTCACAAGTTGAGAAGAGGACATCAAAATCCTCTAGAAAAAATGGTGAATACCACTCAGAAAGTGAAAAGTCAGAAAATTCCTATAAAGTCACATTATGAGATACAGTATTTGGATGTGCTATCTAAGAAGATGAAAGACCTTCTGAAAAGGTCTAAAGAATTAATCAAGAAGATTGAGTCTCTTGAAAAATTCAAACAACCTCAGAGTCATGTAACTCAAAAGAGGAAAGATCCTAAGAGAGTTGATTCTTCTGCCAAACTCACATCGGTATGGGTTAGAAAAGATTCTCTGAAGGATAAATGTTCGTCATTGTCATATCTCTGAGTAATGTGCTCGTTATTCCCTCATGTTATCTTATTCTTATATTTTGAGTGATTTTTTGTTTCTTTTTTATTTTGCTTCATTTTGAAGAATAAAAAATTGATCATTTTTCAAAAAAAAAAAGCAATAGATCAAGTGTTCAGAAGAATGTTAAAATAATTATCCTATACAATTTTGATGAACAGTAATTTTTGAGACATTCCAAGAAAAATGACTTAAATGTTAATAAAATTTTTGCTAATCCAGATATTATATCTTTTAATTGTTATAATTGGTCAATCTTTACTAGTATGCATTTAAAGATTATTGAAACAGTATATCTCACATTCACATGCACACTGAGTATTTCTGTGGGAATGGATTTGATTGAAGTGTAAAATGTTGTACTATTGGAGTTAGGAATAAACCTCTACTAATTATAACTTCAAATTAGTAGTGTTCCTGTCTTCAGTTGATTTCAAAACTGCACTATAGTCGACTATTGGCTTCCCAATGAGAGTTATTATTTTAAAGAAAAAGCTACTTCCACATAAGTTAGAGTAAATGCCATCTGTATGGCCCTACTTAAATTTTAAAATCTGATTCTCATTACTGCAGAAAAGGGCTACCGACATAGAGAGTGAAAGCTACCTATATTCAAAATGAATAAAAAGGGTGTAAAAGACAGCCAATTTGCTAGAAAAATTATTATCCATCAGCAAATATCCATATACATGAGAGTATGTGAGATCCCTAAATAACTCTAATGAGGATTTTATGATCGGATACAAGATACCTCCATATTCTGATAATTATGAGAAATTACTACTGAAATCTTATCCGGTACCACAGATAGACTCAGATCACTTACACGTGATGATATTAATGTTAATATTTGAATCTATGATTACTAGTGATTTGTGACTTGTGCTAATGTCTAAAAGAATTAATATTTTTGATGAAGCAAAAGAATTGCACTAATGTGTTAGTTAATTATCTCAAATCAGAATCAGTATTTGTTGCTTATCAAAAGTGTAATCTTGAAGAAAATTCTATGTTTTTCTGACGTTTTATCTTTTCTTAAGCCATTTTTAAAAATAATTTTCTCTGAAAAGATGTTTTTGGGGGTCCTGGAAAATGAGCCAATTGGTTTAATTTTTAAAATTTTTTTTTTTATTTCTCAGATCAGTCCAATCGATTGGAGGAAACAACCCAATTGATTGGACAGTACAACGTTCGGTTTTATAAACCCAAAATGGGTCATTTTCAACCCCAATCGATCCGATCACCTCCCAGATTTCTCCTAATCGATCGTAGGTACCAGATCTACTATTCACATAAGGTTTTGTGGAGCGAATCTCTCGATTTCCTTGCTTTCCACTTCACCCTCTTCGTTGAGCTTTTGGATAATTTTTTTAGAAAAAATGGAGATTTTTTGGTATTTTCTTCCTTTCTTGGTGCTCATGGCAACGAATCCTCATCGTAGAAGAGCTGTTGTTGTGCTTTCTGAGGAGAAAAGTAGTGATGAAGAACCACTGATTCAACGGACTCATCTGCGAGTCAAACGGGGTGGTCGACTCAGTGGGTCGCGACACTCTGAGCGAGGTGAATCATCCAGAGCACCTAGGAGAGCTTGGGGTCATGCCCGTCATAGCGATACTCCTCCGGTGAGTACTCATATCTCTCCATTTATTTTCTATTCCGTTAGAGAGAGCTTTGAGCACTTCTCTGGTCGGATATTCACTACTGAGAGAGTAGTTGAGTTTAGCACCATTTTGGGTACTATGATCCATTCACAGTTTGTATCTCGTGAGTGGATTCCTATCACTCGCTTGACCATTCCTTTTTATCCTATCATGGTCAAACTATTTTATGCCAACATGCACGCCATTCAGTGTGATGACCCGAGTGAGTTGTCCTTCCAGACTTTTGTCTCTAGGGCTTACTTGACTATTACACCTGACCTTATTTCTATCCTGTTGGACATTCCTCATCCGTCTACCTCATATGAGTACATTCTTAGGACTCGTGAGATGACAACGTCTAGGGTTATGTTGACCGAGACACTCACTGGATAGATTTTTGACTGGAGTACCTTCATACCTCTCACATCCCTTCTTCCTGAGTATCATTTGTTGTACCTCATCTGTGGGTACAACATTGATCCACCTGGCCATGGGGCACAGGTGAATATTGATCGTTTACAGTTTCTTTACCATCTCGGCACTGGATTTGTCATTGACCTTCAGAGGTTTATCTTTAGAGCCATGGTTAGAGCAAGTAGCCAGTTGGCTAACCATCTTTGTCTCTCATTCCCTCTACTGGTGAGCTCTATACTACTACATCTGGATGTGGCTATTCGAGCCAATGAGGAGGTGTACGCTCCCATGGGGCCTATTGGGCCATCGACCATCAAGAAGAGCATGTCTCAGGTCCGGAGAGTGACAGATGTCCCTCCACACTTTGATGATATTTTCGACAAGGACTTGGGGGATGATATCGAGCCAGGGGGTCAGCAGCCAGATACTGATATGCCTCCTCTAGAGACACAGCCGTCTTTTGACCAACCTCCTAAGATTCCTGCTCCTTACTCATTTGAGTCTCTTCATCATCAGATGGTGGGATTTGATCAGTGTCTCACAGCGCATGAGGAGCGGACTGCTCAGAGTTTCCGCAGATTAGAGGAGAGTCAGGTGAGGATGACGGGTTCCATGTACGATATGCAGCGATACATGGAGTACTAGTTCACTATGATGGGCTTCAGACAGCATCCTCCAGCTCATGGTCCCGATCAGCATAATGGTGCTGGACCATCTACATAGACTCCTGGAGAGAGTTATCTTTAAAGTTATCGGGTGTGTTTATTGTTATTATTATACATCGATAAACTCAGAGTTTATATGGTTATACTCTGCGTGTGTTATATTTTGTTACAGGGTATAAACCAGTCTGTATTTGGATATTGATGTATATATTGCACTTGTTTATCATGATAATCTTCATTGCATGCTTATTATTTGCTTATTATTCTGTACCTTTGTCAATTTGTGACAAAAAGGGGGAGAAAAAATCATAGTGGTAAAAATAAGTTGATGCATGAGATAGGAGGAGAGAAATTTATGGGAAAAAATGTTTGATTATTTTTCCAATTTTTCTACTTGTGATGTGCATAAGAATACTCACTGCATTTTATATGAATTATTAATTACCGATGATATTACAGGGTATGTATTGTTGGTAGAATGTGCAGGGAACAGATCAAAAGTCATTACACTATATCTGTTCGATTATCTCAAAGAGAGTATGAGATAGTGAGTGAATCATGTAAGAGTGTTTTATTTTTTATCTTCTTTATGATTAAATATTTTTTTGTCACGGAATTACCAAAGGGGGAGATTATAAGGAATATTTTCATATTCAATTTGGCAAAGATTTCATTTGACATAAAAACATTCTTGTAACCGTTCCTACAAGCACTAGTGTAGCGTAAAGATGTCGTGGTATGCTTACTTCACCAACTACGTGAGGACTAAAAGACAGAGACAGCAAGAATCAGACGGTTGACGATAAGAGTCATCTGAATAACTGCCGATTTGTCAGTTAACAATCGTGTACGCTCAGTTAGGAAGGTAAGTGACTTAGTGGCCATAGGAGTTAATTAAAATGAACAAAATATAATGGTCAGACTTAGTCATTGGACAAACCCGAGTCAAAGTCAATTTTATTGACTAATGGGAAAGTCCAATCGATTGGACATGTGTCCCCAATTGATTGAACATAGCCCAATTGATTGGAGACACTGTACACTACGAGGCAGAAACATAATTGAGCCCAATCGATTGGAAATACTGTGTAATCGATTGGAGACTATGGGACAGAAATCTTTCTGAGTCAAATCGATTGGAGACTCTGATTAATCGATTGGAGTCTTCGGGACAGAAAGTTATAAATGTCAAATCGATTGGAGATTCTAATTAATCAATTAGAGCCTTCGAGACAGAAAGTTATAAATGTCAAATCGATTGGAGAACCCTGTGCAATCGATTGGTGCCTTCGGAACAGAAAACTTATTGAGCCCAATCGATTGGACACTTGTCTCCAATCGATTGGACTTTGAACAGAATCGGTTTTATCAGATCCAAAATTCATGGTTCCATTATCCCATGTTCCACACGACTTAGGGTCTTGGTATTCTATAAATATACCCCTTCTATGCCTTCTCTAGACACATAAAGTGACTCAATCTTCAAGAGAGAGAAGCAAAGGCTATATTTAGTAGAGTGTCTATTTCGAAGAGCAAAAAGCGTATTTTCATTCACATCTTGTGAGCTTGTTCTCTTCTCGATCAAAGCCAAGAGCTTGATCTGTACTCAGCCTAGGTTTTCTAATTCTATACTTAATCTAGTAAGACCGAGAGTACCAGTGTGACTCAAACACCTTTTAAGCAACTTGGGGTTCAAGGTGTACTGAATCCTTCACCTTCTACAAAGACGAGAGTGTTGAAAATTAAGATCGGAGGAGCCGGTCAAAGGTAGGTTTGGGGTGTACCAAACTGAACAAGCGGATAAGGCTTCTTGGCTAGAAGGGCACGCGTGGATTTGTGGCGTTGACTCAGAGGACATGGACACATCGGCAGTGGGCCTTGGCTAAGGTTGGATGTTATATTTGCAATAGTGCTGCGTAGGTAACCTTTGTTTCATTTAACTTTTCAGTTAGTGATACTTTCCGTCTAGACGTGGTCCCGTGGTTTTTCCTTGGCTAAGGTTTCTAAGTAAAAATATCTTGTCTTGTGTGATTATTTGATTGTGTTCCACATTATATCCTGATTAGATCAAATGACAAAAAGATAATATACCACGGAGGTATATTTGATTTGAGTCGGTTGTGATAATTCTTTTTCAAATAACCAAGGCATGAGATTTTATCTCCATACCATAGACCAATAAAACTACATAAGTAATTAATATTTAAATACCTAATCAACCCCCCCTTCTAGGTATATTGAATTAAAGAGAACGGACCGGTGGAATTTCAGATGGTAAGGTTGCTGGTCTTCAAGATTGAGGAAGGAGAGGAGCAGCTCGTTCTTGTTTGCTGATTGCAGGTCTAGCTTTGACTGAGGTGCAAGGTGGCTGGCCGTTCTTGATGACACTGTGGGTTGCAGTGGAAGCTGGAGATGCACAGGTGGTGCAGTCTACAATGTTGCACTAGCTGCAAGTTTTATGGACAGCAATCATTTGAGAGAGGGAGGAGAAGACGGTGGTGGCTAGATGTGGTTGCTTGGCCGGCGGTGAAACTAGGGAGAAGAGGAGATGGGTGATGTGGTGTGGAAGATAACGCCTATGGAGGATCCGCTGGAGGCGTTGCACAAAGGTGCAACAATGAGTTGCAGGTCGTGCTCAACAGGATGAAGAAGACGATGACAAGAAGAAGGAGGCGTTTGCAGCAGTGACGTGGAGAAGTTACAGGTAATGTTGAAGGATGGAGCAGCATCGTGGATGAATGTGAGATGGACGGTGCTGAAATGGTGGAAGAGACCGTGTAGATGGTGGTCAATAGTTGAGCTGGATTTACAAACCATTTTTACGGGCATGCACAGAGACAACCAGCAAGGGAGAGGCAACGTTGGTGAAGGCGATCCAGTCCATGAGTAGCACGGGGTAAAACATGGAGGTGCATGATCTGCTGGAGAAGACTGGAGATGCTATAGTGGAAACCGGTGTTGTAGGGGAGGCAATTCCAGTCGGCGTTAATGGAACCAACCAAAAATTGCAGGTGGCTTTTGAGAAGGTGCTAACAGCTTCAAAGCAAGCCATTACAGGTGTGGGAATGTGTTGCTAGTCTGCAACAATGGAGTTTCAAAACACCGGAGTTCTACAACTCCGGTGAGAAGAAAGGAAGAAAAAGAAGAAGAAGAACTGTTGGGGGTAGACTGGAGTTGCAACCTGCAACTCCGATCATTGAAGATGGTGGAGGAGCACCGGGTTGTTGTAATGGAGGTCCAGCCATTTTCAGCGTTAATGGTGACCATCGTGGGCGGCTCTAGGTGGAGATCACTTACGATTGTGATGAATGGAATGGGCAGCAAGGAGACATTGTTGTTTGACGCTTTGCACCTCGAGGTTTAGGCGTTAATGGTGAGCTCGCCGGAGTTGCTCGCCGGAGAAGAATGGTGAAGAAGAAGAGAAAGAAAGAAGAAAGAGAGGAAGAGAAGGGGGAAGGAACCAACGGGTCCTCTTATAGGTTTAAGAGATTTGTTGTTCAAAGGAAGACCGTTGGATCTAGAGAGATCCAACAGTTAGGATAGAAAGATGGGGGAGAGAAGAATCGACCAAGTGAGACTGATTCTCTCTTCTATTGCAAGTGAGCATGGGCACGGGCATGGGCATGGGTCATGGATATGGGCATGGGCCATGGGTCATGGGTCATGGGTATGGGTCACGAGCTTGGGTCATTGCCCAAAATAGATAGAGAGAGAAATAGGAGAGAAGTGAGAGAAAAATTCAAAAATAAAACATTGGAGGGTTTTGAACCCTAGTCTTCTTTATTCTCTCTAGTCTGCTTCACCAATTAGTCAAATTTATCCTTTGATGTCAATTGGTGTGGCCTTTAACACCTTAGTCCTTCTCTTAGTTTCCAACTATTCTTCTCTCTCTTAGTCATTGTTCCGGCTCTACGATCCTCTAGCTTTTCCCGTACATGTCTTTTATCTTTTTATCCTAGCATGCTGGCTCTTTAAGATTTAATAGAAGTCTTCTGCGGTTGATAGTGGGCCCGCTAGTCCTCGAGAATCGCCCGATAGGGTCTTCTGCAAGTGAAAAAGCGCATAATGAGATTCAACTAAAACGGCTTGATACTGGACTATCCGAAATGCGTATATTTCATGCAAATAGTCGATTTTCGTCTAAAAAATGTGTTCTACGCAATGAAAGAAACTCTTACGTGAAAAAGTCGATGAAAAGATAAGTTTTATGTAGGAGAATGTGACATCGCTATAAGGATAATGGTTTAAAATAAGCACTTTTGAGCGAATATCACTACCACTAGGAGTTCTTTCTCAGTGGTGGAGTAATTCATTTAGGCAGAGTTAAGAGTTTTGCTCGCGTAGTAGATCACGTGTAATATTTTATCAACTCTCTACCCTAGCACGGCTCCTAATGCGTAGTCAGATGCATCGCACATCACTTCGAAAGATAGACTCCAGTCGGGGGGACAAATGATGGGTGCAGAAGTGAGCTCAGATTTTAGACGCTCAAATGTCGTTACACAGTCAGCATTAAAATTGAAAGGACTATCTTTAGCCAGAAGATTGGACAGAGGTCGAGCGATTTGAGAGAAGTCCTTGATGAATCACCTATAAAAGCCTCCGTGTCCCAAAAAGAACCGGATGTCACGCATGGATTTATGAATGGGCAAGGTCAAAATGATATCGATTTTTGCTTTGTCGACCTCAATACCCTGATGAGAAATGACATAACCCAGAATTATGCCCTTCTTCACCATGAAGTGACATTTCTCCCAATTGAGGACAAGTCGCTTGTCTTGACACCGTTGAAGTACGAGACCTAAATGGGTGAGATAGTCATCGAAGGATGGCCCAAAGACTGAGAAGTCGTCCATAAAGACTTCGAGGAATCTCTCTACCATGTCAGAGAATATACTCATCATACACCGTTGAAAGGTCGCGGGTGCATTACAGAGGCCAAAGGGCATGCGCTTGTAGGCAAAAGTGTTGAAGGGACATGTGAAAGTTCTCTTCTCATGGTCCTCAGGGGCTATGGGTATTTGATTGTACCCTGAGTAACCATCAAGGAAGCAGTAGTAGGAGTGACCTGCTAGTCTCTCCAACATTTGGTCAATGAATGGTAAAGGAAAGTGGTCCTTCCAAGTGTTGGTGTGAGTCGTCTGTAATCAATGCAGACTCTCCATCCTTTCTTGAGGCGTTGGGTGACCATTTCCTTATTCCCATTTTCCACCACTATGAATCTTGCCTTTTGGGTATGACATGAATAGGATTCACCCATTTGCTATTCGAGATGGGGTAGATGATACCCGCATCTTAGAGTTTAAGGACCTCGTCCCGGACAACTTCCTTTAAGACGGGGTTCAACCTCCTCTGGTGTTCTCAAAAGGTTTTGGATTCATCCTCGAGATAGATGTGATGTTGGCACACCGAGGGATCTATGCCATGAATATCATCTATAGTCCACTCTATCGCAGATTTGTTATTGTTGAGCAATTTGAGAAGTTGTTCTCTTTCCGATTCTGACAAAGCAGAAGCAATGATGACAGGCTAGGTTTCTTTAGGACCAAGATAGGCATAGGTTAGATCCGTAGGAAAGATTTTGAGCTCCAATGTCAGAGCAGGTGGTTCAGAGGAGTGTGTTAAAGAAGACACAGAGAGAAGAGGTTTGACCGCAGTAGGTAAAGGGAGGATGGGTGCTCTGGCCATGGTTATCAGAGGCTCAAACTCGATAAGTGGAGCAGGGATATCGATCAGTGGAGCAGTCTCCAAAAGATCATTGAGATCAGAAATGGCTTGACTCTATTTCAAAGTCAGCCCCAAAGTGTTCTAGATACTACTTAAGAATATCTTCGGTGGAGTCCGGGATTAGACTCTCAACGGCACACATTTCATCGGCTCGACTTTAAGGTTACCGAAGGCAATGGACATGTTTCCATCCCTGCACCCTATGCGTGCATTTGTGGTGGCAAGGAATGGGCGTCCTAAGATGACCGGAATGCGGTTATCCTGACATGGCTCCATGTCAAGAATGATAAAGTCCATAGGATAATAAAAGTCAGCGACTTTCACTAGGACATCTTCAATGATTCCTCTTGGAATCCTGATGACTGATCAGCAAGTTTCAAAGTGACATTCGTAGGCTTCATATCTTTCAGTCCTAACTGCTGATATACCGAGAACGGTATGAGATTGACGCTAGCCCCTAAATCTAACAAGACAATGCAGCTAAAGTTGTCTCCAATTTCACATTGGACAGTTGGGCTACCTGGATCTTTATGTTTGGTCACATTGTTGCATTGAATGAACGCGGTAGCTTTCTTAGCCAAGAAGGCATCTTTGGGTACATGCGTACGCCGCTTGACACTGCACAAGTCCTTGAAGAATTTGGCATAAGAGGGGATTTGCTTGATAGCAGATCCCGCTTATCTTAGACAATTCTGTCCGAAAATGGAGGCTTTAATCGACAGATTGGCTTGACTTTAGCCTGAGATGTCTGCACAGGGATATCTGATTTGGGTATAGAGGTAGAGACAGCAGAGGGGGATTTGGAATTGGGTTCCTCTGTGCTAATGATGGGTGCTTGAGATGGCACCGAAAGTGGTTGGACTCCCATGTCCACAGTTTTTCCTAAGCGTAGGGTGGTGACAGCTTGTACCTCACCCTGATAGTTCTCATTCTGGTTCTGGGATTGGGAACCTATCTCATACACTACCCCCTTGGCATTCCCTTTAGGGTTTGCGATGGGTTGGCTAGGGAAGATGCCTTTAGCTTTCTCAGCTTCTAAGTTTCCTAAGCGTTGCTCGAGGCGTTGCATGGATTGCTGTTGCTGAGTGATGAATTAGGCAAGAAGGTTCTCTATGCCAGGTAGGAGGTTGAGGTGCAGCTAGGGAAAGCTGAGGCACCAATTCTCTATTAGAGCTTAGAGGGGCATTATAAGTGTATGGTGGGGATGAAGCTGGAATAAGTTGTTGAGTCTGAAAGTTTTGAGGGGCTCTTTGTTGACTCTGAAAGGTATTCTATTGGCCAGAATACTAACCCTGCTGGAATTGTTGGTTCTGATTGGATTGGTATGGACCCTGCTGGTATTGACCCTGATTGTATTGCCTATTAGGTTGATTAAACCAGGAGGATACATGCCTTGAGGTTGGCGTTACTGTTCAGCAGGTTGTTGCCTCTAAGAGAAGTTGGGGTGGTTCTTCGTATCAGGATGATAGGATTGACTATACGAGTTCTGAGTGGGTGGTTTGAAAGTGCTGAAAGCACAGACTTCTTCCTACAAAGGAGGGGCACATCCGTCATTGAGAGGACAACACTCAGTTGTGTGGTAGGGCTGCATACAGAGATTGCAAGAATCCATAGGGTTCTCTTAACCCACATTCATGACTTGAGACGATGGACGGGCAGGTTTCTGGATAGAAATAGTTAAGGCAGAGACAGACTTAGTAAGCTCCTAAATGAGGGATCTCAGCTCAGTATCGACTGTAGCTTCATATCCCTTGGTGGTCCTTTACCGGAGTAGTGCGACTGAACTCGAAGTCAGTTGTCCAATGTTGAGAGTTTTCCCCTAACTCTCCTAAGAATTTGTATGCTTCAGTCGGAGTCCTGTGCATGAACTTGCCCTGGCACATTGATTCTACCATGGTACAGGACTCATTAGTAAGTCCCTTGTAAAAGATGTGGACAAGATTATTCTTTTCGATGCCGTGGTGGAGACACTTTGTCAGATAGTCCTAAAATCTATCCCACGCTTCAAAGAATTTCTCATCGGACTTCTGTTGGAAGTTCTGGATGAGTTGCTTCATTTGGTTGGTCCGAGTCATGGGGTAGAATTTGGACATGAATTGGTCCACTAACTCTTTCCAACTACTAATTGAGTCAGCGGGCAAGGAGTAGAGCCAATCTGTGGCTCGATCTTTCAGCGAGAATGGAATGAATCGCAGACGCACATTGTCATCATCAAGGTTTTGGTTCTTGAAAGCAAGATAACATGTTGGAATTCCCTAATATGGGAATACGGGTCTTCTCTTGGGAGACCTCGAAAGGGCGGGCAGTATTTGGATCGTCTACGGCCTAATCTCAAACTGCACAGCCGTAGTAGGTGGAAGAACGATGAAGGTGGGCGAATTAGCATAGATGGACGCAAACGTCTCGATAAGAGGTCGTTCGTCTGCCATTACTACAAATGTAGTTGTACTGGGAGAAGCGGGTGGGGAAAGAGATAGAGAATGAGTCAGTGAATAATCCACGGGAAATGATTCTCAAATCGAATCAATCGTTTGTTCAGACGAGTCCAAACGGGCATACACTGGAAAAGCAAGCCCTAGACTTGGCAAAAAGTTACCTCAAGGAGACAATGGAGTAGTGGTCCTAAATAATGCACATAGAGCAGGCAAGATAATCCTATGTCTAAAATAAATCAGGATAAATTTGATGATTTATCTTGTTAGTTTGTGAAGTATGGTAGATTATGACAGTGGGCGAACCACTGGTTTATCCTTTTAACCGCCGGACTAACTTTTTTGCTCTTTGGTTCTCACTAGGATACACTCTTCAAATCAAATGCTCAGTACTAACTCAAATTGATCACAAGATAATCCGAAGCCTAGACAGATGTGCGGCACATTAGCTGACTTAAATACGTCCCAGACTTATCAGATTTGCCAAGCAATGGAGATGAGTGTTCCTTTAGTATAAGCTAGGGTTGGTTTGTGTTCCTAACCCAACAAATAGCAAACCAATCCAAGAACTAGGGATGCCACTAGCGAGCTCGGTATACTTGAGTAGTAGGGACCTATGGGTGTGTTAGACAACAGGGAATTCGACCTGGGATGGATGGAAAGACTTCGTGGAGAGGTGTCCTAGAACACAGATCTAGCTTGGCTGTAATACCCTGAACTTTCGTTCTAGGGTATTATGGTAAATTCACCTAATAATGCAAACTTGAAACTTTTTCAAACTCTTATTATTATTTTTATTGTTTAATATCATGTATGAGTATGTGTATTTAATTTGATTTCATTCTGACAACTTTGAAAAACCTACTATTTTTGAAATTCGTTCTTTAGGGCAAAATTCCTGCTAAGAATAATGAACTATAACTTGCAGGGGACTTTTTCTTTCCGCAGCTAACATTCTAGAACTTTTATAAAAAAATTGTTTTGTGGGCCTGAGACACAAAAAATATTCCTATTTTATCTTTACCAACTTACCTGTGAAATTTGGAACCTTTCTTGAGACATGAAAACCCTAGCGGGAGATTTCGGGAGATTTTGACAAAAATAGTATTTTCGTAATTTTTGAACTTTCCTACCATTCTTATATTTTTTAAATAATATTTAATTATATTTTATTTATTTAATAAGAGTGTGGGACCCACGAATCACTTTCGGGTCATTTCGATGTCACTTGACACTTTTTCGGTGCTTTGAACGTTTTTTATGATTTTTATGTATTTAGACTACTTTTATGTGATTTGTGTGTGTGACATGTGTCAATACCTTCTTGTATAGACTTTTAAATTATATAATATAATTTGATTGAATTAATTTATAATTATTTGTGTTATGATTGTTGGGTGGGCCTGTATGGCCAATCTAGATACTTTTTGGGCTTAATAATATTCTTAAATAAAGCCTATTGATGTATATGGGCCTTGGGCCCATTCCTAACTCATTAATAGTGTAAAATATAAGTTTTTGAGGGTTGAAAAAGTCATCCCTTTGCTAGTTACGAATTTCAACAAAATAGAAACCCTAATCCTTCCCTAAACTTATTTATGAAAAATCATAAAGCTTTAGAAGCTTTCACAAACCCAACTCCATTGAAGAATAGAGAAAGCTCCATTAAATCTTCATCCGGGCACCGATCGCACTCGAGCAAGAAGGGAGAATTGATGGGGACTCCGATTAGAAGAACAACTCCGAGGAGAGGACGATCTGACGACTTTCAAATTTGAAGGAACTTTTGATTTTCATTAAAGTTCAAGAAACCTTAAGGTAAGTGCGCTTGATCCATCCTATACTTGTTTTTCTTCAAGATTTTATTTCTCTTTCATTAGATAATAGTTGATACTCATTATAAATTAATTTCAACAATATTTACTTTATTCTTATTGGGTTGATCTTTATTTTGGGCCACCATGATGGGTTTGCCCATAGTCTATTTTGTACCTATAACGGATGACTATGTTCTTTATCATTTTCGTTATATTTTTATAATTTAAATATTTTTATAATTATTTTTTCTAAATACCTCTTTGAATCTATTTTCCAAAACCGTCTAGTTTGTATTTTTCTGATTTGTATTGATTAAGTTATGATTTTTCTAAGTTGTTTGACTTTACCAAAAAACTCAGAATTTCAGATTTTACACGGTCCGATTCACTTGGGATTTCGATCTATATTTTTAATCTAAATATTTTTTTAATTATTTTTCATGAATACCTTTATCAATCTAGTTTCTAGATTTGAGTTTATATTTTTCTAATTTGTATTGATTAAGTTATGATTTTTCAAACGTGCTGGACTTTTCTGTAAAGCCCAGAATTTCAGATTTTATACGGTCTACTTCACTTGAGATTTTGATCTATATTTTTAACCTAAATATTTTTTTTATTATTTTTCACAGATACCTCTATCAATCTAGTTTCTAGAACCTTTGAGTTTGTATTTTTTTGATTTGTATTAATTAAGTTATGATTTTTTAAATGTGCTAGACTTTTCTATAAAACCCAGAATCCCAGATTCTGTCCGACCCACTTCATTAAGGGTTTCGACCCATATTTTGAATCTAAATATTTTTCTATTTCTTTTTCCTAAATACCTCCTTAAATCTAGTTTCTATAATATTTGAGTTTGTATTTTTCTGATTTGTATTGATTAAGTTATGATTTTTCAAATGTGCGGGACTTTTCTGTATCCCGGATTCTATCCGGCCCAATTAATTAAGAGTTTTGACCTATATTTTGAATCTGAATATTTTTCTATTTATTTTTTCTAAAAATCTCTATTAATCTAGTTTTTAAATCCATTGAATTTATATTTTTCTAATTCATATTTATTTAGTTATGATTTTTATAATGCAGTATATTTTTTGTAAAAAACCTATTAATTGTTCGTGGTTCGGTCATGATTATTAACTATTAAGGTTTTAACCTTGTTGTTTGACTAAACCCTAGATGGTTTGACCTATACCTGTATGCATGGGGATCCCACCCATGTGTCTTGGATCTCTCATAGGGTTCGGCCAAGTGTCTTGGATCCCTCTTTAGGGTTCGACTTTGTGTCATGGATCCCTCATAGAGTTCGGCCATTGTGTGTTGGATTCTCTTGCGATTTTCACTTATATTATTCATCGATGTTGATTGTGATATTTGGTCATGTCTTATTGACTATTATGCCTAGATGGTTTGACCTATACTTGTATGCATGGGGATCCCACCCATGTGTCTTGGATCCCTCATAGGGTTCGACCAAGTGTCTTGGATCCCTCTTTAGGGTTCGACCTTGTGTCATGGATCCCTCATAGGGTTCGGCCATGGTGTGTTGGATTGCCTTGTGATTTCCACTTATATTGTTCATCCGTGCTGATCGTGACCTTCGGTGTTTATTTCATGTTATTCATGTTTAACTCTAATTCGTTCCCATGTTATCACTTTTAATGATCATGTGTTTATTTTATATTCTTATTTAAATGTTAAATACATGTGTGCATATGCAATGTAACCCTAGTACCATCTTGTTATCATACTATGATCATCACGTCATTTCATATAAGGGGTGCATAAGGGAACGGGGTTGAAGTATATTATATACGTTTATATTGGTTTTATCAATTAATCAGGGTTTGGTACCCTAGAGTGAAAGGCCCCAGACGTTATTATATCCTACAGATGGGTCGATGAGACCGCTCCCAGTGCGGGAAGGAGATGGAGACCCTATGTGGTTATGGGTACTAGTTGCATTGGCATCCCTTACTCATCTGCATTCATCCTCATATTCATGACATCCTTATTATACGATTGAGATGCATACCTTGATTAAAAAACTTGTATAGTATGATATCATACCATGCACACTGTTGTATTACTGGGCCTCGGCTCACGGTGCTACACCGATACCATTTTCAGATTTTGAGGAGTCGAGTACGTGAGATGATTTTGAGACGAAAGACTCCGGTGCATTCGAAGAGATCGGCGAGGATTTGGGAGTCGATCCCACACTTTAGAAAGTTGTATTTGATTATTTTATAACATTATTTATTTATTTTCACGGGCATGTAAGCTTTTTTTTGAGAGCATGTTCTCACTTCCATCTCTCCACATTTAGTTGATTGATTGAATTATTTGAATTATGAATTATTTGAATTATTTGTTTCCTACATCTAGACTCTTTTTTTTACTTAGTCGGTTTTCGAATGAACCTTAGTAGTCTAATTGACCTAATTGGACCACTAGGGGACATTCATGGATCACCTCTGGGTTCGGGTACGGGTCGATCCATAGATTTTTGGGTCGTATCTGGGTATCCGGATTTGGGGCGTGACATTGGCCCTAACTCTTGATTCTTTTTATTAGAGTGGATCTTGGGGATCAAGCTCAACTGGAGTGAAGAGGTGGGTGATGAAATCCCACCAGTTTTAAAAGGAGCTGGGTCTGATCAATTAGGGTTCATTAATTAGCAGCCACATCCACGCAGTGTGAATAAGTTTATACAAAAAGCAAATAGACACGCGGCACTATAATGCACCCAATTACACAGTATCGCACCCAAGGCGAGGGAAGGAACTTACCTCACTCTAGCCACGCCACGGGGTCACCTCCGTGGAATAGGGAGAGGTATCCAAATGAGCTTGGGCCGGACTCCACCTCTTTGAGCTTTCGCTCTCTACCCACACACGAACCGTGTTCCTACACGCAATGATTAGATCAATGGTCTAGGGATGGGGAATTGCTTGGAAGAAACTTGTCTTTTTAGGGTTGCACACAACACACAATGAATTTTTTTGGCAAGTACTGAGTTTATTTCCAAATTAGGGTTTGGCAAAGTGGGCCGTATACCTAGCTCAGTATGACATACGCTATGAACCACGTACTTCCGAGAAAGACCACGCCCTGGCAATCTTCCTCGCAGATTTTCTGGTCCACGATACGCCAACACCCAGAGACAGAGACACAGATGTTTTACCACTCCCAGAGGTTTCAGCTACTCTGAGAAACCAGGGAGGATGGAAGTTGTTCACCGACGGATCGACAAACGACAGAGATTTAAGGGTCGGGATAGTGCTAATATCCCCAGAGAACCTACACCTGGAAAAGACGATCAAGCTTGGATTCAAAGCCTCAAACAATGAGGCCGAATACAAAGCCGTGGTGGCCGGACTGACCCGAGCCTGCGACCTCAACATAGCCGATCTAGACGTCTATAGCGACTCCCAGCTCATGGTAAGTCAATACGGTGGAACTTTCCAGACAAGGGACGACAGAATAGGAGCATACCTGGCGGTCGTAAAGGACCTGTCCAGGCAGTTCGAGAGGGTCAACTTTCACCAATTGCCACGCCACGAAAATTGACATGCAGATTCCCTAGCATACATGTCCATTATGATAGATGGAACCTTCTCAAGGAAGATATCAGTGGAATATCAAGAGCAACCCAGTAATCGTCCCTTCGAGAACCCAATGGTACCAGATGATGGGCAGGCAAACAAGGGTCGTAAAGTCGCCCGCTTTGGCCAAATAATCAACGACGACCAGACGGCCACTGACTACCAGGCGGCCACTGACGAGCAGACGGCCTGGAGTAGGCAGATGGTGCAATACCAACAGGCGGCCACTGACGACCAAACGGCCAGGAGTTGGCAGGAGGCGCAATACCTGCAGGCGGCCACTGACGACCAGACGGCCAGGAGTCGGCGGGTGGCGCAATACCAGCAAGCGACCACTAACCGACAAGCGACCATTTACCAGGCGACATCTGAAAGCCAACAACAGGACACTGGGGCAACCACAGCTGGGTCGATGAATTACGCTCGTATCTGTCTACTTCACAGCTTCCTAGCGAGAAATCTAGGGCCCGAAAGATACAACGAGTTGCTAGGAGTTATACTCTGATAGGTCAAGACCTATATAGGAAGTCTACTTTGGGCCCCCTCTTGAGGTGTATCACTCCAAGCGAAGCAGAAGGCATAATGCAAGAAATCCACGCCGGCGAAAGCGGAAACCACTCGGGGGTGAGGACCCTCGCCCACATGGCTATTTCTCAGGGCTACTTTTGGTCGTATATGTAGAAAGACGTCAAGATGTTCATATGAAAGTGTGCCAACTGCCAGAAGCATTCTCCCATTTTGAAATCCCCCGCAGAAGAAATGTATCTGGTATTCAACCCTTGGCCATTCGTCAAATGGGGCCTCGACATAATAGGACCATTTCCTAGAGCTCCCAGTGAAAGTAGAGTTTTTCTGTGTCGTCGAATCAGAAACCCTAATCTCAACACATTTGTAAATTAATCCGGTTCATAATTCCTGTAAAAAATAAGTTGTACAGGGCTTCGTGTCGGATGTTGATCCGCACTTAGGATTAGTCGGATTAGAGCATTATCAGAACAATATGACAGAAAATTGCTAGAAATGATGAGGAGGTGAGAATGATGATTACGAGAGTTAAAATAAGATTTTTTTTTTAGAGAGAGAATCTATCAACTAATAAGTAGCAAAATTACAAAAGAAGAATAACTAAATCCATTAACTTTCATTAATTCCAATAAACTCTATTACATTTAAGAGAACTTAACAAATGCATAAAAACTATCTAGAAAGCTTTTTTATAAAAAGATATTTAAGATAGATAGAGAGAGAGATCTAAAATTCTAGAGAGAGAAAGATAATTTAAAGATAGAGAATAAAGTGAAGCTAGAGAGAAGATAAATGGTTAAAGAGAGAAAAGAGGGGACCTTACCTATTTGGTGGACTAGTTTGCTGTGGTACACGCTGTGCACAAAGGAGAAAGTGACAATGCCATGAGGAGCAGTGCCTAGAGAAGGCAGCAACGGTGGTTGGTGGTGGCACACAACCTGCAACTGATTGTTGCAAGCTTGGAGAAGGGATGCGAGCAAGGAGGATGTGCACACTGGTGTTGCAGCAAGGCGTGGTGGAGGTGCTACCCGTCAAGATGATGAATAAGGGCGGTGAAGATGGAGTAGATCTGGCCGTGGATGAGGAGGGATTGGCAGGTCATTGTGAGCGTGTAAACGGTGGGAGCTAAAGATGTATTGCATGAAGATGCTGTTGCAACTTGCAGGCGGGGTACCTAACGGCTTGGCGGTTGGAGGAGCAGGCGGTAATGGAGGAGAAGGATGGTGGTGCACCATGGATAACCAGCAAGTATGGGCGATCTCCTCTTCTCTTCTCTTTTGTTTTTTTTTTTGTTTGCTGTCTTGGGCAAGTGAGAGAGAAAGAGAGGGCAAGATGGGAGAGTGAGAGAAGACGTCGAAGGCCAGAAGTTGCAGGTTTCACCGGAGTTGCGAACCTGCAACTCCGGAAGAACCGATGGTGGTTGTGCTGCCTTAAAACCTTGAAGAAGCAAGGTTAATGGCTATGGAAGGGAGCAACGAGTTGGTTCCACGGTGGTTGCAGGTGGGGATGGAGCCCGTGAGTAAATCATGTTGATTTTAACAGCAAGAAGGAAATCCTGCCAGTGTTAATAGCACAAGCCGACAGTTGCAGACTTGGGCAGTGACTGCTGGTGCTTTGAGACAGAGCATTGCTGAACGGTGAAGTTGCAGGAGGTGGAGGATGTGGCGTTGTTCCTGTTGTCTGGAGAAGAAGAAGTTGTAGTTTGCCGGAGTTCTGCAACTCCGGTGGAAGAGAAGGGAAGAGGAAGGGAAGAGATGGAGGCGTTAGGGTTTTTAGGATGTGAAAGAGAAGTCAAGAAAGAGAGAGAGATTGGAAGAGATGGGGGAGGAAACCTTCTCCTTTCCTTCTTCTCCTTTATATTAGGGGTTGATGTTAGGGTTTAGTGGGTTGAGAGAGAGGGGCGTGGATGGTGGCCATCTTCATTCTTATATGTTGGACGTCGAGCAACCGTTCATCATGGCTGCTAGCTCTAAATCAACTCCTTTTGTCAGGTTAACTTTCCTTCTTTCATTTCCCTTGAATATTTCCTCCCCAAAAAACCGTCAATCCCCTTCCATAGCACAACCTTACCACCACGTCTTTGCATTATTGAAACACTTGTTATCTTTTGATTTTGAAAATCAAATCCTTACTTTTGTAAAACATTCATTTTCAAGGAAATGGAGCCACCGACCATCTTTGGTTACCAAAACTATCTCTTTGCGATATTGAGAATTTTCCTTTTGAGTCAACATCCCCTTTGCCTTCAACAAGCTGCGTTGATGATGCGGATAACATGCACCCAATATATCCTATGTTTTGGCTTCAACTTCTTCTAGGATCCAACGGTTAAGAACTTGATCATCTTCGATTCTTTGAGTTGTTCATGGCATCCCATCTGTAGGATCACAGGTGTCGCCTCTAGGGATGCGATCATGGCGATATATGCCTCATGACTCGTATTGTAAGTCCCATGATGATTCGAAATCGAGTGATCATGTTTGGTCCCTTGCCCAGAACTCGTGTGATATAATGGCCCAATATGCATGTTGGCCCATTCTTGCAAATCACACCCGTCCATTAACTCGAGATCAACCTTCATTCTTTGTAATCGGACCTTTGATTTCTTGATCAAATGGTTCACTTCCTTGATAGCATCATGTTCTCATTTGGACTAACACCCAGCCATGTAGAAATCATTGTGGTGCTATTTATCTTGGTTCACTGATCAGTCGGCTCATTGGTTCCTTGTCTGGCTCTGTTATCCTCTAGCCCGGCATGTACTTGGCCTATATTTTCCTATCATAACTTGTTAGCTCTTTAAGTGGGCTTCTGTGATCGCTCATGGGCCCACAATCCTTAAAATTCTCCAATCGGGTTTCCTGCGACAAAAGAAGCGCATAATGAGACTTAATCAGAACGGCTTTATATCTAGACTTCCGAAAATGTGTTTAATGCATGCAAATATATTATTTCGTCCAGAAAATTGTGTTCTACGCAACAAAAGAGACTATTACGTAGAAAAGTGGATAAATAGAGCAGTTTTACGTAGGAGAGTGCGATAACGCTAGAAGAATAGTTGCTTTTGAGGCTGTCCCACTGGTGCAAGTTCATGCCTCTCACGTCAGACGATTTCTATGGGAGAACATCGTGTGTAGATTCGGAGTGCCCCAGAGATCGTAACTGACAACGGGAGTCAATTTGACGGTACCGAGATCAAAGTGCTTTGTCAGGCCTTGAACATTAAGAAGAGCTTGTCCACCCCAAGATTCCCCCAGAGTAATGGGCTCGTCGAGGCAGCAAACAAGACTATCATCGACTACTTGAAGAAGAGGTTGGAGCAGGCCAAAAGAAGATGGGTGGAAGAGCTTCCCGGGGTCCTTTGGGCTTACAGATCCACACCCCGACGGACTACTAGGGAGTCACCTTTCTTCTTACCTTATGGTGCTGAGGCAGTAATCCCCACTGAGGCATTGATTCCAACATCCAAATCTAAGGCCGTGGAGTCGGGCAATAACGACGAGATTTTGGCCCGTGATAAGGACTTATTGGAGGAATGGCGGGAGCAAGCTGTGTTAAAACTCATAGACTACCAGAAAAGGATCAAGAGGTCCTTCGACAGGCGAGTCAAAAGACGAACCTTCAAGCCTGAGGACCTTGTGCTTAGAAAGGTATTCGACAACACAAATGAGGCTAGAAGCAGAAAATTGGGAGCAAATTAGGAAAGCCCCTACATCGTGGATCACATTGGACAACAAGGAGCGTACTTCTTAAAAACCAGTGAAGGGGATGTACTAGAAAGGCCTTGGAATGCCTTCAATTTATACATCTTTTATCAAAGAAATACGATCTCATTCAGTCTCAAAAATAATTTAGCTATCAAACCACCACTCAGAAAAGTCCCATCTATGGGCCGGGATTCCTGACAGCCTGCAGGATACCCCGCCAAAAGTGAGTCCTCTCAGAAAGCCGATGTGTCCTTACATCGAGGACAATAATAACCCTGATGCGCAGAACATCGAACAGATCAGATTCGTAGTCAACCTCTCAGAAGGCCGATGCGTCCAACTGCTGATTAGTACGCTGACCCCGACGGGAGGAATATTGCTCAACAATAGCCCCAACCAGTGGAAAAAGGCATTTCGACGGGCAAAGAAATGACCTTACACTCAGAAAAGTCCCATCGATGGGCCGGGATTCCTAACAGACTGCAGGATACCCCGTCAAAAGAAAGTCCTCTCAGAAGGCCAATGTGTCCTTACATCGAGGGTTATAATGACCCTGATGCACAGAACATCGAACAGATCAAATTCGCAGTTATCCTCTCAGAAGGCCGATGCGTCCAACCACCGATCAGTACGCTGACCCCAGCGGGAGGAATATTGCTCAACAATAGTCCCAACCAGTGGGAAAAGGCATTTCGACGGGCCAAGAAATGACCTTACACTCAGTAAAGTCCCATCAGTGGGTCAGGATTCCTGACAGCCCGCAGGATACCCCGTCAATAGTAAGTCCTCTCAGAAGGCCGACGTGTCCTTACATCGAGGGTCATAATGACCCCAATGCATGGAACGTCAAACAGATTAGATTTGCAGTCAGCCTCTCAGAAGGCCGATGCATCCGACCGTCGATCAGTACGCTGACCACGGCGGGAGGAACATTACTCAGTAAAAGTCCCAACCTGTGTGAAGAGACACCTCAAACAGGTCAAAAAGTGACCTAGCACTCACCTGTTATGCCGTCTGCCCGTCAGACAGCTACAGAATAGTTGTGTCGTCTGCTCACAAGATGGCCCCAGAACAGTTGTGACGTCTACTCTCGAGATGGCCCTTGAACAATTGTGGCGTCTGCTCGCAAGATGACCCTAGAACATTTGTGCCATCTGCTTGCAAGATGACCCCAGAACGGTTGTGTCGTATGCTCGCAAGATGGTCCCAGAACAGTTGTCCCGTCTGCTCGCAAGATAGTCCCAGAACGGTTATGCTGTCTGCTCATAAGATGGTCCCAGAACAGTTGTCCCGTCTGCTCGCAAGATAGTCCCAGAACGGTTGTGCTGTCTGCTCGCAAGATGGCCCTAGAACAGTTGTGACGTCTGTCCACCAGACAACTCCAGAATAGTTGTGCCATTTGCCCGCCAGACGGCCCCAGGACAGTTGTGCCATCTCCCCACCAGACGGTTTCAGAGCATCTATGCCATCTGCTCATCAGACGACTTCACACCAATTGAGCCGTTTGCTCAGTAGGAGGCTCCACCACCACCAGATCGTCTGCCTGCTTATTATCATACCAAACTCGTAGCCTAACAAAAATAGTTAAGCCAAAATCTCCGTTCATTACAAAAAGCGTCATATGGCATCTACAGGAGTAAACAAAGAAAAACTAAACACAAAA
Source organism: Euptelea pleiosperma (assembly GCA_035048495.1). Taxonomy (NCBI): domain Eukaryota; kingdom Viridiplantae; phylum Streptophyta; class Magnoliopsida; order Ranunculales; family Eupteleaceae; genus Euptelea; species Euptelea pleiosperma. The sequence goes on along the minus strand of CM068553.1, from coordinate 28,274,751 downwards.
GGGGGATAGAAAGATTCAAGACTCCCCCGAAGGATCATATTCGGGAGATGTAGCATCAACTGCAGCCATGGTGACATCATAGCCGATCTGATAGCCAGAGTGATAGGCCGCATCCTGACGCACCAACAACTCGGCCTTGACAGCCTTCACCTCAACTTCTAGCTTCTCAATGAGGACTTGGCACTCACTCGACGAAGATTGGGCTTCCGCCACCTGAGCTTGAGTTGTTGAGATATCTGCGGAAAGGCGGTCACACTGCTTCTCAAGATCAGGATGGGCCAAGTCTGCCGCTACCTGGGACTCCTTGGCCTCCACAAGCTCAGCCTTCACCTTGGCAAGGACATCCTCAGCCTTCCTCTTCCCCTCGTGCTCCTCAACTAGTTGGGAACAATTCAGGTTGAGGTTGTAGGCCGCATTCCTCTCCTTCTCCAGAGCCTCTACCAGCTCGCCCTCCAACCTCGCGACCTCCTTGTCACCCGACTCAACCTAAGCAGAAAGCTTCCCTTCGCGCTCTAGGGCCAAGTGGAGCTGGTTGCGAAGATCGTCTGTGAGATCGCGCAGCCCCAGAAATGCAACAATGCTCTGCAAAGCACACCGCAGAGTCGGTTAGAGCAACACAAACCCAAGAAGAAATCCACAAAGAAGAGACAAAGGTTACCTCAGTGATCCCCTGGCTGACGCCGTCATAGGCTGCAAATGGGTCCGAGGGCATAGCGTAACGGAGTCGGTCCCAGGGCAAACAGAGCTGCTCGATCATGTGCACCGCCACGTCAGGATCCGTTGTGGAGCACTTCCCGGTGATCGGAATGCTGCCAGGCATGTAGCCAAAGGACACCGTGAATGGGCCTACTGGAAAGACAGGCCTAGATGAAGGAACCGTCCCCGATTGGGTCTCAAAATGCTCAAAATGAACGTTGTAGGGCTCGTTCGTGAAGATCTCCTCAGTCGGAGGCAGGGTCTCCCCAAAAATAGTAGATGAGGCAAGGGGAGGAGCCATCCCCGTAGAAGAACCCATGGCCGCCATTTAACCAGTTGACGGTAAGCCTTCAGACGCCTAACGAGTTGGCGGTATACCACCAGACGGCTGCTCGCCCGTCTGTTCATCCCGACCTCCCGCCTGGTCGCTCGGTGGGAGAACGCCTTTGGCAACACGAGTCACTTGGAAGGAGGTGCCCGTGACCTCCTTCGGCTGAAAGACAAGAGGAGGAGGAAGGCCTCCCCTCTTCGACCTGGTCATCTTCCTCTTCTTCATCACCTCGGCTTCCGCCTGAACAGGCGGTTCAGGAGCCATGTCTTCCTTCATGACCACAGGAGGAGGAACCCAATGAATGGGGACAGCCAAAAAACCTCTATCGTCCGCACGAGGGTAAAAGAGCCCAACTGGAACTATGTGCCATGATGAAGATGGCTCCCCTTCTTGCCTGGCAGGATGGATAGGAGTCCTAGCCCAGGGGTCTGAACCGTAATAAATTGGAGTACTACTACCAGGCGGCTGGCCCCCTGGGGACTGACGGTTCGAGTGCTGATCTTGCAGAGAGTGGGTCAGAGGAGAATGACCAGCAGGCAGCTCACCACTAGACGGCTGACTACCAGACGGCTCACCACCAAACAACTGACGACCTGACGGCTCACCACCAGATGGCTGGTCCCTGGAGTGACCACTAGGCGGCTGTTCAGCTAACGACTGGCTGGCAGACGGACGTTCAACCGATGGCAAGCCACCAGAAGGCAGATCACGGAGTCCTGGACTAGCTGGCGGCGTGGCTGGTTTCTCTTCTAGCCACTGCCTCCACTTCAACAAAACAGTATCGTAGAAATGGACGAGGTTGTCTCGTATAGACTTGGACCCTCCTGGTTACTGGGGCTGCAAGCATAGACAACAATAAGAAGTTAATGAAGAGAAGAGAGAGAAGATCTAGAAAGTTAGTGAAGATGGCCTCGGGGCGGGTCATACCCTTGAAGTTAAAATGTGTCAGCACCCTGGAAGAAGATGGGCCACCTCGAGCTGGATCTCCATACTCCCAACCCCCACTCACCGGCAGGGGGTCATCCCCCCAATTCTTGTGAGAGTTGGGCAAACCGTCAACAAACCCCTTCTTACCAGGCCTCATGGCTAAGCTGTAGAACCAGTGTTTGTAACCACTGACTGTCATACTCTTGATGTAATAGACCACGTCTATCTCTGCGACTCAAATCCTCGTCTGGTGGGTGTCATTAAAGAACATAACCCAATCCAGCAGATGATAGAAATTTTGATGCAGTTGGCCGAGAGCCCTATCATAGAAGATCAAGAGCTCACGAACCAGAGGAAGCAGAGGAAAAGTCAACCCTACCTCTAGCTGAGCAGAACAGATACTGATTTGCCATAACTCAGCCACATCTTCACTAAGAGATACCCGTGTTGCACATTGACATAGCTGAGAATAGCGTAGTTGCGAGCTATCTCAGCCACATCTGTGCCCGCCACACCGAGAGATTCAGGTGGACTAAGAGCCACTTTGTCCGCCTCTAATCTCCCAGATGACTGATTCGCGGAACCCCATTCCCTCATGGCTAGGTTCCAATCAACATTCGTGAAGGCAGATGGTTCGTCCCTAGCATCGGAGCAAGCTGGCGACTTGGTATAAGGAAGAGGGGTCACTTGGGGTCAGAGAATAGAAGAGGAAAAGACAAAGTTGAAAATGAATTCTAAAGTGACCCAAATGTGTTTTTATAGTGGGGCCACCTGGAGTTAACAAAAATAAGAATGACGTTAGAGAAACTCTCAGGCTATAACAATAAAGAGGATACAAGCAAATGCTTTCTCATAAAGAGTATTCTATCCAATGGGGTACCTCAGATGGAGACAACCTAGCTACCAATTAGTTGGCAGCAGGCACTCTCCACGATCTCGAAGATAAGTGACAAATCATGCTTCTCCACGATCTCGAAGATAAGTGACAAATCATACTTACCTTGTCCCTTAACCCCGAGAAGGGGCGATGTGGGTACCATAATTTCACCTCTATGGCACGTGGCAGATTCGGGGCACAATAGTCCTTCATTGGATGCTCCGTAGGAGTACAGACCAGCTGGCGGCCTATGACCAGCTGGCGGCTCGTGACTAGCTGGCGGCTCATGACCAGTTGGCGGTTTGTGACCAGCTGGCGGCTCATAACCAGCTGGCGGTTCGTGACCAGAGGGCAGCTCGTGACCAGCTGGCGGCTCGTGACCTAGCGGTTTATGACCAGAGGGCAGCTCGTGACCAACTGGCGGCTCGTGACCAGCTGGCGGCTCCTGAACCGGCTGGCGGCCCAAGATCTCCTGAAGATCCCGAACCACTTGACAACCCATTTCCAGCTGACAGTCTAGACCAACTGGCGACCCGGAACCAGCTGGTAGACCATGATCACCAGACGGTTCTGGATCGTCGGACTGTGCAAATCGACTAGTCGAGCCATACTAGCCAGATATTCGTGGCTCGGGACAAAGACAGGGTTCTAAGGCGGACAAGAACGGTCCAGGCCGGCCCTCCCCTTTTGGGACAAAGAGGGACACTCAGCAAACACAGAAAGGGATCGCTAATAGGAAGCGGGGAGAAATAAAATTGAGCGGGCCACCTCCGGCTCGGCCAAGGAAATGAGACTTGAAAACAAAATAGAGAGAGGAACAAAGACGGGGTCTATAAATAGAGGACCCCTCCCTTACAAAGAGGAGGACCCTTTTTTTTGGCAGAACAATTCCCATTACCAAAGAAGGGAGAAAGAGAATCAAATCAAATTAGAAGAGAGAGAGAGAGAGAGATCAAGGGATGGGAGATTTGAAACTACATTTCCCTTTCCTTGAGAGATAACCTTTATGTGTGTCTTGCCGCAACGGAGCCTTTCCTGACTTGATCGTCGGAGTGTCTTTGGCAGGTACACCACCCACCTTGCTTCGGAGGATGTGATCGAGGAGCAAGAGCGGATCTGGAGTTGCAGCAGGCGAAAGGATGGAGTCTTAAAGACGGAGAAGGCTTTCTACAGCTACTTTCTCGTTGGCAACCGACTTTAGCCTTGCATATGCGATTTTTCTAGAGTCAGACATCTTTTGCTTGAGATTTGTAGACCTGTTTGGAGTGTGAAGAGGTTTTATGTACCAAAAGAAAATATTCTATTAATAAAAAGTATCTATTGACTTTGAGGGTGGGAGGGTGAGATTATAGTTTTGTCCCCGTAGTGCACTTTCGTACGAACATCTTTGCGTCCTTCTACATGTATGGCCAAAAGTAGCCCTGGGAGATAGCCTTGTGGGCGAGGGTCATCGCCCCCGAGTTGTTTCCGCACTCGCCTGCATGGATTTCTTGCATAATGCCTTTGCCTCGCTTGGAGTGACACACCTCAAGAGGGGACCCAGAGCAGACTTCCTATATAGGTCTTGACCTATCGGAGTGTACCTCCCAGCAACTCGTTGTATCTTTCGGGCCCTAGATCTCTCGCTAGGAAGCTGTGAAGTAGACAGGTACAAGCGTAATTCATCAACCCAGCTGGGGTCGCCCCCAGTGTCTAGCTGCTGGCTTTCGACTGCCAGCTGGTAAATGGTCGCATGCCGGCTATCGACCGTCTGCTGGTATTGCGTCACCTGCCGGCTCCTGGCCGTCTGCTGGTATTGCGCCCTCTGCTGGCTTCCGGCAGTCTATTGGTCAGTGGCCGTCTGCTGGTTGTTGCTTATTCGGCCAACGCTGGTGACTTCATGACCCTTTTCTGCTTGCCCATCATCTGGTACCCTTAGATCCTCTAAGGGACGAATGCTAGGTTGTTCTTGATATTCCACTGATATCTTCCTTGAAAAGGTTCCGCCTATTATAGTGGACAGATATGATAAGGAATCTGCGTGTCGATTTTCATGGCGTGGCAATTGGTGAAGGCTGATTCTCTCGAACTGCCTGGCCAGGTCCTTCACTCCCGCCAGGTACGCTCCCATTCTGTCGTCCCTTGTCTGGAAAGTCCCACTGTATTGACTGACTATGAGCTGGGAGTCGCTATAGACTTCTAGATCGGCTATGTTGAGGTCGCGTGCTAGGTTCAGTCCAGCAACCACGGCTTCGTATTCGGCCTCATTGTTTGAGGCTTTGAATCAAAGCTTGATTGCCTTCTCCAAGTCTAGGTTCTCTAGGGATATTAGCACTATCCCGACCCCCGAATCTCTGTCATTTGCCGATCCGTTGGTGAACAACTTCCATCCTCCCTGGTTTCTCAAAGCAGTTGGAACCCTTGGTAGTGGTAAAACATCCGTGTCCCCATCTCCTGGAGTCGCCGTATTGTGGACCAGAAAATCTGCGAGGAATCCAGCCAGGGAATGGGCTTTCTCAGAAGTGCGCGGTTCATAGCGTATGTTGTATTGGGCTAGGTATGTGGCAATTTATATTAACTGAGAAATAACAACAAAATAGAGCACCCAAAATGAAGAATTCTAGCTAGTGGTTGATCTAAAACAGAATCTGTAAAGAGAGATCAGATGAACTTATTGGTTAAAGGAAGGCTACGACACGCATTGTAAGCGATGTCCTAAAGCAGATTTCATCGCTGCCTTTGTAGTGTTGCTAACAGTTGGTTGACAACTGCTCCTAAGATTCAACAGCCTACTCTAGGTAGGGCACTCCTCAACTTCAGTTATACGAACTACCAGTGGTATTCACCCTCAAAAGAAACGAATGAAAATAGAAGAAGCAGAAAGAGAAGAGATAGTAGATTCTATAATCAGAGAAGAGATAGTAGATTCTATAATCGTAGAACTCGTGTCTAAGTGTCCCAAGCCCAAGGACCACATATCAACCTAACTCGGCTCGGCACATGTCCGCAGATGTGTGTTTGTGTTTTACATTTGGTTTGCATAGTTGTGCCCCATAGACACAAATTTGGGGATACCCGAGGGCTGCACCCTTGGTTCCCAATCTCCTCATATATATAAGTAGATTCAAGAATCCTCACAAGCAATGTGGGATTAAAGGTTTGAAGAAAGGGTTGGGCAGAGTTACTGCCCTAAAATGACAGGATCCAGTTACAGGACACAATATGAGCCACGTGGCACACTCTTAGAAGACTCTGACCGTATGGATGTTTGGACAATACCTAGATGGACCTACAAACTAAAAATCAGCCTGATTAGTGATTTCTAGGTGTTGGATCTTTGTACCTCAAATACTGCTCAAATTTCCACAGTTGCGATTAACCAATGAAAATAAGTCCAATCCAACGCATATAAATCACTAATCAGACTGATTTTTGGTTTGTAGGTCCACTTAGGGATTGGCCAAACATCCATACGGTCAGAGTCCTCTAAGAGCGTGCCATGTGGCTCATATTGTGTCCTGTAACCGGAGCCTAAGCTTTGAAGAAAAAGCACGAAAGCCACCAAAGATTTTCCTCCAAAATTTTGATTCAATCGTATGAAGTTTTAGATCCAAATAGCAAAAGGGTTTGAAACTTTTTAGAAACACTTCTGAGTTCAAAACTCAGTAATTCAAGCTCTCTTAAAACTAATTATTTTACATCCCACGATGCCTTGGGTTCACAACCCATTGGCCACAATATTTTAAAAATCTTTATAAATCACATTTGGCCCCTTGGATTGTTCCTGAGATCGAGCGAGAAGGGGGCGAATGACCTTTCGCAGTTGCTTGGTCTCTTCCTGTTTTAATATATTCCTGTGTTGATTACCCAAAAAATAAAAAAAGGGAAACTTTTAAGAGCATCTTCTCGATTCGACTTGGCTACACACCTCTGCATACTGTTGATTGCTCTCAAGGGCGATATTTTGCAAATGATTGATATCAACTTGATTGTAAAGAGCACAAATAATATGCAATTATGTGTTTGCCTCCCATATGCAAGCGCCTTTTTGTACGATTATCATTGCCAGTTAACTCCCATAAATATATAAAAAAATATAAAAATATATATAAAAAAAAAAAAAAAAAAACCTTTTAACTTGAACAACTAATGCATGGTCTCTCGCTGCACAGCGTGAAGCATTACCAAACACCAGCATAGATAGAGTCCTGACTAATTTTCTCTCACGCAGACACAATCAATCAATAATTTCTCGGTTTGTGGCAGGAGCAATAACAGTAACCTCGGAGTATAAATCAAATACCTTAAAAGGGTACAAAGACAAATCTGTTGGCTTTTCCATCCATGCTTTTCAAACAAAGAAAAATATTTACCCAGTTTTCTGTCCAAGATAGGCTCATTTATCAGGCAGATTAATTTAAAATATAACAAGCTCCCTAGTTCGGTCTTGTCACCAATGAAATCTTCTTCTGACTGGAAGTGAAGCTTGCCCATATCCAACTGCTTGATTCTCCAAATGATCTGATGACCAAAAAAATGGTGTGTTTCTCTTCTACTTGTGCTTGCGGTTCTCATTCCCTAGTTCAACTCATCGCCACTTCTGTATTAACTAGAACTTGGCCACATGGAGCTGAGCCTGGCTGCAAGCTTCGCAGACTTGTAGTCCTCTCTAAGCTGAATGAACCTGGATTGAAAGGCGAACACAAGTTATTTAACACATGAACACCCATGTAAGAGTAAAATAAACACGCAATTCATCAAATCATTTATACCTCTGTGCATCTTTGCGGATACTCGGGGATCCCTCAAACAAAGTGGATAGGCTCTCAGGTGCAACAATGAAGACATTGGCCATACTGAAACATAAATAACATAAGCAGGTAAAGACTTCATAAACTTGATTAAAACTAGAGATAAAAGAGGAACTATAAACATTCTGCCACTTACATGCCCAACAATTCGAATTTCTCATCGACCGAGGGAGCATTGAAGCTGCGCACGAACTCCCCATACTCAGTAATGTCACGCTTCAAACGAAGCCCACCACTGTAAGAAAGAAAACACAGAGAGTAAATAAAATAGAACATGAAGAGAACCCCGTCTGCACTGGTTATTACCATATGTAGAAGAAAATACAGGAAGTTTGATCTAAACCGCAAATTTTAAATTTGGTAATCATTTTTATTTTTATTTTTTATAACATAGGGTGTCCCCACCCCCTTTGGAAGTAGAACTATTCCCTACTGATATGCCCAGCCACCACAAACTGGTGTATTGGGTAAAATCGCGGGGTTTTATTCCATCTGAAGACTCGATTTCAAGACCTAGGGGAGCACACCCAAGTCGCTCAAGCACTGTTCCACCACCGGGTGGTTAAATTTGGTAATCAATGACCAGGATTGTTCTTAGCTTTGAACATTACACAAGTCACCATGCAATAGTCACACTTTTCATAAAACGGTCTGACAAAAAGAGGAGTTGGAGATTGTAAGAGTGCGCAGTGTAAGTCCGACAGCGAGCAAAGCCACTAAACCTCGTACATTGAACCAGTAATCAATAAGTTTTTGGATATCAAGAATGAAAGCAAGTCAAAAACTTGCAAAATAAATAGCAGATACACACAAGTGGGTTCTATGTAGTAAAATTCAGTACCTATGTCAAATAGCGAAGGGAAAGGAAGAACAATAATAAAGGCAAAAGGTTAAAAAGATTGCCAAAGTAGGTTAACTAGGGAACAAGGATATAAGTGAACAGGTCTTGCTCTGACTTTGTAGTCTTTCTATTAGTTGATGCTCTGGGTCCTGAAATAGCTCCTCTTTTTTTCTGATCGTATGAAATAGCTAATTTTGTACCAGTTCCTTTTTTTCCCCATATAAAGTTCTCTTTCACTTGCACCCACCCTTGTTTCTTGTTGCTTCTACTAATTAAGGATAAACTATAGATGGACCTGAGACTTAGAAATTAGGGGCTCAATTTTAGGAATACAAAGAACTGTAAAAATGCGCAGCTATAGACCAAATGCATAAAGGAAACTTGAAGAATAACAAGTTAACAACAATAGCTCAAGGAACAAAATGGGCACAGGAGAAAAAATAATGAAGTCAATGGATGATCCAACCAAGCAGCCCTGACATCATCAATGCTTTGTGTAGCATGAAATGGAAGTAAACAAGCACAGATCATGCAGTGGATGCTAGGATGATTGGCTCAACACCAGAGACTATCTGGCCTTAAAACAGAATTCTACTTCCAAAGTTTTTTTTTTGCAACTACTTATCATCTGCATAAGAGCATCATGTAAGTCGATTATTTTCTTTATATTCTTCTCTAACTTTAGTTTGATGGTTTGCATGGTCTGTTTAAAATTTAACACGATACTAATTACTGCAAAGATGCTGAAGAAATAAGAAAAATAACATTTTCTTCATGAGGGTTATACGAGTTTATTTCATTTTTTATTTCACTTACAAGGTTTCAAGTTTTTTGTTTGTAAACAAGGTTTCAAGTTACAAGAATATCGGAGAAGAAAGGGTGCTTATTCATGGTCTTCTAAAGTGTGATACCTCAAAGAGATTGGTCATCAACCCTCATCCTAGTGGTAACATCAGCTTACCATGTTTCCGGTGTGTTACTTTCGAAAAATTAACAGGTCATGTAACATTAGAGCATGGACAATTACCTGGGGTTAAATGTGTACTTCTGCCAATGGTTAAGTAGCCCCTTGTGCAAGCGGTTTCCCTATAATCACAAAGCTCACTCATTATCACCGAAAAATGGAGATGACAGATCATAGGTGCTCGCTAATATAAAGACGGGAAAAAGCAGCAAATACAAGATACGCTGCTTAAACAAGACTGCAACCATAACTGGTCCATAACATGTTACAATGGTGTGAGATTAGGAGCATAAGCATGCAGTGAAGATTGCATGTTGCATTGGTGCAAGGCGTTTCTTTCTGTCTGCATGGAGGTATATGGGTAAAGATCATCTGAGTAAGAATGACACAGTAGTTCTGCAGCTTTACCCATTTTATAACAGAAAGAAGTCAGATGCACAGAAACTAAGACTATGCAAACCCTACATGCATCCTTGCATACTTACATGCTTAGCACGTCTACTTACAAAAATATACACATGCATTCATGTGCACACGGGCATACATTACCAGCCAGTCAAGAGTGACTGATCAATGACAGTTACAGAAATATTCATAGAAGGGTCATCAGAGATTCCAGATAAATGATGTACTATACCAATTCAGTCAGGAAAGCTTGTTTGTTTAGACCTTCCAGTGCAGTGAATGCAACCTCAAGGACACGGGAGAGATATGCGACAACTCTGATCATGAGAGAAAAAAACTTTAAGAAAATCATCTACCCTCATTCAGAATATAAGTTCCCATATCGTACAACAGATGTACCTTGTGCAAGCATTTGTTGGACGATGATCAGGAGCAATTCCATCATCCGGTGACCGATAATCTGTTGGCTTCTGCTCAGCAGACAGCAATCGTTCTACCTGCATACAGGTTTCATAAGAAAAATGAAAACTCACACGAGGAAGATAAGCCAAAGGACATTAAATGAAAGTATTCTCAGCTTCCAAAAAAAATAAAAAATAAGAGCACAACAGCTATAAGCCACTCTTCCTATACCACAGTCCTAAATCTGACCTAACCAACAACAAAATATAGGACTTGAAATCATAGGAAGTGCCAATGGAAAAGAAAATTCAGGAACTACCATAATCATGTTGTCAATGTCCTCAGCACTAGAACCTTACATTGTATATGGATCTAAATAATAAAACAACTTGCAAAAACAAAAAAATAAAGGAAAAGAACGGCTGTTATGGATTATGAATCCATCAGATGAGACAAGCTTGGCTTCACTGGTGGTCAATACCCAATATCCTTTTCAACATTAAAAGAGTGGTCAAAGGAAGTATACATGCCCTGCTTTCATGCTGTTCAATCAAATTATAGGTTTTCTGAAGTACGGACCTCAGCCATCACAGTTTCAATGCATTGTTGAAGCCCTTTATAAGCAGCACCCTCTGCACTGGACATAGCAGTTGCCATTTCTTCACAGGATGCAGCATGCGCACCATCCACAGGTAGTAAAAGCCGAGAAATAGAGTTTGTAAAATACTACATAAACATGACTCCACATTAGATGAGCTTCATTATCAACGCCATGCTCTCACAGGCATAAGAACAATAACAGTATAAGTGTGTCAAAAGGAAGCCTACTTGCTGGACAACAGCCACACTGCTACCACAACGTTGTACAGCCACCATGAAAGATCTGAAACTGCTTTCACCAGCTGCAGCAGCCGCTTCTGCCTGCACGTCATCAGCAATTCATTTATTTTATGTCCGACTTGATTATAGGAGCAACATTTCTAAATATATACAGTTGGATGAAATATTGATTATAAATGAATTAGAATTTCAAAAAGGGCACATGGTCGAGAATTACAGCAGAAGCAGCCGCAGCAGCAACTCTTCTACTAACAATTGTGCCCAGCACAAACCTTTCCCTCAAAGCTGCAGCTTCATTCAGACCATCTCTAGCCCGTTCAAGTCCTTCTGTTATATATTGGCTAACCTGAGAAGAAAAGAAAAAAAAACTCTTAGTACATAAGACAAGGTTTTCATGAATCGGTAACCCTGCACTCATTGAATACCAAAACATAGGATTAAATCAACATAACTTACTTGATCGAGCAAGCAAGTGAATACTGCTTTTACGTTGGTTGCAAGAGTAGCAGGCTGTACAATGACACCTTAAGAATCAATTGTATGAAGCGCCAAATGAATAAGTAAAGACTTAATGCTAAACAAGTTCTATACAAGAATAAACTAAGCAGAATCTAGATAAATCAGATTGTAGGAGTATAATTATCGTCATCATCATCAGATTGTAGGAATATACAAAAACAATATGAACTTGAATATCCACTGCTAAAAAACAAGGAAACAAAGAAAATTGAAACACACACACAAAACGAAAAGACACGGTGCAGAACGCAACAGGAACTGGGAGAAGAAATAATTTTCTAGTTTTTGAAGTGTGCCAGTTTAACAAAAAAATAGACCTGAACCAGATGGATCAATGTACTATCACTAAAACCAGTTCACAGACACATCAATCACAACTACAACTTGATGGATGAACCCACGACCTGATATTCGTATACTTGTTGGAGAGTACGCACCACTCTGATTTTCTGAGGACTCTATGAATAATAAAGTACCTTCTAGAATGAAATTAAAGAAATATCCTGTATTCCTGTTCTTTGTGAATAAAGGACTATGCATATCATTTCACAAAACCCCGAGTAAATTATGTCATTCTTAGCATAGTTTAAGGTCTCAGCCTTGGTCTTGGGATCATCTGGCAGACATCTTGGATGATCTAGGCAAGATGAGTTCAAGACGCATTAAAAAATATTTAAAAAATTTAGAAAAAAACCATGAAAAATTCAGGAAATATCTAAAACACAAATGTACAAAGATTTTGGGAAAAAAAGAAAGAAAAGAAAAGACAAATTTATACATGTAAATAATCAATCATGGTTTACTCGAGTGCTATTGCACTATCAGACGGTCACTCTGTGTTCTTATTTGTTAATGCAAACTATATCATTTCACCCACAAACTATTATATTAATTAATCAAACTAATGCCCGTGTTTAAATTGGTACAGCGTTTGACTTCTAATCTGAAGATTGTGGATTCGCAACCGCTAGAATGATATGAGGCAAATACAGGTGATATGAACAAGACAAATAGAGATCCACTATGAAACATGAATCACATCTGAACCATGTCTTGGTCCTTGACGATACCGAGACAATACCGCCCAACAAGTCTCGATATCGGCCAAGACTACCTGATTCTTAGTACCCAAAATCTATGATACCCGGATACCTGTACTAGTGCCTCATACCAGTGTTGTGTCGTGTCGACACGGATACGGACGCTCTACCGACACGTATCCCCATGTATCCTTCATAAAAAGTTGAAAAAATTAGAAAAAATAAAAATTTTGAACTACAAAATAGGATACTCGTATCCGTGTCCTTGATTTTGGAAACTGTCTAGTCGTATCCCCGCTTCCCGTGTCCGTATCCGTATCCGGGCATCATAATCCAAAATGACTGTGGAGTGCAGTAACAAATCATAACTAAAATGTACATCTGTGAGGGGGAAAATATTAACAAAAGACATCCTCAACAATTTTTACCTGAAAGCTTATCCAAAAAAATCAAAAATACATTTTTTACCTGAGAAGAAAACAAAGAGCATCTAGATATTGCCTCTTCATTCCAACGCACAAACTCTGTCACTACAGTCACAGATATTTGCTGGTGTGAAGATGTCATGGAAGCCGCTTTCGAGCGTCCAATTGTCCCAGTAGATTCAGATTGCTGCTGGCTTTCAGCACGCAATTCTTCCATCTGCATAGCATAACAGAGTGCTTATTAAGATTGACGCAATTTCCAAACTTAATCCCCGAACCCAAGTTGTAGTACCAAAAGGTCAAAAAATGACATAAAACCTTTGCATGATAGAGTTGTCTGAGGGACGCCTGCTCATGTTCAGGATACTCGTCTTGGTGAGCAAGAAACAGAGACTCTGTGAGGCCTGAAGCGACAGAGGTAGCTACTCTTAGGACGTAAGAGAAAAGTACCCATTTCAACCAAATTTCAGCACAATTTAATTTGCTCAACTACAAAGACATAATAAAAGGGTAGTTTCCACTAACATGTATCATTTCAAAGATGCCAATTGTTCGCTGCTATTGATTTTTACATTACTAAACCAAGTCTGCAAGTGCCCAAATGATGGAAGTTTAATTCTGTTCAATCGTGAACTGAAAAATGTACCTTTGCACTTTTTGCTACAAACAATATAGCAAATTAAAACAGAACCAGTTAAAAACGGAAAAGGTTTTCTAGACAGCCCTGCCATTTTGTGCCACGCGAGGGCTAACGTGACCAATCCAGACCGCTCATCAGATCGAGGACCCTCTGGATTGACAACATGGACAGTGTACTTGTTCACATCACACATGTCCTCCCATGCAAACTTTTCCCCTATGAAAAACAGCCCTTAAATTTGAACAAAATTTAATAAATATATATCTATATAACAAAACAGGAAAATTGTCTCCCCACTTATACCCCCTCTTATATGTTTCAACAAAGAAGGGCCATGATCTTATCTCCAAAATAGACGGTGGATCTCAGCCACTCACACCCAATTTTGGCAAACGCTTTGTTGGATAGTGCCGTGGGCACAGGCCACCCACTATCTATATAACAAGTGACAGTGGTGGTCTTATACCACCTCTTATCTTATATGGCTTTAATATTAACTCTCACCGGATTTTGACAAACACTTTGTCGGAGAGTGCCGCAGGCACAGGCCACCCAAACATATAACAAAATAACTCAGTTGCATTCTCTTATCTTATCCTCCTGCATAAGATAAAGCGTGGTTGAGATCAAATCCATCCATCTGTTGTCAGGGACCTACTTGTAATATCTTATATTCTACAGGGGGCCCTTGTAATATTGTAAAACTTCACTTAATATATATATTGGGTGAAATCGTGTAGGCTATTCTAAGCTCTACACGATTTCTCCTCTTTCCCCTATTCTCTTCACCTCTCCTCTCTTCCATCTCTAACCCTAATCTCTTATCCTGGTTACGATCTATAGTCGTTACACTTGGATCTACCTTATGAAATCAAAAAATGAGGTGCATACTATCTTTCAGACCTTCCATAAAATGGTGTGCAATCAATTGGGCACCACCCTAAAAGTCCTACGCACTGACAATGGGGGGGAATACATGTACAGTGGCCTTGCCTCCTACTTTGAAGAGCATGGAATTCTTCATCAGACTTCATGTGCCGATACACCTCAACAGAATGGGACCGCTGAGCGAAAGCATCGCCATGTCCTGGAGGTTGCTAGGGCACTTCTTCTTGGTACTCGGGTACCCAAGGGTTATTGGGCTGACGCTGTGTTGACGGCATCCTACTTGATAAATCGGATGCCTTCTCGTGTCTTGGGGTCGAAGTCTCCCCTTTCACTCATGTTTCCTTCCTGTCCTGTGTTCTCCATTCCACCTAAGGTCTTTGGTTGTGTTTGCTATGTTCACGCCCATCACAGGAAGGACAAGTTAGATCCGAAAGCCGTTCGCTGTGTGTTCCTTGGCTATTCGTCCACTCAGAAGGGATATCGGTGTTTCCATCCCTCTACCCGTCGTCGGTTTGTTTCTCTAGATGTTACCTTTTTTGAGAGTCTTCCCTTCTTCTCAGTTGATCGGACTTCTCTTCAGGGGGAGCTTGGGAGTATTGACGAGAGTCCGATACCTCCACAGGGGGAGATTCCTCAACCAGTACCCCTTGATTTGCCTGATGAGTCTCCTGTACCCTTGTCCTTATCTCCTATTGACACTGTGCCACAGGATCCGCAGCTGAAGACATATGCCAGACGACGTCAAAAAGAGAAACAGTCCACCATCCAAGCTCAATGCCAGGAAATCCAACTCGATCCAGGTAATCATGTCCTCAGTGATCCTCGTGATGATATGTCTGTTGCTCCTTCTACTATCCTTCCCATAGACATTGATGTACCTATTGCTCATCGGAAGGGTGTTCGGAACTGTGTTACCAAGCACCCTATCTCTCACTTTGTTTCCTATCAACAGCTCTCACCATCCTACAGGGCATTTGCTACTTCCCTATCCAGTGTCGCTCTGCCATCCGGTGTCTCAGATGCCCTTAGCCAGCCTCAGTGGAAAGCAGCCATGCTAGAGGAGATGGCAGCTCTAGAAAAGAATGGTACTTGGGATTTGGTTCCATTGCCTAGAGGAAAGAAACCCGTGGGGTGCAAGTGGGTATATACAGTGAAATACAAAGCAGATGGAAGCATCGACAGGTACAAGGCCCGTCTCGTTGCAAAAGGGTACACACAGACTTATGGGATTGACTACCAAGAGAGGTTTGCTCCTGTGGCCAAGATGAACTCAGTTCGAGTTCTGTTATCTCTGGCGGCAAATTTTTCTTGGCCCCTCCACCAGTTGGATGTCAAGAATGCCTTCCTCCATGGTGATCTAGAGGAAGAGGTCTACATGACAGGTCCTCCAGGGTTTAGTCCGACTGGGAGTAAGGAACTTGTGTGCAGACTGAAGAAAGCCTTGTATGGGCTTAAACAGTCACCAAGGGCTTGGTTCGAAAGGTTTAGTTCTGCAGTCAAGAAGATTGGCTACTCGCAGAGTCAGGCGGACCACACTCTTTTCATTAAGAGAAGTCAAGGTCGTCTTACTGCTCTTATTGTGTATGTGGATGATATCGTGATCACAGGAGATGACCCAGATGAGGTTTGTAAATTGAAAAAATACCTCGGCACAGAGTTCGAAATCAAGGATCTGGGAACCTTGAGATACTTTCTGGGCATTGAGGTTGCTAGGTCAAAGCAGGGTGTGTTCATCTCACAAAGAAAGTATGTACTTGATCTCCTTCGAGAGTCAGGAAACTTGGGAGTTAAACCAGCCGATACGCCTATAGAGCAGCAACATCGGCTAAATCTTGTTGATGGGGATCCCATTGCTGATACAGGCCAGTTCCAGAGACTCGTTGGGCGTCTCATCTACCTTTCGCTGACACGATCAGATATTGCATATGCAGTCAGTGTCATCAGTCAGTTCATGCATGCCCCTCGCTCTCCACATCTTGAAGCAGCACACCGAGTGTTACGCTATCTTAAGGGGGCTCCAGGGAAGGGTATCCTGTTTAGTAAGAATGGACACCTACGAGTTGAAGCTTATACAGACGCTGACTCGGCAGGTTCAGTCACTGACAGACGTTCCACATCAGGGTACTGTACGTATGTGGGGGGTAATCTGGTGTCTTGGCGCAGCAAAAAGCAACCAGTTGTCGCTCGCTCCAGTGCCGAAGCAGAGTACCGTTCTATGGCTCATGGTGTATGTGAGCTTCTATGGTTGAAGACTATGCTCAGTGAGCTCGGATATCCTGTCAAAGGGTCTATGCAGCTGTATTGTGACAATAAAGCAGCCATCAGCATTGCTCATAATCCAGTTCAACACGACAGGACAAAGCACATTGAGGTAGACCGTCACTTCATCAAAGAGAAGCTTGGTCAATGACTTATTTGCACACCGTATGTCCATACTGCTGATCAAGTTGCAGATGTGTTAACTAAAGGTGTAACTAAAGGGATCTTAGAGCACCTGTTATCCAAGCTGGGCATGATAGATATCTTCGCACCAGCTTGAGGGGGAGTGTTGTCAGGGACCTACTTGTAATATCTTATATTCTACAGGGGGCCCTTGTAATATTGTAAAACTTCACTTAATATATATATTGGGTGAAATCGTGTAGGCTATTCTAAGCTCTACACGATTTCTCCTCTTTCCCCTATTCTCTTCACCTCTCCTCTCTTCCATCTCTAACCCTAATCTCTTATCCTGGTTACGATCCAAGATTACAACACCATCTAATGTGGACGGTTAGATTTCGACCACTCAATCCCCCCCCCCACCCCACCCCATTTATTCATTCACTCCCACTCGTTTGACCTCAATTTATTAAAAATTTGAAATTCGAAATCCAAATTTTAATACCATTTTTTTTTGTTCTTTCTGTTATTTTCCTATTTTTTCTATTTTTCCCTCTGCGCGTTACAATCTGTTATAATGGACAAAGGTAACGCCCCAGTCCGTTATACCGTTTGAGTGCCGAAGGCACCCAATTTTTGCAAACGCTTTTGTCGGAGAGTGCCATGGGCACGGGCCATTCACTATATATATATATATATATATATATATATAAATATATAAATCAGGCTTCTTTTGCCACATGGAAGGAGCCTATTGGACTGAACAGGTTGTCAAGGCTTCTATCCAGACAGGTCCAGACTACCCTCGCCCACTTAAAAGTTAAAACTCCTTAAATATGACAGAAGATGTACTTTTGGACCTTTTCTTTGGCTGCCTACGTATTATTAGCGATAATACATAGCTTTTTTTTTGATAAATAATTCATAGCTTTTATCACTAACATAAAAAGTGCTAGTAGAGAAAGCCACAGATGTGTGCATGTACAATTAAAAGAAGCTAAACCCACATTATTTATTGAGCCCGCTCATTGAGTAAGCCTGCAGTCGTTACTATATTTCAAGCATCTGGTACAAGATTTTGCAAAAGTATGGCTACTTGGGGAGGACATACAGTGTCCGATGTTTGGCAAGAATTTTACCTTGGTCAGGCATGACCTTAATAGCTTCTACTACATCTGTAACGTATCTCCCTGTGAAAATCTTTAGCGGTTCTACTAAAAAGTGTACTGTGTCCTGCCTAGCCTCATATGGTGCAACTGAAAAGAAACCTCATTCTGCTTCTCCAAAAAGCCTATTCACGACCTCCATTTGCAATATGTGGGTTACTTATAGCCATAGGCTCAATAAACAGACTGTCCGTGTCTATGTAACACTGACACATACATGTGTCTGTCACAGCGCCATTAGAGAAACTCGAAACACAGACACATCCCTAAACATGTATATAATTCCGTACTTATATTTAAATTAGGAGGTTTTTCAAAAACAAAAATAAGGAAAGAAATATGAAAAGTAAAACAAGACAATTTCCATACACAATGGATTCATAGAAATATCCAATAACTTAATAAATATGAGTAAATTTATAAGGATGACTATTTGAAGGATGGAATGCACCAGCCCTCTTTTAGAAACACTTTTCATTTATAAATTGTTAAAATAAAGGGTGACACTTCCATAGTTTCAGGATGTGTGTTGGAATGTGCCGACACGCGTATCCATGTTGACACGGCGAAAAGCCCTACAATCGTTATGTCATTGTTACAGACCTTAGTACTTGTGTCATCTTTTTATAGGTAAAAAGATGACACAAGTACGCCGCTTAGAAACTAGGGAATCAGCTCCACTTAAGTTCAGGTTTCACAATATGGATGGAAGTAACGCCGCTTAGAAACTAGAGAATCAGCTCCACTTAAGTTCAGGTTTCACAATATGGATGGAAGTATCAACTTGTGAAGTTATTGTATTACCCTCAACATCCAAGTCACCGCACCCCACAGCTCGTAAGTCTCTAGCAAGTTCCTGTGTCTTCTCATATGTCACAGCTAGAATTCTAAGATACTGCAGCCTCACCTCAAACAACAACAGAAGTTAACATCTAAAGGAAACTTCAAAGTGGCATTGGGTTAAGGAGATGTGTATGGCAGAATAAATTCAACTCACTAATAGAAGTCCGCCTTGTTCAACAGGAGGTAAGTTCACAAGAGATGGCTTCACTAAAAGCTTGTCCAGGAGGGCCGTCACACGCTGCTCCAAAACTCTCTGTATAAAATCACAAGACATTTGGCAAACCACAAAAATAAATCACAACTTAAACTTCCTCTTGATGCGTTAACATGAAACCATAGAGGTTAAAAAAAAAAAAGAGGACTCAACCCCTGGATACCTGCACCAGGATTGCCATGACATCATTAGAAGAAGGGAATACAGCCATTATTGTTGCAGCTTCTTTTCTCACAGTATCTGCAAACCAAACAACCCAAATTGATCAAATCCATTTAGACCCAAATGTACTGCCTTAGGATGAAGGAAGATTCTGTAAACCTGTGATTTCTTTGTACAATGAAGAAAGTCCACGTGCAACATTGCTAGGACTAGCTTGTGATCCCTGATCACCAAGAACCAACCTGGTGTCTGCATTCATTACCTCTACATCCATAAACATTGGTCGAGTTCTCACATAATGTTGCATTGCACTTGTACCCCTGTTAAACTGCATGTGCAAAAACAAACTGGTAAAACAAAATTTCACCATATCAATGACATACTGCTTTTTAGCATTACCAAATTTGTCCAGACAATAATGATGCACCTGAACCTAAATCTAAAAGTGAAAGGAGATTACAACGAAGTTGCTCAAAAAGAATTAAAAGAAACAAAAAAAAAAAAAAACAGCATGTACTGGGCATGGTCAGTATGGCTTTTGGCAGCTTTGACAGTTTCACCATAATGTCTCATTCATTATCCACATTATCAAACTGTTGAAAATATCACAGATCTGGAGAATAAGAAAAATAGTCGTTATTCTCTAATCATATTCAAATAACTCCATGTGTCGCTAACTTCGCAACAAAATAAAATACCAAAGATGCAAACTTGACATGTTATGCATCGAAGTTTACATTTTCACTTCTTCATTGATGCCAAATAAAATAAATTTCTAAGGGCATTGAGGGTTTTAGGACAAAATAGAGAGGGCTTTAGGGAGATGCATGGAATCAGCACCACACAAAAGACTGAGGATTCTCTCAGAAACAATCAAAGGTTTTCTGTTTTTTTATATTAAGTTTTTCTTTAACTCCTCTGCTTTACACTGCATCACCGGTCCCAAGCTCAGATGAAGGAGGAGGTTTACGTCAGGTTGGCAGTCAATGTGAAACTTTTGCCAAATCATACAATGAATCCTGATCCATTATTACACTTAGCTCATGCTTGGGCATTCCTCAGAAGCGACGCATTGTAGTGACTCCTAGTTGTAGCGGGAAGTGGGCAAGGGTTAGCTAATGCATACTCTAGAAACGACGCGCTGCAACAGCACCTAGCTGCAGTAAAAAGTAGGCAAGGGTTCACGCACCATACTAGACAAGTGCAGGTAAAGAAGTTAGTCTAGGAAAGTAGGATTCGTCTTAAAAATAAAGGGAGACACAAAGTAAGAAGGGGAAAAAGCTAAAAAAATAGATGGTTACAAACTTTGGTACAGAGAAGAAAATAAAAGTATAAATAATTGTAGATAAAGATATGAAATGTGGAGTAAACAAAATTGGCGATAGGTTGTTTTCAATAAAAAATACTGATAGGTGAATAGATTATTAACATAACTAGTGCTTACACACCTCAAGTTAAATTAAGCAAAAGCATTAAGAGACAATTTTGGAAAGACATGAATGGATTGATGTAAGGAATTCCTGATGGAGAGAGGATATTTATAGGAGGCGGCTTAAATGGGCATGCAGGGAAGGGTGCACGGAGAATATAGGCTTGGAGAAAGAAATGTAACGGGAAGTGCAATCCTTGAATTTGTGATGGCATATGACATTACAATAGCAAACGCATACTTTAAAAAGAGTGATTAACATTTAGTTTCATTTAAAAGTAGAACAGATATGAGCCAAAACGACTTTTTTCTACTTGGGAAAAATGAACGATCAATATACAAAGATTGTAAGGTTATTCAAGAAAGAGCCTGACGACACAACATAGGCTAGTGGTTTTGAATGTTCGCATTAAGAAATGGAAAAGAGGGAATGAAGGTCCAAAAATAAGGTGGTGGAATTTAAAAGGAGAAAAAGTGATGCCTTTCATAGATAGATTGGTAAAGAAAGAAATGTGGAACGTAAAGCAGAGACTACGATGATGTGGGGTGTAATGGCTAAATATATTAAAAGAGTAGCAAAAAAACAGGTCTTTGGGAATCAAAAGGGAAAAATTATACACACAAGGAAACTTGGTGGTAAAATTGTGAGGTTCAAAAATCCATTAATGATAAGAGGATTTATTACAAAACCTGACAATTGGCTAAAAAAATAAAACTTAGAAAGATATAAAAGTGCTAAAAAGGAAGCAAGAAAGCGGTAAGTGAAGGTGCCAGCTTGCTCAGTTGGTAAAGTTTGTGGGTGATAATACCGTAGACATGGGTTCAAAACCCACCTTCACCGAGTTACCAATCTCTTTAAAAGCAGGCTTACCTAGCAAAAAAAATAGAAAGAAAGCGGTAAGTGAGACCAAACATAAATTATATGATAGTAGTCTATATAATAAATTAGGGCCAAGAGAAGGTGAGAAAGATGCCAACAAGCTTGCCCGAACAAAAGAGAGGTCACACCGGATTATTGCTGGGCCTTACATGACAAACCAGCAAACTAGGCAAATTCTGTTGCGTATGATGAGACTATGAGTTCTTCTTGGGTTGACTGTAGTTATTCCAGATCAATAGTCGACCACCTTTTCTGAATAGTGAATTCATCGAATGAAGAATACACCAAACTCATCCAGCTAGATCTGCTATTCTTGCTCACTCAAGTACTTTCTTGCCTCCCAGGTATCTGGGACGTCTTCACCTTGGGTCATTGGTTCTAGTGCCTCTGATCATATAACAGAGACCCCAGGTGAGCTTTTTTCTGTACAATTTGTCTTCTTCATCCTCTCAATGTATCCCTGGCTGACGGCACTACATCCCAAGTGTCAGGCCTGGGTTCTGCCTCTCCTAGTTCATCTTTACCATTATATGTTAATATGTTCCAAAATTTCCTTTTAGTCTCATGTCTGTTAGTAAACCCACCAAGTCCCTCAATTGTTGTGTTACATTTTATCCTTCGTTTTTGTGTGTTTCAAGATCTCGAGACGAAGAAGTGGATTTGTGGAGGGCGTGAGTCTAGTGGTTTATATTATCTAGATGTCAGACGAGAGACTACTGCATTCCAAACATCATCTCTTACACCGCATCAGTGGCACTGTCGCCTTGGGCATCCTTCTTTGCAATCCCTTAAATTGATGGTTCCATCTTTGAATATTGCGTCTAGTTTAGATCGTGAGTTGAGTCAGTTGGAAAAAGACAATCGTGTTTTCTTTCCTTCTAGACTCGTTCCTCGTGTTTCGAGGCCTTCTGATTTAGTTCACTCTGATATTTGGCGACCTATTTGTGTTACTTCAAGAAATGGGTTTAAATATTTTGTTACATTTGTTGATAATTACTCTCGTATAACATGGTTATATTTAATGCATGATAGCTCTGAATTGTTTTCTATATTTCAATCCTTTTATGCTGAAATTAAGACTCAATTTGATTTATCTGTTAAAGTTCTTCGTTCTGGTAATGCGAGAGAATATGATTCTTTACCATTCCATTCATTTCTTATTTCTTGGGGCATTATTCATCAAACGTCTTGTTCAGACACCTCAACAAAATGGGGTTGCAAAAAGAAAAAATCGCCATGTTCTTGAAATTACCCAATCCCTTATGTTTGCAATTAAAAAAGTTCTCAAAGTCTTTTGTAATGATGTTGTACTAACAGCATGTTATCTTATTAATCGCGTGCCTATGTCTATCCTACAGGGTCAGTCTCTACATTCTATTATGTTTCCAGATAAATCTTTGTTCTCCCTTCCTCCTCATATCTTTGGATGTGTTTGTTTTGTTAAGCGTTTGGGATCAAGAGGGGACAAACTGGACAAGTGCCATTAAGTGTATCTTTTTTGGATACTCTCATACCCAAAAAGGTTACCATTGCTTTGATCCAGTTTCTTCTAAAAAGTTTGTTTGTCATGAAGTTACAATTTTTGAACACGTTTCTTTCTTTTCTGATGAGTATTATGTGGATACATTTTTATCCCCACCACTTCTGCTTCCTGTTGATGATATTCAAGGTCCAACTGTGCTACCTCTTTGCACGTTCTAAACAATGCATGCCTCCTAACTCACGTGCTCCGCCATCTAGTTTGACGTCTACATATCATTTGGTTCCATCTGCTGACCTTTCTATTGCCTTGCGCAAAGGTAGTTGCTTGTGTACACAACCACTATTTCCAATTTTATGTCATTTGCTCATTTTTCTCCTTCGTATCGTGCTTTTGCTACTTATGTTTCTTCTGTGTTTGTTCTTCATACTATCCAAGAAGCCCTTTCTTCTTCTGGATGGCGTCAAGCAATGATTGATGAGATGGAGGTTCTTCACTCAAATGACACTTGGGATATTGTTCCTTTACCTCCTAGTAAATGCAGTTGATTGTTGTTATGTGTACATGGTGAAGTTGCTAGTTACCGGATGGATATGGGAGCGATTAAAGGCCCTCTTGGTTGCTAATGGATATACTTAGTCCTACGGCATTGACTATAATAAGACTTTCTCTCCAGTTGCTAAACTTATTTCGGTTTGCGTCATGATTGCCTTAGTTGTTTCCTTTGATTGGCCTCTTTATCAGCTTGACGTCAAGAATGTTTTCTTGCATAGTACTCTCCAAGAAGAAGTTTACATGGAGCAACCTCTCGGGTTTGTTGTTCAGGGGGAGTCTTCGGATAGTGTTTGTCGATTGAAGAAGCCCATTTATGAACTAAAACAGTCGCCACGTGCATGAATTGGTCAATTCACTAAGGTTATACTTCAGTTTGGGCTACGATAATGCCTGTCGGATCACTATGTTTTCACACAGAAGACAACCAAAGGAATCATTGTATTTGTTGTGAATGTTGATGACATAGTAGTAACCGAGGATGATGTTGTAGGAATTCAAGCCTTAAAAGAATTTCTACAGACACATTTCCATACTAAAGACCCAGGAAAACTTCAATATTTCTTAGGGATTGAGGTAACAAGATCGAGTAGTGATCGAAACAAGCTTGCTGGGATCGAAACCTGTTTGATGATCCAGGAAGGGATCAATGGTTAGTTGAAAAGCTGAATTACTTAACTATTACGAAACCAAATATATCCTTTGTTGTTACTGTAGCCAGTAAGTTTCTACAGTCACCGGATTCGAGTTATCAAATATTTGAAGGGTGCATCAGGTCGTGATCTGCTATATAGACACCTTCAAGTTGTCAGATATACATATACTGATTGGGATGGATCACCGTCTAATAGAGGGTCCACTACAGGATATTGTATTTTTCTTGGTGGCAATCTAGTATCGTGGACGAGTAAGAAAGAGTCAGTAGTAGTCCGGTCTAGTGCTAAAACCGAATACAGGGCAATGGCTCGAATTATGTGTGAGCTGACTTGGTTGAAGTATCTTCTTCATGAATTAGGTTTTGATGTGAAGTCTCCGATGCACTTGTTTTGTGATAATCAGGCGGGCTATCTACATGGCTTCTAACCCAGTCTTTCATGAGGATTTAATATCTCGGTTATAGGGCATGTAGCACAATATCCAGATTAGAAGGAGCACCTTATGTAGGAATTTGTAACTATGACTAATCATTAATCAAAACCCACAATTAGAAATACAAAGTCAAATAGTATACCCACAACCCAAGAAAGCATGCTAGTGTTTTCAAGAGAAAATCTACATATGAAGCAATACTTTTAAGTACAAGAAGTAGAATTTTCAAATTAGAGTTAAGTCCTCGTCTGCTGAAATAAAGGTATTGACAAGGAGAAGTTCCACACCGAAATACTTCTTTTTTCTTCGTTATTGGAAAGTTCAACATAGTAATACATCAATCCTATCACACGTTTCATATACAACATCTCATTGTAGGTAAATACCAAGAACAAAAGATGGTGACTTGAAATCCGACAATATAACATAACCTTTTAAAATCTAATTTAAAAGGGCTGTTAGATATTGGACTATATACTTGGGCAGTTATGACTGTTTCAGAAAGGCTAAGGAGAACGACGACATCACATTACAACCACTAATCATATTTCCTATATATTACCTGAGACAAAATTTTAGCACATTCTGCCATTGTTGACAATTCGCGCCTCTGTGATGCTGCATCAAACCGAGTCAACAATCTATTCTCCAGTTCTGGAAAGGGAGAGGAATAAGCAATACTTAACAAATATCTCATTTAGCAAAGGCCTATCAAAAGAGTTCTAGCAATGGATACCCACAACCCACCATTGCAATAGTCTTGAAGATTTTCAACCGCAACTTCTAAGCCTCTGCTTGCGGTTGCATTTCCCATAATTGATGGCACGGTTATGCCATGTCTTCCAATATCCTCCTCAGCAAATGCCCCTAAATGAAATGTGATAGTAAAATAGCTTGTAATTGCTCATCCAGCTATGCAAAGAAGACATTGTGGCAGAAGTAATATCGTTCTTTATTTAAAAAAGATTACAGCTTGCTCTATTTTGTGGTGTGAATCCAAAAAAACATTCCACAATGAAATCATATACTACAGCAATGTAAGTTGGCTTGTCTGGCATGGTTACATTATCACGCTGCTTTGAGTAAAATCTTTTATACATGGGGAATGATGACAATCTTTTCACACTTAACACATGAACTTTCCTAGCACATCCTTCTCTCTAATGAATTCCATCACTTATCAAGGAAAGAAAGAAAGCATAGAATATTCCACAGTTTTATATAATATCATACAGCCTCAAGTAAAGAAAGAATGGACAACTTGATCATGGTACAAGTTTATATTAAAACAATCATGTCTCTGCAAAAGGATCGGAAGATTCTGAAAAAAAGGACATCTTTACAGTTGTGCAAGAAAATAATGCCAGCTTACGCAATTTTTGTGCAATTGAAGCAGCCTCAGCAACATGACTGTCATCAGAAAATAGAGGTGAAAGTTCTATTAGATCCCCTGGGCTGCTATTAAACTCCATCAAGTACTGCAAGAATTATATTAACAACACAGTGTTAAAGCAATAACTATGCAACAGGACAGCAAAAGGTCCGAAAATCACTAGGACACGAAAAATAGAAAGCTTAATTAATAAAGGATTCAGACAACCTTTATGAGCTCTATCGTTTGACTTGCAGTATCTCTCTGAGAATCTGCACTCTGACAAGCAAAAATCACATTTATTAAATTTCCATACCATACAAATCCTATTCCAGTTGTACATAGAAAACTATGAATTGCATAGCAAGGTTATTAGCCTTGAGTACACACTAAAGATGGAATCAGAAGTGCTTGGTAGTTAACCATTATAGACATGCACTTTACCTGCAGATGATCTCCAATTTTAGCAGCAGTCTGTCCAACACTAGAGATACGCGAATCCAGCCTGGCAAAGCTATCAAATAGGCCATCTACACCTTTCTCCAGCTGAAAAGCACAAAAAGGAAATGCAAATAAAAATCATAACTTTAATCTATATGTACATTAGATAAAGACAATTATTGAGGGTAATTAGGAAATAAATTTCCCAAAATTATCGAAATTTTTAGCAAATATTTCCACTTTCTAGGTTACCGACGGGAAAAATACATACACGAAAGGTTTCCATACATGTCGAAATATTTCGCGTGAACAGTAAATTTTGATTAATTGACAGTGTAAGTATTTATTATTTTGGTCAAAATGTTTCAACGTCTATGAACATTTCGCTCGAAGGTAGGAAACATTCCATTTGAGCTCAAAACCACCACAAATCCCATATTTGATCCATTTAACCCATTTCCTTATATTTTTTTATAAAAAAGGATCAATCCATGGTAGATTTTTTGGTTCGCGGATTGATCGTGAGAACAATTCAAATCCCATTTTGGAGTTTTTTTCAAATTCGAAATGTACATAAGTACGAAATTTCTTGCTATTGTTTCTTGCTACAAATAGAAAGTTTAGGTGTAAATGCATCAAATCTATGAATCTATGATCACTTACACTTGATTTGTGCACGGATTGAACATCTAAAATTTTAAATTTGGGGAAAACCCCAATATCATTTATTTTTAACCTAAACATTCATTATTGTCCATAAATTGATTATATATTACATAACTTAGCTCATTCTACAAGTTGGTCGAGTTAAACTTTTTCCAAAATAAATATTTAAACATTCAAAAGATTTTGTAAATGTTATAAGTTAATAGTAAACGTGTTTTCTAAAATTATACATAATATTGAGACATTAATGTAAGTGAATAAAGATTCATTGATACCTTGATTTATGAAATTTTTATAATAAGCAATTAAATAATACCTTGACTGACTATTAGATACCTGCCTCAACATGTTATAGATCGCTATGGTCATTCATTTCCACACTACATGTGGTTGTATATTATGGTTTGATAGCTTATGAGTTTTATGCTCGTTTTATCATTTCCCAAACTTTCCACAATATTTCCATCATTTCCACGAAAAATGTATTATTCCCACATTGGTCGAAATAAACCTCAAAACCGAAATTTATTTCCTTATGGTGACTTTAGCATTGTTGGTTTTAACAATTGGTGAAAAGCCGTCTTAGAAAGAGGCAAGATGAAGAATCCTATAAAGCCAGTTTGGGTAACACCAGAAGCAGGAAGAATCAAGCTCATATTTGACGAGTGATCCCTATGTAACCTAGTCTTATGGGGACTATGGAACCTATAGCAACGAATGGCAATTTATGTTGAAGGTTTTCTCTAGAACATTGGATCACCAAAATTCGAATGATGCAGAAGCTCGTACTCGTGGTTCAAAAAAAAAAATCATTCGCTCCCTTGGTTCCTCTTGTGATCAAAGTTCGTACTCGTGGTTCAAAAAAAAAAATCATTCGCTCCCTTGGTTCCTCTTGTGATCAAAGTGATTTCAGAATATGCCCAATTAACATGTGACTTGAGAAATATCCTTTTAACTTGTTGATTTTCACAACACTAACCTCAGAAAGCGTCTTACGGTGCTTGGAATCTTGGATAGAAACCTCCCTCTTGAGATTGTACAGTCTTGCATCGATCTTCAACGCAAACAGAAAAGGAGAAACCTCAATATACAATCTAAATGGGTATATGTAGTTCATCAACTACGGTCTCAATAACGTACTTGTTGTCGAAGATCAATCAACTCCCTACAAGAATCCTTAAACAAGGACAAGAGAGCATCTACTTCTGGAAATAGTGGACTGAATGGTCCTTGTGCTGCTTTTGCCATGTCAGATGGAACCCGCAAATGCCCATTCGGTAAACCATCATTTCCACCAGTACCCTCCGATGAATCTGTGTCTTCTTCTTGAAATGATGGGAGGAGGTCATTCACCAAGTTCCCAAACAACGCATCAAATGAGAAATCACCCTACAAGAATGAAATAAACTTCCATCTCCCATCCATTGAATAATGCTTTGGACTACTAAAATGCCAAAAAACATACAGTTTAAGTAGTTTGAAACTTTACCTTAAAGTCGTCTATGTCGAGAATAAGTGGAAGAGAGCTAGCATTTGAGGACTTTGAAACTTTATCGCCTCCAGTTCCATCTCTACTCTCTGTCATCTATAATCCAGGGATGACAGAATTAGGGGACCCAGGCGATACAAGATTGACTATTGCATGATTCATAGAGTGCAGAAGTAAAATTACATCTACCCACAACACAAAACACGTCCATAATTTAAATACCCACGAGTCGTTAACGTCGCAAGACATTAGTTTGTGTAAAAAGTGCAAACATGGCTTTTGAATTGTGAATATCACAATACCAATTTGAAATACTAAGCGAAATAATTCATCTAGTTGGGATTAACAGAGTACACTGTGTACAATTCCAAACCCAGAAAAGTTATTCTAGTCATTCTGAAGGTTGAATTACAGTAACGTAAATTGAATTAAAAGGCAACCTGCAAAAATTCTTTCTATTTCAACCAAAAAGAACCTTTTTTCGGAAATCAAGAGGGGTTCTTATTTAATTCCTTGGGACAACAAATTAGAAATGAAACAAGAAGAAGAAAAAAAACATATACATCAAAGGGGGTTTCAATCTGAACTCAATAAACAAATAACAGGAAGAAAACATTTTGATTACCTTTTCGTTGGATCGAACGAGCGTGTGAGAGATGAGAATGGTCTAATTTTCCCTTCTGCTTCGTTCTTCGCGTGGATCGATGGACCTAGCGAGCAAGTTGGAGAGAGAGAGAGCGTCTAGTCCACGATGTTTTAGGTGTATTCGACTGTGTTTTAATAATTTTCAAAGACGGAAAAGAGATGCTACAATGAAAACTATATGGATTGAGAC
Source organism: Euptelea pleiosperma (assembly GCA_035048495.1). Classification (NCBI taxonomy): domain Eukaryota; kingdom Viridiplantae; phylum Streptophyta; class Magnoliopsida; order Ranunculales; family Eupteleaceae; genus Euptelea; species Euptelea pleiosperma. The sequence continues at coordinate 28,245,166 of CM068553.1, read as the reverse complement.
GACGATTTCAACCTTACGATTCAAGGTATGAAATGGAGTTGGAAGCTGGCAATGGATCGGGTTCGAGTTGGATTGGGACGGATCTAGTACCGATCCCATAAGAAATCCAAGCGATCCGGATCCAATCGTATCCTAAAATTCAGATATGGAACCGATCCGCAAGGAAATAAGTTTCGTTTCTTTCGAGGAATATTCAGTTTCGTTTCTTTCGAGGAATATTTCGGAATTTAGGTTTACCGACAAGAAATTACACTGACATGGATATAATGTATCATTTCCATCAAAACGAAATCAAGACTAGGGCCTGTTTGGTAACGCACCGCGGCCCGGGCTCACATATTTGCCCTCCGCCGCGGGAAAACATTTGATCACCCCCCCCCCGCCTGAAAATATTTTCACGCCGATTATGCTTTGGTGAGAAAATTTTATTTTCTCGCCGGAAAATCACTATTTTCAATAAAAATTAATTTTTTAATATATAGAAAAGATAAAAATGAATTTTTTTTTATTCTTTGACATAATACGTGGTTCCCGCACTGACCCAACCTATTTTTGACTTACTTTGATATGTGGGACCCACTCAAATTGAAAGAAAATGAAGTGAGCTAGCTCGTACACGTACCAAACATTGTTAAATATTGCTATGAGCAAATATTTAGCCAAGATAATATTCGCCTAGCTAAATATTCGCCGTCGGAACTCTTTTTCTCACGTACCAAACAGGCCCCAAATCCACACAAATCATAAGTCCCAAAACCCTCTCCGCGCAAATCCATAGACACCAAATTTAAAACTAAAATAAAACACTCACCTTGAAGATCGTAGCTGCAATCAGGATCTCTTCTTTCCTCTCCCAATTCTCAGTTTGAATAGATGAGGAGGAGGACCAGACAAGGAGAGTCAAGATTGAAGAAGTAAAAGGGAAATTTTAGTTGCACCCCTTGAATTGTGAGGGCACCCAATTTTTATTTTTTTTTAAATCATCCGACAATTTGTTTACAAACTAGTATTATTAAAGCACGGGCAAAGAAATAAAAAAATAAATTCAAAGAATTGAAATTTCTTGTGTTTGGTTTTACCGGGGAAATTACTTGAAATTCCCAATGAATTCTAATTTTAACTATTTGGACATCTAATATAATTGAAATTTCTATCCATCTACATAAGAGAAATATCATCTCATGAACTTTATGTTCTAATGACTGCTATTTTTTTGTCATCCGTCAATTAAATGTTATCGATACTAATTTAAGAAAAAAAATTTTAAAATAATAATTAAATTATTTTGATCATTTTTTTACTATGATTAACCCGTGTCAAAATATCAATGGCTAAAGCCTAAGTGGCACATGATGCAACAAATACATATGTCCATCATCAACACTAATGATGGACCACATTCTAAGCGAGCCATGTGGCACATTATTAAAGACAATAGACTGTATTGATGTTTATCCTATCCCTAAGTGGACCTACATACTAAAAATCAGATTGATTACTTATTTCTAACCTTTAGATTTTTAGTACCCCAAATAATACTAGATGTCCCATAGTTAAAAATCAACCTATAAAAGACATGAATCCAATGGTTATAAATCACTACTACCGTATGGATATTTATACCCAAGGTGTACCTACATACTAAAAATAAGGTTGGTTTGGTTATTTATAAGCTTTGGATCTTCGTATCCTAGCTAATGCTAAAAATCCAACGGTTAAAAATCAACTCATAAAAGACACCAATCCAACGGTTAGATACATCACTAGGAGGACTTACAAACTAAAATCAGGCTGATTAGTTATCTCTCAACTTGGATCTTTGTACCCCATATAATGCTATATATATCCCACGGTTAAAAATCAACCAATAAAAGACATCAATCAAACGGTTACAAATTTGTAATCCGTTGATGATGGACCACAGTATGAGCCACGTGGCACATTAGTAGAGACCAAGGACCATATGGATGTTTGTCCCATCCATAGGTGGACCTACATGCTAAAAATCAAGTTGATTAAAAATTTCTAAACTTTGGATCTAAGTACCCCAAATAATGCTGGATATCACACGGTTAAGAATCAACCCAAAAAAAATACACCAATCCAACGATTTCAAATAACTAATCTTGCTAAGTTTTTATTTATAGGTCCACCTAGGGATGAGCATGAGAGTTGGAGCCCGAAAAAAATTCTTTTGAATCTCTCCACCCAGAAATAGAATTCCAAGAATTTGAAGTTTCTTCTCCCCCCTAAAACTTTTAATTCTAAGAAAATCACGGCATTGAAAATATAATTCTTGGAATTCGGTCCTCCCAAACACAAAGATTTGTGATTCCAAGAATCACAAATCCAAATCCGACTCAATTCCGGGTTACCAAATAGACCCTTAATAGCAATGTAAAAAAAAAGTATAATTTTGAGAAATAATCATATATTCTATTAAATTTATAAAATACCATTTCTATATAGACGACAAATTAATGCCAAAGTTATATACATTGGACAAAGATGTAAATAGTTAATTTGATGATAAGTCTTGTTTTATAAACAATTATATATGCATAATTGTTTGAAAAACAATTAGATTTTTATCCAATTTGTAATTGGAGAAAAGTTAAGAGGTTAAACATTTTGGTTGGAATTAGAAAGATTTTAGGTGTGGAGAAATTGTAAGAATTAATTGATATCAAGAAAGAGTAATTTCCAAAGAAGTTATTGGAGAAGAGTTAAAAGTGTTTAAACATTTTAGATACTTGGAAATCAAAAAACTTGTTGGTTGTTGGGACTCCTGGGAGAGGGAGAGACAGGATTAAATATGTTTTTGATATTGAATGCGTCTTCTCAAATATATTTTGGGAGAGAGAGTTTAATTAAAATTTATTTACCTGTATTTGGAGATTTATGAGGTAGAATCTGATTTTTATTTGAGTAATTTGACATGTGGCTATCTGACCGATCTGAGCACAAGGTTCTTAGCATGTTAACATTGACTAGATATGTTATTCAGTGGGTGTGCAAGGTTTCACATGAAAGCCATTTAATGGATGGTTCATATTATGAAGTTAATTAGAGGTCTTTTTATGTCAACGGTTTAGCTTAAGATGAAGTTATAAAATAAAAAAAGTTTCTTTTTAATATTTTTAAATCCACCATTCCCAAATCTCCAAACCTACCACCACCCAACACCCTCATCCAATCAAATTTTACGATTCCTCTTTATCCAATATAACAAATTCATAGATCATATTATATCAAGAAATTATTACCTTCGATCTGATCCAATCGAAACCAAATCGAGACTTAAAATTCACCATAAGTCCCTTGGATTCCAAAATCATTGAAAACTTAATTGGGTATAGATATTGTGGCCAGTCTATTGGATTGGTTCTGAACTAGCCTTGATCAAATTTGAGTTATTTGGAGACTTGTGTTACTCCTTAACTATGCAATCAATTTTTTTTATATGATGGGCATATATTTTTTCTTAGGCCTGGAACTATTTTTTATCATCTTTATTCCATGAAATATGCTTGGAAATATGGTCCATCAATTATGCATTTGTAGAAAAGTTTATGGAGGTTCAATTTTCTTTTTCGCTTCTCTTGGATTTTTATTTCGAATTATTAAATATGTGCGTGCATATATATTCATAATATGTGTGTATATGTTTCTATTAGGTAAAGAAAACGCAAATAATTTTATCATTAAACAACAAAATGAAAACCCATGAAGTTTTCACAATATAATATCAGATTTCTTGAAAAAAAAATTAGAATTATATAAAAAAAATATTCGATTCTAATTATTTAGAATCAACACGCAAAGAACCCATAATAAAATAAATAAAATTTACAAATATAACAAAAGTGACGTCCAGTTTCCTTTTAGAATTCCCATGAATAAGCTCAGATTCTTTGCTAATACAAATAAAATGAATTGTAATTTTATCAAGTCATATAATTGTCCAGCCAATTGATCCCTTTGAAACGAGAACTTGAACTGACACCACTTTGTCATAGTTGAAGCACAAATCATTCCACAACTGTTCGTATGCAGACTTTGCCTTCTGAAACTTGATCCAAAAGTATTCCTCAAAATGTTTCTGAATCAATAAAACTTGTTAAACTTAAATCCATCCAAAACTTATTAAAAACCCTACTCCTATAAACCCAAATATCTAAAATGTCCAAAGCTAACTGACTGAAACATTTGTATTGGTTGGCTAAGCACAATTTTTTCCTTAAACTCATTATTTCTCGAAGATTACTACCTAAAATTCATTAAAAAACCTCAAAATGCATTACCGAAACAGTCATCGAAGGAAAGTGCCTCACCGTGTTGATAAGATCAATGATAACTGAGAGCTCTTGATGAAGTAGTTGCAGATTCTCCACCAAGCTCTGCTATGGCTAGAGCACCATCTTCTCCTTCAAGCTCTTCTACTTCTTCGCGTCTTTCTCCACCGCCCAAGAGAAGTCAATTTGCCAAATAAGATCAAGCCACATTTGGTCATGACCTATATCATTGCTTCGAAGAACAAAATCAAAATTAACATAATTTTTTTTTTCAACAATCCCATTTATGAAAAAAAACTCAGAACTAAAAAAATAGAAAAAAAATAAAGATAACTAATTTACCTTTGGATTGTTTGCACGTAATTGAAGAAGATCAAATGGTGTCAAATGCAGTGTATAAATGGGTATATCCTTAAGAAACCTTTTTGGTGCTCATAGCTTTAAAGTTTCAGCTAATGCCTAGTGTATTGGAAGGTTTCACAGCATGCTTTTTATTTTAGCTGGTAAGACTTTTACATGAAAAATTCATAAATTTAGTAATCTTGTAAGTAATAATCTGGACAGCAAATTTTAATCTTAAAAGAAAGTATATTATATTAGAGAACATCCAATTGGTGGGACATCTCATCAATGCAGAACATCCAAAGTCCACTTGACTCGTCAACTTTTGCATTGGACATATCCTAAAAATTGCACCAATTGGATGATCCTAACTATCCAATGAATTAGATTCTTTTGGTTGGTGTTATTTCCAAGGTATGGTGACTCCAAGAGGTAGCTCGTCATTAGAATTTGGACTTTCTAAACAGAGGTGATCACCCATCACTTTGAAGAATAACAGGCATTAAAGAACCACCTATTTAGTATCAATAAATTGAATCCAAGTATAGAATAAGAATAAAATATACAAAACAAAGTAATCACTAATTCACTTATATCAATCAAAATGAGGAAACGACTTTGATTGCATTCTGTATTTAACATAATGTACACCAGCTGAGTAGTTCCTAATCTGCCCTACTATTGTTTATGCTTTTGCTGATCTCATATCTAAGAGGTCACGCTTCTTAAATGCATTTGCAAGTTTTTAACCTCCTGAAATCTCAAAAATCGATGCTTTTGGTCACCAATCTCAAAAAATAATAGGATTTTTTGCAATCTTAGTTCGATTTTCAGTTCAAAAAAATATGAAGGAGAAAAACTAATTAAGAGTGTTTTATGAGCCGAAACTTAGCAGATAAGTAAAACAGGATGAACAATACTGTGGGACAAAAATTTATGGGGTCTGTGGGACCTAAAGTGTGCCATGTGTCAATTTGGGACATGAAAAGGATAATTTTTGCTATGTAGTTCTACAACGGTGTGGGGTCCCTTGAACTTCCTCTTCCATTCATTTTTATTAGTGGGAGCATTGGCCTACTTATCCATAAATGAAGGGCCACCAATTGATGGACATACACACCAACAATCAGCCTGATATAGTGATATGTGATCTCTTGCTATTTTGATTCAAAGGTTTTCATTGTGTGATTTCAATCAGGCTATTTTTGGCGCGTATGTCCATCAAGTGGTAGGCCAACATTCATGGATCAGTGGATCTGAAAGACTGCAAGGTGGTACTGGTGCATTTTATGCGCTCCAAAGCTTCACATAGAAAAATGGTCCACAAAAATAAAGGAAATTATTTTTGAAGTCAGAATCTTTTCTTGTAACATTGCTAATTACGTAAAATATTCCACGTGGCACTCTTAGGAATTCTGACCATATGGATGTTTGATCTACCCTTTGGTGGACCTACAAACAAAAAATACCCTGATTGGTGATTTCTAGCCATTGAATTTAGTACCCAAAATAATTCTTGAATCCAACGCCTCAAAATCAACCATGGATAAGGCTCAAATTTAACTGTTAGAAATCACCAATAGTATGTTATTTTTATGTGTAGATCCATCTAGTGATGTTACAAACATCATGTTCAATTGTCCCAAAGAGTGCCATGTGGTACATTTTAGTGGGTTGATCCAAGAAAGAGGTGAACCAAACATCAATGGTTCAATAGGCTATTTGCTGTCCTCGGTGGCTTCAAATTTTGAAGTTTCCCTTTCCCAGAAAGCCATATTTAAGTAATAAAAGACACAATTTATAAACATTGCCCTGTATTATAAATTATAATGCACTAATAAATATACACCAGTATCAAGACACTATAGCTATTAGAATATCAGAAAGATCAACATGTTGGCATGAACTTATGTTGGTTTTAATTTCTTTGCGAATTCTCAAAAAACAACCATCAAGAACCATGACTAATTGTGATTTGTTAAAATATTTCATATGTGTGTTTTTTGAAGTAATTAGTTGAGTTGCAGTTTTGAATTATCCAAGTCAATTGCTCCGACCAAAATATACCCAATCCTTTAGGTTTATAGGGATAAACCGTGATTTCAAACCAACGAAATTTTATAAGTAATTCAAAATTTTATGTTTCAACACACAACATGCCTTCTTCGCAGAAGTATGTAACAATTTGCAAAACTTCATGGCAAACAGAAAAAAAAACTTTATGACAAGCAAAAAAAGCAGATTTAATTTAATTCATTTGTGATACAGTCATATGTGTCCTTACACATTTATTTTTATAAGTGAAGTAACTATTGCAAACCTGAAATACTCGTGAATGTGTAATTTCTGTTCGATATATGAATTTATGATTTCTGTTCGATATATATTGTGCATACAATCAAACTCCTTATAAGGCCACTTAAATGATAAATACATGTAAATAAAGTCCATGAAAATGTGGACAGGCTAAACTGAGCAAGAGGATGCTTAGATGTCCATTGAGAATTATTGTTCTCAATAAGGGCTCCATCTTTATTAATTCATAGACTTGCAAAGAATCGAATTTACATGAAATAGGGTTGTTCATGAATCTAATTTTTGCAATTAAAATTTAATAAATTGAAACCGTAAACAACGGAAGCATAAAAAACCAAAGAACAAAAATTACCTTTAAATTGAAGAATCTAAGAAGAAAACCTTCTTCAAGTCAGAACTAAACATCTCGGCATGGTTGAGGGGGGAAAGATCTGTAAATTATCCATTATTATTTTACTTTGTCTGAAAATCAGAGTTCCATATTTCGCTTGTTAAATTATTGTCATAAACAAAGAAGAATAGGTTGCTCTAGCTATTAGGGTTTATGATCTTTATTTGATCTTGATTTGGAACTTTCGATGATGCCTGGTAAGATCTGTAGAATCTTTTCACTGTTTTTCAACTTTTATTTATCAAAAATCGAGTTCAAATCAATAACATTGTTGGAAAATTTTCAGAATAAGAAATGGTAATTTTCAAAATAACAAACGGTGGGGTTGTAGAAGATTAAGAAGAAGATTACTTGGTTGGATCCATTTTGGTGGTGAAGGATTTGAGGGATAAGAGGATTTTTAATCGTTTGAAGGTTAAAACCTGTTAGACGTTGTATATAAAAAAAAATGCAATAGACGTCTCCGTTGAAAGATTTGGGAAAATGTGCTTTTGTTGGAAGGAGATGTTTCTATTGGAAGAAAAGGATTTGAGAGAAAAAAATTAGGGAAATTCAATTGTTGATGACGTGGCGCTCTGTCCGTCTAGAGTTCCACGTTATCAGGACCGCACTATTATATAGATACTACTGTTTGTATCACATGCTTAGCACGAGATAATATTTTAAATTAAAAAATATTAAAAAAAATTAATATAAAATTTTTATTATATATGTGTTTATTTGTAATTGTACAATTCATGAAATAATGTAATATTAAATTTTACATTAAATTTCTAACCATGATTTTAGAAATAAAAATTACATAATACGTAAACGTCATATATATCACGATCGATCCTAATATAAACCGCGTGTTACACTTTTATAGAATGCCGACCATATGGATGTTTGGCCAATCCCTAATTGGACATTGGACATAAGAAACAAAAATTTAGATGATCTTATTTTTTAAAATTTTATATATTTCTACCTAAATAATAGCCAATATTTTTAAAAGGTCTTCTTTGAATAAAACCAATAAATTTAAATTAATTCAATTCAACAATTAGAAATGAAATACTGTTTTAATTTTTTTGTAGGTCCCTATATGGATTGGTCAAACATTCATGTCATATAATAAATGTCATGTTGCTTAACTCATCAGTGACCTTATTGAATGCACTAATTTATAGTTTTTATTTTTATCATCACGCCATAATAAAAAATAAATTTTATTTATGAAACAACATATGAAATATTACATTTAGATAACAATCAAAATCAAATTAAAATAATTAATCCGTCAGCCTATTTTTTTACCAAGCCAAAATATTTTTTTCTACTAAGATGATTAGTAAAGACAATCTCGCCATTGCAAACGACATTATAAAACTTGTAAATCTTCACCGAATTCGATGATGCTCCTACTTCAATAAGTTTTAATCTTTTTGCCTCCAGACCAATTTTCTTCAAATCTTTTAGCCTATGGACTTCCTTGACTATTTCTTCCCAAGATTATGCTAGTAAATATCATAAGTATTATTAAAATACTTATCACAGATCTCACAATGACGCATCATATTGACAACGAAAAATCCCTACAAAAAAACACTAAAAATAACAAAAAAATGTGATATTAAACATCTTAAAAAGAAATGCACACTGAAAAAAAAAATTTAAAGAAAATTTGATTATCGGGAACAAAATCATTAAAATTAAGTTGAATCATATCATTAGAAAAAAATGATTTTTTTTTAAATATTAGTTAAAAAAAGATAAATACAAAATTTTTTAACATCTAGGTCCTGCACAACTATTCATATTTATGCAAGGAACAAAACCTATGCAATTCTCGGATGAATTATAATATTTAACTCATAAAAAAACTTCTGTTGACTCCTCTGTTTTCAACTCTTATATTTTCCTTCTAATTCGGATTGTGTAAATGAAAATAGTATTTTTTTTTCTTTCAATTCCTTCCTTAACCTCTGATTTTTTTTGTCTTTAGGTCCACCCGGCACCAACAGATGAGCCAAATATCCATACGGTCAACGACTCCAATCCGAACCCCTCAAATGGATAATCCCTAAATTGTTACACGATGAACCCAAACCCCCAAAATTTTTACAAACTCACCGTTGAGTCAACAATGATTCTTCAAACACAAGTCGAATAGAAGTTTTAACAGAAATATATTCAAAACAAAATCTAAAATATTTTCATCAACGATTCTTTATTGCTAAACGAACCTAAAACAAAAATCTGAGACAAAAATCTTACAAAAACGCAATGTTCAAACATCTTCAAACAAACCCAAGCAACAATTCTTTTAAGAATGAAAATCTAAAAATCAAAACAAAAGCAAAAAATAGAAGTTAAAGATATAAACTCTTACCGATTTACAGAGTGAGAGAGATTTGCTCGAAAGAGAGGAATTTGTGAAGGAGAGGACTTTCTCTCTCTTGCGCATTTGTTGTGTGGAGATCTATAATCGATCTAATTTTCCCTTCTACTTCGTTATTCGTATGAATCGATCAACCTAGCGAGAAAGTTAAAGAGAGAGAGCGTCTAGTCCACGATATTTTAGGTGTATTCGACTCTAATTTAATAATTTTTAGCAAGAAAAAGAGAGATGCTACAATGAAAACTATATGGATTGAGACGACGATTTCAACCTTATTGTTCAAGGTACGAAATAGGGTCGGATCAAGTAAGTTCGGATCAGGCGTAGTGGGCCGGACTAACAATGGATCGGGTTCGAGTTGGATTAGTACTAATCTAGTACCAATCCCATAAGAAATCCCAACGATTCGGACCCAATCAAATCCCAATCGGATCAATAAAATTCAAATCCGGAACCAATCTGCAAGGAAATAAGTTTCGTTTACTATTAAGAATCGCACGGGCACAATATTAAAATAAAATAGATGAATAATTTTTTAATATGTACAATTATATATTGTGTTAATCTGATAAGACAATTTGTTTTTAAGAATACACACAAACATTAAAAAGAAAATAAAAATAAAATAAACTAAATAACATTAACAAATATGTGGTAAATTAGGTACATTATGATATCCTCATATATTACTTGACCATTAAATGAAAAACAACTCCAATATAATGGTTATAAATAACTAATTAGATTAATTTTTGGTTTATAGGTTCACCTAGGGTTAGGCTACACATTCAAATGTTAAAAATTGAGTTTTTGAAGTATATTAAAAAAGTATCGAAACTCAAAAAAAATAAAAAATTTCAAAAGAAACATTGATTTTGCTTATAAAAGAAATTAAGTTTTTAAAATATCAATAAACAAATAAAAAGAAATGTACACTACAAAAATATTTTTTTGAAAGAAAATTTGATTACTGGGAACAAAATCATTACAATTAAACTGAATCATATGATTAGAAAAAAATATTTTTTTAGAGAGTCTTCAAGAAGATAAAAGCTTTAGGTCGCACAACTGTCATGCAACCTGATGAAAAAAATGCGATAAGGTTTTTACCAAGATCGAATTGAAAACCAAAAAAAGACTAGTAACACGGACGAAACTCATTGAGAGTCTCAAAAAGTATAAAGTATACTCATCTTAGGGTAATACAATATTCCAGAGCTCATTGGAGGTCTGTTTGATAAAATTCCTAAAGGATTTGTCACACACAATCCAATGTTTTCCTGTCATGGCCCAAAATCCGGGTTCTATGGCCCGACTTGAACGCCTGTGGAATGACCCATTTACATAAGATCTAAGGTGTGATAAAAATAAAAAATTAAAGCCACTCAAAATAATTTTTTTAAATTACTATAATTTCTTATAAATTAAAATAAAAATATTTTGTAAATGCACTTTTATTAAAACATTTATCTTCAAGTCCCTTTGAATTATTATTTTTTGCGATTTAAGGATACGGTATTAAAATTGATCAAAATCTTAATTTTAATGAAAAAAAATATTTTATTGTGCAATTTTTTTTTTTAAAATCATTAGAAACAACTTTTGTTAAAACGCTTTAATTAAAACATTTATTTGATAAGGTTTTATAATTTAATTTTCGTGATTCAGAGAATAACGATCAACTTTTGGTAAATTTTCAAAGTTGGTCGAAAAACTCTTTTCTATATTTCAAAAAAATCAACTTTTGTCGAGGAATTTTAATCAAAAATAATATTTATTATTTTTAAAAATTTAAATATATTTTTAAAATTTACCTTAAAAATTAGCGGTGTAAAAATAATCCAAATGCTGAAAGTACCAAAATAATAAATGTGCATGCAACTAATTAATCCAAAAATTCTTAGATTCGAGACCTACTCAATCCAAAATTAAATAATGCACATTTAGAGTCTATTATAATAATTAAAGTAATAAATATTTAAAATCTCTTAATAATCATCTTTCGCCAGTCTGTCCCCTTCCTCCTCGTATTTTTTCGTTGGTTAGGACTCCTCTTTAGGTTCTTTTAGCTCATTTACATCTGAATATTTTGACATAATAGCGTGATTAGATTATGCTCTGTAGGATATAATACCCTTCCCAAGTCATCATCTATTTATCTAAACTAGTATTTTCATCTGTGCTATGCATGGGTACTTTGTGGTATATGAAAAATTAATACTCAATCCTTTCTATAACAAATATATGTACGTATTTTTATTAAATTATTTATTTTTAAATATGTTAATTATTTTATAAAATTTATATATTTTTATTTTTTAGAAAAAAATTTAATTTAATGATGGAAGACTTTAGTTTTGGATTAGCCAATGCATCTGGGTGCCAAGGTACTTTTTAGAAATTGTCACATTCTTGATGTTGAGGATGTAGGCTCGAGCTTTCTTGTGCGTACTGTGCAAATGAAGACTAAAAATGATCATAGATTTGGGTATAGACATCTTGGGTATAAAGAATATTGAGGGAAAGATGTATTTTAATATTTTTAAAAAAAAAAAATTAAAGCATTAACATTTTAGGAAATAAATTTTGATTAGAGATTTATTGGAGAGATTTTATATAAGAGGCCTTTTTATTGGAATGTTTATGAGAGAAATGAGAGTTAATTGGAGAAATCTAAGAGAGGTTTTCATTTGAGAGTTTATAGAGAATTTATTGAAGAGATACTTATGAGAGAGAAGTTTTGGGAAGTTTGAATGATATAATAATGTTGCAAAATGAATGGTGAGTTTGTCACTTAAGCAAAACATTTTAGAGTGGTGATCACATGATCCCGGGGTGCATGTGGTGCCCAATCAATATGTGTCAGCTGTCGGGCTCGGGGGACACCCATTTTTTACCCCCACTTTTGACACCCATTTTGGCATACCCAAATAGAAGCTGAATCAATGACTGATTTTGGTGGGGACGATCTCCTCACCATATAGATCACCCCAACAAAAAATCAGCACATTCTGAAATTTCAAACCCCTAAAATATGGTTTGCAAGTTACACGGTAAAAAATGACAGTCCATAATTCTTCAGCTTCTAAACCGGTCTATGAATAGCAGAATGATTTGAATTTTTGTGAGGATGATCTCCTCACCAAAGAGATCATTCCCACCAAAAATCAGCCATTGATTCATCTTCTATATGGGTACGCCAAAATGGGTGTCCCCGAGCCCGATCCTTTTTGTTTTTAGGGTTCGAAAGAGGGACTTCAAAATAAAAAAATTTACACATAAGCCTGCCTCGTAAAATGTCTCCCAAAAATTACTGTATTGCTACCGCTGCCGATTTGAAGACCGACTTTGATTGCTTCTTTGACCCCATTTTGTTGTTTCATATTACAATGGTAATATAATTTAGAGCACTATCAACACGATATTGACATTAATCGGTTCCAACATGGTGGAATTGCCTTTTCAGGTTCCTATCCAACAATTGATCCATACAAAAAGAAAAGCAAAAAAACTAAGAAACACATCGGATAGAACCGAATGAAAAACAGACAAAAAATGTTTACCAAGGTTGCATACTAATTGGAAAAAGAAATAAATGTGGCTGTTGATGGAGATCTCTTGATGAAATATTGAAAGTGTTGATATAAAGCACTCAATCTTGCGTTTCCGGAAAGAGAGAAGAATGGTAAATGGAGAGCCGTGTTGGGAGAGGGATAAGTGTTAGTGAGAAAGGAGAATTAGAATTGTTTGAAAAGGTATTTAATAGATTTTAGGAGTTGAGGAGAGATTTTTAGGGAATTTTGAAATAAAATAACATATTGGGAGAATAGGAAGAGACGTCTTTATAGAAGCGTTGTAGCCGTTTGGATGAGAGAGAGATAGAAGAATATAGAAAGACATAAGAGAGAGGTTGACGTTTATGAATGATAGGAGAGATTTTAGGAATGGTGTGAAGGAGAAGGTGGATCGATTTGGGGCTAAGGGATATTTTGGGAAAAAGAGTAAAAAATCAGGGATAAAATAGAAAAAAAAGTTTTTTTTTTTCAGATACGGACATTTAGAAGTAGTATAGATTATTCATAATAGGTCTTTAAGGTTTTGAAAAGTATATAAAATGTGTCCAAGTAATATATGTGGGTGATATTCGCTTAAAAGTGCGTATTTTCCACTGTTATCTGCTAAGCGTTATCACACTCTTCTACGTTAAACTGGTCTAATTATCCACTTTTCTACGTAAGAGTCTCTTTCATTGCGTAGAACACACTTTTCTGGACGAAATTGTATATTTGTATGCATTAAACACATTTCTAAAAGTCTAAATACGAAGCCATTCTGATTAAGTCTCATTACGCGCTTCGTCTGTCGCAGGAAACCCCGATTGGATGATTATCGAGACTTGCGGGCCCACAATCAACCATAGAAGCCCCTAATCAAAGCTTAAAGAGCCAACGGGCTATGTTTAGAAGATATGAGCTTATAACAGGCTGAACTAGAGGACCGAAGAGCCGAACCAAAGAACGAAGAGAACGGGAGAGCCAATGACCAAGAGACGGACAAAAGCGTTTAAAGCCGCATGAATCAACAAGGAATGATGGTCTGCTCTACCGGTGAAGCGAAAGAAGGGACACAGTGAAGACCAGGGTTCTAGATCCTCTGCCAATGCTCTTCTCTCCATTTTCTGATATTTTCTCTCTCCTAGCTCTAACCAACCCTCTCTCCTTAACCTATCACCACCATCCATCAAATCTACCGTTCGATCGCCATCCACCCTAACCATCCTCACACCATCCGTTCATGATCACTCTCGATCTCATTTGCTCCATTTTGAGCACACAACCTCACGAATCCCTCACCTAAATCATGATTCCCTATCTAACATTTAGATCCAACGGCCCTAGTAGCCATCTCACCAACAATCATTCTCCATCCCCTAAACCAACCTTTAGATCACACACCCACAGTGTTAATAGCCATAAGGCCCACGGCCTTCAAAGCCAATCATTCCTCCATCATAATCGCCCACGGCCCGCGGCCCATTAACTCAAAACTAAACCCATGGCCTCCCAACATCCCACTTAACACTCTCTCAATCCCATATCGTTGGATCTCATGGATCCAACGGTTCTCTCCACCTAACACCCCCCAAAAAAAAACCCTAGAACCCATTATAAAATAATAAAAAAATAAAAAAAATAAAAAATAAAATAAAATAAAAGAGAAAAAGATTTAGAAACTGTGAGTTTCCAAAAGAGAAACCCAGGGTTTCTCTATTTGGGGATCCTCTCCCCCCTCTCTTCCGACTTCTCTCCCTCTTTCCCTCCTCTTCTCTTCCTTCTCTTCTTCCTTCCTCTTCCTCTTCTCTTCCGGTGGGTTCCTCCGGCGAACTGGTGGAGCGTTGCCACCATCTTCTTCTTCTTCTTCTTCTTCTTCTTCTTCTTCTTCTTCTTCTTCTTCTTCTTTTCTTTGCAAGTGAGCCGCCTGTTGGAACCACAGCCTGCGAGCACTACCGCCCCCTGCAATTTTCGGTGATCTCCTCCACGTTCTTCTAACGTCGCCACCTTCACCGCCAGCACCCCTTTTACCACCTGCTGGATCTCTGATGGCACTTGCAACCTAGTAAGCTTCCTCTCCTCCTCCTCCTCCTCCTCCTTCTCCTTCTTCTTCTTCTTCTTCTCTTATTCTTTTTTTTTTTTCCTTTATGCCGGAGTTGTAGGTCTGCAACTCCGGCCAACAGTGGTGAAAGGAGCTGCTCCTTTCTCATCTTTCTTGCCTTCACACCGTGCAACCCCTGGTTTAACTCCCCCATCGTTTTCTCCATAAATCAATCTCCTCCCAGCCACCGTCTTCACCTAGGACATCATCACCAAAGTTGCAGGTTTGCAACTCCGGCGAAACCAACACGCCACCGTCTTTAAACGACCGGAGTTGCAGGTTGCAACTCCAGTATACCCCCAACAGCTATTCTCCTCCTCCTTCTTCCTTCTTATTCTTCCCCTCATTCTCTTTCTTCTTCTTCTTCTTCTTCCTCTCCATTTCTCTTCACCGGAGTTGCAGAATTCCGGCGATCTGCAACTTCGCCTTCTCCAGCAACCAACCCCCACCGTCTTCATCTTCCCACACCTCCTCCACCTCCGTTACGGGTTGCTACAGCACCTGCTGGTGCTTCCGCCCAACACCGCCCTCCATCCTCCGGCGAACCACCCTCGTCTATGGCAGCTCCAACTCCGGCCAACTTCCAAAAGCTCTTCCCTCGGATCCCCTAGTCATCCCCTCCATCGAACTCCTATCAATTCTATCCCATCTCTGACCTCTCACTCTGTCTCCTATCTTCATTGTCCTCTCTCTCTCCAATAAAATAAATAAATAAATAAATAAAAAATAAGAGTCGCCGGCGAACCCTGCAACTCAAACCAATCACCATCTCCTTGGTTATCTTCTTGGCTGTCCATCTTCATGGTCGACCATTCATTCACCTTCTTCTCCTTGGACCACCCACAACCTTCTTAGCTTACTCTTGACGGCCATGCAAACAAACATACCGAACCACACGTGCAAATCCATGGTCTATCGGGTCCATCTTCCTTAGCCAACCATCATGGTAAGTTCGAGGAGAGTTGTCTCTATCTTCCTCTCTCTAGAAATCTCTAGACTTCTCTCTCTAGACTCTTCTTAGTTTCTCTCTTTAAGAGTTTCCACCTCTTTTCCCTTCTTTCTCTCTCTAGGTTTAGGACTCTCTCTCTCTACCTCAGTTCTCTCTCTCTTCCTCTCTCTTATTTTCTCACTCTTTCCCTTATTTCTATCTCTTGGCTTTTCTCTCTATAGAATGCTTTTTAGTCTAGTTTTGATTATTGCTCATTTTTATTCAAATATTGTAAGGAAATTTTGATTAATAAATGATGAAGTTTATTTTTATCTATTAATTCTTGCAATTTTTCTGTCATTTCATGTGTTCTTTAATGTACTCATTCGATTAATCCCGAGTGCGGATCGACACCCAACACGAGCCACTGTGCAAAATTACTAATTTTACAGGTCAAAAGTCTCGGATAATTAAAAATGTGTTGAAGTTAGGGTTTTCGTAACCAACGACGCGAGAAAATCCTACTTTCAATGGATCACTTTAATATAAGTAAATTATGATAATACCCATAAATGAAAGTCGGGGTATTACATTTCTAATTCATTTTGATATCAAATTTCAAGACGCACTACGAGTCATTTGGCTCTGAGAAAAACATCGATTCAAAGCTAGGAAAGGAAATAGTCTCTCATGTCCTACTACAAGATCTCTCAATGTCACGTACTATGACCTGGGTCTAGCACATCTGGTGCCAACACAAACCATAAAGATGCGGTGCCAACTAATAAATATGAGATATCTAAAGTATTAAATAAAAATTAAATATCTAAAATAAATCAAAATATCTTAGTTAAGTTAACCAATGGCTAAAACGTAAAAACAACACAAGCCCCACTACATAAATTGCTCAAAATAAATAACTACTCTCAACTAGCCCGAGTGTGTCTAAATTGATGTTGTGTGCAATTCTACTGTCTGTGTTGACTTAAAAAGAGAATGCTCATGAAAGGTGAATCCAACCAACTCGCAAGTAAAAATTACATTAAATTCTCATGATGCACGTGTGTAGGTATACATAATAACTTGCTCAATATTTCTTCAAATGTAACTAATATAACTAATATATGAACATGACATAAGGGATACAAATTAAGAAGATCAACAAATGATATCCACAACAAACAATCATATCATACCAACTTACAAATATAATTTTTTAACATGCACAAGAATATATATTTCTAATTAATCATGTAATGCGATGATAATAGACATATGCACTGACTCTTACTGACTCATAGACTAGTTTTAAAAATCTTGCACATGACTAATAGTGTGTATTTGCACCCGACGGGTAACTTGGAGCTTGAACGAATCATCACTCGAGGCGCCCTAAATTTAAGGTTGAACTAATTGTTCCCATGGACCTATCTAAATGCTCTACCCAGACCAACGCTATGGATACTCCTACCATTTATGGTCATACATAACTACCTAAGAACCTATCTGATGTGCTCGTACACCAACCAACACTTTGGACAATCTATATAACAAGGGACAACTTTTGTCTCGGCTTCACAAAGGATGGCCGAGATCAACCCACTTCTATTAAAAATCAACGGTTGAGATCTATTCTATTTTCAACTTTTTTGGCGCCTATTTTTATCGTCGACCCCTCTCTCTCTCTCTCTCATACACCATCGCTGCTGCTTTTTTCTTGAGCCCAAGCATCTCAAGTTCACCTGCCTGCTCTTCACCGTTCGCTGCTTGCTCTTCTCCGGTCGCCTCTTGCTTTTCTCCTTAACAGTAAGTTGTTTGTCTCTCTTAGGTTCATTCCCTTTCATGGTAGGTTTTGGAATGGGTTTGGGGGTTTTGATGTTGGGGTTTTTGATGGGTTTGGGGACGATAGGTTTTGGAATGGGTTTGGGAGTTCTTATGTTGGGGGTTTTGATCTCTATCATGTTCATATCTCTATCTCTCACACTATCTCATTCGCCTGCTACTTCCCACGCATCTCTTTAAAGCTCCTGCCTGCATCAAACACACTCTCTCTCACCGCGAAAATAAGCAACCCCTGGTTGTTTCTCACCCTCAAATTTGTGCTGGGATTTAGGGTTGTTGTTTGAAGAACTACCCCATGAATGCAACCTCTGAAATCACCCGAACAGATTCTCAAGCTAATTTTCATTTTTTCTTTTTTAGAGTTAACGCTTGGTTTGAGATGGGTTTTTCTTACCGAGTGAATGCTTGATTTGAAATGGGTTTTTGGTTTTGTGCAGGGGATTTCCTGTTAGGTTGAAGTATGTTCCTACATCAGCCTTTCAATGTCTTTGCCATCTCCACATGCACTTCCCATTTTTTTTCTCATTTACGGTAATTTAAATTTTAAATTTTTACTGATTTTTGGTGTTTGCCGAAGATAGTGCAGATGATGAAGAGCGAAAGCCTATTCGAGGGGTCAGTGACTGTGCTTGGAAGTCCATTTGAGGGCCCAACGATCATGCTTGGAGGTCCATTTGAGGATTTGTGGTTTTTTTCTGAGGTCAATGATCATGCTTTGAGGTCCATTTGAGATCTGAGAACCATTGAACCATGATTTGTTATCTATAGCCATGGCCAAATTGTCTATTTCACTAAAAACCATCAATCATTTGAATTGTTTTGGGAGATAAATTGAAGAACTGGCCAAATCATCTATTTCACTAAAACAACCAATCAACAACGTTCTTTCGTTTTTAATGACCTCTAATTTTTTTTGTTGAAATTAGCAATTTGAGCAAACAACACGTTATCCACCTGCCATGATTCAATTCTTCTGAATTTCAGCAAGATGAAATAAATCTTAGCATGTTACTTCATCCGTTTGCAGCTTTTCCATTTTAAATGGTTGTGTTGCTCTGTTTGTTTGCAGTAAATTCTAAAAACAATGAGTCGGAAAAAACTTACATCTATTTCTTACATCCACGGACATGAAATTCATGTTGGAAAATCAAACCGAAAAATGTGTTGTCTACACCATGTTGATCATCATCAGCAAAAATCAATATGTAGCATCTAAATCGAATGGTCTGGATTGTCCACTATCCAAATCAGATAACTTATCTAAATCCTTAAAAAAATGAAAACCCAGGTCAGATTCACTGCTTCGTCTTGAAATGTGTAGAAACCATGACAGATTCAGATGAATCCATGGTAGAAACCACTGCCATGCAACTGAAATGTGCAGCATGCTGACATGGTAGTACATTCTACCACTTTATTTTTGCATATTGACGTGGATTTTTGCATCTTAAGGAGATTTTTTCCTTCATTTCTTCTGTATTCTTCTAATTTTTATTTATTCCACTTCTAAGGTAGAATGTACTATACAATGTGTTTATGGATAATATTATGTCCTTTTAGCTTTAATAATGGTCTATAAATGAAGATGAGGCATAATCCAGAAAATTTTGAGCTATAATCCCATGGGCAATTGACCCAATTGGATGGTTAAAACCATGTTATCTAAAGAAAACTTTTGAGCAACTTGCTAATTTTTTTTCGAAGAAAAAAGTGTGATGATTGAATGATACAACGTATGAATGGGTGGTATTTGGACTAGGAGATCTTCTAAATGGAAGGGGTTTAGTGTGTATATAGAGCATTTTCACTTATAAGGGTTTGGGTTGGGTTAGCTTGATCTGCACTTGATTTATTTCTATGCACTTAAGTTTTTCTTTGGTTTACAAAAAGAACCTTCTTGATGGCAAGTTGCAGGTTGTTCAATTTAGAGAGAGGAATGTGCGAATGGCGGAGGCAGGAGTATATTGAATTCATTCTAGCATATTTCAGAGAGGTGAGGGCAATCTCTTGGGCTTTCACTCTCTCTGTTTAACTTTGTTTTCTTTATGCTCTTTTTATTTGTTTGTGCGAAGAGAAAGAAACGCATTCAAATATAGTTTTCTTCTTTGTATCTGTTAAATTAGGGCATTGACTCCATCATCAATTTGGGCTTTCTTAATATGATCTGAGAACTCTTCTCTTTCTCCAATTTTTTTTTTAATTTTCCTTTTTTTTTTAATCATTAAGTTTGTGCCTTATTTTTTGAAAATTTCATCTACGCTTTTCTGTTGGGTTTGCATGCTATTAAGAGTCCTCCATCATCAGAAATCTAACAAAGTTCAAAGTAGATTCCATTTTTATTTGCAGTTTGTTATTAGGGAGTGAAGGTGGGATAACAATTAGATGATGAATAGTTATCACTTTAGGTGTCTAACAGATTTAACAAGGTTTATGCATATTTCACTCAGGATATTATGCATAAGGTGAGGATTGGTGATGGGATATTAAGGCTTTTGTAAGATGAATAGCATGCACTTTTGTAAACTTTTTTAGATTTGTCCCTTAGAAGGTGTATTAGCACAAGGGTGGTTTAAGAAGATAGGTGGTCGGGTTGTGGAGACCTAGGTTTAAGAGGAAGTTAAAAGGATTGGGAGTCTAAATTGGTTTGCTTTTGTGAAATGCAAAGAGTCAAAGTTGTCTCTATCTTTAATTCTGAGTTGGTTTATAAACTCTGAGTTTATAAAATTCAACTCAAATTTGTCTCTATCTCTAATTCTGAGTTGGTTTATAAACTCCAGTCTCCGAGTTTATAAATTTTAACTCAAAGTTGTCTCTCTCTCTCTCTCTCTCTCTCTCTCTCTAATTCTGAGTTGGTTTATAAACTCTCAACTCAAAGTTGTCTCTATCTCTAATTCTGAGTTGGTTTATAAACTCCAGTCTCCGAGTTTATAAATTTCAACTCAAAGTTGTCTCTCTCTCTCTCTCTCTCTCTCTCTAATTCTGAGTTGGTTTATAAACTCTTGAGTTTATAAATTTCAACTCAAAATTGTCTCTTTCTAAATCTGTCCAGATTCTGTTTATCATGTAAAAAACAGAGATGTGGTCCACATAGATGTGAACATTCAGTAGTCTCTAAGAATGTTCATACCCATATGTGACAACATTTGGATAGTCCCATTTGCTGTCCATTTATCATATTCAGACTGAATGTGTGACACCAATTGGACAGTCCCCTTTGCAGTCAATTTATCACATTTAGATTGAATGTGTCCACTTGACTGAATGTGGACACCATAAATGGGTGTGTCCATTTGCCCACCAAATGGATAGACATGAATGAGCCAGTAACACTCACACTAGAGTTGATGTTACTGTGTAATACTAACACTAATGAAAATAAATGTTCACCATTGTATAAATATGTTCACTATATATGTACAAAAGTTTAAATCTTTTTTGTTTTTTGTTACTGGTGTTTTGTTTATGTTGAGTAGACTAGGATCTCTATGTCAACTAAATACAGAGAGGTGAAGTTGAGTAGACTGAGTTTGAGTTCACGTCAATTAGTGTGACACGTGTCTCATGTGGTCTTATTCATTTGTGCTTTGGTTATGTTTTAAACTTGCATTTCAGAATCATAGTATTTTTTGCCATTTCAAATCTGTGTTTTGTGTAGATTTTAAACCTCCATTTCAGTAGGTTTTGAGTAGTTTTGTGAATCTGAATGACCGTAGATCGATTTGTTTTCTGCCTATCTTTCATGACTTCAATAAGTAGTTGAAATTTTGGGTAAATATTGCTTATTTCAATCTATTGGTTTTTTTTTCAATGTTTTTGTTTAATACCCCATGAATGTTTGTCTTACACCATGGTGGACCTATACACAAAAAATCAACGTGGCTTGTGGTATCTAGCAATAGGATTCAAGCACTTTCTCAACATGATTCAAGCACTTTTTCAACATGAGTTGATTCCTAGCCTGTGATGAAAAAGTGCTCAAATCCAACGGGTAGGAATCACCAATACCACTGATTTTTGGTGTGTGGGTCCACCAAAGTGTTGGCCAAACAATAAGTGGAAACAAAACTAGCCTTTAATCTGTGGATAAAGGCAAACATGCTAATTGTGTTCTGATTCTGCTAGGTAAGATAGTTATTCAAGTTAGGATATCAGGTTATTTGGATCACATTCACCCATTGGATCGACATCTACCACGGGTTATTGAAATTCACGTGGGGTCATTGGGATTTGGGTGAGGATTTAATTTCCACATCAGTGTGAGAATTTGGATGATCTTAAGATGACCATGGTACATCATCGTCCTAGACATGATGCTAATACTTTACACGATAGTTTGGAACATTGACGTTAAAGATAAAAGGTAGTAAGACATTATTAACCGATTTGTGACATTTACCTTATGCTTTATCAGTTAATGCCAATCAAAAACTTAATGGTGAACCGTTATCTCTAAAAGAAATGGTCAATATCATTTTGGGAGCCAACAAATTCCTTTAATTTGGTGATTGCCATTAACTGATAATCCCAGCACTTGACTGACTTGCACACCAAAAAACAGCATGATTGGTGATATCTAGCATTTTCTAATGCCGTTACAACAGCCATTATAAAGGTAACATGGCAAACATAAGGAAGTTTGTTTCACTCTATTTGTATTTAAAAATTTTATATCTTAGAGCGCTGCATTCATGGGGAGTTTTTTGTGGAGACTTTGTTGGGGAGTGCCATCGGCACGAGTCATCCCCTAGTCTTAAAATGTAGGTGTGCGTAACCTACCACATAAATCATGATATAATGCTCACAGTATTAATCTACACTGCATGGTAATCATCAACAAATAGTAATTCATACTTGACATATCATTCATAATGATCGGTAACGGACATTGATCAACAAATGATAATTCTAACAACAAAGGATCATACACAATGATAATTCAATAACTTGAATAATCATACATAATAATAATCAAGATAACATGTGAATGTTATCTACAACATTCTCAAATATATTCATCATTAACTAATCAATAGATAAACATGTAAATATTAACTACAACATCTTTAAAATGTTCATACAATCACTAAGATTATTCAAATTACATTAATATTTTTTTTTTAAACTCTAAAATCTAAAATAGAACTACAATTATCCATAAAATAATTTTTACAGAAATAATATTTTCAATCTTGAAAATTTTATGTTTCATATTAAATTCTACAAAATTACTACCTTATTCTACTCTTCGAAATACACAATTAAAAAAATAGAGCGCACAAAGGTTAAGAAACGACTGAGATAAAATTTTAACTAGAAATTACCTTTTAATAATAACGTAGAAATTAGTATTTTGAATTTCGAGAATTCTATTATTCATATTATAATCTACAAAAAATATGCACCTTATTCTACTCTTCGGATTAAATAATTAAAAAAATAGAACTAAAAAAGGTTAAAAAATGACTTAGCGAAAGTTTCAATTAATCATAGGTCAGTGTATTTTGCAAAATTCTTTTGGAAGGTCTATAAAACTTTGAATAACCAAATAAAAAATTAAACATGGTGGATATACAAAAAAATTAAACCTAATAAGAAATAAATCTTAAACATCATTAATCAATCAAAATTGCATATAACCAAATAATAATCAAGAAATGGCTTAAAGAAGTTCTATTTGCCTCGCAACTCTCCAAGAATAAAGAAGAAAAGATGAACAAGATAAGACCCAATCTCCGAGTCTCGATCTTTAATAAATAAATCCAACAAAAGCCTAGCTCTAAAGAGAGAAGAGGAAAAAAGAAGAGAAAGAGAAAATATAGGGTTTTTAAAATTTTGAGAATAAAAAGTGATTTTTGTCACTTTAAAAAGGTGTAAAAAAATCCTAAAATAGGTTACTAATAGGTCATAAATGGACCTAAAGCCCATAGGTATCAACTAGCACCAAATTGGATTGTAAATAAGTCCAAAAAACTTTAAAATTTGCTCTAAAAATCTACCAAAATAAATACGACTACACAATCATACATTATCATTAATTATTATAATTAATATAACTAACAATCAATAATTACAAAAATGGGTCGCTACACTCGAATATGGTCAAAAGAATCTAATTATATAAAAATAAACTCTCAGCATGTTCGATTAACTAGAACATCACAAAAATCAAAATTTTGTCCACCAAGCACACTCAGGGTTTAATCGAAGAATAGGTTAAAAGTCAACAAAACACAATGCAGTGACCTATGATCTACTAGGGTATCACATGAGATTATTAACACTAATATCTGAACCTATTCTCGGGGTACAGTTGCAAGGTTCTAGGAACCCCACGACAATATCCTCAAACGTAGTGTTTTTATCGCGACCTTTAAAAATTAGAATTGACAAATTTGTAAAAATTAAACTTTATGTATCTCTCTGTTTACTTTTTGAACAAATTTATCCTCGTCTCTTTTCTGATGTAGATTCAAATTGTTATTGATTTTTTACTAATTGTCAAAGCAGAGTTTTATTTTTAGTACCCAAAAATAATAGAAAACCCTACTATTAATCCTAAGTTTTATAACCAAATTGTTTTAATTAATTTAATACATTTTTTAAATATGTGGGAAATTCAAACCCAATGGCCTTGCCCAAGTACATTTAGAACAAATTTTTCTAAAATTGTTTTATTTTGCTTTTCCAAAACTTTGTACTGAATGTAACTCTATATTTTATGTTTAAATATTTTTACTTTTAACCCTTAAATATTTTTCTATATTCCACTGTGGATCTAATTTTCATAGCTTTTGAAGTTGCCCAATTTTGAGTTAAAATGATAGAGTTATAACTTTTATGCATTGGTAGGTTAGGTTTTATCTTATAAAAGTTCTGGTTAAACAAATAAATATATCATAGTTGGTCATAATCGATGCATTGTTGGAGTGAATTGTAAAGTTAGTACTTTTGCGGATTTAAAAATTTTTACCCATTTTATTTTTAGGTTTCGACGTCCTTGGGCTACGCTAGCAAAGGTACACGGGAAGGAGACCAAATCAACTACTGAATTAACTTCTCCCGCTGTCATGAGTCGGCCTATATATATATGGATAGTGGGTCAGGTCCTAGACTTTAGGATTGGGGCGTGGCATTAGTGATGTGCAAATCATTATTCTTACTACGTTAGTTAGCTTGTACTAACCATCATCAAGAGGAAGTGATGTGGATACTCTATAGTACCACGTAATCTTTACCGTACACATGTTACTACACACATTAAAGAGCACATGTGTGGAATGACACATGACACTTGGGCCCCTACTTAAATATAAAAAGACCAATTAACACAATATTTTAATTCCTTATTTTACTATATCCCAACAAGATTCCATGTTAGCTACAACTATGTCAATGTGGCAAGAATCTTGTTGAACCAACACAAGAGTGCATCCATACAAAGAAAACTTTCTAAATAACTTATTGAGGCAAGTAAATAGAGGAAGTCCACAAGATCCAGAGTTGGAATCCCTTCAGACGATATGACAAGGAATGAGACTTTCTTAATTGACAAAGGGCAGATATAAAAAATTTTCTAACTCAAAACTAATGCATGTTGGAGATAGAAACCTTCTCACTCTGGGCAACAAATAAAACGAAGACTTTTATGGACTCTAATCTAACAAATAGAAAGTCTCCATTGAAATCCTAGTCCTTTTAAGATTGGACTTCTCTAAGAATCTATAAATACATGTCATCGACAAAGGTATAATCTCTCCAATCTTGTTTGATCCACTTTCAGTTTATCAAAGCTCATTACTAATACCTGCAATCACCTCTTTTCTTCCTCTTCCTTGAATGTCATTATTTTTTACATGTATCCCTCTTAACTAGCACATGAGTTGAGATCCCATTTCCCTTGTTCGAGCCAATTACTAAGGATCGTGCGATGAAGATAAATTGTTCTCTCAGTAGGGATGATGGAGAAGGGAACAAATAGTAGAGAAGGAGATGAAGAACATGAAAATGTAGAGAATAAAAAAGAGAAACTTGGGTCAAATTTTTTTTTTTCTTGTTTTGAGAGAAATAGCAATCAAACTTTAGGATTGACCCCCTTGACCCAGTTTAACAGTGGTTGACTTAAGTTAAAATTTACTTGAATCCCATGTTCGTTAGCATTGTACTTGCAATATTATGGTCCTTTCACAGGTGCATTAATAGGCACATGTTCTCGATCTCCCTTTAAATACATCTTTTGGACTTCTAAAAGAAAAGAGACACATGTTGCATGTCACATTAAAATATTTGTCAAATGATGGTTACTGAGAGAATTTCTTTGGGAAGGTAGGCAGGATGCACATAAATTCCGCTTGGTTGATTGGGCTACTATCTGCAAAGCTAAAGAGGAAGGAGGCTTGGGATTTCGTTCTTTTAGAGAAATGAATGTGGCCTTTTTAGGCAAGTGGTGGTGGAGAATGGGTGAGGAAGAAGGAAACTTATGGGGTAAAGTGATAGAAGGCAAACTTGGTGTGCAGCTTGAGGAGAGGTTAGATGGAGTAAACTCTCTCTCTCTCTTACGGGTTCAGGGTATGGAAAGGTATCCAGAAAATCTATGACAAATTTTGGAAGGGAATCAAGTACAATGTCGGTAAAGGGGACAAAGTCTGGTTCTGGGAAGACCTTTGGTGTGGGGAAGAAGCTCTTCAATGGGTTTTTCCGGCTCTTTATCAGATTTCAGACCGAAAAGGGGCCAAAGTGTTAGATTGTAAAGTCTTCAATGAAGGAGAAGCTTCTTGGAATTTTGGTTTTAGGAGAAACTTCAACGATTGGGAAATGAATAGTCTTGGATCCCTTCTGTCTATAGTGGGGGAATGCCCACCTCTAGTTTCTGAGGAGGATAGAAGGTGTTGGAGATGGGACAGAAGAGATATCTTTTCTGTTAGATCTTTTTATTCGAAGTTGAAGCCAGATGGTCCTAAGTTTTTTCCAGCGTCAAGTGTGCAGGGGGGGGGGGGCGCTCCTGTGCCGTCCAAGGTGGCTTTCTTTGTGTGGACGGCCAGCCTAGACTAGATCTTGACAGTTGACCATTTGATTCATAGAGGAATGATGATGCCGAATAGATATCCTTTATGCAAATCTAACGCCGAGATAGTAGACCATCTTCTTGTCCATTGCCCGTTGACCTATAGTATTTGGCAGATTTTCTTCTCTCTTTTTGGATTGGAGTATGTGCTTCCAGGAAAGGTTATTGATGTTATACAAGGAAGTAAACACAATATCTTCAGTGGTAGGGGCAGATTGCTGTGGAGAATTTTGCCTTTTGCCATCATGTGGGCAGTCTGGAGAGAAAGAAATAATCTTATTTTTGTAGGGAAAGAACGAGGAAGATAGCCAAAGGTTGGTGTTGAGAATTAAGGCCTGCTTCAAAGGTTGCTATTTTGAATCTTTTATTTTTAGATGAGAGGAGATGATAGTATCCTCTCTTTAGTTTCTCTTTGTCTCTTGTAGGGTCCTTGTCTTAAGGCCCTTTACTTGTACATTTTGGGCTTTTGCCCCTGTGAATAATACTTACACTTATAAAAAAAAAATGATGGTTAAACTAGGTCGATGGGGTAATCCTAAAGTATGAACGTATAGACGGTATTACTAATTACTTTCTAATTTCAGGGGGATGTTACTAAAAGATCCAAAATATTTTTTTGGGCAGTTGGTTATAGAAAGAGGAAGGGGCAGTTGTCTAAAATTTGCTTTTTTGAAATTAAAGGTAGATTCTATTAATTATTTGAAAAAATTTCCTTTTTAAGGGCTTTAATGGTCTTTATATTTAGGGGGTGTTTGGATCACTATTTTTTAGACTTAGAAAAGTTTTTTTTTTCACACAAGACTTTTTTCAAAATAAAAGATTGTTTGGATGACCATTTTTTAAAAAGTATTTATTCCATAAAAATATATTTTTTAAACCAAAAAGTCTTTTTATAAAAAAAATAGCTAAAGCTGTTTTTCAAGTAAAAAAAGGACTTTTTAAAATTTTGCTAGCTCAATGAACAAAGAAACCCTACTCCTAGTCTATCCCTCCTCATCTATTACTCTCATCAATTATAGTGGTGGAGCCCACTAAGAGAAGATAAAGACATTTTGCACTAATGATGATCCAAACCATGGTTTAAAAAATGGCCGTTATAACGAAAATAATGGCCGTTGTAACGGATTCGACCTCCCCCGTTACGTACCGTTAAAACGCCCAAAAAATAATGACAGTTATTTTCGTTATAACGACCGTTATTTTTTTGAAAATAACGGTTGCTATTTTCTGGAAAAAATTGTGAAAAAACGGCTGTTATTTTCAATTTTATTTTTTGTTATTTTCCGTCATATTCCGCTTTTTTCTATTATTTTTCGTTTTTGAAATTTTGAAATTTCAAAATTTGAATTTCAGCACCAGTTTTTCCGTTATTTTCCCATTAGTTTTTGTTTTTGCTCCTGAGCGTTACACTTCGTTATAACGGCATTATAACGGAAAAAATGGTAACGCCTCCAGTCCGTTATACCGATATAACTACCCCTTTTAAACCTTGATCCAAACAACCTTTTTAAGAAAAACATATGTTCAAAAATATATTTTAAGAAATGTATAGTTTTTAAAATAAATATTTTTTTGAAAAATGCGGATCCAAACACCCCTTACACTTGAAAAACCTCAATTAAATCCTAAAAAGGCAAAAGGTCTCTTTTGATTGCAGTTATTTTTGAAACTTTTTAATGCAAAGAATATCCTTTGTTATTATTTGAAGAAAAATGGCAAACCAAACAGGGCCTAGAAAGTTTAAACCCCCAAATTTCGTTTTTCCCTCAACCCTCTCCCCATCCCGCGGCTCACCTCCTCAGCGACTAGCCGACGACCTCGTTATCTCTCCCTCTCTCTCTCTGGTCTCAGTAAGGCTTGTCATCGATGTTGGATGCCGATAGTATGGCTTCTCTTTTGCACGAACATCCCTCCTAGAAGGCCTTGGAAGGATTGACAGTGCGTTGCCAACGCAACTCACGGCTGCATTTGGTGGAAATTCATCCTCAACAAAATCAAACGCCTGTCATATTTTAGTTGCTGATGTTTGAGCGAATTGAAAGCACCAGCAAAGATCAACACATACGCGGTGAGTGATTTGCTGAAAGATGAACACGTACTTAATAGCAAAGATCAGACTTATCCTTCAACTTTGAATGTTTGTGGACAGATTGCTCCTTCTTTCCAATCTACAAAAAGGTGAAAGTGAAAGCGAAATTTCCCTTTAATCTCCATGGCATTGTCTCTATTAAGTCAGCAACAGTAAGTTTCAGTTATGAAAAATTGCTCATTAACTGTTGATTTTAGTTATAGTAATTGCATCTTTCATCATCAACTGATGCTATATTACCGACTTATCGTATTGTTGTTGTAACTTTGAATTCTTTACTTCTTTGCCTTTTTTTTTTCTTCTGAATTTGGTGATGCCAAGCTATGATTTCAAGACTAAGGCCATGTTTGATTGCACGGAACATTTTCCCGAGAAAATACACCTGGGATATTACTTAAATGGCTGATTGATTGCAACTTAGAACACATATTTCAATCATGTCAGAAAATAAAGGTGTATTTTCAGGTGGAAATGAATTCTCACGAATCTCACCTATCTGGATGGGAAATGAATTCTGGGATTAGTAGGAAAAATTATCCAGATTTAAATGGCTTGTTAGGGAAAATCATACAGATTTATACTGGCTATCTAACAATGGACAGTTGTGTTTTCCTAAGGAAAATGCAATTTTCCCACTTGGTAATCAAACACGGCCTGATATACAAACATACATGCTTATACCTATATTTATCATGAATTTATCCCTTAACATATTTTTGAATGTCGAAAACCGAATTATACTTGAAAATTTTCCTTATTGATATCCTGAATTACTAACAAGGGCTCGTTATTGTCAACTATTACTAGGAGGACTTGTATTAGCCCTGTGGCATCACCCACACTGCCTTTGAGCTCTTCCTTCCGGGGCTCTCTGCTTTTCCCTCTTCAACACCACAATTCACTTGTCAAGGTCAAGGCTTCCTCCACTATTGTGTATCAGGGAGGAGGAGGAGGAGGATCATCCTACTGGCTTTCCACACTGCAAAATTCCAGTATCTTGCCATTCATTCAATTGCATTCCCTTCTTCAACCGCAGCTGGATCAGGGCAACAATGGCGGGAATGGACACAACAACAACAACAACAACAACAACAACAATGGCTGGAATCCCTTTGACTTCGAGGGATGGTGGAGTGGTGGTTCTCCTTTTCCTTCCCTCCTCTTTTTGTGCTCCCGTGTGCTTGGCTTCTGCTGCTCTGAGAGCGAGAAGACGAGTTCTATACACAGGGATGCCTTTCTCTTCCTCTTCTCTCTGTTGGGCTGCTTTTGGCATTTGCAATTGTTGTCAGCGCTTGCAAGAACTGCTCCTGATAATGATGACAACGATGAAGAGGTCGTTTGGGAAGTGAGAGGTGGCAAGTGGACCAGGCTCCTCCCACACTCTTCTAAGGATGCCTTTTTCATTGCTGGAACATCCACATCTACATTTACTTCCATTGGCGACGACAACGTTGTCAAGTCCTTATCCTTGCCCCTTGGATTGAATTTGTGGTCGCACTGCAGGGATCTCTTTTTGCAGCTAATGCTCCCAGAGGGTTATCCCCATAGCGTCAGCAGTGATTACTTGGAGTACTCTCTTTGGAGAGGGGTCCAAGGTGTTGCCAGCCAAATCAGCGGCGTCCTCTCCACCCAGGTATCCATCTCCGTGCCCCCTCATCTCTCTTGGAGCCGTTCACCTTAGCATTGCCAGTTTTGTTGTTATCTTAATCTCCTTTTGAATGCGTTCTTTGCTTTCCGTTACTTTCACTTATATTTTTTTTCTATTTATTCTCTCTCTAGGCTTTACTTTATGCCATTGGACTGGGGAAAGGTGCAATTCCGACAGCCGCTGCTGTCAACTGGGTACTTAAGGATGGAATTGGGTATCTCAGCAAAATTTTATTGTCAAAATATGGTCGCCATTTTGATGTGAATCCAAAGGGATGGAGGTTGTTTGCGGATCTTTTGGAAAACGGTGCTTACGGAATGGAGCTATTAACACCTGCATTTCCCCATCTATTTGTTTTAATTGGTGCAGCTGCTGGAGCAGGTCGATCAGCGGCTGCATTGATTCAGGTTCTTGGAAGTTGGAAATTTGATCTCCACCGTATTGATGCTGTGAATTATGTTTCTTTGTTCTGCTCATACTGTTAGTTAATGATACAAAAAGTAATGAACTTGCTATTGTTTCCACTACTTAATTCCTGAACGATTGTCATGAGATGTATTAAAAAGTAGAGACGGCAAACACATAGTCCAATTCTTATCGTAGTGAGTTATCCTTCTAGTGCAGTTTGATGTGAAATGATAGCTATTTTGCACATAGAGGTACTTTTCTCTTTTTGCTTTGTATGCGTGGTCATCCTCTAGGAAATCATTTTTCTTGCTTGAATGGATTACTTTCATTGCCTATAAATTTTATTGAAAGTTGATACTCTATGGTTTAACAGTAACATAAATTGCATTACTGTCATTTTGACTACAAAAACTCCTCAGTTGCATATATGTCCCATTGTGTTATTTAGTCCTCTTTTCAATGCTTCTGGTTTGAATATATGCAAGGGATTCATAACTCAACTATCAATGTACGTGCTGTAGATATGAGGAACTTAAATCTTTTCTATACATTCGTAAATGGGACCACATTTTTGTACTATATTTATTTTGATTACTAATAAAATCCACCATAATCTTGGTATTAGAGATATTTGGAAATAATTAATTGAAAAAACTACATAAAATTAATATCAGGGTTTCTCTACAAATGTTCCTTGATACATAAAGAAATGAGACTGAAAGGAAACTATAACCCATAAGTTGCATCATCCTGTAGCATTCCCCGTCAATCTGAGATGCTTTTTTTTCTTGCTTTCTTCTTCGTCGTTTTTTTCCTCATGTTCTGGTGGCTACGCTGGTATTGAACTTGTGACCTGACAGATGCCACTCAAAGCATTATTCAGTTATGCTGCAAGATGAGATGGCTGATGTGTGTGGTGGAAGTTAGCCGCTGAAAGTCACTTCTTTATCCTTGATATAAAAAGGTCACTTATTTACTGTTATCAATGTCCAGTCAACTGAATATCTCCTTTTTCACCAAACATTTCCTATGTTCTCTGATGCTTCCAGTAGATATTTGGAAATAATTAATAAAAAAACCATATAATTAATATCAAGGCTGCTCTACGTATGCTTCTTGATATATAAAGAAATGACTGATGCACTTTGATTAATCTATTAATCAGATTGACTTGAAACCCATAAGGTATGCCATCCCTGTAGCATTCCTCATCAAGCTGAGAGACTTTTTTTTTGTCTCTTTTTTTGGCGGCTAAGCTTTTATGGAACTTGCGATCTGATAGATGCCACTCATAGCACTTTCCTGTTGTGCTGCAAGCTGAGAAGCTTTATGTGTGTATTGGAAGTTAGCTGCTCAAAGCACTTTATCCTTGACATTGAAAAAGTCACTTACCATTGTTAATGTCTAACTCTTCTTTGTACACCAAAATCGCCTTTCAACATTTCCTTTGTTCTTTGATGCTTCTATTATTGCTTTTAGTGATAATTATGTCATCCATATGCAACACTGGTGCTTATCTTAGTTCATTTGCTTTCACTGAAAAAGAGTGATCAGCACTCTTTTGAATAAATTCTTTTCCTTAATATGCTATGGAAGCTCTCAAAATTGGATTTGGATGCTTATTTAAGCCCATAAATGGATTCATCATCATCATAAGCCTTCTCCAACAATATGGGGTCGGAATCCCATAAATAGACTATGGATGCCTATTTATCAGAGAAACAGGGCTATGAATGCTTATTTAAGCCCATAAATATGCTTTTTTTTAAATATATTAATGGTGGTAAGGATCTTTAGCAGTTTGTAGGTTTCAATGTACACTCTTTTATTTAGCTTTCTTTGAAGGGATTGTTTTACAACATTTGTTTGTTAGCTGACTCATTGCCACTAGCAAATGAAAAACATCTCTGACTTGCTCGCTGTAGACATTCTAACAATTTGGGTTTTATTTTTTTGCATGGGAAGGGAAGCATTTTAATAACTCTTGAGTGTTATGTTAACATAATGCCACCTCAACCAATTTAAAAAAAAAAAAAAAAAAACCCTCAACTCCAGCTATTGGAAATGGGAATATGATGTCATCAAAAAGTATATGACATCATTCTAATATACAACAGTTTGCATTGAGGTATATTAATTACCATTGGGGTTATCAAGAGCATATTGACAATGTCTGTTCTTAATTGCTTATTTTGCTAATTTGGGTAAATAAATAGGTTTCATCATCCAAAAACTTTTCCTAGCCGGGGTTGTGTTATTATTTTTATTCACATTGGTTGTTTTGTATTTTTATTTTTTATGGAACATCAACATGCAACGTGGTTTCAGGAATTCAGATATAATAATATCAGTTGTTGAATGTTAATCAGGTCAACAACAATATTCAAAGTAAAAAAGGTAATGGAATACTGAAAATACCTTTGTAACAAGTAAAGGGTTGTTCTCATGTAGTTGATCTTGTCTAACCTAAGACAATCCCAGTCCATTTACAAATATTAGCTGTTTATGTAGATGTATACACCATATATAGGATCTATGTAACAAAAAGACTCCATTTTCTAAGAATTTTCTGTCTCTGACATCATGCCATACTCTTGTGTTAGACACATGCCAACACATCAGAAAAAACTTTAATTTATTTAAATATTTTGTTTTCAGCAATATCTATATATTGTTTAAATGTATCAGCTTATCCAACTTATCAAAAGAGAAAAATGTATATCAGCTTATCTAAATACATTCTTCCTACATTGTATACTTAACATGAACTTTGGTATTTTAAAAATAAGTCTTTCAACATTTGGAGTAAATTGTACCGATGTGTCAGCTATCCGGTTTGTTGGGGTCACTATGTTTGACACTTCTTATCAGTGTTAGACACTAAAAAAATGACCGTGTCTTTGTTGCATTGGAGTAGATTAATATATCCACCTTGTGGTCATGCTTTCTACGAATTAGCAAGCCTTTGGATTGGTGGAACATGGGAAACAGCTATTACTTGTATGATAATAATTGTGCTATTGTTTCTCAACCGCTAAGCACTTATGTCCATCCACCATATATAATTTAATATGAAGAAGTCATGATGCATTTATGGTTTATTGTAAAATATATTTCAGATGAATATCCTTGTTTAAGTAGTCCTTGTTCTGGAACTTTGGTACTGTCTGTGCCTTAGCACACTTCATTTAGCCACTGACTTTTTGTTATTATTCTTGTATGCACCTCATATGTACCTATTATATGCCTAAATATTGAAACTTTCACAGGCTGCTACTAGGAGCTGTTTTTATGCAGGCTTTGCTGCTCAAAGGAATTTTGCAGAGGTAAACTATGAGTTACTTTTGTTTATCCATGTTATTAAGCCTGTATAGGTGAATGCTTTTGAGGAGGTACAAAGCCTGTTAGCTATGTTACCTGGACACTTCAAAATGGATGCTACCCATGTTGGACCCATCGCTTTTTAAGCATAAAAGCTGTGTTCATCATTTATCCTTGCTACATATTTGCCGTAGCTGGGTAACCTAGCCTCTTAGTCCTATCCATTGGTTTCTAATGATGGTCAAGTGCCTTGTGCTATTGCTGCTTCACTTTTTTTGACTTCTTTTATTTTCAAGTTTCCATGATTTGTTAGCCCGCTACATTTATTTCCTAAAGGTGGTGTCTATGGCAGGTAATTGCAAAGGGTGAAGCTCAAGGAATGGTGAGCAAGTCTATTGGTATCATGCTTGGTATAGCATTAGCTAATTGCATTGGCGGCTCCACTCCTCTGGCTCTTGCTTCTTTTAGTGTGGTGACTGGGGTCCACATGTTCTGCAATCTGAAGTCATATCAATCCATTCAACTAAGGACTCTGAATCCATATCGTGCAAGTAATTCCTTTCCCGTTCAGCTCTTCTTATAGTTGTATTGAAATAAGAGTTCTTACTCAAACAAGGACCAAAATTTAGAACCGCTTTTATATACTTAAAAGTATGAAATATGATAGCATATTGTAAGCTCTTTATTTTATTCTGTTTGTTCCAGGGTTACTTGGAAACCTGTTTCTGCTTAGAAATCCCTTTGTTTCCCTTTTTGTTTCTTGCGTCAAGATTTGTTGCAATGTTTTAGAACAAGCGTTTACCACTTGTGTTTCTTTCTGGCTAGTAATATCTTTAAGTATGTGCATATATTTATATATGTATGTATTTGGTTGATAAAAATGTTTGGTGTTGCCATTGGTAAGCAAATTTTCAATTAGATCAATAACTCAGATGCAAACAGTTTTTGAACCAGTGATCTGTCACTCAAGTATACTAGGCCTTACCAATTTAGACAAGTAGGCATTTGCATAAACTTTGATAGGCATGAAGCTATGCTTTATTATCTTTCATTCACTTGCATTCATGTGTGCATTGCTTGCCCTGATGAGTAGTTTGGAATAGATGTGGTTGGCAATATTGTCACCTTAATGACCTCATTATATTTTCAAGTTGTTCTAGTTACTTGACATTTTTCTATGAATCAGTTGTATCTAACTTTTTCAAAGACAATAAAACCTATATAATCTAATCCTCTTTTAGTAAATAACCTTATAAAATTGTAAAACAAAATTTAACCTTGACATTGGGATTGTGTTGCTAATTAATAACTTGGATAATTTATTACTTAATAATTTGTATCAATAAGGTTATTTGATCCCATGGAATGCACAATTTAATAATTTTTCTAGAACACACTTATACTTTTGAGATAACATTAAATATTCATGTGGAACAATTTTTACCATCACAAACGTTACCTAAGAGCTTTCATTTACCAATATGGAACTCTTTCATTTCTACTTTTCAAGCTACTAAACAGAAAACTCACCCACTCCCATTATCAAAAGACCAATTATGTCATAGTTTTGGTGGTAAGTTGATATAATACCACATTATATAAGCCATTAGATATGGAATACTGACATTGATTTGCATATCCAACTGATTTCATTAAGGTGGTAGTATATCTTAAGTTGACTGGAACTATGACATCAGTCTCCTTATTGAAACTAAATCACATCTCTTAAATTGTTTCCTCACCCACTAAAGAGAAAACAAGCTCTTTTACCAGTGTTTGGAAAACTAATAAGTTTCTCATTTGAAATGGGTCCTTGATCTGCCGAACTACAAGGATATCTTTGACTTTGAGTCATAATATTAGATGTCACTTCTCAAAGGAAATGATTTTACGTGTCCACTTCAACAAAGAAAAGATTGAATTGGTAATATATTTGTCTCTTTCAGCGATTGGATCCCCGGGAGGTATTGTTATTATTTGGGACCGTAAATTCTTAGTGGTGGCTAATGTTCTGATCGGGGCTTTCTTGGTCTCCATCCGTTGTAACTTTGTGTGAGACCAATTTTCTTGGATTCTCTTTGGAGTATATTGGCCTACATCGAATTACCTCCGGGAGCTGTTTTGGGAGGAACATCTTATCCATCTGAAGATGGCTATCCGTAAGAGATTTATTATGTGCAAGATCCATTATAAGGTTGTCCAAGCGTGCGTTGTTTTTTCCTTTCTTTGTTTGGCCTTCATATGGTTTTCCCTAGATAACTTTGTGGATGTGTTTTCCTCTTGGTTTAGTGGAGAATTTGGTTTAAGGGGAAAATAATCATTTGGGAGACCCATCCTTTATGCTTTTTGCTGGGGCATTTGGAAGGAATGTAATAGCCATATTTTTGAAGATCAGATTAGGGAGGTGTTGGAGATCTGCAAAGAGATTGGAATGGGTTTCTATTATGAAGGAATTCCATGTCATCAAATAAGAGGACTTTGTCGTAAACTGGAAATTTGTAGTTTTTGGAGGTTTAGTTGAGTGTGGCTCTTCCCTAGCCCTGTAAATTTGCACATTTTAATTTGAATCCATTTGTTATCGAAAAAAAAAAAAAACCAATTTCAGATGTATGCATCTCCATTTGGAGTTGTTGGTTGACTGGGTTCACAGTTTTAAGGAATTTTGGGAGTTTAAGGTTGTGGATTCACATAGAAATTGGGGAACATCTTTTATAGCACAAGAGTGTCATTAAGTCTAGGTGGATAAGACTGATTTTGGGTTGGACCCAAACTCAATTTGGAAGGAATTGACCTTGGTGCCTTGGGCACAGTTGGTGTAGGTGGAATGTTTCATGATGATCACAGTGAAATAATAATGTTTTTCAGCCATGGCGGATTCCAATAAAGAACCCTTCTTCAAGGCCTTTCAAATCTTTCACGATCATTTTGATGGTCTGTTAATGGTGTAGGGAAACTCTTCTAAGGCTATAGATTTGGTGAGCGACTGAGTGGTAAAAGTGAAGGTCCTTAGTAACACAAACTGGGAGACGACTTGGGTGTGGGAGCAGGGAACTGAATGTTGCAATCCTATTTTAATTGAATTATTGTAGGAAGCAGGAGTGAAATTTCGAAGTGAGGTAGGGAGTGGGAGCAGCGTGTAGGCTGTGGGAGGTTCCTGCAACTAAGTGGAGGTCTATGGTACCAATAAAAAAAATCCAATTAAAAAAATTGAGGTCTGTGGAAATTATCAAATTTGATCTATCATATTCATATTTTGTAAGGAGTTGGTTTGAGGCTGGGAACTCATCTACTCTCATATGCTTAGAGAGGCGAACGCTATGGAGATTCTCTAGCAAAAAATGGTGTAAGTAGATAATATTTTTTTAAGTAGGTAATTCTCTTTTCCAGTCTTTAAACTTACTATCATCCTTAGTACAATTTCACTAATTTTATTAAAAGAAGAAAAAAAACGTGAAATCCTATTGGAATCACCATAACTTCTTATATGTGCATAAGTAAGAAACTTATGAAATTATTTATTAACATTTTTTTTCTTTAATTTTCTCATAATACGTATCTTTATCTTTTTAATGTATTAATATCTGTTGATCTTGATTTAATTGCTGACGGAGAATGAAAGAGCTGGAGCAGATCAAATTAATCATTGTATATTTCAACCAATTTAGGACCATTTGAAGTTTTGTATGACTTATCCAATAACTTATCTTTCCCCACTTTGTGTATGTTATTGAAAATTTGTTGTTTGATTTTCTTAACAGGTTTGGTCTTTAGTGAATATTTACTTAGTGGTCAAGTTCCTCCTATTAAAGAGGTGAATGACGAGGAACCACTCTTTCCCAGTCTGCAACTTAATAATGTTGACCTCATGTCTAAAGTGAGTAGCTCTGTACATGCTTTTCTTTTATGTTATTTTTTAATTGTTCTTTTATGAATTTGGTAAATGAGTTTTTTTCCCTAATAATTAATGCTGTGTTGTATTAGGATGAAAGAAAATGTATAAGTTAGGGAATGGTATTACAAAAAAGTCACCATGTACGCAGTTTTGGGCTAAGGAGTCTACAAGCTTGATTGCATCTTTAGCATATTAGAAAACCAACCTCTAGGCAATTCTCTGACATGGTGAATAATGTGAGCCAATCTCCATTGACCTAGTCCCTCGCCTCTTTTCTATCTGTTGATGGTGTATTTTGATTGCCTGTCACATCAGCGCCATGTTCTAAATCCCTAATAAAAACATGGACGTGGCTTCTTATCAGCTTTTTTGTACTAGATTTACAAGGCACCACAGGAAGCAGCCCATGTGGACCTTAATGCGCAAAGCACAATTATGTGGTCCCTGCACATGCACTACTAATTGGGGCGTTAAAGGGAGAGCGTAGCTTTAGTGGCCAAGAGCTAGAGAGACTACTGATTAAGATGGTGTCTACCCAATCTATAAGGCGCCCTTGTAAAATCCAAGTCCATGATGGTTGTAACATAACTTCCCTATACTAGGTCGAAGGTGTCATCACTTGATCATTAGAGAGAGATGTCACGTCTGCCTTTGTCAAGTGTCAATGTCATTGACCTTTGACAGAAAGATAAACTATGTTGACGTAAGGGTAAGTGGTGAAGATAAGACATTCAGCCTACCCATTCTACCAAGCCATCTATATATACCCCCACTAATCCACTTAGAGGGGGTGAGAAAATGCATCACATCTCTCTCTCTCTCTCTCTGAGTTCTCTCTTCTACTTTTATCTCATGGATGGCATTTCGTAAAGCTCTATTGACTCAAGTTTACTTGATGAGGCTGGGTTTCATTGAAGCATCGAGATGTGTACTGTGACTGACAGAGAGAGAATGTGGACCGCTTTATTTTTCAATTGCACCTTCTCGCGAAGCTTATAGAAAGCAATCCTCAATCCATGCAATTACAGAAGGAGAAGAATCAGATGTTTGGATGAAGAGATTTCTTGGATCAGACATACTTTCACAGGTAATAATCTTAAAAAACCTCATTAAAAAGATCTCTCTCAATGCTTTGATTTATTACATTTGGAAGGAGCGAAATTGCCAGATTTTTTAGAAGAAATTCAAAACAAAAGAAGTGTTGAAATTAATAATTGATGACACTCGTCTTAAGGTGAGTGCTCTTGATTTTGTTTGTGAAGATAATGCCCACACTAGGGACTTCTTGTATAACTGGGGAATTCAGTTTAGGCTGTTAACCAAAGAGGTGAAACGATGTGAATGGTGAAGAGCCAACTGTGGTTGCTGGATGCTTAATACGGACGGTTCAATCCGAAACCCCTGTTCCGTAAGGGAGGCATATTGAGAAATTAGATGGGAGAGGTTCTATCTTGCTTTCCAGCAAGGTACAAGAAATCCAACATTCTTTGTGACTGAATTATGTGCTATTAAGAAGGGATTGGCAATAGCTAGATCCTTTAATATTACCAGGAGAACAATTGGTTCAAATTCTCAAGCAGCTGTTAATCGCATGGAGGAGTCACCAATGGCCGTGGAGAATAAGGAAAGTCCTTGGGGACATTATGGAGATTCTGGATAGTTTCCAATTTTGGGATGTTATACGTATTTAGAGGGAAACAAACCGGGCAGCTGATTTTCTAGCTTCTTTTTGCAATTCATATGTAGATATTGTTTTTACTTCTGCTGATATCCCTAATCCTCTAAAATTTATTCTTGAGGATCTTGTAATTTTGGTTTTTTTTAATATATCTGGTGGCGTCCTGCCTAACCCCATCTTACCTACAAAAAAATAAAAAAAATCCTCTTCAAACCTCTCGCCCTTCTCTCCTCGATAATGCTACATTCGCCCTGTTTTCCTCCCTTCAGGACACAAATAAAGCATCGAATGGCTGCTCTGGTGGTTTAGGCGATGACTTGAGTTTCCTACTTGTACCTAGTTCATGCACTACTAACCTGGACCTCCCAATTTCCTTAGCACTTCTTTCTCTGCTCATCTTACCCCTTAGACACTATCAAATGACATCATATGAGTTATCTTCCACCTCAAGAGGACCCAAGAAGGGTATTTCGAAACTTAGGCCTTGAACAGTGCTTTAATCTCCGCTTCATTGTTGTCCCACCCCAATTGGACCGGGCTCGGATTTTATGCGCCAGGGCTGCGCCACGACAACTAAACTGACGTAAGTTAACCTTTTCCGACCTAACTACAGTTGGTTCGTCTTTTTTTTTTTTTACTTTTTCAACCGAGAAAAAAAAAAAAAAAAAAAACGAAGTTGAGCCAACTTGGCTGGATTCCACACGACAGAGTTCAGAAGAAATGGAGTGGATTCCAAGCAATAGAGCTAAGAAACAAAGCTGGCCTTCCTCCTCCTCTGGCACCATCTTTGTTGCTCTATCCACCCACCACTTTCCATTATCAGAACTCGTTTCTGGATTTAGTTTTCTCTGCAAAAATCAGTATTTTGAATTTGAAACCCTAACAATTTTGCTTGGAAGATCGACGGAGGGCGGCATATCTGAGTTTGTTAGATGAAGAGGGAAACAGAGAACAACGACGACTTGGATTAGAGAACGAGATACTTGCTCCATTGCTCCAGCGTGGAGTAGGTTTCTTGATTGTGTAAATATAAAAAAAGGGCGCGAACCCTAAACTTAAAAAAAAAAAATTAGGAACAAAAAAAAAACTCTTC
Source organism: Euptelea pleiosperma (assembly GCA_035048495.1). NCBI lineage: Eukaryota > Viridiplantae > Streptophyta > Magnoliopsida > Ranunculales > Eupteleaceae > Euptelea > Euptelea pleiosperma. Next base: position 28,203,827 of record CM068553.1, on the reverse strand, counting down.
TCTTGTTCCTCTCTTCCATTGCTGACGAAGCTCATCGGAACAAAACATGTAGCTGAAACAAAGCTTTAGGGTTACAAGCAGGGAAAGGTGAAGAGGAAGATGGAAGAAGACAAGGAAAAAAGGGGTTGCATTCATGATCTGTAAACAAAAAACATTAAGGCACTAACCTGGGTTGGTTGGGTCATCGAGTTTGTTTTCAATTTTGGATGATGTGGCACGCTCTCAAAGGGGCCGTTCTATTTGGTACACGCAGCCCTGGCGCATATATTCCAAGCCCAATTGGACCCAAGACTTATATGACTTCATCAGTCTTTTCTAAAGACACCCCCAATTTCAGTTAGACCTGGGGAACTCTCTCAGGACATTAATTTAGCAGCCTGATCATTACTTTCTACACATTGGGGTTGACTTCTTTAAGTCCAGTGATGTTATTTGTCAAGCTTAATTGTTAATCTTTTCCTGTTTGAGGTATTTTTGACAAGGCTAGATTCTTATGCTGTTACTAATCAAGCACTTTGTTGTGAGTCCTAGAATCCGTAATCTATGTGAGATAGACTTCTGGCTAAGAAACAGAGAAGGATCATATCCACTGATTGGGGAATGTGACACTAGTTGAAATCAAGTCCTGTACTGTAGAGGGAAAGAGGAAAGAGAAGAGAGAAGAGAGGGGTTATGTGTGTTAACCCTACACACACCCCAATGAATCTTATTTATATTAATAAGTGTGGGCCCTTACATAAGTAAGAAAATAAAACCATAAAGACACTAAACAATCTATAATAATAGAGAGGTCCTTCAACACTCCCCCTCAAGTTGGGACGTAGATATCAACCATGCCCTCAACTTGCTCAAGCACTTGGTAAACGGAGCTGCTGCAACGCCTTTCGTAAGAATGTCTGCTAGCTGATCAGATGTAGGAACGAAGGGTGTGCAGATCACTTTCAATGTCACTTTTTCACGAATAAAGTGACTGTCCACCTCGATGTGTTTGGTCCTGTCATGTTGAACTGGGTTGTGGGCAATACTTATCGCCGCCTTGTTGTCACAGTATAATGACATGGACCCTTCTACGGGGAAACCGAGTTCTCCAAGTAACAGTTTAAGCCACAGTAACTCACAGACCCCATGGGCTATTGATCGGAACTCAGCTTTGGCACTCGAATGTGCAACAACCTGTTGTTTTTTACTTCGCCATGTAACCAAATTTCCTCCCACAACAGTACAATATCCTGATGTAGAGCGCCTATCATCTTGGGCTCCTGCCCAATCAGCATCTGTGAAACCCTCCACACGCATGTGGCCCTGATGGCTGAATAGTAAGCCACGGCCTGGAGAAGATTTTAAGTACTGCAAAATCCTGTATGCGGCTTCCAAATGTGTAGTACGGGGGGAATGCATGTATTGGCTAACTACACTCACCGCATATGCAATATCGGGGCGAGTATGAGCTAGGTATATAAGTCTCCCCACCAATCGCTGAAAGCTACTCACATCCTCTAGAGACTCCCCTGACTGACCATCAAGTCTATGATTTGCCTCAATGAGTGTGTCAACAGGTCGAGCCCCTAGCATACCAGTATCCTGCAGTAGGTCCAACACATATTTCCTTTGTGAGATGAAGATTCCTTTATTGGATCTCGCAACTTCTATCCCCAGAAAGTACTTCAATGTACCCAGATCCTTGATCTCAAATTCCAAAGCCAAGAACTCCTTCAACCGGGTTATTTCTGCAATACAATTACCCGTAACAATGATATCGTCGACATATACAATCAAAATCGTCACAGCCTCCCTGTCACGTCTGATGAACAAAGTATGATCAGCTTGACTCTGACTATACCCCATTCGTTTGACTGCCCCACTAAAGCGCTCGAACCATGCTCTCGGTGATTGTTTCAAGCCATACAAAGTTTTATGAAGCTTGCATACTTTCTGTTCATCCCCAGAAAGTTGAAAGCCAAGAGGGGGCAGCATATACACTTCTTCCTTAAGATCCCCATGAAGGAAAGCATTCTTGACGTCGAGCTGAAATAGTGGCCAAGACTGATTTGCGGCAAGGGAAAGGATAACCCTGATGGAATTGAGCTTAGCTACAGGAGCAAATGTCTCCTTGTAGTCTATCCCATAAGTCTGAGAGTAGCCTTTTGCCACCAATCTTGCCTTGTACCGATCCACTGAACCATCAGGCTTGCATTTCACAGTGTCAACCCATTTGCATCCAACGGGTTTCTTGCCTCTTGGCAAGTCTACCAACTCCCACGTGCTATTTTTTTTTAACGCATTCATCTCTTCATACATTGCTTCTTTCCACCTAGGATGCTTCAGAGCTTTTGTTACAGATGAAGGAAGAGCAACAGAGGATAACGAGGTAACAAAGGATTTGTATGACGGAGATAGATTATCATACGAAACAAAATTAGCAATTGGATGTTGGGTACAAGATCTCTTCCCCTTCCTAAGAGCAATAGGAAGGTCAGAGCCACTATCACAAGAAGAGGAAGGAACAAAGCTAGAAGTAGGGTTACCTAGATCCTCTGAGGATCACTGTTGGCCTTGGAGTTCAGTAGTAATATGTTTCCCTGTCAGACGACGCCTTGAGTACACCTGCAGCTCCCCCTGCTTGTCAGTACCCCTGTCAATAGTGTCAATCATGGTTGGATTAGGACCATTGTCAAGAGCATCCATAGCCAATGGCAGAGAAACAGGATCAGATGAGACATGCCTTTCCTCACGACTAAGGTGCTCCCCCTAAGGAAAGGCAGGAGTATTACCGGGAAAATAAGAGGCCGACTCCAAAAAGGTGACATCCATGGTGATGAACCGCTTACGAGAGGGGCGATGGAAACATTTATAGCCTTTATGGGTTGAAGAGTAACCTAAAAAGACACTCTTCAAGGCTTTTGGATCCAACTTGGTGCGATTCGGACCAAGGATGTGAACATAATAGACGCAGCCGAAGATCTTTGGGGAAACTAGAAAAGGAGGAATCTCAGGATGCAGCAAGTGGTACGGAGTACGAAATTGGAGAGAACGAGATGGCATACGATTGATTAAGTGAGCGGCAAGGAGAACTGCATTAGACCAATATGTTTTAGGAATATGGTGCCACAACAGAAGGGCACGAGCCACTTCCAACAAGTGTGTATTTTTCCGCTCGGCAACGCCATTCTGTTGTGGAGTAAAGGCACATGAATTTTGATGTTCAATGCCATGTTCGGCCAAGTACGTTTGCAGACCCCCATACATGTACTCTCCGCCTTGATCAGATCGAAGAGTTTTAATGCATGTTCCAAACTGAGTGAGAACCATTTTGTGAAACTGTTTGAAGATAGAGTAAACCTCATCTTTTGACTTCATAACAAATATCCATGTGCAGCGAGAAAAATCATCCACAAAAGAAACAAAATATCGATAGCCAAAGAAGGAAGTAATAGGGGATGGACCCCAAACATCAGTATGAACAATGTCAAAAATAGATAAACTTTTATTACCACGAGGGGGAAAAGTCGTTCGACAGTGCTTGGACAATGCACAGACCTCACAATGAAGATCTGAAATGGACACCGACTTAAACAACTCAGGAAATAACATGCGTAAATAAGGAAATGAAACATGACCTAGACGAGCATGCCAAGACATAATATGCTCTTTATTGACACTATTGCTAAGACTACTAGACTGAAGGGCTGCAGAGGCTGTAGGAGTCGCATCCAAGAGATAGAGACCACCCACTTCACGTCCAGTGCCAATCGTCCTCCTCGTGGCCAAGTCCTGAAACACACAATGAGAAGGAAAAAAGGTTGCACAACAGTTAAGATTCTTCGTAAGAGAACTAACAGATAATAGGTTAGTGGCAAATTTTGTAACATGAAGAACTGAAGATAAAGATAAGCCAGAAGAGAGGGTGACATGACCTTTCCCCGAAACAGAGGAAAGAGTACCATCGGCAATGCGGACTTTCTCCGCACTAGAACAAACGGAATATGAGGAAAAAGAGGATGACATACCGGTCATATGCTCTGAAGCCCCTGAATCAATGATCCAGGGTGAACTAGAAGTGGAAGCGGAAGCAGAGACAAGGTTGGCAGAGCTGATGATACCTGACTGTGCGAACGTAGAAGTGGCAGCAGGCCCATCCAGTTGGGCCATAAAGCGTCGCAAGTTCTCTATCTCATCTCTAGAGAAGGGTGCTGTGGAGGCAGGAGGTTGAGGCGCAGCAGGATAGGTGGGCGGAGACCCCGGTGTAGAATCCATAGTCGCACTGTGAGCAGTAGTGGGAGTCCCAGGTAGTTGTGGTGGTCGGCCATGAATATGGTAGCACCTATCCTTACTGTGGCCTTTACGGCCACACCCCTCACAAACATGTAAGCTCCAACACCGATCCCTGGTGTGGCCTTTCTTGCCACAATGAGCACAAGTAGGCGGAGGACCCCCTTTGGTGCCACCGTTGACGACTGGGGTTTTAGACTTAGGAGGCTTGGAAGCAGGCGGGAAGGCAGCCAAGGCGGACTTTTCATGAACAGGAGAAGGAGACATTATATCTCTGCGGCTGTCATCACTCTGAACATATGCATATACCTGATTGAGGGATGGCAAGGTGTCTTTACTGAGTAACTGAACACGGTCTAACTCAAAATCGGCATTCAGGCCGACAAGGAACTCATATGTACGGTTTTGTTCAACCAACTTCCGATACTGTAAACCATCCTCTGGGCACTTAGGGGTAAAGACCTGATAATAATCAAATTCTTCTCACATACCACGGAGCCTAGCAAAATAATCCGCCAAGGGCAAATCCCCTTGACGAAAAGTGGCAATGCTCTGGCGTAACTGATACACACGGGCGACATTCTGCTGCTGTGAATAAGTCTGGGCTGCTGCATCCCAGATCTCCTTGGCCGTGGAAAAAAATATGAATCCTCTGCTAATGTGGGACTCCATAGAATTGAGTAGCCATGACATAACCGCTAGATTACCTGTCTCCCATTGTTCAAATGTAGGATCGGTCTCGGCGAGTGCTTGTAATCGCCCAGTAATGTACCCTTGTTTCCCGCGTCCACCAATAAACATTTTTGCAGCTCTAGACCACTCCAAATAATTTTTTCCAGCCAACTTGGTAGTGGTGATATGCAAACTAGGGTTTTCAAACGGCATTGGGGCTGAAACAGTAGTCACGGGAGCCCCGGAGGACGCATCTGACTTGCCTGACTCATTCAAAGTCGACATTACTGCTCCAAAAGAAAAACCAGCAGTAACAAAAACGCAATAAACCACAACTAACCAAAAAAAAAAACTTAGGAACCAACCTGTTGAGGCAAACAACACCTTCTAAGAAGCCACGGAGCAAGGGGAACACCATGCAGCACCTAAACAACACCCAAACATCACCAAAGAGACCATAGAAGACATTCTTTGAGGATCCATAAGGTAGGGTAGTGTGTGGACAGCACTCCTTGCCCAATAAAAGCCGCCGGTGGTACTATGTGGGGGGAAAAATCAACCCACACACCTCAATACTTGATGGATCTAAGAGATCCACTTATGGATCTGTAGAGGGGATAGGGAGGGACCAAAACGAAGCAACAATCCCCAGAAAAAGTTGCCGGATGGCTCCACAATCATCCGAGAAGAAAAGACGAGTTTTTTCGATTTTTTTCGAATATCAACCCAAAGACATCGAACTAGGGCTTAGAAAATTCTCCAAAGATCACTAAAAATCGTGATTAATCAAGATCTACCAGGGGGTAGAGTTTCAGGTCTCCATGAGCACCCTGTCCGTACGGCTGATGACGTCAGCCGTACGGCTGGATGATGTCAGCGATGGCAGCAGCAGTCTCAAGGGTGCTAGGGTTCCTCCACGGTGTGTACGATCTTCCGAGTATGTCTTGATATGGATCCGACAATGATCTGCTCTGATACCAAGTTGAAATCAAGTCCTGTACTGTAGAGGGAAAGAGGAAAGAGAAGAGAGAAGAGAGGGGTTATGTGTGTTAACCCTACACACACCCCAATGAATCTTATTTATATTAATAAGTGTGGGCCCTTACATAAGTAAGAAAATAAAACTATAAAGACACTAAACAATCTATAATAATAGAGAGGTCCTTCAACAACACTAGTAAGACAGACATGCAATGGCACTCGGCCTATTGAGATTGGCGTGTGTGTCACTTCTCACAAAAAAATAAGATTGGTGTGTGTGCAATCTTTAATAGTGTTAAACCTGACACCACACCTGCATCTCGTGCTAGATCGCTGGTACTTAATAAAATGTGATTAAAGAACTATAGTGATCTTCTTTTAATGGTTTAAGGTTCAGCGAGCAATCTAGCAAATCCTAATCCTTAAAACCTTCCTAATTAAGTGTTTGTCAGTTTGCATTGATTTTGTATTTGCATGAATCAGTGTTTGAGGGAGAAGGGGGCCAGGGCATGACATTGAGCAGATCATCGATTCTAATTTCCATGTATTTGGCTCAACTGGATTGCTGGTTTTTGTCCTCAGGCACAATCACAAGTACTCTCTGTGGAAGCCAAAGATGCTGCAGCTCAAATTGAGCGCCGGCTGCAGCTGGGGTCCAAGCTTAGTGATGTTATCAACAGCAAGGAGGATGCATTTGCACTGTTTGATCTGTATAGAGACGAAGGCTACATGTTGACGGAGCACAGGGGAAGATTCTGTGTAAGTACCAACAAGGGATTACTGTTAGATTTTCTTATTTTTTTTTTTTTTTTCCTTCTTGTGTTTCTTTCCAAAATTGTCTTTCATGTCTGAGGAGAAGCTTCAATAGTCCTATAAGTTGTTTTCTTGTGGTTGAAATTCTGGCCTAAATCAGGTAATACTTAAAGAGGGTTCCTCGCCACAAGACATGCTCAAATCCTTGTTTCATGTCAACTATCTGTATTGGCTGGAGACAAACGTGGGCATTCAGTCGAGAAGTGCTGCAGATGACTGCAGGCCAGGAGGAAGGCTGCAAATATCTCTGGATTATGTGCAAAGGGAATTCAACCACATCAAACATGACGGGAATTTAGTTGGGTGGGTGACTGATGGGCTCATTGCAAGGCCATTACCTAACAGGATTCGCCCAGGTTATGCTGCCTCTGCTCCCACAAGTTGATACATGGAAGGTTATGTCTGTCTGGGGTCACCGTCACCGCACGTTATGAGCAGCAGTGGTAAAACTGCCTTCTGACTGGAGTCTTCCTTTTGCTGGTTGTTGATCTCATGGTTGTATTCTTTTATTCGTTTGTGGTAACTATCTCTGCTGCAAGCTCTTCTATGCCATTTGTTTTCTCAGAGGAAGAAATGTTGGAGAAAATTGGAGAAGTCTGAAGGCAGTTGGTCAAGAAGGTAGCTTTGAAACTGTTCATTCACCCAAGTCAGTTGAATTAGTTGCTTGCTGTTGTCATTTTTACAAGTTTTGTGACTTGGATTAGAAAAGGCAGGCGGTTACATGATGAACCCCTCCAACCTCTCTTCGCATGAAGAGGTGTACAGCAAATTGAAAGGGTGGATCAATGAGTTGGTGGACATGTTTATGGGGTTAGGGTCCAACAAGGATTTTGGATTAGGATCAGACTGTCATGAGTCAGATATTGCACTTGTGACATTTTAACAATGTATAGGACCAACATACCTTGCTGAATATACATTACATTGCATCTGCTAACAAATGAATTGAGACTGGGTTATTAGGGAAGGGATATTCAATAGTTTGAGTATTACTAATTCATTACTGTTTATTCACACCACCCCCCCCCTAAAAAAAAAATCATTTATTGTCGGTCTATAGTGCAAAACAATTGGATAATCGTAAGTTAAGCAAGGATATGATCATACTCTTTCAGCGAATGAAAGTATCAATCATTGACTATTCTATGACAACTTAATTTATTATTATTATTACTATATATGTGCCCGTGTTGGGAGGGAGACATGGGAATTTGTGGGGCTGATTTCGGTTTGATTGTGATGTTTTGGCACCCCCACCCCTCCACCCATATGCATGCCTTTTGTGGTTTTTGACACACGACACCTCAAATAGGTAGTGGATCTTAGTTTTTCTTTCCTTGAATATATCTATTTTTGCTAAAAATTGCATTTTTGTTTTTTAATAAATTTTCGAAAGCTTGCAATTGATAATTGAGAAAACCTTAGAATGATAAAAAGGAATACCTGGGTGGGATCTCCTTGGGCTATTTCTCAAAGATGATTCTCTACCAAGGAGAATGCTAGGCTTGAAAAGACTAAGAGAAATGTGTCTCTTCTATATTGTTGAGTTGGGTTTCTAACACCCTAGGTATAGCTTATATAGTTATAGCCACGAAGCCTTAGGTTTAGCAAGTAATGGGGGGTTTGAAACTATTTTTAGAGTGGAAGACTTGGTCCTTCGTCAGTCCAATCGATTAGGTAGGAAGTCCAAAGTATTTAGTTTCAGTCCAATCAATTGGGACACCACAGGGTCCAATCGACTGGGCTCTGTCTAATCGATTGGTCTGTTGCTCAAATTGATTGGAGAACTCCATATTCAGTTATTTAAGCCTCTTAGGCCCTGAATCAAATATCCTTGCTATGTGACTTAGTTTTAGCTTAATTGTATTATTACACCTCCTACCTCTAAGGTCTCTAAGTCACTTGCCATCCTATACGCATGAATGCGGATAAACTTGACAAAGGCGAGTCTTCAAATGAACCAATCTTCAAACTTCTGAGTCTTCAGTCTTCATTTTGTAGTCTTTAGGCAAATAGGAGTGATGCATGACACACTAAAGGCTGAACAAGCACACAATAGGAACGGTACAACAATAATTTTACTTGTTACGGAATTTAGCCAAATAGAATATAGTTATATTCCTTACATGAAGTAAACTAACTTTAAAATCATATTGAAATGCATACCTCTAACAAGGTAATTGGTCCAGCAATCTGCTTCACATCAGGCCTTGATGTTGAACCCAATTGATGATATAAATAGGTCAATGCTGATATCCCTATGCATGGTTCTATATCTCATCAACATTTACCAACGGTTGGAGGTACATCATGAGTACTTTGGTCCAAGACTTATCGACTGAAAGTAGGATTTTTTCGTCGTTGAGAGAATAACCCTAAATCAACAATATTTGTGATCCAATTCTTTTTATCTGCAAAATTAATACTTACACAGTTAGTGCAATAATGAAACAATATTAATGAAAATTGCTAGAGAAATGATGGATAGGTGAGAAAGGCGAGTCGATGATTTAAAACATTCTTTTGGAGATTGATAATTAACCCAATAACTTAAATAAACACCAAACTGAAAATGAATGCATAAATTAAAGTGAACTTTTATTCATAATATCAAATAAACAAACTTACAATAATTTCTCGAATAAAAACTAAACATTGATTAAACTAGAAAGCAATATAAATGAGATAGAGATGAAAAATTTAGAGAAGATAGGTAGAGAGAAAGTACTAAAATCTAGAGAGATAAAGTGAAAAGGCAAAAGTTTTAGAGAGAGAAAAAGAAGTGAGAAGCTTTTAGAAAGAGAGAGAGAATTAATAGGGAGTTAGACAGAGAAACAAAGGGAGGAATAGTTTACCTTGAGGAAAGGTTTTCCTCAAGACCAAACCTTGCTTTGCAAGGTTCGGCCATGATGCACAACCGCAAGGAGGAGGGGGCTACACTTGGGTGGTGAACCGGCCGAAGAAGGATGATAGTTGCAAATATGCATGTGGGAGGAGGCACAGCAAGTGCATACCAAAGAAGGTGGTGGTTGAAGGTGCTGGTGATGGAGATGCTTTGGAAGGGAAACTGACTATAAGGAGGAATGGTGGTCGGTGATTTGCAGGCTGCCGGCCGGAGTTGCAGTTGTAGAGGAAGAAAATGGTGAACAATAAGGGGATGCACAACGTGCAAGACGAAGAGCATGCCAATCGTGGATCTCTTTAATGGAGGAGAGAGATCAGGTGGTGGAACCGATCGGCTGTAATTGGCGGTTGGACGAAGTTCGATATGTTCTTACAAGTCTGCAACGTGGTTGGAAGTTCGACTGAGCATGGACAGGTGGAGAAAGAGGGAGATGAAGAAATGGTGAACGGTTGGCTGGAGTTGCAAGCGTGCAACTCCAGCAAGCAACCGTGGAGAAGGAAGACGTGGTTGGCAATCCGGTTGCTCAAGAGGAAAAGCAACCGGTGGGTTTGAGAGGAAGAATTTAAGAGAAAGAGAAGAGAGGTTGAGAGGGGGGAGGGAACCGACTGACTAAGGAAACAATGGTTTTATGGGGTGATAGAAAGGGAGAGAGTTATGGAAAGAGAGGAGAGTATGGAAGGAAACATGGGTTGATTTGGATGAGAGAGAATCGGTCAAGGATGACCATTTCTCCCTCATGGGCACAGATCATGGGCTCGGTTAAGTGGGTTACTCTTGAGGTCGTGGGCTTCTCTTAAGGCCGTGGGCTTCTGAGAACCTGTGGGTATTTGAGTTGTATAAGCCGTGAGCTTTCCTAAGATACAAACCATGGGTTTCTATTTTAAATGGGAGAGAGAGATCGATGAGTGTTAGGGAGAATGAATTGGTGGAGATCCAGCGGTTAGGAGATCAAGGGTGGAGATTGAGAGGGTTTAGAGAGAGGTTGAGGTAAATCAGATGGCTGAAATTGAATGGGAATCATGTGGTTGGTGTCGGGATAATGGTTGGATTGAATGATAATGATCGTAAGGTGGTTGATCAGACGGTTGATTGGATGGATTGGAAAGTTAAGATGGATTATGGTTAGGGGTTTTATTGGATGTTGGACATGATGTAGTTGATGAGAGGTATTGGGTCAATGGGTGAGATGGTGATGTGGCCGTTAGATCCTAAGATGGTAAGAATGGAGGGTTGGAATTGGATCAGCTAAGGGATGAGGGATGATCATGACGATCGGATTGTTGATCAGTTGGTTGGGAAAGTGAGAGGTGGATGGTGATGATAGGCCAAGGTAAGCCATGTGATAGAGTGATGATGAGATGAGAGAGAATTGAGGGTTAGAAAGAGGAGAGAGAGAGAGAGAAAATAAAAAATAGAGAGAAAAAGATGGTGTGGGTCTTGAACCTTGGTCTTTAATAATGTCTTCTATAAGCTTCACCAACTGAGCAAGCTATTGTCTTGTGTATATTAGTATAGCTTTTAATACTTTGGTCCATCTCTTGGTCGTTAGCTCTTCCGCTTCCTTGGTCTTTGGTTCGGCATCGCGATCATCTGGCTCAGCTTGCACTTGACCTATATCTTCTTGTCATAGCCTACTGGCTCTTTAAACTTTGATAATAGACTTTGGTGGTTGATCGTGGGCCCCCAGTTCTTGAGAATCGTCCTATCAGGATTCCTGCGACAATAAAAATGTGTAATGAGACTTTATTAAAATGGCTTTGTATCTAAACTTTCAAAAATGCGTTTATTTTATACAAATATACTATTTTGACCAAAAAAATGTGTTCTATGCAATTGAGGAAATTCTTATGTAGAAAAGTTTATAAAAATGAAAGTTTTACGTAAGAGAGTGTGATAATGCTTAAAGGATAATAGTGAAAAACTAACACTTTTAAGCGAATATCATCGACAAACTAAACATATCCAATCAGATATAAAATATAACCTCTAACAGCGTAATCAATAGCCCTATCATCATCATGACGAGCTTTCCCATTAAGATTAGATCTGAGGCACTCCATCTTAACATACTTACCATTGTTTGCTTTCAACTCCTTATGACAAAATTGCTGATCTACTCCCAACGAAGAAACAAGCAACTTAATTGCCTCATTTATTGTGAGCCTCATTGACGCTAAGACCGATCTCCCCTCAATTGGTATCCCTATGATCTGACTCACGTCGTTGAGGGTTATGGTAAGCTCCCCAAATGGCAGGTGAAATGTGTTGGTCTCTGGGTGCCACTTCTCTACAAATGTTGAAACCACATCTTTGTTTACGCATTTGTATGAATGGACCAAGGAGATCAAACCTATACTTTCAACCTTATGCCAAAATCTAACGTCTTCATTATCCAATTTTCACGATGCTATATTCGCAACATGATGTAGACATCCAAGGACACCTCGTTCCTACAAGTAATTATATATCAAACTTAGAAATAGTATACACGTATAAAAAGAATAGACTTCGGTAATTATAAAAAATAAATAAGCTTTTGGGATTTCATATATACCTTTTCCTCCCAAATTTTGTAAGCAATGTGGGTTTTAAAACTAGAAAGTAATCCAATATCTTTAGGACAGCTAGGATATCCAGTAGCCAACCTAGAGGCATTCACAACCGATGCAGGTTAGGTAGGCTCTACACCTAAAACATCTTCTTCAACTATGTCAGCAACCTCGTCTTCAATAATAGGATGAATATTTTGACTTGTTCGAACGTGTTGCCTCCTTCAAGATGCAATATTAAGCTGACGTGCAGGTCGGGTAGAACTCGAAGTAGCTACGTGTTCAAGCTCCTGAGTGGACCGACATCTACCCATTGCTGCAACCCAAGAAAGGCTTGAATAACTTCACTTTTCTTGCAAAATAAGTGAGAAGTTATTATGTTAATTGGAAACATATAAGCAAGTGTTTTAACAAACATTTGTAGTCACTCCAAATACATACATGTATTCACTCAAAATATCCATTTTCTTAACAAACATGGGGATAGGGAGGGGAATCCAATCATGGGTTAAAAGACATATTGAGGAAATAAAGGTTTTTAGGCCAATGCTGTTTTGGCCCCATCTCTATCAAATATAACAAATGAATAAGACTAATAAGTAAAAGCAATTGGTTGCATTCATTTTATGCAATTCGAAATGTTACGATCAACATCCAATTGGTTCGTGAAAAGAGAAATATTAATCTAAAAGGAAAAAAAAAGAATGAAAAAAAAGACAAGCAGATCAAGTAACGATTTGTTTAACACTAGTGGGTGCCCCGTGCCATCAGCACTCCCCGACAAAGAATTTGCCAAAATCAGGTGAGTGGCAGAGATCCACCATCCATTTGGGGGAGGATTAGATCTCGGCCCTTTTTTGTTGATGCTTATAAGAGGAGGTATAAGTAGGGAGACAACCAATGTGTTTTGTTATATAGAATAGTAAATGGCCTATGCCCACGGCACTCTCTGACTAAAGCGTTTGCAAAAATTGGGTGCCTTCGACACTCAAACGGTATAACGGACTGGGGTGTTACCGTTTTTTCCATTATAACGGATTGTAACGCACAGAGGGAGAAATGGAAAAACAACAGAAATAACGGTGTTGAAATTCAAATTTTGAATAAATTGAGGTCAAATGAGGCGGATTGAGTGGCTGAAATCTAACCGTCTGCATTAGGTCGATGGATTTGATCTCAACCACTCTTTATCTAACCGTCCACATTAGATGGATGGATAAGATAAGAGAATACAACTGAGTTGTCTTGTTATATGCGTGGGTGGCCCGTGCCCGTGGTACTTTCCGACAAAGTGTTTGTCAAAATCGGTTGGGAGTTAATCTCAGCCATTGATATGAAGCATAGTGGATCTCAGCCACTCATTATTGAAGCCATATAAGATAAGAGGGGTATAAGACAACCACTGTCACTTGGTGGCCCGTACCCACGGCACTCTCCAACAAAGCCTTTGTCAAAATTGGGTGTGAATGGCTGAGATCCACCATTTATTTGGGGGATAAGATCTCAGCCCTTCTTTGTCTAAATAGATAAGAGGGGGTATAAGTGGGGAGACAACTTCCCCGTTTTGTTATATAGATGGCACACATGTAACATATACAAGTTGAATGAGGTCCTAATAGGAAATTTGTTAGAGATATTCAACCTCTTCATATAATCACAACAATATGCATTATTATTATACACAAGATATAGTAAGAGCATCGCTACACGTCTTAAGGTTCATTTTCTAACGGAGTGCGGTTAGGGCTCAAAGAGAAATGGAAATGGATACTCACTGTGAGGAGGTGTCGAAATCTAATTGGCCCTTGTGGTGAGGAGGCATCAAAACCAACCGATTATATCTCACAGTGAAGAGGGTAAAACTAATGTTACATTTGCGTGGTGAAGGGGGTTTGCCCTTTTCGTTTTTTACCAGCAGAGAGATTAGGGATTTTGACGGGGTGGAGGGGCAATTAGAGAACCATCAAAATGGGTGGGGGAGATGAGAGAAAGTAGCGGGACGACGACAAATCGCCATATTATTACATTTTGTTCTCTTAGGAAACAAAAGTGATTTTTTTTTTTTTTGTAAGCAAGCAAATATTATATCATAAAGAGAACGGAACGACCTAGGAATGGCGGGCTCAATCTACCAGCTTCAGGCTGCTAGAGAGCCAGCTAGGGAGATTGGTGGACCATTCCTTGGCTACAGAAAATAAAGGGCCTTACTGGCCAAAGTATGTGCAACAGTATTAGCCCCCTAGGGTGTACAAAAGGGAACTATAAGAAAGAGAAGACAGAAGATGTAAAATATCCACAAAAATAGCAGTAGAGAACCATCCCGAGATTGAAGATCTTAAGGAAACAAAAGTGACTTGATGGAACCTCATTTGTATTCTATTTTGAGATAAAAAAGGTCTTCATTTATATTCCTAAATCTGGAATAGTTGAACAGATAAGCTGAATGTTAGGAGAAAATATTTGCTGGGCCCAAGGGACTTCAAAATTTTGAAGTTCCCCCTCCCAAAATTGCCATTTGGAGCATAGTTTAGGGCCTACTGAGCCCATAGATGTTTGGACCACTTATTGGTAAACCTATGTACCAAAGAACAGCTTGATCCAACGGCTATAAGTCACTAATTATACTGATTTTTGATCAGTAGATTTGTCAAGAGGTGAACCGAATATCCATAAGGTAAGTGGACCCTATATAGAGTACTCCACGTGAAGTACCACAGGGCCATCACAACAGTATTGTATGCATGAGAGAGACTTTGAAATGGCCTGCTCTCAAGGTTGCCAACGACATACAGTGTTATGTAGTGTTGGTAGTGGGGTTCATGAGGTAGTAGCCAAGGCCAGGAGAGCATTGGAGAACACCAGAAGTCGGTGGTCCATTGTCTGCTTGGTTAACATTGGTCCTCAAGTTACTCGGGGTATGAGGCGAGGGTGAGGATTGAACACGTCTACTCCCTCTGAGCAAGTTGCTGCTTTTTGGACTCTCTCTCTCTCTCTCTGGGGAATCCTGGCCACAAAATGGGAGTAGTAGCTAGCCACGTTGCGTGGGTCAACGGATACAGAGAATCGGAGCTAGCGAATCAAAGACCGATCCCTATTGGTCCACTCCTCCATCGAATTGGCACTACAAAACTACAAATTTGAACTGCGAGGAACGACTTGTCGTCTTTCCTTCTCTCTCTTTTGAGGGGAAAAAAAAAAAAACAAAAAACAAAAAACGAAGAGCAGAAACCTTCTCCTCGTCGCCTCATCCCTCACCACAAATCCCACTCGCGGTTCAAATAAAAAATTAGGGAAAAGAAAAGAAAAGAAATAATCTTTCAGTTTCTAACTTTCTATCACCACCACTACCAAATACCAAAATAGCAATCTCAGAAAGAGGAAATATCTCTAATTTTTCTGTCTCTCGTGAGAAACATTGGTGGTGGTTGAGTTGGTTGACGAGTAAAAAGTTGGTTTAGTTTTAGAGTTAGGGTTGGGGTGGGTGGTGGTGGTGGAGGGGTTGGAAGGAAGGAAATGGAGGCGTCTTCTTGCTTCTTCTGCGGAGGCATCTCCTCCTCCGTTTCACAGTCGAGCTTCTCTTTCCAGAAGAAGAAGAATGATGATATGTCTTCTTTCCGCCCCATCCGCTTATTCAGAGACAACAACAACCACAACAACAACAACAACCATTCCCTTTTCTTCTCCCACTCTTCTCCTCCCTCGTCTTCTTCTTTCGGGTTCCCCTTCCAACGATTGATCCGCCACAGCACCAACAACACCACCACTGGAACCACCAGCAGCAGCACTCGATCGCCTCCTATTCAACCTGTGAGTCTGCGGAGTCTGTATCAGAATGGAGACCCGCTGGGGCGTAGGGACCTGGGCAAATGCGTTGTGATGTGGATTTGCCAAGGGATGAGGGCCATGGCCTCGGATTTCGCCTCAGCTGAGGTCCAGGGTGAATTCGCTGAGGTCAGGCAGCGCATGGGACCGGGTCTCACCTTCGTTATCCAGTCTCAGCCTTACCTCAATGCCGTCCCTATGCCCCTTGGTCTCGAAGCCCTCTGCTTGAAGGCCTGCACCCACTATCCCACGCTCTTTGATCACTTCCAGAGGGAGTTGAGAGACGTTCTCCAAGACCTCCAGCGCAAATCCATAGTCCATGATTGGCGCAAGACCGACTCATGGAAGCTGCTCAAAGAGCTTGCCAATGCAGGTTCTCTCTCTCTCTCTCTCTCTCTCTCTCTCTCTCTCATTAAACGCTTTTTTCTTCCTTCTACAACTCGTTTAATAGATCGTGCCTCTGCAGCTCAGCACCGAGCTATTGTGCGCAAGGTTCCCCAGTCCAAGCCCGTGCATAGTGGGCTTGGGATGGACCTCGAGAAGGCCAAGGAAATACAGAGCAGGATTGACGACTTTGCGAAACGTATGTCAGATCTTCTTCGAATTGAGCGGGATGCAGAGTTGGAATTTACCCAGGAGGAGTTGAATGCTGTTCCTACACCAGATGAGAATTCCGATTCGTCAAAGCCAATCGAGTACCTTGTCAGCCATGGTCAGGCTCAGCAAGAGCTGTGTGACACTATTTGCAATTTGAATGCAGTCAGTTCTTCTATAGGTGAGAGTTCAAATCAATTCTTTCACATCTATAATTGGTGTCTTGATTCTGCCTCCGAGTTAGCATACTTCACTTGTTAATTTGTAAGATCATTTATGTCTGCAGGATTGGGGGGGATGCATTTGGTTTTGTTCAGGGTTGAAGGGAGTCATCGATTGCCACCTACTACACTCTCTCCTGGTGACATGGTTTGTGTGAGAACATGCGATAGCAGGGGTGCTGGTGCAACATCTTGCATGCAAGGCTTTGTTAACAACTTAGGGGAGGATGGGTGTAGCATCAGTGTGGCTTTGGAGTCTCGCCATGGTGATCCCACCTTCTCTAAGCTCTTTGGCAAGAGTGTGCGCATTGATCGTATCCATGGATTGGCTGATGCCCTCACCTACGAGGTATCTATCTTGTAAATGAATTGTGATTGATTAATTATTTATTTCTAATTGATTTTTAGTCTAATTGATATATATATATATATATATATAAATAGATGTAAAAAAATAGGGAAATTCTATGCATCAAACGCATGTATGTACAATGCATTTTTTATTTCTAGTATTTTATTTTGTGACCTTCCTAAGTGTAATGTAAAGTTCTATTTTGATATAATGTATTTATTGTGACATGATTTTATGGTTATAAACTAATAATCATCTCCATGTGTAGTTATAGCTGTTTTTAACCGTTAGGCTCTTAAATACTTGCATCAACATTTTATGGAATGTTATGGACATTCATTTCCACACCCCACATGGTTGTTAATTATAATTTGATGGCTTATGAGTCTATTTTTATATTTGTTTTATCATTTCCTAAAGTTTCAACAAAAATTTCTACATTATTTCCATGAAAATTGTATTATTTCCTCACTAGTCAAAATATTTCCATTTCTAGGCTAGTTGAAATATTTCTTGAAATTTAAATTTAGTATTTTGTGTAAACGTCAAATTAGAGAACCGTTATTACAATTAACTACCTTTCTAGAGCATCCCTATTTCAATATGTAATAAAATCGTAGCTAAAATAATAAGTAAAGCAAATCCTATTCTAAAACTTATGGGTTTCACCAGGTCTTGGGCTATTCTGTCCTAGTAGGTCAGAGGACCCCTCACTAACCAGTCGCTATTAGCTATAGCTAATCAATTTTTTTTTCTTCGTGTGAACGCTATAGCTAATCAATTGATGTTTGACCTTTGTGGGACAAATGTGATTAGATGCTAAATAACCTTCTATACTTAAATCACTGAATAAAACAGATAAGATTTCATTAAAATAAATTGTCCATTTCTCTGTGATCTTGTCTTTTTAGTGTATGTGACCATGGTGCATGAAATTCATGTTTATACTACAGAGGAACGTTGCTCAATAACTTGATTTTAGGCTTCTCTTAGGCCCATATTGGAGTTCAACTGGATCCACGAACTATGCTATATCACCTTGCCTCTGAGAAAGAAATCATTTCATGTTTGCCATAATTGTAGCCTTCTCCATTTTACCTCTTTCTCTCTCTGGAACACAAATTGTAGATATTTGTTTAAGTTGCAAGTGAGATCTCATTCACTTATTTCCATTGCTTATAATTGTCAAAATTAAAAAAATTATTTGCTTACATGTGTGATGCTAAATCAACATGTTCAAGCCACGTGTGATTTTTAACAGAGAATAATCCTCTTTCTATTTCTTAGGTACCCTCATATTGTGCAACAATATTGATCTCATATGCCTGGTGCATGCACACTGTTTTGTGACATACTTTAAAAGCGGTTCTTTGAACAACTTGATTACTGGTTTTGTTGAATTTTTTTTTTTTTTTTTTGCATTAAGTGAATGTTTGAGATTCTTTGCTGACCCTAAATAGTTGAGACAAGGCTATGATGATGAACGATGAATGTTAAGGTCATTTCATGGGGAACTTTATCATAAACTCCTCTAGAATTCTTTCTTGTTTCTTCCATAGTTGCAAACAGTCAGAGCAGGCATGGCTGCGGACGAGGAACAACGGGAAATGTTGGTTCTGAAAAGTCACGTTGAGGAAAAGTCACCCGTATTATATTGTACGAACATTTAAAAAAATATTCAATGTTTCGTATTTACTAACTATTCATACAAATATGTGCTTCTGGTGTACCATGTGGTGGACCTATACCAATCAGGCTTAGGGTAAAATTTTATAAGACAACATTAAAACTGCTTTGCTTTATATAGCAGAATGCTGGCAGTCAATAAACAATTATGTACTTGAGTTTTGCATAACCGGGATACTGGTTTTGAGATGGATGAGTGGCAAGACCAGGAAAGACATATTCAGAATGAGCTGGTTTGGTGCAATGGAGGCTGTTTTTAACACCTGTGGGCAGGTCGAAGAGTCAAAAAAGAGGAGAAGACTGAATATAGATCAAGGTAGTGCGAAATGATTTGAAGGCATAAACTTCAATGCAGGATTTGACATCAGATAGAATTGAAAAACTGAACATATCCGTGTATATCAACCAAATAGTTGGGACTAGGCTTGGATGATGATGATGATGATCTGCATGTTAGTGCCATGGCAGCAATAGTTAGTGTTGGGAGGTCTGGAGATCCCACAGAAGGTGGGAGTGGAAAGCAACTTGAGTAGAAGTTTCATACACCATGGTTTCTTCTAATATAATACCCATACAGTTGGTCCATCCCCTAGTTGAAAATTCTTTTTCTAGTACTTCCATGCTTCTTTACATTTTTAGATTGATGTTTGAAATTGTTTGTTCTCCTCCCATTATTCCCCTTTGATCTTTCCTTGCAAATGAGTTGGTAGTGGGAGAGAGACGTTAGTATAGTTAATGTAAGTTTTGATTGAGGATTTAAAAAAAAAACTTGCTTGACCGGGAGGTTGAAGAATGAATGTCTCTTTATATGCCTAGAAGAGATATTTGTCCCTATAGAGGGGATAGATAGTCGCATTTGTAGCTGGTACCAACAGGTAAGCTTTTTGTGAATTCCTTCTATGAGATGATGATGGAGGGAGTTGTGGAGGAAATGATTGTTGCTTGCATATATGTGAAGTGACCAGGTTCTGCCAAGGGTGGAGGCTTTAGCTTGAATGCTTGTTTTAGACAAGATTTTAATGGTGGATTACCTTAATCATAGTAGAAATGTTTTGCCAAATCGATGTACAATAAAACATGAGGACTGCCAATAACCTTTCATCCATTGCAAAATATCGAGGGAGGTGTGAACTTCTTATGTTTTTTTAAGATCTCTCAGTTTCCAAGAGATATGGTTGATGCTTTCTCGAAATGGAAAAGCAGTCCTTTTAGGCCCGACAGGCATTATACTTTGGTGGCTAATCCTCCATAAGACTTGTTGGGGAGTGTTGAAAAAATGGAATCTTAGAATTGTTGAAGGTAAATAGAGGTCTACGGAGGACCTTTACGAAGTTGTGTAGAGAGAGACCTTGTTCCGCCAAGGGTGGAGGCAATTGTTGAATGGTTGTCGACGTAGGGCTTCCTTAAAAAAAGAGTTTAAAGCAAGATGTTTGCTTGGAGGAAATGTTGCTCAATTTCAAATTGACCCATCCAGTGGAGAAAATTATAATTTTGAGTATTCTCTTGAAAGAGACCAAATTAGCATTTTTTTTCCGATAAGAATAGACTTTATTAAAAGGCAAACGCCGAAAGGGAACAAACAAGAAGCCCGAGCTTGAGAGGACGAGATGACCTACAAAGGACAAAGCCAAACAAGAAAACATACAACTAAAAACAATACATCCTAATCCTCTTCTCTAGAGCAAATAAGGTCCCAACGGAAAACAAAGTCCTCAAAGAACAGGCCCCTACACTTTTTAAAGACCTTAGACCACAAAATCATAAAGTCCTTAATATTGAGGATAACGCTAGCCACCTCTGCTTCCTTGCCCTTCAAAGACTCTTTGGTATCTCTCTTCCCAAAATCCACCAAGAACGAAGACCAGACAGCTCTTGCCACATCATAATGTAATAGAAGATTAACCGATTCACTTCCAATTTTGCACATTGAACAATAATCTACAGTAATGGTCTTTCTAGAAATTAAATGATCCACTATAAGAATCCTATCCAAAGTGGTTGTCCACAAAGAAAGCAATTTTGGAACCCCACACAAAAGGAGCTGGAAACGAGATGTTGCTACCTCTGGTCAACGCATGATAAAAGGAACACACCAAAAATGAGCCATCTTTAGTCCACCTCCAAACCTGCATATCCTGGACCAAGAGGGAAATGTGACAATCAACTAACCAAGATAAAAGACTAGTAACGGAATCTATCTCCCAATTATTAAGCTTTCTCTTGAAACCAGAGTTCCACAACACATCCTCCCCATCTAGAATAGCACAATCTAGAACTGAACAATTCTTCTTATTTGAAAGGGTGAGGAGAATCGGAAAATCCACCATAAGGGGGGCTTCGCCACACCATCTGTCCTCCCAAATCTAACCTTGTTCTTTATCCCCACCTTAAACTGCACCGCACCGCGCCCGTTTGTAAAAGTTCCAAGAATCTTCATAATGCCCCTCCATACACTGCATCCATAAGACTACCGAACTTCTCTTCCATCCCATTCGAAATTTGCAACCCCGAATTTCCTTACTATTGCCTTCTTTCACAAGCTATCAACCTCCACACCAAACCTCCACAACCATTTGCCTAGTAAAGCCTCGTTCATAACTCTAATATTCTTAATTATAAAAAAAATATAATATTCTTGATGCCTAATCCTCCTTGAGCCTTTGCCCTGCACACTGTCTTCCAGTCCACAAGATGGAATTTGGTGGCTACATCTCTATCCTTTCGTAGGAAATCCCTCGTGAACTTCTCTAGAATGTGGGCAATACTACGTTGAATGAAAAACACTAATAAGTAAATTAGTAAACTAGACGAGTTCTTGATCAAGACAAGTTACCCCCCTTTTGACAAATACTTGGACTTCCAAGAGGCCAACATACTCCCAAACCTTTCAATCACGGGATCCCAAATAGCCTTATATAGATTTGTACTAGCCCCTAAAGGAAGACCCAAATACGAAGTGGGAAACTACCAATACTGCATCCCAGAATACCGTCGGCCAAGCTAACAATATTCTCGCTTCTCCCACACAGAACACCTTACTCTTCTCCAAATTTCCCTGTATACCTGAAGCCATTTCAAAACAACATGGAAGGCCTCTCAAGAATCTCAACTGAGCCATTGAGGCCTCTAAGAAGATGTGTATCGTCCACAAACTAAAGACGAGAAACTGTTGGTACCCCTTCGCCCACCACAAAACCCGCTAACTCTTCGATTTCCACAGCTCTAGAAACCATACTCCCCAAAGCCTCCACAACCACAATGAGTAGAAACGGAGACAAGGGGTATCCTTGTACTTTTAAAGAAACCAGCTGGGGACCCATTGACTAGAATGGAGAAGGAAGACAATGAGATACATTTCCAATTTTATCCTTTTCATTTTTCACCGAAACCCATCCTACCAAGCATGTAGTCCAAGAATCTCCAATTCACATGAACATATACCTTCTCCATATTTATATGTTTTAATTTTGGGATAAAATGCTAGGATTTTGTATGTTGTGAAATCAAACCATGCCATTCTTTTGGGTAAACCATGGTTGAAAGATCGAGGAGTCGTATACCATTCAAATATCATGTCTACACCTTTCAGAAGGATAAACTCAAAATTATTTTTAGGGGTCTTTCACCAACAAATCCTCTTGTCAACAAGCCAGCTGAAATTGAAGATGAATTGTAGATCCCAAAAGGCAAGCTTGTTGAACTCCACTGAACTAGAACAAGGACATGCATCAGATCGTGAAAAAAGAGAAATAAAATCTTTGACATACCTAAGCTTCAAATATTGAGCCAAGGGTTTTTAAAGTGGCAAAATCATAATGGCCTAAACTTGATGTCAGTTCTTTTGAACTCAAGGTGTTTGATGTAGGGGCATCCTTGCTTCAATGCACCCGTACCACACCAAATGAAACCTTTCTATAGAAGAGGTGGGCTTACAAGAGAAGAAAGAAGAATACTTCTGCTAGGAGACTCCATCAAGCATTAGTTTCTTAGGATTGATAAATTCTTATTTAAATATTTGTTTTGTTAGGATTATAATTGAAATAGAGTACTTGTAGTAGGATTAGTTTGCTTCTTAGTTGCATAAAGCGAGAGTGGGTGTGGGAGTGGGAGCGAGGAAGCAGGTGTTTTAAGGAAGCCCTAGGGTTTGGAATGCTTGAGAAGCCTCCGTACATTACATACATACATACATATGTATATATTAAAGAGAACTTAATTATTTTAAAAGGACATACATACATACATTAATTGACACGGGTTCAAATAATATGATAAATTAGTGATTAATAAATATGTTCAAAGTTTATAATGTTAATTTTTGTGGTAAAATATCAAAACTTCTTAAATTCTTCACAACATAAGAGAATCATCAAGTTTTGTTTCCAAAATTTCTTGTCAAATACTTGTTTAGCAAAACAAGTCTTCTCAAACAAGTTCGGGTTTTCGTCAACTTAGAACCGCGAGTCCGAAGAGCTCCCAAGTTCGAAGCATGGAAGCGCGGTTCTAGAGCGGAGCATCACCCTACGTAGGAGTTTCTTGCAATTACCAATGCTTAGTAGTTTGATTCTAGTAGGATATTTTGCAAGATTTTATTAGAGTTTGATTACAATTAGGAAATTAGGTTAGATGATTTCTATAAATATAGGCTATCATTGCTATAAAAAGAGGAGAGATTGATTGGTTAATAGAATTTTAGTTAGTTGAGTAGAGAATTTTCTCTTAAATGAAGCCTTAGTTTAGGGTCTGATGCTTAAAACAATGTAGTCAATGTGCCAAGCGCAGGTGAGCAACAAGGGCTTGCTACGTGCCTAGCACCAGATTTAATTTTCTTTATTAAATTCATACTAATTAAAGAAGTTCCAATAACACAATTTTATTTTTTTGTTAATTCAAGTGCACCATGTCCAGTATCCCCATCCAATTTCTCTCCTTGTTGACTATTCCAGTCAGTGTGGTGTTGGGGCTGGAGAAACTTATGAGAGACTTTCTATGGCATGGTAAGAATGACAAGCATAAGTTTCACCTAGTGGAGTGGGAGAAGATCTGTAAACCAAAGGGAGAGGGTGGTTTGGGTTTTCGACATCTCAGGGAGATGAATAAGGCGTTGTTAGGCAAATGGTTGTGGAGGTTCGGGGATGGTGATAGTCTTTGGGGTAGGGTGATTGGGGACAAATACGGGGTTAGCGAGGAAGGATGGGAGAGTAATCCAGTGGTATCCTCTCACAGATGTAGTTTGTGGAAAGGTATTATGGGGGCTCGGGAGAGCTTTGAAAGAGGCGTCAAATTTAAGGTGGGCAAAGGCGACAAAATTTGTTTTTGGGAAGACACTTGGAGTGGGGAGGAACCTCTTAAAGTAACTCTCCCAGAGCTGTTTCAGATTTCTGATCTTAAAGGGCCCAAGATCCAGGACTGCATTTCTAGAAGAGAAGGCGGAGCCTCTTGGAATTTTGGTTTTAGGAGGAACATCAATGACTGGGAAATGGATAGCTTGGCTACTTTTTTATCGCAGGTTGGGGAAGTGCCTTTACAGACGACGGACGAGGATAGGAGGATTTGGAGATGGGACTCTAAAGGAGTTTGCTCAGTCTCTTCATTCTTCACCCAACTTTCTATGGGGGGCCAGGAGTCTTTTCCGGCTTCCACGGTGTGGGGGGTAGCAATTTTTTTTTGGACTGCGATGCTTGATAAGATTCTCATTGTGGATCATCTGAAAAGTAGGGGGATGGCATTTCCGAATAGGTGCGTCTTATGCAAGGCTAGAGACGAATCAGTCGACCATTTGTTTATCCATTGCCCTTTCACTTTCGAAGTTTGGACGACCTTTTTCTCGTTGTTTGGTATAGCTTATGTGGTCCCAAAACATGTGTTAGAGGTTATCCACAGGATTGCGCAGGATCTGTTGAAGGGGAGAGGAAGAATTTTATGGTAGTTTCTCCCATTTGCTATCCTTTGGGCTATTTGGGAAGAAAGAAACCAGCGTATTTTTGAAGGAAAGCAAGCAGAAGGACCAAAGGTGGTTCTGAGAGTCAAAGCCCTCATGTTTTATTGGTCTGCAGTGATGCCGAAATTTAGAGTGTTTTTTTGACTCATTTGTTTTCAAATGGGACAAGTTGTTGTCTTGAGGTGCGGCTCAACCTTTTGTTGAGTCACCCTTGTCTTGTGTTAGCTCCTTTGGGGTTTCCCCCGGTTCTAATAAATCCATTTAACTTATCAAAAAAAAAAGATAGTTTTTTTTTATAAATAGTATAATCCAAAATAGAGAGGAATTGAATGTTTGTAGACTACAATCTTTAATAGCCCCTGCTACACCTATTGCATGCATAAGGAAGATGAAGGGCTCATGTTCACACACAGAGTAGCAGCAAATGTGCTGTTGTTTTTGCGAGCAACAAGACCAGAATGGTGACGATCGTATCTTGTTGCTCTTGCCAAATACAACGCTCTCAGCTCCTGCCCCGCTGTGTCTTCTGGATGGAGAAGAGAGCAACTCCATGCTCTAGGAACTTGAGAAATTTGCCACTAATCTCTCCTATAGTATCAACTTTCCCATGAGACTCTCCTTTATCTGATCTTAAAGCCTTAATTCTTACCCATAACAAAAATAATAATTTTCAACGTCTCTCAGATCTTAAAGGTATTGAGTACATCCAGTTTTTGATAACAGAGATACACATACCCATAATGAGAATAATAATTTATGAAGTGATAAAATAATGCTTTGGTTTGGGGGGTTCATATCCCTTCCAAAGTTTTCTTCTTCGTTTAGACGACTATGTTGGACAAGATTCTGACAGTGGATCACTTGACTAGCAAGGGTATATTGTTACCTAACATGTGCTCTCTGTGCAAGTTAGTGCAGATACGGTTGACCATCTGATGATTCCTCCTCTTTCTTGTTTGCCATTTGGCAAGCTCCCTTTTCTCTCTTCAGGATTGCCTTTGTAATGCCAAAGAAGGTTAGCATCCTAGTCCAAGGTTTCTCGGTGGAGGGCATATTCCGTTGGCGCATCCTTCCATTCGTCGTCTTGTGGGCCATATGGAAAGAGAGGAACGACCGTATCTTTGAGGGGAAAGAAGATGCTCCTAGATTCTTGTTGAAGGTTAAATTTGGAGTTCAGAGGGTGCTTTTATGACTCTTTTGCGTTTAGGTGGGATGAGCTTTTAGGTGGCTCGACACATAGTTGATGTATTTTGTTTTTTTGTTTTGCTTTGAGGCCCTCTCCTGGAGGCCCTCCTTTATTGTTCTTTGTGGGTTTTTGAACATATTAATGGATCTTACTTATAAAAAAAGTGATAAAATAATGCTGACTGTCAAGAGGTGTAGGAAATGGACTACATATATCAGTATGAACAATCTCTAACAACTCTATACTCCTAGCTTCCCCTTGATATAATCAATACAAGTACCAAAATCGCTAAAATCTAGTGGTTTCAAGACTCCCTCTCTTACAAGTCTTTCCTCGTGGTCTTTAGAAATGTGTCCCGAACGTCTGTACCATAGCATGGTGGATTTCTTGTTATCCAGACTACATTTGTTACTAGTAACATTCGAATCAGGATCATTAACATTCATACAAAGTAATGATTTAGCATAACCATCATCAAGATTCAACATGTAAAGATTAACAACAATGGAACCAGATCTAACAAGTTGTGAATTGTGAAAAACACTAACACAACCACCACCAAAATAAAAGGTAAAACCCAAAGAGTCAAGTTTGGTAATTGACAACAAACTCTGCCTCATGGTGGGTACAAAAAAGACGTCATCCAAGTACAAAATGTAAGTATTGTCCAAAATTAGATGAAGGCTCCCAACGACATCTACTTCAACCTGTTCGGCATTTCCCATATACATGCATTGCTCTCCATCTTCAATTCTTTGCCTGTTGGTGAAGCCCTATAAAGAATTATTGATATGAACAGTAGCCCTAGTATCTAAGCACCAAGTATTTGAAGGA
The DNA here is from genome assembly GCA_035048495.1 of Euptelea pleiosperma. NCBI lineage: Eukaryota > Viridiplantae > Streptophyta > Magnoliopsida > Ranunculales > Eupteleaceae > Euptelea > Euptelea pleiosperma. The sequence goes on along the minus strand of CM068553.1, from coordinate 28,177,005 downwards.
GCATCAATAAGAATAGTTTCTAAACACACCATGGATAAAACGCTACTTTGCTTTCCCTTCTTCAACTATTCCTTAAACTTCATGCAATTTTTCTTCACTTTTTTTTTCAAAAGAAATAAATAAGTCTTTTTCCATGTTGGCATAGAATGCCTTTTCTGCTAAAATTGATTGTGTATTGTTGGTGTTGAAATGGTCCTTGATGAGCTGCAAGCTTCTTCTCAGGTATCTTTTTATATTGTCTTGAGAACTGTTTCTTATATCCAGATCTTTTAAAATTTTTCTTGCTTAGACCGATCATAATGACATGCGCATATTCTACTCATCCTTGTTGAAGTCCTTCTTAAACGTAGTAAATGGTCAACTCATTTGCGCTCTACTTATTGTTTTTGGAGTTGTAATTTACCTTAAAGGTATCATATTGCCTAGGGAGTAAGTTGACAACTTGATGAACAAGATAGTTGTTACTCAAGTCCATCTTGAAATCTCAAAGTTTATAAACCATATCTGACATTTGCAACATATGTTCACATATACTGCCTTGCCCATCAAACTTCATTGAACACATACGCTCATGTGGGTATTGACCAAAGTTTTTGTGGGACCCATTGTTTGGATAACATCCATAAATTCCTTAGTTGTCTCTTTGTTTGAAATTCCACCATCAACGATTCCTGAATGGAACCCCAAATGATTTCGTCCTGTTAACCTTTTCCCATTTATGATGTTTAAGATTTTCAGCCTCAGGAAGTAAGCAAGGGCTTTTTTGGATTAGGCTTTCTGAAAGAAATATCAAAGTCCCAACAACCAAGGACCATTTTGCAATTGTGATTCCATCTTGAGTAATTTGAACCATTTAAAGGATCAATCCCAGCCAAATACCCTTGGCTGTGTTGCATGGACTCTTCAAACAAGCAACCGAGTCGTGTGTCCCTTCGTGTGGACACGGATTCGGACACTGACTTGCCTCGGACTCTTCTTTATTTTATTTTATATTTTTTTGAATTGAATTTTTTTAAGAAAATAAATATTCAATATAGGGAAATCTAGGGTTTGAACTTTGTGGGAGAGGAAGAATAGGGTTTTGCTTCTAAGATTCGGTAAAAACCCTACCAAAATCTATCAAGAAATTGCCTATATTTCGCCACGGACTCATCGTTATAAAATAAAAATAAATTAATAATTAAATATTCATTTGAGTCTCCTAATCCTATTTTTTGGGGTTTGTCGAGTCTGACACTATGTATATGTATCGGACTCCTACACACGTGTCCATGTCCATGAAACACAGGCCCTTGAATGGTTGAAGAATTCATAACTATAACAAAATAAACTAAATATAGCCAATCCATACAACCATTCATATAATTGCGATGCATGATAAACAAATATCCTCAAATTATCATGCAATATCATGCAAACATTGACACTTATCATGTCTTAAACAAATCCGACCAATGGGGTAAGCAACAGAAATCTTCTTTTGATAAGTAGGGTAATAAACCGAATTGCCCATAGTATACCTTATGTGCCTCCTATGTTTTAAGGACAATAAAACTGTGGTGGGACAAACGGTAGCATCATCACGATCCCACCTTTGGGTTTAGACCTAAAAGTAATGTTCTTTACAACATATGTGTTAGCCATCTTGTTCGATTCAAGTTGCTTTAAGTATGCAATCCTCCTTTTGGGCTGACTGATATTCAATGACAACCGAATGCCACTCTTTTTAATCCACAAGAAGCCAAGATTGCTTATATTCACTTTATTTTGTTTAAACTTCAAAGCCTTTTGGCACCTTCAACAGTTAAGCACTTTAACTCTCTCCAGTGCTAAAGATTCCGAAGGGACTGCCAACTGGCCCACTTATACCTCAAAGTGAAGGCCAAAAGAAATGTCAAAACTTACAACACAAGTCATGAATCAGTATGTTGAAATATGACAATATGATAAAGCAATCTCACCACAAAAAAATATTACTAACATTGACTTTTATGTGTTGTGCGCATAAGTGTACGTGTGTGTGTGTGTGCATATGCATTTAAATAAACAATGTGTTCAGCCACCTCACATGGTTGCATCAATTACAAAATTTGTAGACTTTTAAGTCGGCTAGGCAAATGGTCAAACATTTGTAAGGCGACTAGCACTAACCTAAACATTCAAATAGGATATCCCGCCCTTAACATGTGGTGCCACCCAGTTCAAGGCTGTCCACTTCAAGAGCATTATAGAAGGGCGAAAATAATTTTCCAAGCCTCTAGAGAAATTAGGCTCTTGAAATATGCTATCGGGAGCAAAACACAAATTGAGACCAAGAATAGTCCGTGCTCAACTAACAGCCCAAAAATTAGGATAAAGAAAAATCTCATCTCAACATGTTGATTCAAATTTTCTTAAACATAAGTACTATTACGACCTATAACTCGTACACCAAAATATCTCTATCCGTGCACGAATCTCGAGGTGCGAGTTGGGAACAAATCCCAATATATCGTGAGAAAACACAAGTGATGCGGACATCTTACCGCCATACAAGGTTTATCATAGGTGCGGGAAAAAGAACAAGGCCCATATCGCATTGTGGGTTGGTCACGGGTGTTTTTGAAGACCCACTTGCACATGTGGCACATTGAAGAAGGCCCCACACCGGGAAGATGTGCACATGGGATAGGTCGCGGCATTCGGAAAGGACTACAAATCACGTGGCGCAAATCAAGGGAGCTTCTTGAGCTTGGGCCCAACTACTTGGGTCTGGGCCCATTCGTTAAAGGGTTTAAGTGTTATTTGGGGTTCAAATTTAGAGATATTATGTTTAAATAATCTCGACCATTGCTTTGATCTAAGGGTTAATATTAGAGTAGGGTTTTATTTGCTTTGTTTAAATACCATGTGATATAACTTTTGGAGATTAATGAATGAATGAACAATTATTGTTGAATGCTTGAACGAAGGAAGAACGGAATACGTGCTTCTTTCAAATTTTCCCTTTACGGGTTTGGTGCGAGGCCAATCGATCGGAGTTTTACACACGTTCCAGGTATTTTCTCACGATTCTTTCTCGGATTTGTCTTGATCTTACTCTCTTGCTGCTACACCATTTCCCAACCACGTTGGAATCGATTCACGATTCGCTTAGAGTCGTCTTCAACGTGGCGTCGTAGACCCGCCACCAATCTTCTATCGGTCGGTCGACAATCTCCACGGATCCCTCCACGGTCCCCTGATTTACTACCTGCTCACAGTGACTACCTGCCACCATTAATCCTTGACTCTGACGACATTGCGTCATCACCAACACCCCGCAGCCACATCTATACCCTTTACATTAAAACCCCAAAACCCATAGTCGTTGACTCAAGTCCCAAACCTTCACCTAGTACCTTACCCTACGTCAGCCACTACTCCCACTTAATCCCCCCTTCACACATCTGCCATCCCATCCCCAAACCTATCAAAACCCTACCCAGCCTTCTAACCTATAGGCTGTCCCATTAACACTCAGGCAGTCCTATTTCCTCAACCCTCTAACCCTATACCTAAGTCCTCCCACTTGTCAACATCAACATCAACACCACTCTATTCCATTCCCAAACCCAATCATAACCGTCCATCACAACCACACCCTACCTTCCCTTTAACCAAAACTCAACCTCATTGCCTAGACTCACAACGGCCAAACCCGACACCCCAAATAACACACAATAGGCCCGATTTGTGACCATAATTGTTGCATTCAGTTTTATCGGTATTTGATTCATCACGGCATCATCATATCACGGGTTGCATAGTCATTATATTGCTTACTGATTTGAACCTCGGACTTTCACTTTATACTCTCGATTAGGCTCGAGAAATTGCATGGTGATTGCGTGGATTGATCATAAGCCTGGGGAAGTCTAGAGCGCCCATTAGATCCCGCTGATAATTATTTGGGGGTTTGCATTACTGGGTTGTGATCCGGCCCGAACCCTCACATAGTTACCCGCGTGGCCTTTCTTGATTGCGCGTGATCGATGCTTGTTAATATCCAATTATTGCTCATCGTAATTAATTTCTTTAATCTCAGTCGTGCATGCTTACCACATTCATGAGTCCTGCATCAACAAGTCTCATAAATGTCAGATAAATATAAAAGTCAACTCAACTGAATAATGTCTGAAACATAAAGAAAATTGGTCCAACTAAACCAAATGCGGAAATAACAAAACTGGGTTTAAACAATAACAACTCGTGAACCTCCCATGAGGCCACTAACAAAAATTAAGTAAACTGCTAAGCCAAAGCTCCTAGCTACTGCTACTTGGTCGATCTAAGTTCTCATCGGATCTATCAACCACGTCTTGCAAAAAGATATTGTATACAAGGGTGAATCCATTAGACTCGCAAGCTAGACACTCACTAACCACGTGCATGTGATATGCTTTTGTGTGTGCACAACGTCAATCAACAATTAGCAGGATTAGTTACAATTGTAGTAATGTCTCTGAACAATTCTATAATCACACGTGTAAGTGTCCACATATTCATCTCATTCTATAGCTAAACTAATCATGCGTACAGATATAAGGAAACATACTCGTCTCGATACATGATGTACTACTAATGTATTAATGTTAATTAATCCGACGTCTTGGAGTTAAGTCAATAAATCCGACATCTCGGATGGTCTAGTCAATAAATCCGACATACGGAGAGTCACGTGATCATTGATGATTCAGGGTTTTGCACCCAAGGGCTTCTCCTTGTTTCTTTCTTGCTTAATTTTTAGGATCGAACATAACCTCCCAAGGACATCCAGCGTGTTCGAACATAACCAATACCTCGGATAAGCCTTAAATAATAGGTATGCTTAATATAATTCATAGATCATGATCTTTATGATAAATAATGCAACTACAGCTAAATGGTCATGCATTATAACAATTAACATGATTCATAGTCATCTAAAATAATACTCATGTTTTCATTCAAATAACAATTATCACATGCTTCTCAGTTAATCTAAATAATGAACATGCTTGATAAATATCGTAGGAAAACTCAAATCCGAGGAGATCATAAAATATTAGGGTTCGAAATCCTAATAAAGAATCGCAAGAAAACCTAAACCCGAAGAGAAAACTCTATCGTTCTTATGGACATATCAAAATAATTTTTCTTTCATAAACATTAATTTTTTTTTCTTATTAAAGCTCAAAAATCTAAAATAAAACTAAAAATATATACAAAATAATTATTGCAGAAACGATATTTCGAATTTCGAGAATTCTGTGATTCACAATAAATTCTAAAAATAAACCGTCTTATTCTACTATTCGAAACACACAATTTAAAAAAAAAAAAGCTCAAAAAGGTTAAGAAATGAATGCGATAAAATTCCGACAAGAAAATACCTTTTTAATAATAGCGAGTAAATTAGTATTTCGAATTTCGAGAATTCTGTGATTCATATTAAATTCTAAAAAAATATCACCTTATTCTACTTTTTGAAACAATTTAAAAAATGGAACTTCAAAAAGTTGAGAAACGAATGAGATAAAATTCCGACAAGAAATTATTTTTTAATAATTTCGTGAGAATTTAAAGAAAATCAAAGATTATAGCATTCTTTTTCATAGATTTACAACAAAAGTTTCTACATGATTTCTTAATAATCAAATAAGAGATTAAACATGGTGGATATACAAAAAGATTAAACCTAACAAGAAATAAATCTTAAACACCATTAATCAATCAAAACCCTAATCATGCTTATCTATTAACAAAATACCCAGAATAACAATCAACATACAAGAATATCTATTACTATTATAAAGCGAGAACCGGGGTTGGGGCACGCCCACATGCCACACGCCACACGCCACACCGCCACACGCCCACACAAAACTAAAACAATAAACAAAACAACCCTTCAGGACCACATAATTACTTCCCATGCCATTTTAGAAATCAACCTAATTAGTCTCTGTATTTTCAAAGGCAAAACCTTCCTTCATTAAATGCCCCTTTACAGTTTGGGTTGTCCGGCACGCCCACATCCCTCATCAATGATGATGAGGGACAATGGTATAAGACACGTGGCACACTCTTAGACCACTGACCTTATGGATGTCTGTCCTATCTCTAGGTGGACCTATATACCAAATATCAGTTTGATTAGTGATTTCAAACCTTTGGATCTGAGTACCCAAATAATTCTTGAAATCTATGGTTAAAAATCAACCCATGAAAATGATTCCAATCAAACCAATCAAATCCTTAAAAACCACTAATCAGGTTGATTTTGCATATAGGTCCACCTAGGGATGGGCCAAACATCGATACAGTCAATGATCTCTACGAATGTGCCACATGTAAGGTGCTTCCATGTGTAAGGTGCACGTGCATCGCACATGCCGTTCCCCTAGTAAGGGATTAATGAGGTTTTCACTTGACTGGGATCGCTAATCTAAGTTACGAGAGAGATTCGTCCACACCCAGAGGGTTTTCCCAAACCCTTGGCTTCAGAGAGTGAATAGGAGAAGAGAAGAGAGAAAGAGATTAGGTTTTAGGATTTGTGAAAAGTGATTTTCGTCATTTTCACTTAGGCTTATAAAAGAAAGGTCAGAAACCCTAATTTATGTTCACTAATGGGCTCCAAACTAGACAATAAAAAAGGCCTAAAAGATCATTAATGGCCCCGAAAGCCCACCCAAACCAACAATAATTTAGCATTAATAATTAATACACATAATTAATCATTAACTAATAAATAATGAAACTAAAAAGCAAGGCATTACAAGTACAACCCAAAAAACCCTTAAATCCTTGATGACCTAAAGTATGGAATATGTCAAAACCTAGGGCTCTGATACCAGTTGCTGGGTATAAAGCCTAAAAATTATTAATACCTGAGCTTAAGGGATTAGAATTATCCATCCAAAACAAGAATTAAAGATAGCAAACATACCGCTTACCATTGTAGGTCGAAGGAAAGAAAGAGAGTGTTTTTACCTCTATCCCAGTCTTCTCTTGATGGGGACAGCTTGAGAATGGCTAGAGGTAAGACCGACTCTCTCATATCTTCATATCCTAAACCCATTAAAAGGGAATGAGAAAGCCCCTGCACTTGTATAATGTTACGATATGCCATACAATGCAACTAAGGCACACCATCGTTATGCACCACAATTCACCAAAAGGCCTAATCGCATGGTTAAACTTTAATCACACAAGGATTAGGAACACGGATTTGGTTTTTAAGTTTAAAAAAATCTGAATTCAATGCAAAGACCATAAATGCCAACAGAAGACTCCTACTATCAATCCCTTATTTGGAAAATATCAGTAAAGAAGACCTTGTCAAAGATAGCTTTGATAGTGTTTGTTGCTTCTGAACCAGCTCGTTTGTGAGAAGGGAAAAGAGGAGAAGAGGAACTATAATTCCCTAAAAAAGAGGATAAAAATGGGAAAGGAATTCATGGCTACTTATGGTGTCACCCTGGACCCTCAAGGAATTCATGACCTCTAGTTTAGAAGATGAGATCTTCCATGTTCATAAGATCTCTTCATTGTTAATGGTGTCTTATATGGCCTGCCATGTGTTTGCAGATGGAATGGTAGTTAAGGCTCCTGTATCTTTGTGGTAAATTTGTTTTAGTTTTTCTACTTGGTAGTTTTTTTCAACTCAAGATTGTATCCTATGTTCTTTGATTTCACACAATTAATGTTTTAATGTGTAAGTAAATTATTATGCTTTCTATATCAATCTAAGATTTATGGCCATTGAAGGCCCTCTCTTTTGGTGAACTTTTTTCTGTCATGATCATTTATGAATACGCTTTGTGTATTAAATAACATTATAAAAGACTGCTGGTTATACTTATTATTAGGAGAGTAAGAAAGTATTATCTAATTCTGACTTGAATGAAATGGGTCAGGTGACTGTTAACACATTATTATTCATTATATTTCTGTGTATTTTATATTAATCCAGCTTTTGCCACCTCAACAATCTCAGAAAGGAGGGCTGGTAGCTGTGGGTGGTGCATGCATGGAATCTCTTTTAGTTCAATGCAACTTATCTTTTTTCTGGTTATAATTTCTTTTGCAGCGCAATTGTGAAGCCCTGATGCTGCTCCAGAAGAATGGTTTGCAGAAGAAAAATCCTTCAATTGCCATAGTGGCCACTCTATTTGGAGACAAAGAAGATGTTGCATGGCTGGAGCAGAATCATTTGGCGGATTGGAGTGAAGCAGAATTGGATGGACTACTAAAACATGGAGTTTATGATGATTCCCAACTAAGAGCAATTGCCTTAGGCTTGAACAAGAAGCGGCCTGTTCTAATTGTCCAAGGGCCTCCTGGTACTGGAAAGACGGGTTTGCTTAAGGAACTTATAGTGCTGGCTGTTCAACAAGGTGAACGGGTGCTTGTAACAGCACCTACTAATGCAGCTGTGGACAACATGGTAGAAAAGCTTTCTAATATTGGACTAAACATTGTTCGTGTTGGAAATCCAGCACGAATATCTACAGCTGTAGCTTCAAAGTCTTTAGGAGAAATCGTTAATTCTAAGCTTGCAACTTTTCTGAAAGAGTTTGAAAGGAAGAAGGCTGATCTAAGAAAGGACCTGAGGCATTGTTTGAAGGATGATTCTTTAGCTGCGGGCATACGCCAGCTGCTAAAACAACTTGGTAAGACACTGAAGAAGAAAGAGAAGGAGACCGTGAAGGAAGTATTGTCAAATGCTGAAGTTGTACTCTCCACTAATACTGGAGCAGCTGATCCTTTGATCCGAAGGTTGGATACCTTTGATCTGGTTGTCATAGATGAAGCTGGGCAAGCGATTGAACCATCATGCTGGATCCCAGTTTTGCAAGGAAAGCGCTGTATACTTGCAGGTGATCAGTGCCAGCTTGCTCCAGTGGTTCTATCAAGAAAAGCCTTAGAGGGTGGACTTGGCATATCTCTTCTAGAGAGAGCATCAGCTTTGCATGAGGGAGTTCTTGCTACCAAGTTGACAAAACAATACAGGATGAATGATGCAATTGCAAGTTGGGCTTCAAAAGAGATGTATGATGGATTATTAGAGTCTTCTCCAACTGTATCGTCACATCTTCTTGTAGATTCTCCATTTATCAAGGTATCTTCACTGGTTCTTTCATATGGAGAACTTTGCTGCTATTGAAGCTACAAAATTACAAGAACTATTTTGTGTTGATTCTTGCTTGTTTTTGAGCTCCATTAGCATCCTACATGGTTTCAAGTGACCTATGTGCTTAAAATCTCTGAAATATTCGACACTAGTTTTAGATCAGTCAAAAAGTTTAACTTTGTTCTCAAATGACTAAATGAAAAAGGGTGTTTAGATTCATAAAGGGTTGAGAAAGTTTTATTTTTTTGGTGGAAATGCAAGGGTTGATAAAGTTTTGTTTGTAAGACTGGCCTGACATTTATTGTTTTATTTTCCCATTTGACTGTCTGGCTTTTACTTGTAGAACAATTTTCCTTGTCTAGTTTTTTCTTTTTGTGCATTTATCTTGTTGTGGAAGAAGTGAGCAATTATTAGCTGTAGAATATCAAATTGGAACAGTATCAATGACATATTGTTGCACTAGATGGTTTTCAATAAATGGCATATGCCCCAGTACCATATGATACATATAGCAAGTTTTACATTATCATATACCGAAGAAATATGTCAAATGATGAAATCAATATTCTTTGCATTGTTAATCTGATTTGTTGGCATATTGTGATTATAAAACATGACTTTTTTCTGTTATAGTGTTGAAGGTTCATGACTATTCAGCAACTCAACATGTATTCTTATATTTTTTCTTTTGATAGGTAATGTAACTTGTATTGAAGAAAAGGGGAAGAACCCTCTGAACAAAAGGGAGAGGAGGCTAATGAGGGAGAATCTCTCTAAAGCTCAAAAAGAATACAAAATCAAAAAGCTATTGGGTTACTGACAAAAGTTCCTCCCATTTGAAAACAAAATTTATCAACCTCATGCCTTTAAATTCTATGAAAGAGGAAAATAAATAGAAGAATTATGCCTTGACCTTCATGACGACATCTCCAAGCCCCCCATATTTGTCTTAAAAAATTCTACTATTACCCTCCTTCCATAAGGACTAACAATAAGTGAGAAGAATTAGTTTCCACAGGATCCGTCCTCAATTCTCGGAAGCCTTGCCACATGGAGAAGAGACCACGGACTGCATTCTTATATTTCCCTCCTTCAAATATCCTTCTCTTATATATATATATATATATATATATATAGGTGTTTGGATTATGGGGATTGTCGAGCAAGGCAGTGATGGACATTTTAGCACATGCCACCCTTGGCATGGTTCCAGTAACACAATTGTCAATCCATACAAAAATGGCTGGGTAATGGGGCTGAAAATCTGCATGGGGGTATAGTACTTTTCTTTTGGTGATGTGAAATATCTCAAACACAGACATATAGTTAATGGTGAAGACCTTCATACAAACCAAATTACGTTTTGAATTATTAAAGAACTGGAAAAACTTGAATGTAAGCTTTGAGTAACAAACATATTATAATCGCGTATTTACTTACTGTTTTGACTTATATGCTTATTACTTATGTATATATATAGATGTTTGGATTATGGGGATCGTCGAGCAAGGCAGTGATGGACATTTTAGCACATGCCACCCTTGGTATGGTTCCAGTAACACAATTGTCAATCCATACAAAAATGGCTGGGTAATGGGGCTGAAAATCTGCATGGGGGTATAGTACTTTTCTTTTGGTGATGTGAAACATCTCAAACACAGACATATTAGTTAATGGTGAAGACCTTCATACAAACCAAATTACGTTTTGAATTATTAAAGAACTGGAAAAACTTGAATGTAAGCTTTGAGTAACAAACATATTATAATCGCGTATTTACTTACTGTTTTGACTTATATGCTTATTACTTATGTACAAAGTGTTGTTTTAACACTTCTCATATTCTAATTGCAGGCCACATGGATAACTCAGTGCCCATTGCTCTTGCTTGATACACGAATGCCATATGGCAGTTTGTCTGTTGGCTGTGAGGAGCATTTGGACCCAGCTGGCACAGGCTCCTTTTATAATGAAGGGGAAGCAGATATTGTTGTACAGCATGTCTTCTCTTTGATTTATGCTGGTATATGTTCTTATCTACTTCGATATGAATTGATTTCTATAAGAGTCCTGCATTCTCATTGGTAATCTGAAAAAAAATGGTGAACCGTAAACTAAGTTGATCCACGTCTTGTACATGTTTGACACCTTTGATTGGCAGCATTATTCTAGTACAATCAATTAGATCTGTGAACTAAATAACTAAATACAAGCATCAATGTGTATGTATTGAAATATTAATCCTTGCATATTGTGCTTAAACCAGGACTCGGACTTGGACTTGGCCGGTCACTAGGTCGTGTCAACTCAGGACTCGAATGGGTCGATCAGGGATCACATTCTGGTTTCTTATATTTTATTTTTCATATTATAAATTACGCTTCAAAAAAATAAGTACTCAGATATTTGAGTTGTAAAGTTTGACCAAACAAGTCAACCTAACCAACTCTGCTGAGTAAAGAACTAGTACTAGTTGATTCAACCCAGTTGACTAACTTTCAAGCGAGTTTCAGTTGGCCCAAGTTTGTTGTGAACCACGACCAGTTCTGACCCAGTCAGGTTGACTAGACTGAGTACTGAGTGGGCGCACCTCATTTACAAACTAAGATTTTATGTCACAAAAGATTAAGAAAGTTATTTATGGTTGATTAGTTATATAAATGTCTGTCACATCGTGCACTAAATAAAGATGTAGGGTGTACTTAGAAATAAAAATAAAATAATCATGGGTTCACAAAAAATCTACCAAATTCATTGATCTTAATGTGGATTGACATGGACACATGTTAGTTTTAGCCATTGATATGAAGTGTCACACACACTGACACCAACAAACCCAAAACGCCGACACCTCCGTGCAGTTTATTTATATGTTGAAAGATATACTTTTAATGATACATTACTTCAGGTTGAGTAGAAAATATTGAAAGGATATTAGCTGAAATACATAAAATCATATGAACAATATATAATTAATAGCTGGAAACAAAATATTTTAATAAATTAAGATTTGTTTGAAAAAGTGTCGGATGTGTCCGACACGTGACTACAAGTCTACAATATGGTATCTGACACTACAAATTTTTACAAAATGGGTATCCTTGTTACTTATTCTGTCAATGAATAAATTCTGGGTCAGTTCTTTCAAGGACATGAATAAAGCTCCCTTGGGTAAATGTTTGTGGAGGTATGGAGTGGAGACAAAATTTGTGGAGACATGTTATTGATAATAAATATGGTAGTGAAAATAATGAGTGGGATAGTAATTTGATCACCTACCCTTATGGTATAGGAATGTGGAAAGGCATTTCTAGAATTCATGATGTCTTTAAAGAAGGAACCCTGTTCAAGATTGGGTGGGGTTATAAAGTTCGATTTTGATAGGATATTTGGTGTGGGCCATGGTTCAAAATATCGGGTGATACCGAAACATTTTGTCCGTATCGTTTTGGTATCGCCCTAGGGCGTAACAAGCTTGGCTACATGAATTTTCGTCCGAAACTAAACGATACTTCATCATATGTGTAAATTTGCACTAACATTTCGTTTCGGTTTCACGAAGTTTCGTCCGAAACCGAACGATACTTCCGATACATTTCGGTATCACCCATGAGTTGAATTGAAGAGTCAAGGTTATGTGATTAGGGTTTCAAAGTAGAGAAGAGAGAAGAGAAAGAGAAGAGAGAAGAGAGAAGAGAAAGAGAAGAGAGAAGCAAGGATGTCATGTGATTAAGTCACAACGACTCCATAAATCTTATTTATGTAAAGGGGAATACAAAAAGACAAATATACCTATTAAAGGTAATACATGAAATATACGTAAGAAATACGTATAGAAATACGTATATGATAACACTCCCCCTCAAGTTGGTGCATAGATATCTCTCATCCCCAACTTGCACAAGCATTTATGGAGTTGCCAGCTTGGAACTCCCTTCGTGAAGACATCTGTAACCTGTTCATCAGTCTTCACAAATGGGGTGCACACTACCCCAGAGACAATTTTCTCCCTAATGACGTGCCAGTCCACCTCAATGTGTTTGGCACGATTATGCTGAACGGGATTGTGAGCAATACTGATAGCGGCCTTGTTGTCACAGTACAAGTTCACAGACCCTGAAACTGGGAAACCAAGTTCAGCAACCAATACCTTCAACCAAAGCATCTCACACAAGTCATGTGCCATTGCTCTGAATTCGGCCTCTGGACTAGATCTGGCGACAATGGGTTGCTTCTTGCTTCTCCAAGTGACCAGATTGCCCACAACAAAGCTACAATATCTAGAAGTAGATCTATGATCATCTTTGGCCCCTGCCCAGTCTGCATCGATATACGCCTTTATATGCATGTGGCCATTCTTCTCAAACAGAAGACCTCTACTAGGAGCTGACTTGAGATATCTCAAGATCCGATGTGCTGCTTCGAGATGAACATCTCTGAGTGAGTGCATATACTAACTGATCACACTCACTGCATAGGTAATGTCAGGTCGAGTCAGGGAAAGATAGATCAATCACCCAACTAGCCTCTGAAAGCTCCCTACATCCTGTAGTAGCTCACCATTGACATCTGCTAACCGGTGATTCTGCTCTATAGGAGTGTCCACTGGTTTGGTACCCAATCTGCCCGAATCTTGTAACAAATCTAAGACATACTTCCTCTGAGAGATGAAGATCCCATTACTGGATCTTGCAACTTCGATGCCTAGGAAGTATTTGAGAGGTTCTAGATCTTTAGTTTCAAACTCCTCTGCTAATTGACGCTTCAGTTTAGCTACCTCTTTTGCATCATTCCCTGTGAAAATTATGTCATCAACATAAACAATGAGGACAGTGGTGTTCTTCCCTTGATGCTTCAAAAATAGGATGTGATTGGCCTGACTTTGAGTATAACCTAGCCTTTTTACAGCTAGGATAAATCTCTCGAACCATGCCCTAGGAGATTATTTAAGCCCATAGAGAGCTTTCTTCAGTCGACACACCTTGCTACTATTTCCTAGTGGAGTGAGTCCAGGAGGATGCACCATGTACACTTCTTCATGTAGGTCACCATGAAGAAATGCATTCTTCACATCTAGCTGATGCAAAGGCCACTCTTGGTTTGCTGCCAAGGACAACAACACCCTAATGGAGTTCATCTTTGCCACAGGTGCAAAGGTCTCCACATAGTCAATCCCATAGGTCTGGGTATACTCCTTGGCTAATAATCTCGCCTTGTACTTCTCAACTAACCCGTTTGCCTTGTATTTGATTGTGAACACCTATCTGCAACCCACAGGTTTCTTGCCTCTTGGCAGGTCAACAAGCTCCCATGTCCCATTCTTGTCCAGAGCTCTCATTTCCTCTATCATAGCAGCTTTCCATTTTGGTTGAGCCAGCCCTTCTGCCACTGAAGAGGGTATAGGAATAGTGGAAAGGGACGTGAAAGGCTTTATAGGAGGGGGACAAGGCATCATAGGAGATGAAGTGGCTCGGAGGATGCTGAGTGCAGCTTCTGACTCATTTTCTTAAAGCAATGGGAAGATTAGAAGCATCAGTAGAAGAAGAAATGACAGGTATAGAGAGGGAAGGAGAATTACCTCGATCCGAGGATGGTACCACTGGTACAGGATCAGCTGTGACTTTCTCCCTTTTGCGATAGACGATGAGCTCCTTCTGAACACCAGGAGCACTATCGGCCTTAGTAGCAGGTAGAGTAGTTTGAGACCTCTTAAGCTCAAGATAGGAAGGAGATAGTAATATAGCAGAAAGAGGAACATCCTCACACCTCTCTTCACTACTATTCTCCCCCTGAAGAGAGGCGGAGAAAAAAGGTAAATCCTCTCTAAAGGTAACATCCATGGACACAAACTTTTTCCATGTGGAAGGATGGTAACACTTATACCCTTTATGAGAATAAGAGTAACCCAGAAATACACATTTTAGCTCTTTGGGATCAAGTTTGGTACGATGGGGACCAAGGATGTGTACATAGCATACACACCCAAAGATACGAGGAGGGATTGTAAGGAAGCATTGGGAGTAAGAACCTGTAGATGAGGTTTGAATTTGAGAACACGAGAAGGCATTCTGTTAGTCAAATAAGCAGCAGTTAAAACTGCATTCGACCAATAGGATTTGGGGACTTAGGAGCTGATTAGAAGAGATCGAGCCACCTCAGTCAGATGTCGCATCTTTTTTTCAGCTACACCATTTTGTTGAGGGGTGTAACTGTAAGAATTTTGGTGACAAATCCCATGGTCTAAAAAGTATTACTGGAGCCCCCCATACATATACTCTCCACCCTGATCAGAATGAAGGACCTTGATGGAGGCACCATACCGAGTTAGGATCATCTTATGAAAACCCTTAAAGATGACATGAACCTCATCTTTGGTATAGCCCATCAGCTTCATGTCCAGTGCCAATCGTCCTCCTCGTCTTGAGGTCCCGAAAGACACTGTATGAAGGAAAGAAAGTCACACTGCAGTTCAAAGATTTAGTAAGAGCACCAACAGATAATGGGTTAGATGTAAAATTAGGAACATGTAAAATGGATGCAAGTGGAAGCTGGGGAGAGGGAAGGACAGCCCATTTCCCAAAGACAGAAGATAAAGTACCATCCGCAGTTCTAACCTTATCGCGGCCAGAACAAATGGAATAACTAGAAAATAAAGTAGACATACCCATCATGTGCTCCGAAGCCCCTGAATCAATGATCCATGGAGGATTGGGAGGAGAAATGGACACATGATGGGCAGATCTGATGATACTTGACTGAGCAAAGGAGGATATGGCAGAAGGACCATCCAGCTGGGAGAGCAAGCGTCGAAGCTCGGCAAGCTCCGATGCAGCCAAAGGACCTGTAGAGGCCTGTGAAGAAGAACTCTGGAGAGGTAGGCCTGAAGAAGGTGCAGAGGTGTCCATGCTAGTTGAATGCGCACCAGAAGATCCTGACTGACTGGGGCGAGGAGCAGAAGACTGGGGCCGACCACGTAGCTTCCAGCAAGTAGCACGCACATGTCCAATGCGATCACAGAAGTTACACTTGAGCCTCTCCTTGGAGGAGGAAGATCGGCTAGCTGAAGGTGCATAGAACTGAGGGGGTCGACCCCCTTGAAGATGCTGAGGTTGATAAGCAGATGCAAGGGCAGGTTGTGAGGCAGATGCAAAGGTAGGAGTAGGTGAAGAGGTGACAAGCGCTGATCGCTCGTGAACGGCAGACTCATCCTGAGTAGATAGATGTCGGCTCTCTTCACTCTGGAGATATGAGTAGACCTCGCTGAGAGTAGGTAGAGGGGCTCGACTGCTAAGAATCTGAACCCTAGCCAACTCATATGAAGGATTGAGTCCAGATAAGAACTCAAAAATCCTACACACCTCGACGTGTTTTTGGTACGTGACTACTTCATCTGGAGTAGGAGGGTGATAGGAGTAGTAGTAGTCTAACTCCTCCCACATACTCCTCAGAGTCGCAAAGTAGTGAGAAAGGGACTTGTCGCCCTGACGAAAGCGGGAGATGCTCTGCTTCAACTGGTAAGCTCTACCAGTGTTCTGCTGCTGTGAGTAGGTCTTCTTGGCGGTTTCCCACACATCATGAGCTGTTCGCATGAAAAGGAAGCCACGACTAATGTGAGGCTCTATGGAGTTGACCAGCCAAGATTGAACCGAAAGGTTCTCAGTTTCCCATTGATCAAACATGGGAGCATCTTCCTTAGGCTTTTTGGTTCGCCCCGTGCAATGCCCCATCTTCCCACGGCCTCCAATTAACAACCGTACTACTCTAGCCCACTCCAGATAGTTAGGGCCATTGAGTTTAACGGATGTAATCTGCAACGCGGGGTTCTCATACATCACTTATTGCATCATAGGTCCTCCAGTGCCTCTGGAGGAGGATTGTGTGCTAACAACGGAGACTGAGGGAGTACCTGAGGGGGGTGGAGTGCCCGAGGGAGGTGGATTTGCCATAACAAAGTAGCAAAGGAGGAAAACAAGGCTAGAATACCCACAACGAAGGTATTAAGGAACAAAAACAGCCCTAAATGATGGCCGGCGATCGAAACAAAGCTATAGGAACCTCCAAAAAATATCAGAAATAGTCCAAAAAATAGGAAACATCCATATAGAGATGGGAAAAAGCATCCTAAGACCATAACGGATTTTTTTTAGGGTCTATAGGATCAAGTTGGGGAAGATTTCAGCCCAACCGAAAGCCCTATCGGGATAAAAAATGTCGCCGACGGTAAGAAGGGAGGGTATTTCTTCTCCTAGGATCTTCAATCCTTGATGGTTTCCCAAAAAACATGTATCCCTGTGTAGGTAATATAGAAAGTGATCAAAACGATGGAACAAACCTCCTGAAAAACTCTGAGAAGAGCTCCAAAATCGAGCTGGTTCGAAAACCCAATATTTTCGAATATTCAAGAAGATTGAATAAAAAACTACTCAAACGACCTCTAAAAATTCCCCAAAAAACACCAAAAAAGGAAAAATCGAGATCTACCTACAGGTGAAGTTTCAGGTCGAAAGGAGAACCCGTCCGTACGGCTGACGTCAACAGCCGTACGGCTTGAATGACATCATCAGCCCTTTGGGATGACCTCCGGTAGAACTTCGTTCAAAAGGCTCCCTTGTGGCTCTGATACCAAGTTGAATTGAAGAGTCAAGGTTATGTGATTAGGGTTTCAAAGTAGAGAAGGGAGAAGAGAAAGAGAAGAGAAGCAAGGATATCATGTGATTAGGTCACAATGACTCTATAAATCTTATTTATGTAAAGGGGAATACAAAAAGACAAATATACCCCTCAAGGGTAATACATGAAATATACGTAAGAAGTACGTATATGATAACACCATGAACAATACTGAAACGATACAGTGTACTTTGATCCATGGTGTGGGCACATATCCTTATGGACTACCTTTCCATCTTTTTATACTTTATCGGATCTTAAATGGGCTCTAGTCAAGGTTTTTGTTATCTGGGAGGATGATGGACCTTTATGGAATTTGGGTCTAAGGAGAAACATATATGATCAGGAAATGGAAGAACTTGTGACCTTTCCCAGCCGTTTTGGAGAAGAGTAAATATCTCCAATGGAGGTGGATTTGTGGATATGTAAGTGAGAACTAAAGGGCATTTTCTCAGTTTGTTCCTTCTATTTTGCAATATCTTCCTCAGTGCACTCTTTTCTTTCTAGCTTTGTGTGGGGGTCTTGTCCCTTTTAAAGTGGAATTCTTTGTTTTGACGGCGATGCATGACAAGATACTCAGGTTGGACCACCTAATCAGTAGGAAGATCATTCCAACTATGTGCTTCATATGCAAAATCCAGTGCCAAGTCTGTGAATCACCTGCTTCTCCATTGTCGGTTTTCCAGTCCGAGTTTTTGAGCCCTTTCAAGGATGGACTACAGATGCGTTGATTTCTCAAGGTTGAATTCTGTGGATGCTTTCTTTTTATTTTGTTGGGTTATATGGAAAGAGAGGAATATGTGTATATTCGAGGATAAGGTGGTTGATCTTGCGGCTATGGTATTGAAGATTAAATCCTTGCTTTTCCATTGGTTGTCAATCCTTGTAGAGTTTGAAGGAGTACGCTTTGATGATTTTGTTTTTAGATGGGAGAAGATTGTAAATGGATATGGGTAGTTTATTCGGCCTTGTATGTTTGGGGTTGGCAAGCATGAATCCCATTTCGCCATTTGGTTCTATTTAAAGCTATATCTTCTGTCAAATCATATGTCTTCCAATATTTAAAAAAAATGGGCTCTTAACTGTGTATCCAGTGAGACAAATATGGTAAGACTCCTCTGAGTCATCAATGTAAATCAGAGATCTTTCTTCTTGACTGTGAGCCAGCTATAAACTTTCTTTAGTGTCAAGAACTACAATCTATGTTTCAGTTTGATATTCCAGTCTTCTGATACTTTTCATTGATCAAGAACTTATATGTTTTTCATTTGCCTTGGCTTATATGTTGGTTTATAGTATTGGCCCCGTAGACTCTGCAGAGTAGTAATTGGTGAGAACATTTGTTATTTTAAGACCATGATAAATAATCAGTTTGATCTCACCTTCACCTATGTTAATACTTACACCAGGCCTTTTATTTATCGTAGCAATGCGACCTTATATCTTGGCCTCTGATATAAAGCAGTGTTCCATCTATTAGATATTGTATCTTTACATTGTAATATGAATATAGTTGAGTCTTTATGGGTGTAGTTATCTTTGATTGAATTTCCCCCACTTGAAAATGTCATGAATTTTTCTTCTGCTTGTTAAATATACTTTTGATGGAAGTCTACTCCAAGGTTTAAAAAACGGCCGTTATAACGAAAATAACGGCCTTTATTTTTGTTATATTCCGTTTTTTTCTGTTATTTTCCATTTTTGAAATTTTGAAATTCAAATTTTAAAATTCAAAATTTGAATTTCAGCGCCATTTTTTCCGTTATTTCCGTTTTTGCCCCTGAGCGTTTTTTTTCGTTATAATGGAAAAAACGGTAACGCCCCCAGTCCGTTATACCGTTATAACGGTCCCCTTTAAACCTTGGTCTACTCAATGACCAGTTTTTCCGGTCCCCTTCATTTCCAGTCATGGTTCGAAGTATCCGGCGATACTGAAACGTTTCGCCCGTATCGTTTCAGTATTGCCCTAGGGCGTAACAAGCTTGGCTACATGAATTTTCGTCCGAAACCGAACGATACTTCATCATATGTGTAAATTTGCACTAACATTTCATTTCGGTTTTACAAAGTTTCGTCCGAAACCAAACGATACTTCCGATATGTTTCGATATCGCCCATAAATGATACCGAAACGATACCGTGTGCTCTGAAACATGCTTCGATGTCCATTTTAATTTCAATGTCAATTTGCAGGAGTTAGCCCGAGAGCCATTGCAGTGCAATCTCCTTATGTTGCTCAAGTACAACTATTGAGGGATAGACTTGATGAGTTGCCAGAAGCTGTGGGCGTTGAGGTTGCAACTGTGGACAGCTTTCAAGGTCGGGAGGCAGATGCAGTAATTATATCAATGGTATGCTACTTGAATTCTAATTTATTCCAATTGTATTCTTCAGTTTGAGAATAAAGTCAGTTTGAACAAAGAGATTCTATTGCTGAGGATAATCTTTCTTCCACTAGAACATAGACTACTTAGGCCAGGTTAGTAAGTCAAATTATTCTTCCATGAACTTAGATTCTTTAAGTTCTCTCCTATCTGAAATTCGAAAACTTCCTATAAAAAAATATGTGCAAGGGTTTGTACAATTTATTGATCAATGGAAATGTGACATCATAGTCATGGATTTTTTCATCAAACCCTATTTTCCCAAGTACAATTGCAGCGGCCAATGTAACTGTTTGTGATCTCACAATATGCGTGGATCCCAATGTCATTAATACCACATTCATTGCTCAAGGGGACTCCAATGCTTAAGTCAGTATGGATGTCTCAGGCATATAATAGATCATATATGCAAAGGAGCCAATCCTTAACTAACCATCAAATGAAGTATCTATATCATACCTGAATGATGGGGCGTTGACACTGTAGTGAAAGAAGAAGAAAGGAGATAAAGAATATATAAAAAAGGAGAAAGATATTGTTCCCTCATCCCCAATTTTATTATATATAATGGTTAGCATACATAATGAGCCTGCACACCAAGATACATCCAACACATAAGTGACAGACCCAAACCAAGAAGAAATGAAATAGGAAAATACCCATTACGTCTTTATGTCCTACAGACATGTACCCACATTATCTGTCATAATGGACTATGATTTGAGTATTAGCTCTTTCTCGGACCTTGTCCCCTCAATACATTCCAAGCTGTCAGATATCTTATATATCTTGCCAAGTGGTCAATTACTATACTCTTGTCATATCATTATGTTATACTTCGTCAGTAAGCTCTGAATAGTTTTTGGCTTTTCTTGGGACACCTCTGGGTCATCTGAAAATGTCAACTTGCGTGATGCAATCCCTATATATTCTGCATATCTTCTATTAGTAATAGAGTAATTTTTTGAGCAATGTTCGTAGTCCGAACAGTGCTCTCTGTAAACCCAAGGGAGGGTTCTTGGAGGGTCCTCGTTCTTGACCTCGAACTAAAATCTCTTTGGAATCCATCTACTTAATGAAGTTATACTATCTATTCATATCGACAAGTGGACAGTTAGGATTTATTAGGTATTTTAGACACCCACAGTTCAAGCAAATGGCTTTTGGCAATTATTGTTGTGTTAATGCATTCATTGATCGAGCATAAAGAAGAACAATGGAGGCCCATAATTCATATTGAAATAATTATTACACGAGCACGTTCTTTTAAGTTCAATTTATGATAATTACAGAATTGTGAAGTAAATTTCTTGTTTATGTAGGTCCGATCAAACACACTTGGAGCTGTTGGATTCCTGGGTGACAGTAGGCGAATGAATGTTGCCATAACCAGGGCTCGCAAACATGTTGCGGTTGTGTGTGATAGCTCGACCATATGCCACAATACCTTCCTGGCCAGGCTCTTGCGTCATATCCGCCACTTTGGAAGAGTAAAGCATGCCGAGCCTGATACTTTTGGTGGATCTGGACTTAGCATGAACCCCATGTTGCCCTCCATCAGTTGATGTCCATGAGAGAGCGAAGTACCATTATATATTTTCTACGATTGGTGATTATTTGGGAGGACAATTGTAACTATATGCTTGTTCTCCTCTTGACACCTGCTACCACATCCATTTGTGTACAGACCTTTCAACATGCAAAAAGAAAAGAAAAAAGAAAAGGAAAATTTTGAAAGAAGTCCGCCACAACCATTGGGATCAATGTTATTCAGAATTGTATAATTGTATAAACATGCATAATTTATCTTTTATTTGTATACATTTTAAAGTGAAACAGAGATGTACATTAAGATACACGAATCGTGTTAAACTATTCTCAAAACTCTAGTCAATGATGGTATTTAGCCATTTTTGCATTGCCTGGTGTTTATGTTTGTACCCCACCCCAGGATGGTAAGAATACTTATTAGTCAGAACTCTAAATGGTTATTTATGCTTGGTCTTTTGTGAATTTCACTGCTGTGTAAATTAAGATAGTGTGCAGAATCACTTATAAAGATAGTTCTCCATAGGTCTGAAAAATCTTATAACCTACTTATCATATAAATGAAATATTATTTGCGTCGGTAGCAATCCTTCGAACTTGTTCAGCCTTCCACAGTTGACATTATATACTTGCTGCGTTCGAGGTTTTTCTAGGAAAATGAATGATACTCATTTGTATTATACATGCTATTCCATGTTAAATTTCAGCACCAAAAAAAAAAATGTTCATAGCTGCAGTAGATAACTATTATGACGCTCATTCTTGCTGCAAGTATTTCTACAAAAAAGGAGATACACCTGACTTAGACGCTCCTCATGTGTAGATGTAATAATTTGTATATCCAGGATTATCTTGTAAGCTATAACATGGTTATTTTGTGATCTGAAGCTCCTTCAGCTTGCTTGCCTAATTGGAGATGTATGTAATAATTTGCCTAATTTGAGTGTTGCAAAGATTTGAGTTTTTTTTCAAAAACTTGGTGAAAAATAATATGGACCTTTAGGAAAATGATTTGTCCTAAAGGATTTTAATGAGCTTTTGTATGCAGCTGAAAATGCAATCTGCGAAATTACTAAAATTTACCCAACTTATTTCTGCTTTTCCATGTGTTTGGATGGCATCAACATTGTGCCTTGCAATTTAAGCATCTGCAAAATGGATTCAGAACAGCAATGGTGCCAACTTGACAACAGGTGATCTTTTGTTCCCATCATTTGTCAGTCCCAATGTTTTGGTGCTATTGACTCTTGCTCCTTTCCAATCTAACTCTACTTCCTATTTTGTTTTCCTAAGAAATTGGAGTGCCATTTGTAACAGTGGAGAGAGAAAGTTTGTGCCATCTCAAATTTTGTGCCCTCTTTCGGAAGTCCAGGATGTGGCCAATCGGTGTTGGAGGTGTGAATAGGGACAATCCGGTGGGCTGGGAGTCCACTCAAGCCAAGTTTGGGCCCAATCCGAGCTCAACCCTAGCTCGACTTGAGAACGTATGTATATATTTATAATGGGCTAGGATATTTTGACGAGGTGGCTTTATTGCCTACCACTTTCGCGTTTCAGACTAGTATGTTGTCCAACATTTAAAAACCAAGGGGAGGGGTTTTTTGTGACTGCTCTAGTGGGAACACCCCGATGTCAAGCAGAATAATCAATCTTTTTTCTCCTACTTTTTAGGGTAGAGGACGTACCTGGATCTGACAAATGATCCTTGGATTGAAGACATCTCTTCGTATTGCTAGTCTCAGGATCAGATGTCTCCTCTAGGTCTTCCTCAGAGGAGACATCCAACAGTTTCTCTTCTACACCGGTAGTATAAAGCGCAGAAGCAACACCAGACATCGAACCTACTACATAATTAGGTGATGCGACTGTGGTACTAATGTCGTCTGACAGAACCTCCTAGTTATTAGGAACAGGTAGCACCTGCATCATGGTGTCGGCCAACTGCAACACCTCGGGAAGTTCTTCATTGTCACGTCCCGGTTCCGGATACTCTGATATGATCCAAAAATTCGTGGATCGACCTGTACCCGAACTCAGAGGTGATCCATGAGACCCTAGTGGTCTAATTTGGTTAATTAGACTACTAAGGCTCATTCGAAAACCCACTAAGTATAAAAATATCTAGATGCGGAAGTAAACCTAGAATGATCCTACGCGATTGTTCAATTATCAGAGTTATGTTAAGTTCGTTAATCAACTAGGTTCTTTTATAATTTGCGTGAGGTTCATTATGAATTAATTCTCTTAAGTCAAGTCTAGGGTAACCTATTAAGTCCATACGGTCTAGGTATGAATTAACCCAGTTGACTCGGTCAGGTCTCAAAATTTAGCTAACTCAGTGTACCATGTGTAGTCCAACATTTATTTTATAATGTCATAATAATTTATAA
Source organism: Euptelea pleiosperma (assembly GCA_035048495.1). Taxonomy (NCBI): domain Eukaryota; kingdom Viridiplantae; phylum Streptophyta; class Magnoliopsida; order Ranunculales; family Eupteleaceae; genus Euptelea; species Euptelea pleiosperma. The sequence goes on along the minus strand of CM068553.1, from coordinate 28,152,877 downwards.
TGCTAAGCACATGTTAAATAATCTAAATCATGAACAAAGAGAAATAAGAGTCGGTAACATGCATGATAGATGCACTCACCCCCGTTCACTCAAACCACACACGGGTCTCCAACTCATTCCCTACCATGGAGAGATCGACCACATGAGGGCCCTTCTGTAGGAGATATAAAGTTTGGGGTCTTGCACCTTAAGGCTCCAGGCCCTTCTTAATTTTAGATAATCAACTACATGGGGTCTCCATGTCTTTCCATCACGGGGAGTGACCTCACTGGTCTAAATAATATAGCTTCATCACAATGCACAACTCCCCCCCAAGACGCCCAATGCAAAAATGATCATAATACTCTAAAGGATATGCAAATCCATTAAATCAAATATCATTAAGATTCTCTATAGGGTAGGGCCGTAAGGTCCATTGTGGAAGCCTATCATGGCCAAATCCCTCCAATCATGCTCATTAGAAGCTCATAATAACATCATTACATAATCATGCTAAAAAATATCATCTCATCATCATGTTCTATTAAAAGCAATAATCACATATGATCAACATCACTCAAATATCATGAAAAATAGATAATTTAAACATACATATCACATAGGTAAATAGTTATGGAAGGATACAATAGACATTGTTAGAACCACTCACGGTTATCACACACCTTTTAAGTTCTCTTCAATAGAAAATATAAATTTTTTCTGAATTTGAAAGTGGTCGGATCGGATTCTCCTCATAGTATGTTGTTCTCCTCGGTGTCCTCTTCAATTCTCACTTCTACTTCGCCTTCAATCAGAATTTGAATGAAGACTTAATCGAAGCTCTCCCACTTCTTTAATGGAGTTTGTGATGGGTTTTTAATAGAAACTTAAAGAGATAGATAAAATGTGAAAGAATTGAGGAGAGAGAAGAGATGTTTTTGCAAACAACAATGGGATCCCAAAAATATTGGCTATTGATAATTCTTTTGGGTTGCATTGTTTAAATAACACAAGGGATGGAAGGTTTAAAATTTGAATTGAAAAAGTTTCTCTCAAGTTGTTGAGCAACAAGGGGGAATTGGTGAAATTCGTAGCTTTCAAAGGGGTGACTTTTTTCACCCTCAGAAACTCATATTTTGAATTACTAATGGATTAAAAACGGGCCCATAAGTGTCAACTAAGCTTCAATTAAGGTTATTCTTAAGCCTAAAAGGTCTCTAAATTGATCATATGGGCCCACCCAACAAATATAACTCAATTAATAATACAATTACTTATATTAATAATTAAAATAGTTATTAATTAAAATGATATCATATTCCTTCTAAAGGTGATAGTTTGATATAATTAATATATACGAGCATTAAACTATACATTATAATATATTAATTAATTCATATCAATCATATCATATAATTTAAAAGGTTATAATTAATAAGATGTTGATACTTGTTAAACACCTAAAATTTAAATAAAATATTATAATACACAAAATTTCAGCAATTGGTCAAAGTCCCAAAAAATGGTCAACCTCTAATCGGATTGACTCGAAACTTGTTCTGCGAATCCCGTACTCATTTCAAATTAATAAAAAAAAAATTTAATATTTTAAAAGTGTAAAATGACAGAAAAATTTAAAAATTACAAAAATATATATTTTGCCAAAAATGTTCGTTATAGTTTTAAAGTCCCTTTACAAGGTCTAAAAAACCCTAAGACACAGGTTCCACTTAAAATTTAGCCTAAAAATAAGAAAAATAAAATTGGTCATATTATTGGATATTTAGGATCTATATAAGTATATGATCATGTTGGAACTGTCCGTTCATCAATCGGAGGTCAAACGAATTTTTTATAAGAGTTTTAGTCTACTTTGCGGGTCCAATAAAACCCTAATTTTCGAAGATGTCAGAATGCAACAAAAATTGATACACGTGATCATATATAATATCTAAACATAAATATAACAACAGAAGTCTTGAAATTTTTTTTTTTGTAAAATTATCATAATACCCTAGAACGAAAGTTCGGGGTATTACAAACTACCCCCTTTAAAGAAAATTTTATCCCTGAAATTCGAACCCCCTCAAAGAAATTATTAACCTAGTCTGTCACATCTGATTAGTCAACTAATCATTTTAGGCAAGCCTTGTTAGATTGGTAGGCAAACTTTTTAGCTTCACACAGTCAGATTGGCCAACTTAATCAATATTGTAAATAGCCAAACTGGTCATCTACACCAATCTAGTCCAATCCAGTCAAGTTAGTCATCTACGTCTAGTCAACTTAACTATACTGGTCGAACTAGTCAATATAGTCAACCTTAGTTAAACTGGTAAATTTGATCAATCTAATCGACCTAAATCAGCTAGTAAAACTAATCAATCTATCTTTCAGTCAAACTGGTCACGCTAGTTAACTGGCCTACTAATCAAAATATATAGTCAGGCTATCAAATTATGTTCTCATATGTACTATTACTAAGATCATCTGAGGATATCATTCTGTCAATATACTATTTTGTCACGATCTCATTGATAAGGTATAATAGTATTAGGTTTGCGATAAAGTCAAGCTTAACATACAATCAAGTATTACAACAAGCATACATATAAATAATTGCATACAATCAATATTTATAATTATTATAAACAATCAGAGTGCCCTAGCTTATAGTATTTTCCAAGTGTCTCTAATATAGATTAAAATGTTATGATCTCCTGAATAATAATGAGAACATTAATCAGATCCCCCGATGGTTTCCATTCTATTATACACAACTCAATTATACATGGACCCATTATACACAAATCTCTAGGTGTCTGAAGACTGTGCTCTGATATCATTCTGTCACGCCTCGATTTCGGATACCTAGATACGACCAAAAAATCCGTAGATCGACTCTTACCCGAACCCAGAGGTAATCCATGAATGTCCCCTAGTGGTCCAATTTGGTCAATTAGATTACTAAGGTTCATTCGAAAACTCACTTAGTATAAAAATATCTAAGTGCGAAAGTAACCCTAGAATGATCCTACGCGATTGTTCAATTATCAAAGTTAGGTTAAGTTCGTTAATCAACATCGGTTATTCTACAATCTACGTGAGGTTCATTATGAATTAATTAGATAGATTTAATTCTCTTAAGTCAAGTCTAAGGTAACCTATTAAGTCCATACGGTCTAGGTATAAGTCAACCCAGTTTACTCGGTCAGGTCTCAAAATTTGGCTAAGGCAAGATAGGGCAGCAAGGTGCTATCTTGACCATATCTCATTCGTTATTAAGAATCTGTGAACGGGCCATACATTTTTAGAAAGGTATCGCAGAGATCTACGATTAGTCATTCTGTACAAATCTGAGAAAGAATTAGCTTATCTTCCAAAATCGCTATACAACACAGAACCCAAACTTAGGTTTTTCTGACATACTATTAGTGTTTTGACCATAACTTTTAATACAGATTGAATATGCAGAAATCGTAAATATTTATAGAAAGCTAACTTGAAGCTCTTCGAAAATCTATACTGGTCAGAAACTAATTTCTAACATATATGTATCAGAAAATGCACCACAAGACAGAAAACCTACTTGCTATCTCGTGTTACATTTTGGTGACTAAGTCTATTGGAACCCGATATGGGTATTGGTCTAAATGAGACTGTTCTAGGGCGTTCATTTTATTATTTAACACATACTCATAATTATCAAAAAGATAATGAGAAATCATATCATAAATTCAATCAAATCATGTTCACAATAATTCAAACTTGTTATAAAATAAAATTAGGACAAACCCTCAAAAATTAAATCAGAACAAGTTTATTTTTATTCTAAGTAACCAAAACATATAAAGGAGTCCAAAATGAGTTTAGGGCTATTTAGCCCTCCTCTACATTAATATCATCATCATCACAAATATCATCATGTAGTTCCTCCAAATTTGGATCTACCTAGTCATCTGAGTCTTCAAAGGCATCATCGGTCAAATCTGAAAATATGTTGACAAACGCCGTGAGTCCAAAAGGACTCAGTGTACCAAGTGTAGTTCAACATGTATTTTATAATTGCATAATAATTTATAATGCTAAGCACATGTTAAATAATCTAAATCATGAACAAAGAGAAATAAGAGTCGGTAATATGCATGATAGATGCTCTGACCCCCATGTAAGGAATATTTTCATATTCTAGTTTAGCAAAGATTCCGTACGACATAAAACATTCATGTAACCTTACCTACGAGCACCAGTGTAGTGTGAAGATGTCATGGTATGCATACTTTGTCGACTATGTGAAGACTAGAAGACAGACATCAAGGATCAGACAGTTGGCGATAGGAGTCATCTGAGTAACTGCCCATTTGTCGGTTATAGATCGTGTACACTCGCTTAGGAAGGTAAGTAACTTAGTAGCCATAGGATTAGGTTTAAATGAATAAAATATAATGGTTAAACCTAGTCATTGGACAAACCCGAGTCTAATTCAATATTATTGACTTCTGGCAAAGCCCAATCGATTGGAGACCTCTGTTAAATCGATTGGAGTGTACGAGACAGAACTTAATCAAAGTCAAATCGATTGGATCTTACGGGACAGAAACTTATTTAAGTCCGATCGATTGGACTATGTACAATCGATTGGATTTATGAAGAAAAAACCTATCCATACAAGACCAATCGGTTGGACCCAAAGCCCAATCGATTGGACTTAGCCCCATTGATTGGACCCAGTGTAAAATCGATTGGACTTCACACGGATTGAATCTTTCTCAGATCCAAAATTCTAGTTCCCACTCTCCCACTTTCTAAAAGACTCTGGGCTACGAATTCTATAAATATAACTCATCTCTGGCTTTACAAAATAGACTTCTATACTTTAGAATATATAGAAGAAAGTTTTATTTATCAAGAGTGTCTATTAGAAGAGCAAAAAGCCTTTAGTTCTCATAAATATCTTGTGAGTTTTTCTCTTCTAGATCAAAGCCAAAAGCTTGATCTTTTACTCAGCTTAGGTCTTCCACATAGATACTTGACCTAGTAGTCTGAGAGTACTAGTGCGTCTCAACACTATTTGGGCGACTTAAGGTTCAGGGTGTACTGAATCATTCACCTTCAGCAAAGGTTGGAGAGTTGAGAATTAAGATCAGAGTACTTACTGATCGAAGGTAGGTTTGGGGAGTACCAAACTGAACAAGCGGATAAGGCTTCTTGGCTGGGAGGGCACGCGTGGATTTGTAGTGTTGATTCAGAGGATGTGGACGCATTGGTAGTAGGCCTTGGCTAAGGTTGGAAGCTGCATTTGCAATGGTGCTGCGTAGGTAACCTTTGTTTCGTTTAACTTTCCAGTTAGTGATACTTTCCGTCTGGACGTGGTCCTGTGATTTTCCTTGGCTAAGGTTTCCACGTTACAACTCTTTGTCTTGTGGATGTTTGATTGTTGTTCCGCTAAATCTATTGATTAGACCAAACGATGAAAAGACAATATACCATGGATGTATATTTGAATTAAGTCAGTTGTGATAATCTTTTTTATCAATCAACTAAGGCATGCGAGTTTATTACCTTACCTTGACCAATAAACTTATGATAGGTTAGATTAATTTTTAAATAAGTAATCACTCTTCCCTTCTAAGTATTTCTGATTAAAGAGAATGAACCGGTTATTATTTCAATTGGTATCAGAGCGGGTTATTCTATTAAAGGTTTAATCACCTGAAGTTAGATTCCTGTAAAACTAGTCAATTTTCTTTATTTATCAAAAAATGCAAAGAGAAGGTAAAAACACAACTAGACCTCCATTATTTGATGGAGAAGACTATGCCTATTGGAAAGCAAAGAAGAGGGCTTTTCTAAAGTCTATTGATGAAAGAGTCTGGATGGCTGTAGTGGATGGTTGGTCACCACCCACAATGACCGTAGGAGATAAAACTATTCTTAAACCAAAAGTCGACTGGAGCAAAGATGATATAGATTATTGTTGTCTAAATAGCAAATGGCTAAATGCTATTTTTAATGCGGTTGACAGGAATGAGTTTCGAATAATCTCTACTTGCACTTTGGCTAAAGAAGCATGGGACATTCTCAAAGTCACTCATGAAGGAACGTCAGCAGTTAAAATTTCTAAACTGCAAATGCTGACCACTAAGTTAGAATCCATGAGAATGGAGGAAAATGACACATTCATTGAGTTCTATGCCAAACTTAGTGATATTGTGAACTCTGCACACAACTTGGGTGAAAGCATTCTTGAACCCAAAGTAGTTCGGAAGATTTTGAGATCCTTACCTAATAGGTTTCAGGCTAAGGTAACAGCTATTGAGGAGAGCAAGGCTGTTGACTCTCTCAAAATTGATGAGCTGGTTGGGTTTCTACAAACTTATGAGATGAATTTGAGACAGCCAAAGAAATCAAAAGGTATAGCCCTTAAAGTCTCTGAAGCTCAGGACTCAGAGTTAGATGTTGACTCTGAAGTTGAAATAGTTTTATTTGTCAAAAAGTTCAAAAAAAAATTTGTTCTAAAAATGATAGATTTAAGAACTATAAACCTTTTGATAAATCTAAAGAACATGCCAAAACCTCATGAAAGAGGTAGCAGAAGTGAAAGGACCCCAAGGGAAAGCCGTTCAAGCAAACCCCAATGTTTTAAATGTCAAGGTTTTGGTCACTTTGCTAATGTTTGCCCCAACAAAGAAAAATATAAAGGCAAGGCCAAAGCCTTTAATGCCACTTGGGATGAAGAATCAGAAGATCATTCTGATGATTCTAATAGCAATGAAAAGATTGATAAGTATACAGCTTTTGTTGCTCGGTTTGATAGTCCCTATGGATCTCATGGAGAATCCAAGAAAAATGATGATGAAAGTTTGGAAGACTCTTATAATGGGAACTTGGATGACTTGGCAGTTGGTGTGAAAGAATGGTACGAGGAATCAATAAACTTCATTAAGGCTAATAGAGTTTATCTGACAGAGTTATATGTCTTGACTCTGAAAATGCTGCCTTATTGATCGACACTGAAAAATTAAAAGTGTCGATTATGGGTTTAGAACAAGAGAATGAGTCTCTATTAAAAAGGAACAGGTCACTGGCATGTGAATTCCAAACTTGTATGACACATAAGGAATCCTTAGAAAATGAGCTTCTCAAAACTAATAGGGATGTGTTAGGATTCTCATCTAGCTCTGTAAAGCTTGATGAGATTTTACGTGTGGGAAAAGTCTAAGAAGACAAACATGGCTTGGGCTACAAACCAAATCAAGAAAAATGGTCTACTTCCAAGATGACTTTTGTTAAGGTACAAGGTATTCCTACTCAGATCATTGATCAAATCAAAATTGTCAAAAACAATCGCCTTTGTGCGTACTAAAAAAATTTGGGTCATGTGACTAGAGACTGTCATAAACTAAGAAGAGGACTGAAAGTAGGATTTTTCCACGTCGTTGGTTACGAAAACCCTAATTTCAACATATTTGTAATAATATCCGATTATCCTGTAAAATTCAAAGATTCTGTATAGGGATTCGTGTCAGATGTCGATCCGCACTCGGGGTTAGTTAGCGCAAAGAGAGACATAAAATGACGGGAAAATTGCAGATAATGTAACACAATCATAATTAAATCATATTTATTTAACTGAACTTGTCTCTTACAATGAAAATCAAATAAAAATAACTAAACTAAAAAGCTTTAAGAGAGATTAGGGTAGAGAGAGAAAAGGTGAAGATTCTAGAGAGAGCAACTCAGCTTTCTAGAGAGAGAAAGCTAATAGAAGAGAGAGAAAGAAAGAAGAGAGAGGACGTACCTCAAACTTACTAATGGAGGAAGAATCGGCCAGATGAGTGGTGATCGGCCATGGAGAATTCGACATTGTAGGGGGTTGCGATTGTGAAAATGGTACAGCAAATCGAGTCGAGAAGGTGCACTCCTGGGTTGCAAGGCAGCAACGAAGGTCAAACAAAAGTTGCGAGTTCACAACCCCGGTGATGGAGGATGGTGGAGGCGTCCTTCTCAACACCTACACAGGTTACAACGAGAACTGTGGTGCATCCATTGATGGGTGTGATGAAGTGAGCGGTGGCTGGTGGAGCTCTCCGGCTTTGTCCGAATCAGCAACGTGGGAAGTTGAGTTTGCCGGCGTCTATTGAGGTAGCCGGAGTTGCAGGTTGTAACTCTGGCATCCTTTGATTGAAGCATCGATCATGGGGTGATGGTGTTGCAATCAGGCGTCAATGGAGGTTGGGGTGATGCAAGGCAGCAACAAGATGAGAAACAGTTATGCAACCTTGCTATCTTGAAAGATCAGCAAGGCTCCTTGGCCGGTCGGTGACTCATAGGGCGGAGAGAGTAAACCAGCAAGTTGTGGGAGAAGAACACCACGTGGTGGTGTATCATAGGGGCAATACTTCGTTTCTTCGGCTTGAATGGGATGGAGTTGTAGGTTGCAGCGATCGTGGAGGAAGATGTTCAGCTTGCAAAGAGGTGGAGTTGCAGGCCGTTAATGGAGGTTTGATGAAGAACCGGTGGTGGTTCTGGATATGCATACAGCACCTACGGAGGATGCCACGGTGGTGAATCAACAACCGAGGAGCGTCTGCTGGTTCGTGAGGAAAGACTGGAGAGGATGATATGCTTGAGGAGGAGCAGCAGCTGCTGGAGACCGTGAGCGACCGGAGTTGCAGGTGTTGATTGAAATGATGAAGTCTGCAATGGTGCAGCCACTCCTCTTGGACGAGCTGTGGAGATGGTGGTTTGAACGAAGAGAAACCGGCTGGATAGATGGAGATACTTTGGAACATGGGAGGAGAGAAGAGAGGAGGCGGTAAGCTGGTTACTGTGCAGGTTTCCGGCGAGCTTCTCGCCGTAGAAGACGACCGGAGTTGCACCTGCAACTCCGGTGGAATTAAAGGAGAAGAAGAAAAAGAAAAAGGAGGATAAGAAGAAGAAGAAGAAAACGAAGAGGAAGAAGAAAGAGAAGAAGAAGAAAGGAAAGAAGTGGGGGAAAAACTCACCGTTGCATGCTGTGAAGAGGAAGAAGAAAGAAGAAGAAGAAGAAGAAAGAGGCGAGCTCCACCAGTTTGCCGGAGAAGACCACCGCGAGGAGACAGCAGGAGAGCAGAAAGAAAGAGAGGAAGAAAGAAAAGAAGAGCTCCCTAGGGTTTCTAGGGGTTCCTCCTTTAAGGGAGAAACCGTGGGTTTCTCTCTTAGAAATCCACGGTTTCTAAAAAAGGATTTTTTATTTATATTTTTTTTTATTTTCTTATTTTGATAAATGATAAGTGGGTTACGGGCTTGGGCTCGTGGGCTATTTGGCCATGAGGTTGATTGATCACTGGCCGAGAGATGATGTCACGTGTCGGCCAGTGGTTGGCCGAGAGATGACGCCACGAGTCGGCCAGTGGTTGGCCAATGGGAACGTTAAAAATCGTGGGCCCAAAGTGCATCGGCCATGGGCCAGAAGGTAGGTGAGAAGGATAGTGGGCCACTGGGCTCGATGGATGTGGGTTAGGGTGCGTTTGGTTGCCAGGGAAGAAAAATGCATTTTCCCCTTGAAATACCCATCAAGGAAAAATGTATTTTCCTTTCTTCGGAAATCGAGCTCTATGCTCTCAGCCACAATCAATCATCTGAGGCATTTCTCTACAATCAAACCTGCCCTAGGGACTGATATTTTATAATGGAGATCGGGTGGTTGATAGGATGGATGATCGACTGATCGGTAGCACGATCGGATGGTCGGATGCATAGAATTGATAGATCAGATGGCAATCTATAGAGATCCAACGGCCCGATGGAAGATCCAAGGGTCAGAAAGCTAAGGGAGATGAGACAGAGCTAATGAGCAGGAGTTCTGGGGTTAAGTCAATAGATTCGAGGACCGAGAGATGAAGAGAGAGAGAATAAGGAGAGATGAGAGAGAAAATATCAGAAAAAGTATTGGCAGAGGGTCATGAACCCTGGTTTTCCATTGTTCTTCACTTGAGCTTTGCCAGTAGAGCAGGCCATCATTTGATGTGGCTTTAAATGCTTTGGTCCTTCTCTTGGTTATCAGCTCTCCCGCTCTCGTGGTTCCTTGGGCCAGCTCTTCGATCCCCTTGTTCAGCCCATAATAGGCTCATATCTTCTAGACATAGCCTGTGGACTCTTTAAGCTTTGATAATGGGCTTTCATGATCTATGTGGGCCCACAAGTCTCGAGAATCATCCAATCAGGGTTTCCTGCGACAGAAGAAGCGCGTAATGAGACTTAATCAGAACGGCTTAATATCTAAACTTCTAAAAATGTGTTTAATGCATGCAAATATACCATTTCGTCCAGAAAAGTGTGTTCTACGCAATGAGATAGACTCTTACGTAGAAAAGTGGATAATTAGAGCAGTTTTACGTAGGAGAGTGCGATAATGCTAAAAGGATAATTGCTTAAAATAAGCACTTTTGAGCGAATATCAAGGACATCAAAATTCTCTTGAGAAAGAGGTGAATTCAACTCAGAATGTGAAGAGTAAAAAATTTCCTATAAAGACACATTATGAGCTAAATAAATTAGATGTGCTATCTAAGAAGATGAAAGACATAATGGAAAGGTCTAGAGATTTAATCAAGGAGATTGAGTCTCTTGAGAAATATAGACATCCTCAGAGTTCTATAACTCAAAAGAGGAGAGATCCTAAGAGAATTAGGCAATCTACTACAATCATATCTGTGTGGGTTAGAAAAGATCTCATAAGGAGAAATGTTCTGAATCACCTTAATTATGAGCAATGAGCTCTTCATTCCTTTTTTATTTCAATTCTTATTCTTTATTGAGGGATTTTTTTGTTCTTGTTTTCTTTAAATTTTTTTTTTTAGTAAATCAAAAGATTCAGTGTTAAGAAGAATGTTAAAATTATTAATTATTGTACATCTTGATGATCAGTAATCTTTTGAGAACTATCAAGAAATCAGGACTTAACTCTGTTAGTAAAGTTTTGCTAATCTCAGTATTATATCTTTTAATTATTATGATTGGTCAACTTTACTAGTGTTCATTAGGGGATTATTGAAACAGTATATCTGATATTATTTCACATGCACACTAATTATTACTGGTGGGAATGGATTTGATAGAGGTGGGAGATCTTGTATTATTGGAATTTAGAATAAACCTCTACTGACTATAACTTCAAATTAGTAGTGTTCCTGCTTTCAGTTGATTTCGAAACTCCACTATAATCGACTATTGGCTTCCCAATGTGAGAATTCTTATAGAAAAGAGCTACCTCCAAAAATTAGTGTGAAAGCCATCTGTATGGCCCTGTTTGAAATAGTAATTTGATTCTTATTGCTGTAGAAAAGGGTTACCTATGGGGAGTGTGAAAGCTACCAATATTTAAAATTAAAAAAAAAGGTGTAAAAGATAGCCAATTTGCTAGAAAAATTCTTATCCATTAGCAAATGGCAATTACTCATTGCCCCACCGTTTTCTCTTATCTCCCCTCCTTTAAATAATAAATAAAAAGACTATTGTGTCCCAACATTTTTTCTTATCACCCCCCATGAAAAAACTACCATATTTACCCTTTCATTTTTGCTTATCTTCCCCCATTTCTCAATCCCCTATTCATCCCTTTTGCTATTAGAAAGAAGATACGGTGGTTTTCCACCAAAACAAACTCGTAGTTCCTCGCGTTCTACTTTAGCAATCTCTCACCGAAACAAATTTGTGGTTTCTTTAGTTCTATTTTGGCAATCTCCTACCAAAACAAACCAAACTTGTGGTTTCTTTGGATTTCGACAATCGCCTACCGAAACAAACTCGTTGTTTCTTTGGTTATACTTCTGTAATCTCTTACTGAGACAAACTCGGTATCAACCAAAAGAATCTAGGGTTATTCTCTACACACATTTCTCAACTCCTTGCAAAACAATCAATGGAGGTATGTATTTTATTTAATTATTTGTGTAAATAAAGTTAAATGAATTTTTTAAGTAAAGCTATCGAATTTATGCATAAACTTTTGAACAAAGCAAAATAAGGTGTTATTGTTTCGGTACCACAATTTGTGAGATAAATTGCCTAGTGTATAAATAAATGCATAAACTAACTAGTTTCTACTCAATCCATTTGTTTTATGCATTTTAGGTTTTACTCCATCAATTTTTTATATGTAATAAAAATTGTTATATTTTTAATTAGGAACAAATCAGCTCTTTTAGCAACCCTCAGTCTGTCGAAAATTTGGATTTTTTGGATTACTTTATGACAAAGAAGGTATATTATTTATTGAATTAAATTTTTACACGTTTATTTCGTTATTTGCAATTATATAAAAAAACCAGATACTAATGTATAGAAATTTGAAATGCAGGTCTTCGACAATCGTCAAGAACTAATTGATTGGACTCGAGATGTTGGTAAAAACATTGAGACTATCATTGTTATCAACAAGTGTGATTCTGGTACTTGTTTTAAAATACCCAGAATCACATTTGCTTACGAGAGAGGTGGAAGTTATAGAGAAGTTAAAAAAGAGTGTGTGAAGGAGGTGCAATCTCGCAAAACGGGAACGAAAAGGTGTGGCTGTCCATTTGCATTGAAGGGTATTAAGATGTCGTACGGGGATCAGTGGATGGTTGAAGTGGTTTGTGGTTTTCATAACCATCCCTTTGCCGAAAATTATGAAGGACATTCATTTGCTGGTAGACTGAATGTTGAAGAGAAATCAATACTGACAGATATGTCGAGGAGTGGTATAAAGCTTCGAGAGGTCTTAGTTGCATTAAAGGGAAGAGACAAGAACAACGTGTCTACGATGAGTACTATTTATAATTATCATTATCACATGAAAATTGCAAGAATGGCCGGCAGAACTCAGATTCAAGAGTTATTAAAGAATTTGTGTGCACTAAAATATATGGAATGTCATAGAAGTAACAGTGATAACGAGATTGTTGATTTGTTTTGGGCTCATCCAGATTCGATAAAGTTGCTCAAATGCTTTAACACGGTGCTACTCATGGACTGTACCTATAAGACAAATAGGTATAAGATGCCACTTTTGGAGATTGTCGGTGTTACTTCTACGAATATGACGTTTACAATTACTTTTGTTTACTTGGGAGCTGAAATAGAAGAGCATTACATATGGGCGTTGCAATGCTTAGAGTTACTCCTCGATCCTGGTATGATTCCTTCGGTCATTGTGACGGATAAAGAGTTGGCTTTTATGAATACAGTGAAGAAGGTATTTCCTGGGACGCACAATTTTCTTTGTCGATTTCACATATCAAGAAATGTTGTAAAGTCATGTAAAAAAGCATTCTCTGATGGTAATGTGTGGAAAACATTCATTTCAATGTGGAATGAATTAGTGTTATCCAGTACTGAAGAGGAGTACACAAACATGCTAGTTAATTTTGAAATGAAATTCCAAGCCTATAAAGCTTCGATTGATTATGTGAAGAATAGCTGGTTGGATAACTATAAATAGTATTTTGTAGCAGCGTGGACCGATGGAATTGTTAACTTTGGAAATAGCACAACAAACAGAGCAGATAGGGCAAATAGTAAGTTGAAGAAGCATCTTGGATCTTCACAGGATAATTTCGATACATCTTGGACCATTGTGAATAATATGTTGTTGGTGCAGCATGTGGAGATAACATCATCATTTGAGAGAAGCCTATTCATAGTGATGCATAAGTACAAAATGAATGAGTTTAATGAGTTGAGGGGATTCATTTCCAAGGCTGCACTTGATTTCATATTTGATGAGTTGAACCGAGCTGATTCTGTTGGTCAAGATGATAAAGTTGCTTGTGGATGTCGTCTTCGCCGCACACATGGATTACCGTGTGCCCATGAGATTGCTCAATATAGGCGTGATGGGCAATCCATTCCATTATCATGCATCCATCCACACTGGAAGAAACTATCAGCTCAACCTTCAATGACTCTAGTAGATAACATAGATTGTGTGCCAGATATTCAATTTTTTATGAAGCGATATGTGGAGGCTGCTCCAAGTTCAAAGTTAGATCTCTTACGGAAGCTCAAGTAAGTAACTAATCCACCATCAACGTTGTTAGTATGACCAACAGTGAAAAAGAAGACTCGTGGTAGGCCAAGAACTGCAGAGGCAAAGAAACAATTATTAGCCAAGAAATCAACAAAATGGGATCCATCAGGATTCGAGTATGTTTTTATGGCAGAAGGCAAGCAATCCCAACTTAAAGAACAACATCGGAAGAAATTGGCTATGAGCAAGCCCAGGCTGGTGCACACTAAGAATACTACCTTTGACAATTTTGTAGAGGCGCTTCCCTCACAGATGGGTTCTTTCATTAATAGAATCGAGGATGTTCATGGTGATGGACATTGTGGATATAGGGAAGTCGCTCAATTTTTGTTTCAAAAAGAGGACAAATGGGAAATCGTTAGACGAGATTTAACGGATGAGCTGACGTTGCACATGACGGATTACATAGAAATATTTGGTGATTTCCAATGATACAACGAGCTTTTACAAAGTCTGGATTGCTTTCAGTCACCTGTAGTAGAGACAGCGAAATGGATGTCGATGCCAGATATGGGTTTTGTTATAGCATCTCGCTACAACATTCCTGTGATTTTCTTATCGTGGTAGGAGTCAATTACTTTGTTACCATTGAGATCATCACCAATGTTTGATTCACCGGATGAACTAGTAATTGGTTATGTTAACACCGACCATTTTGTAAGGCTTGAGATGACTCCTGGATGCCCAATCCCTCCCATTCATACTTCGTGGGAAGTATTTTGCAAGTCTGTTGCTGCAAGATGGGGAACCCTTTATGGTGAGAGGCTACAACACTACAGAGATATGGTTCCTCTTCTCACTGCAAATGGAGAAGAACTTCCAGTGAATTTGGATAGTGACTGAGATATGCCTGCGAGCCATAGTTTTTTTGGGCCTGCATGCCATGATTATACTTAGTTTGGAATACAACTTACTTGTACATTTGTTGAAATTGCCATACACTAAAATACAAGTTACCACCTTATACATAGTTTGTGTAGAAGACAATTTATTTGGATATCATTTGTGATGGATATAGAAAATTAGCCAAAAAAAAACATGGGCAAAAAAAATCAAATGGGCTTGTTTAGTACCCCAAACGGTACTGAACCACTGATCTTCAATAGCATATTTTGGTACCCTCCTACTGCTCCCCAATGCATTTGTTCCAACCCTGTCCTACCGTTTGAACCTACCTAGGCTGGTAGGTGCAAACGGTAGCCTCTTACCGTTTCACTTGTTCAAATATTGGTAGGTACCTACCATTTTATTGTAAGTAGAGGCAACCCTGTCTTATTGTTTGAACCTACCCAGGCTTGTAGGTTCAAACGGTAGCCTCTTACCATTTTCATTGTTCATATATCGGTAGATACATACCGTTTTATTGAACATGGACCCGACCCTATCCTACCGTTTGAACCTACCCAGGCTTGTAGGTGCAAACGATAGCCTCTTACCATTTTCATTGTTCATATATCGGTAGATACCTACCATTTTATTGAACATGGACCCGACCCTATCCTACTGTTTGAAATTACACAGCCTGGTAGGTGATAACGGTAGCTTCTTACCGATTTCATTATTCATATATCGGTAGATACCTACCATTTTATTGAACATGGACCCGACCTTGTCCTACCGTTTGAAATTACACAGCCTGGTAGGTGCAAATGGTAGCTTCTTACCGATTTCATTGTTCATATATTGGTAGATACCTACCGTTTTATTGAACATGGACCCGACCCTGTCCTACTGTTTGAAATTACACAGCCTGGTAGGTGCAAACGGTAGCTTCTTACCATTTTCATTGTTCATATATCGGTAGATACCTACCGTTTTATTGAACATGGACACGACTCTATCCTACCGTTTGAAAGTACACAGCCTGGTAGGTGCAAACGGTATCCTCTTACCGTATCCTATTGTACAAATATCGGTAGGTACCTACCATTTTAATGAAAAAAGACACGACCCTGTCCTATTGTTTGGACCTACCCAGGCTCATAGGTGCAAACGGTAGCCTCTTACCGTATCTCTTGTACAAATATCGGTAGGTACCTACCATTTTAGTGAAAAAAGACATGACCCTGTCCTACCATTTGAAGTAAAAAACACAATTTTTTTTTCATTTGAGGTCAAAGCCTCAACCCAACTATTTGAGGTAAAAAACGCAAGTAGATCCAACCATGCCAACCAATTACTAAACAAGTCCATCAAACCTATGAACAACGATAGGTTTAGATAGATGAAAAATACATAAAATGTACAACCATAAAATTAAAGCCAAAGTATTTTCAGTCTCGAACAAGTTTTTCTCAAAAATCAACAAACGCCTATTTCTTTTTAGTTATTTTCTTCTTAGCTACTTTCTTAGCCTTTCCTCGTGAAGCAAGTTGTGCTGAACTTCCAGGAGAAGCAGCATGTGCTGAACTTCCAGGAACTTGACATGAAGCTTGAGGGACTGATCTGGGATTATTGGCACTCGGACTCCCGAAGCATAGATAGGCTTTGATTTATTTAATTTTATCCAAGAGGGATGCCGCACCAGCACTTTCGCCTTCCTCTAGACTTCGATCGCATAATTCGATCGCCAAGTCTACATTCCGTCTCTGTTTCACCAAAAACAAAGGTATTAGATAATAAAATTACATTAAACAATGCATCATACAATATTAAATAATACATCAATTACCAGGTCACCTTCTAAAGTAGTCGGGGGGCAGTCGAGGTGATTTCTTGGGTACGCGAGCCATACCATGTTCTTTTTGCAGGGTTTTGGACCCATTTGTGCGTAAGTTTGTCATACCATGAAAGGTATTCACTGACACAATCCCATGGCTAGATAACAATACGTCCCCGTTGTTGTGGAGCCAGAACATGATTGTACCATGTACTCCAATAGTGGTCGAAAACCTCATATACAAACTTGTAGGCCTAACTACTTGGACCTCTTTTTGACACGACAAAGAGGAATAGGTGCATGAAGGATAGTCTGTACATATCCTAATTGTCGAAGAACCCTATTAGGATGATAGGGTTCAACAATGTGATAGACCCTCAAGCAGCCAATGTAGAAAGCAATTTCATGCATAGAATGTTGCTCCCTCGATCCTCGGTATGGGTCCCATATAACCTACAAATAGTTCAAGAACTTGATTATATAGTTATGGAACAACATAATTCATAAAAAAACAAATTATAACTTACTGCTTGTGGAGTTAAAGTGTCCAATGTTTCACTCCACACTTGCAAATTTGAATCTGCGTCTCTTTGCTGTGGAGTTGGTTTCCACCGCTTCATCCGAGGCTGACTTTGAAGGTACGCCAAATTTGGATTAGGTCTCATGATAGTGAAATGCTCGTATATCCATGCCTGCACCACAATAGTTATTAGTACATAAATTTAAACAATGTGAATTGAACTAACATTAACAGAAATGTATACCTCTAACAAGGGAATAAATCCAGCAATCTGCTTGACACCAGACCGCGATGCTAATCCAAGTTGACGATATAAATAGGCCAGTGTTGCTACCCCCCATGCATAATTACGTATCTCATCAACATTTAACAACGACTGGAGGTACATCACGGGGACTTTGGACCCAGACTTGTCAACAAATAAAACACATCCAATTAGATATAGAATATAACCTCTAACAACACAATCAATGGCCGTATCATCATCTTCAGGACCTGTCCCACTTAGATTAGATCTGAGCCACTCCATCTTCACATAAAAACCATTTTCGTCCATTTCATCCCTACATTTCTGCTCATCTACTCCCAAACTCGAAACTAGCAACTCAACTGCCTCATCTTCTATGAGCCGAGTTGAGGCTGAGATTGATCTCCCCTCAATCGGTAACCCTGCGATCTGACTCACGTCGTCGAGGGTTATAGTAAGCTCGCCAAAGGGAAGGTGAAACGTGTTCGTCTCTGGGTACCACCTTTCTACAAATGCTAACACCAGAGCTTTGTTTAGAACTTTGTATGAATGGACCAATGAGAGCAAACCCAAACTCTCAACCTTATGCCTAAACCTGATGTCTTCATTATCTACATTCCATGATGCTATCTTCATCCCATGATATAGACATCTGAGGACACCCCGATCCTACAAATAATAATATATCAAATAATAATATACAGTTCAAAAGATAAGAGTTCGATCATTACAAAAGAATTTTCATATATACCTGTCCCTCCCAAATTTTAAAAGCAACGTGGTTTTTGAAACTGAAAGTAATTCGATATCTTCAGGACCGCCTCGAAATCAAGTAGTAGATCCTGAGGCATCAGGAGCCTGTGTAGATTGGATAGGCTCTACACCTGACAAATCTTCTTCAACTACACCGACAACCTCAGATTCAACGATACGATGAACATTTTGACTTGTTCTTCCACGTTTCCTCCTATAAGATGCAGTAATAGGTTGACATGCAGGTCGAGTAGAAGTCAAAGTTGAGCGAGCTTTACCCATTACTGCAACCAAATAAATGCCTGGAAAGTAATATTGTTCATAGGAAATACAATAACCAGTCAAGCAAAATCTTAAAAAAATTTATTTATTTAAGATTTAAAAAAGTTACAAGAAGGGAAGGTCAAACAAATATGGCATTGTATTGCAATGAAACTTTGCAAGCTGCAAAATAGGAAGAACGAAAACTGGAAAGAAAGCTAGCTAAGTTACATGCTAAACTGGTTACACAGAAAGAAACAATTACGAAGATTAAAAGAAAAAGAGAAGCCAGGCGCAACAATCCTAAGTTGAAGATGTTGGAGGAGCTCATTGACCAATGGGAAAAAGAGATCATGGGAGCTAAGAATGTCCAAATCTTTATTCAGCCTTCGATGGAGTAATTAGGAACACAAGGGATGTAATTCTTTTGTTTTTCTGATTTTGGATGTTGTACCTTGGACTAAGTGTTGTCAAGGTGTACCCATTATGTTATAAGGGACCCTTCATATTGTAAAGGCATTCCCTTGAAGCGCCTTGCCCCATGCTTCCACAATATGTTACTCAGATATGGGACTGATATGGTGTGGATTCGGCATTTTAAAAAAAATTTTGACTATAATTGTAATTACAATTTACAATAAGTACTCCTTAGTAGAGTAGGAAAAATCCTACTATAATGTTAGGGATTGTTGTGTTGTATTGAACATTGAATAATGAGATGAAGGTTTCCACATTTCTTTGTTCTCGTGTGCTCTTCTTCTAACATTTCTCATAGAATTTAAGTAGGGCGGATTAGTGGGAGAGATTCCTCTTATCCTAAATGAAATAGCAACAATCCCACAAAGTTGTCCATGATCAAGAGCTTTGTTGAAGACATTGGCTAGCTAGTCCCCAAAAAAAAAAATAAGAGAATGCAAACCTCTTTGGATGCAATATTCTCTTAATGAAGTGATAAGCCACTTGAGTATAAGTCCTAGAAGGCAAAATGAATGGTACTAAAATAAACATCAAAATGGATGGTCCTAAAGGGAAAAAAAAGTACCATCTTGTTGAGGAACATGGAAGGAAAGCAATAGAAAACAGTTTTGAAGACAAAGTCTGGGTGGTTTAGGCTGTGGGCAGATTGGGCACTCATTTTGACGGAGGTCCAAGAGATTAAGGTAGCAAACATGCATAATAATTGGAGATATACTCTATAGCAATAGATAGAAGGAAAAGACATTCCCTACGACAAAATATGAGGCGTCTTTCGGAATGACAATGGGTAGATTTAGAAAGTTTTTCCTCGTACTGTTTGGTAATAACCAATGTTGTTGCTGCTTAGACATAACTGCCAACCTACCAACAGATCATGTTACCATGCTTGAAAGAAGTTTGCCGGTGACTAATGAAATTGATGAAATTGATTGACCATTGCCCCAACATAATACCATTGGTGTTATGTGGACATTGGATACCAACTTTTTTATGCAGAATGTACAACCATAGGAGAAACAATTATTAAAATTGTATGTAAATGTTGTATATCTCGCGTAGAACTGCATAAAAGATATCATAATGGAACTTTAGCTGATAATGCATTCCAATTTAAACTCTAACATCTAAGCTGATTTTAGGTAACTCTTTCACAGATCACTTCGTATACAGTGTCATAGCTTTCCACATTTTTCATTAGTCATCTAGTTAACAGTGATAGGTACAACTGCTACAGATTAATGAGAGTGCAAGGCAGCAAGTTCCATTGTACAAAATATTTCAAATTAGTGTTTATGATGAAGTGTTCTGCAGTCCTATTGGGTCCAAGGACTGTAATGAAGCATATAAGATCATTCCTCCAGGTCTTCTTATGTTTAAATTGCATGTGTTAGGCCTTTGGTAGTTCAAAGCGACTCATCTAATGCTATACATTGAGCATTCAGGGACGCCTATGGAGACTAGTTGATATGATTGATTGTATCTTAGAGTAGGTAGAGGATGCTCGTTGATTTTTTCACATCGTCTTAGGATGCTAATTATTAGCTGATAATTTGGATAAAAGAACATTATGTTAGCTTGTTGTTTTTTAAAAAATTTTACCAAACAAAAAAGGGATCGACAAATGGAAGACCAAATCTTGGATAAAATCAAGAACACTTCACTGGGGTCTTGAAGGTCTGAGTTTTTGTGTGTTTCAAATATAAAATCAATAAAAAAAAATTTACCCCTTTTGCATCACAGCAACAAATGTTGAACTTGAACCATTATTCGATCAAAATTTTGATAAATGCCCACATTTAATCGAAAACAAGGAATTATATAATTTCCAAAACAACACACAGACAAGATCATGAAAATCAATCTTGGTAAAATAATAAATTGCAGAAAAAAAGAGCCACAGATTGAATTGAAGAGAAGAACAAAAAAAAAAGATTGATCGAGCACTCACTCTTAGGTGACAGCGAGAACGTTGTCAACATTCCACAATGCACTTTCGGCGAGGAGGCGTCGAAAGTAACGTAGCTAAGAACAAGGGAGAGAGACTTACAGTGAAGAGCTAGGTTTACCCTCTTCATTTTTTACAGCGGGGAGATTCGAGATTTCAACAGGGTGGAGGGGCAATCAGAGAAACATGATAATGGGTGGGGGGAGATTTGAGAAGGGGGGAGATAAGAGAAAGTAGCGGGGCAACGAGAATTTTCCTTAGAAAATACCCTTATGCAAGAGTGTATGTGAGAACCCTTAATAACTCTAATGAGGATTTTATTATTGGATACAAGATACCTCCAGATTCTGATTTTTATGAGAAATTATTACTGAAATCTATCATGTACCACAGATAAAATCAGATCACTTACACTTGATGATATTACTGTTGATATTTGAATCTATGATTACTAGTGATTTGTGACTTGCACTAATTTCTAAAAGAGTTGATATTTCTGATAAAACAAAAATTGAACTAATGTGGTTAGTTAATTTTTTTTTAAATAAACTCAAATTTTAGTGCCTATTAAGATTGATTCATGAATTGAATTTTAACATTTTTCTGAATATTATCTTGATTTATTATCTTTTCTTAAGCTATTTAAAGAAATGGTATTTGATTTGAAAAGATTTGATTGGGGACTTGGAAAATAAGCCTATTGTTTTAAAATAAAATAATAATAAAAAAAGTCTGAGTCTGTTTCCAATCAATTGAACTCTAAAGGCCAATCGATCGGACAATCCCAATCGGCCAATCAATTGGTCACTTAATCCAATCGATTGGATAGTGTGGTGTTTGGTTTTATAAAACCCAAAATGGCTCATTTTCAACTCCAATCGATCCCTCTACCTCTCAAATTTCTCCAATCGATCCCTCTACCTCCCAAATTTCTCCAATCGATCGCAAGTGCCGATCTACTGTTCTTTTACTATTTTGTGATGAGTTTCTCTTGATTTCTCAAGGTTCTTACTTCATCTTCTTCGTGGGTTTTTGGGTTATTTTGGCTCAAAATAGATTTTTTCTGGTATTTTCTTCCTTTTCTCGTTCTTATGGCGGACAATCCTCGTCGGAGGAGGACCATTGTTAATTTTGATGTTGAGAGTGATGATGATGAACCACTTGTGCTTCATGGTCAATCTCGCGCCAAACGAGGAGGGAGATTAGGTGCCTCTAGACATTCTGAGAGAAGAAAATCTTCTCAAGGTCCTAGGAGAGTTCGATCACGAGGTCGATTTGGACCCATAGAAATTCCTCCGGTGAGTGCTCCCATTTCTCTTTTTATTTCACTTTTAGCTAGGAACAGATTTGAGCATTTCAATATTCATAAATTCACTATTGAGAGAGTGACTGAATTTGGAACTATCATTGGTTCATTTGTTCATTCCATTTTCACCTCTCGTCAGTGGATTTCGGCTATGCGTCTAAACATGCCTTTCTAATCCTGTTCTAGTTAAAATATTTTATGCCAACATGTACTCTATTCAGTGCGATGTCAAGAGTCAGCTATCGTTTGAGACTTATGTCTCTGGGGCTCACTTGACTATTACCCCTGATCTAATTTCTACTTTGTTGAGCATTCCTCGTTTATCTGCTCCGCATGAGTATCTCCCTAGGACTCGTGTTTTGAGGACTATCAGAGTTATCCTAACTGAGACTCTTACTGGTCAGTCATTCAATTAGAGATCATATATTCCTCTTACATCTCTTCTCCCTGATTATCGGTTGTTGCACCTGATCTGTGGGTACAACATTGATCCACATGGCCATGGGGCACATGTGAACATTGATCATCTTTAGCTGCTCTATCATTTTGGTACTGGCTTTGTCATTGATCTTCCTAGATTCATGTTTAGGGCCATGGCCAGAGCTGGTAGCTGCCTGGCTAATCATCCCTGTCTTCCTTTTCTTCTACTTGTGAGTTCTATTCTTCTTCATCTTGATGTACCGATTTCACCATCAGAGGAGATCTGTTCACCCATTAGACCCTCTACTATTCGGAAGAGTATGCCTCAGGTTCGTAGGGTTACTGAGGTTCCCTCTGGTTTCGATGACATTTTTTATGAGGACTTGGGAGACAATTCAGAGCCAGGAGCACATCAGACTGATACAGAGATGCATCCTCCTGAGACACAGCCGTCGTATGTCCAGCCACCTGAAATGCATGCGCCTCATTCTTTAGAGTCTCTCATCATCAGATGATTGGATTCGATCAGCGACTCAGCTCTCATGAGGAGCAGACGTCTCAGACCTTCCATCAGTTAGAGGAGCAGACGTCTCAGACCTTCCGTCAGTTAGAGGAGCGACATGATGCTGGTTTTGACCGAATGACTAGTTCACTGACGGAGATGCAGCACTACATGGAGCATCAGTTCACCTTGATGGGTTTCGGGCAACATCCGCCATTTTCAGTCCTGGATAGACATGATGGTACTGGACCATCATCTTAATCTTGACGGAAGAGATTTTGTTTGAGTTATCTATTTTTTTTTCTGGAGATCATTGTATTCAGATAAACTCTTATACTCTTTCTTATTATCTTGCCGATGTATCACAGAGTATAAACTCTTTTATCATATTATATGACATGGTGCTGTTGGTATTCTATTATATATTATTATGCACTTGTGATTCATGATAATATGTTATGCATGCTATTTATCTGTTTATTTTCTGTACCTTTGTCATTCTGTGACAAAAAAGGGGAGAGAAAAATCATATAGGTAAACTAGCAGATGCATGAGATAGGGTGAGAGAAATTTAGAGGGAGTAAAATTATTTCAATATTTTACCTATTTCTCTACATGTGATGTGCATAATTAAACTCACTGCAATGCTTAATAGATATATATTTTTGCCGATGATATTACATGGTATATTTTGATGACGGAATGTGTAGGGAATAGATCAAAGTTTGTTATTTTATAATCTGTTTGTTATCTCCGAGAGATTGTGAGATAATGAGTGAATCATGTAAGAGGGTGGGAATGTAAATTCTATTTTTATTTACCTTCTATATGATTAAAGTATTTTTTTGTCATGGAATTGCCAAAGGGGGAGATTGTAAGGAATATTTTCATATTCTAGTTTGGTAAAGATTCTGTATGACATAAAACATTCATATAACCTTACCTACGAGCACTAGTGTAGTATGAAGATGTCGTGGTACGCATACTTCGTCGACTACGTGAAGACTAGAAGATAGAGACAGTAAGGATCAGACGGTTGACGACATGAGTCATCTGAGTAACTGCCCATTTGTCGGTTATAGATCATGTACGCTCGCTTAGGAAGGTAAGTGACTTAATGGCAATATGAATAGGTTTAAATTAATAAAATATAATGGTCAAACCTAGTCATTGGACAAACCCCGAGTCTAAGGTGGCGTTTGGTAAAACTTATTTTAAGGTCTGATATCTTAAAGTGTTGAATATGAAATCTGAAATCTCGAAGTGCTGAATATAAGGTCTGAAAAAACTGTTTGGTAAACTGTCTGAAAAAATTGCTGAAATCTGAAAATAAGTGTTAAGTCTGTTTGGTAAATACAACGAGAAATGTCTGAAAAATGGTATTTTGTCATATTTGCCCTTATTAAGTTTTAAGTGTTAAGTCTATTTGGTAAATATAACCAAATCAGTAGAAAAGATGGCCATTGGTAATTGGTATTTTGGTGTTCAGTGATTAAAAGCCATCAATTTGTTGAAAATTCAAGCTGAGAGAGAGACCTGAAGTGAAGTGTTCATGGAATTGGCCGTTGCATTTTTAGTATTTTGCAAATTTCAATAATATTTTTAAAAGTTTAAAGATAAGGAGATAGCATTTAGGGGAATAAAAAAAAATGCTCTCTTCCCTCCCAAAATGCAACGTGGAACCATTATTTCGGGCCCACTGAACCCCTAGATGTCTGCCCACCCTTGGTGGACCTAAACCAATTAAAGTATACAAAAAGGCAAAAAGGAAAAAAGATGTAACAAGGTAATATAGCGATTTTTTTTACTCACCGCTGCCCCCTGGGCCCACTGACAATATGGATGTTTAGCCCACTCTCTTGCGGATATACACACCAAAAATCACCCTGATTGGTAATCTCTAACCATTAGATTTTAGTACTTTATAAGACGTGATTCTAACAGTTGGATTCAACCATTTTGTAGGTACTAAATCCAATGAATAAAAATCATCAAACAAACTAATTTTGGTATGAATGTCTACCAAGGGTGGGCTAAACATCCATGCTGTCAGTGGGCCATGAGTAACAAAAATGGCTATATCAACTATCAAGTCAAGTCTACCTTGTAACATCACGATGCCTGCAAAAATTGTGTGCACCGTCGGATGCAACTTGAAAATTGTGTTTCTAGTTTTAAAACAGTAAAATGACGGGCATCCAATGATGTAGATAATGTTTGTATACTTTTTATTCTGTACCACATTGCAGACTAGTCTATTTCACCAAATATAGTTTGACTTGTAATCTCTATTTAGTTTTGGAGCACCCAAAAAATTCAAATACAACGGCTAAAAAAAAATTGCCAATCAACTGTGTAGATCTATCAAGAAATGAGCCAAACATCCATGCGTGACCCTAAAAAAGAGTGCCACGTGGCACATTCTGGAGGGGGAGACAACAAACTTGCACTCGCATTCAGGGTGTCTTTCTAATGCTGCGTACGAACCCATGGCTACTCCCATCTCTACAAAAATAAAATGGGAAACATCGCTGCACTATGTTCATGGTGGATCCCACTTGGAAATATCTTAGATCAAAATTCATAGTCATCAAGTAATCTTAATGATATTGGCTCAAAAGTGCTTATTTTAAGTAATTATCCTTCTAGTGTTATCTCACTTTCCTACGTAAAACTACTATTTTTATCAACTTTTCTACGTAAGAGTGTCTCTCATTGCATAGAATAGACTTTTCTGCACAAAATGGTATATTCGCATGCATTCATACGCGTTTATTTGACCTACATGCGAAGCAGTTTTGTAGAATTCTCATTACGCGATTTTTCTATCGTAGGAGCACTACTCAAATAATTTTTTGTGGGCCCACAATCACCATGATGCCAATAAAACATTATCAAAGCGAAAGAGTTGAATGAAGGAATGGACTATCGTGCAGATGTGTCATCATCCGTAGGGTGTTAAGCGAAGAATTTGTGCCAACTGAGTAGATGACCAAAAAGGCTGACCTTGAGGTCTGATCAGCAAGATAAGGAACCCTACCTAGACGATTCTCAAGATCCGAGATGTGTTGATCACCCTACGATCAATCACGAAAGCTCAAGAGAGCTCGAGCCCAAATTTCAAGCAAAGTGCAGGCCAAGTTAGTGAACAAAGTATATGGGCCAGCACATAATATGGGTGATTGCATAGCACGAGTACTGGGACCTACAAGGTTGGTCATAAAGCATCGAATGATAGAGATATGGTGGGCCCAGAGAGTGATTGGAATGGTTATATGGTGGAAAAACAATAAACTGGATGATGTGGCATTTGATGAATGGCAGACGGCGGTGACATGCGAGATTAAGATGATTAAATCATGAGAGATTTGTTTTAAAAGGGGAAGGTTGCTGGCCGATCTTATGGTTTTGGAAAGTTAGAGGTGGCTTTGAGAACATATAATGGATGGCTACACAAGGGATACATCGGATAATTTCCCTTGTGTAGAAAATGAATTTAGCAAGAGACTAAAAGAGAGTTGCTGGACGTCTAGCTCTTTGGGGGCAAAAACGTCCAACCTATTATTGAAAACCCTAAAGAGGGCACCACATGTTTAAAAAGGAGAAAGAGGAGCCGTCCTCCCTCTTTCTTATCTTTCTCCTCTCTTTCTCTTTCACGCTACAACCCATCCACGTCCTCTCCCATTACCAGCCGTCCCCTACCATTAACGCCCCACACAACCAGCGTCCTCTTCTTCCATCGCTTGCTGCCATAGCAGCCACCTCCTCCACGTTCTGACCTATTTCCATCATCATCTCCTTCCCACGATCTTGCACTCCACGTTTTCAAACCCAGCCGCCCCTCTCAAAGAAAACTCTTCTTCAGGCCGTCTTCTCCTATTCAAGAAGAGGAGAACAAAAAAAAAAAAAAAAAGGAAGAAGAAGAAGAGGACCGTGGGCTGCAAGTTCCAGCCATCCTCGCCTTGGACTCCCCTCAACCTTAGCGCCCTCGCCTCCCATCTGCAGATCGCCGGAACTGCAACTCCTATCACCACTCTTGCCGCGAACCTGCAATGCCTTTTAGCATCCATTCCATCTCCCTCTATTACCATCTCCTTAGTTGCTGCCATCTTTAAATGATCACCTGGTTTGGAGCCATCCATGGTAGGCGACCCGCAACCAGCAGGTTATCGATCTTCTCCCTCTTCAACCCGAGCGTCTGCTGCAAATCCCCTCCACATCTTAACGGCCTGCAAGAGAACAGGCCGTTAGCTTCAACACACCACAGGAACATCATCTTCATGCATACCTTGCACAATCTCCATGCCCCTCACCAGCATGTGTAACTTCACCTCTAAGCCCTCCACCTTGTGGCTACACCCGCAACCAGTCCGGTCCACAGCCAAGCAGCCATGCTGTCATCTTCAAACCATCACGATCCATAATCCCATTGTGCACAAGGTGAGTGTTTGTGACTGCTCTCCCTCTCCCCCTCTACAATCTCTTTCTCTCTAAGATTTTGGTTTAGTTTTCTTTAAACTTAGTTTATTTTATTTTACTTTATTGTATTCCGTTATAAATTCAAGCATTGTAGTGATTTTCGTCTTGGATCAATGAATACAAATTTGAATGAAGTTAGTTGCAACTTTTCTGTTTTATTTGATTAAATATTGTCATTGTTAATTGTGATCCCCCCTCTCAAACTTGTTTTAAAATCACCACTCTCATCTCTCCATGCTTTTCTAGCAAAAATTCCATAATTTTATGTTCAAATTTGCGCTAACCCGACTAATCCCGAGTGCGGATCGACATTCGACATGAATCCCTATACAAAATCTCCATATTTTGCAGGAAAGATCGGATAATTTACAAATGTGTTGATTTTAGGGTTTCTGAATCCAGCGACACAGAAAAACCCTACTTTCACTTAACCATCCAACCAATTGCATAAATTTGGACAGATAATAGTAAGAGGCATTTCCTAGATATTCAAACAGGACAATGAAATTGGTCGTTCAATTTCTTTGGCACCCCTCTAAAGGCCCTTTTTTGTGCCTTTTTGAGATGCAAAATGATTCTAAATGCAAAACTAATGACAATGAATAGCAAGCTAACAACTATGATCCATCTGTTTTATCTAGACCATTAACTTGGGTAGTAAAAAAAAAGATTGAAAAAAATATGAAATAGCCAAAATCAATGGAAAAAAACTGCATTATTGCCTCATGTAACCCATCGAAAAGATGCTCGTATTTGGACAATCCAGATTGATAAACATGTTTGTCACCTGTATGGCAAAGGTGTCAAAAGACCGCTAAATGATCTTCCTAAAAGGTACACAACCCTATGGCTATCAGCTAGTTCTTTATGGAAAATTACTTTTTGATTTCCTGTAACTTAACTCCTCCAGTAGAGAGTTTCTGCATGACTTGGTAAATTCACAGTAGTTAGGCAAAACATTAGGAAAAAGAAGCCTTTTGATTCATATCCTTTTCTGCAAACATCTATTCATGCTTCTACAAAAATTTCTAGACAAAATTACGGTTCTATAAATTACTAGGAAGTGGCCTCCTACAAAATTGAATCGAAATGTCAAACCCTCTTTTTCTGATGATATACTAAAATGGAACTTCCTTTCCTTTGGCAGATTTCGGCTTGCCTGATGTTGACTCAATGTGAGAAATGTTCCTATGTCCCACAAACAAAGGCTCCCAAGATTCCAAGTGCCTTCAAAGTAGTGAACAGATCCAACTGTATATGGAGAAGAAACAATATAGCAAATATAGTTGTAAGTTAAAAAACAAAGATCACCAAAGGATACACAATAATAGGTTGATTTGGATGACAAAGTAAGTTTATCCATTGAAAAGAGGTAAGAGACAGAACCTTCAGCGAGAAAACAGGTACAGTGACAGAACTGCAGCAATGCCGACATGGAAGAGGATGGCAAATGTAGCCAGTTCAGCTAAGGTAGGGAAGTTCTTGAGGTTCACCATAGAAGAACAACGTCCAGCATACAACCACAAAAACAAAGTCCAAGATCAATGATCAGGTTCCCATTGTAGGAAGAGCAAAGTACTCATATTGGGTTCTAGAAATACCTTGGCCAATGATCTCCTAACAAGATAGCTTCAAGATCCAAAGTATTACAGCCACATGGACAGCAAACGCATCCTTAATCACGTCAGGCTCCAAAATTCACTATGCCAAAAAGGACTCTTGATTAGCTCTAAAGAAGCCAAAAGATCAATAAGCACAAAACCAAATGTGTCTTTCACTTGAATTGTGTTTTGTATATGTAAAATGATTCACACAACAATAAAGCCCAAAAGTCGAAGCAACATGCTGCTAGGACAAATTCCATAAAAATTAAACAATATTGTTGCTTATTTCTGTTGAGGTAGACCGGAGACTATAAAAATTAAACATTATGGCCTAGTATGGGCAGGTTTAAGGACTGCAATGTGTTCTAATTCAACAAGGTAATACATCCATCAAGTGAAAACATTTCCCTTGATATCTAATAATATGATTATAAAGTCATATAGTTAACAAAAAAGATAACTAATCTTTGCATTATGCAGCGTGGCAGCAATAGAATGTGCCCAAATTCAAGCAAGTTCCCAAATCATGCAAGAGATGGCTTAACACTTGGAAAATCAAGGAATATAGAATCCTATAGGGGGCCAAGTAGGGTGTAACAAGGCAATGCAGCCAACCAACCAACCTAATAATAATAAATAATTTATTTGTTCATACATATCAGCCTTCATGTGAAAGGATTTGAAAAAGCTTTACACCATTTGCAACCTAATTTAACCCTCCTCCTTTGTAATCCTCACCAATCCAAAAAAAAGATAAATCAAGCTTGTGCCTTATCAATAAGTTCATCCTAACATTTGTTTTCTTTCACAGCAAACAAATAGTATTTTGGTAATATCTACTAGCAACTTAAGCATGCAATTTATGCAAATAACCAAAACCACCTAAGCACTACGCACAACACAACTATGAAGCTTGGACTTGGAAGGCATTAAATAGCACATGCTACTACCACTCACCAAATTCAATGTATGGGGTTAACACTTTCAAGAATGCATGCAATATTTCCCTTGATATTTAATAATATGATTTTAGAGTGCATAAAAGCCTAAGCAATGGTTGAAACGATTGAAACCCATGACTCTTGCATATGAAATAAATATCTGATGGAGGTGTGAGGAATAACACATACCATGACTTTAAAAAAGAACTCATATTGATTCCACAATTGTCAAAAACCCATATTACTGCATCCGTATCCTTAAATGTCACCTACGAAATCAAAAATCAATATTAATAATTTTCAAAAAAATACAAAAGTAACAATGAAAGCACCACACAAAGAAAGCTAATTAAGAAGAGGGCTTACAAAATTATATCCTGTAGATCTCCCAATACTCTTATCCTATTGTAAGAGTTGGTTTGTGACCTGATCTCACAAATTGATCATATAACTTTGTTCAGATTGTCCAAATAATTCATCTATGTTGGTTGTATCACCATTCTGAACACTAGGACCTTCAAGCTGGACATCTTCATCATCATATTGACAGAATAAATCATCTGTAATTGTCGCCTTTCGAAGATAGTTGTGTACCGCTATACATGCAATGATTATGTTTCGTTGTGTTTGGAAAGAATAAGACGACATCCTCTTTAATATTGGGAACCGTGCCTTCAACACACCAAAAGCTCGTTCGATTACATTTCTCATTTTGGCATGTGCATAGTTGAAGATTTCCTCTCTACCTCTAGGGTGACCCCCACTTTGAAAGTCGGGAAACCCATACCGCACGTTGCTGTATGGTGCCATGAAACCTCTCGTATGCGTGTAAGCTGCATCTACCAAATAATATTTGTCTATGTACAAAATAAAGAAGACATTTAAGCATGAAATTAAACGTGACTATTAAATTTATGTAAATAAATGTCATTTAAAATTACCATGAGGGGGAATTGAAAATTTGTGGGATGGCTCACGGACCGTTTCATTTAAAATTCTTGAATCATGTGCAATCTCTTCCCATCCTGCCACCACATAAGTAAAAATCATATTGAAGTCACAAATGGCCATGACATTTTGGTAACATTCTCCCCATCCTCTACCCCTATATAGTACTTGTTTATCTTTTCGAATGCATGCATGGACGAGAGTTCCATCTATCCCACCAACGGCACCCTGCACAATAAAAATGAATGGCAACATTAACGTGTATGAGGAAAAGAATTAGTAGTTGGATATTTATAATATTTTTTAATGTAGTTATACCTTAAATGCCTGTCTAAGCAGACCATGAATCCGTATCATGTCCACATTTTCATCGAAAGATGGAGGGACAATCATCTCCTTGGAAAAATGCAACATCGCCACCAAGATTTCGTGAAAATACGTATGTACCATGTGCCCCGAGTGTTGGAACCGATGTTTTACGAATCTGTTTCAGAGATTATGACTCATTGTTATAAGAAACATTGTCATCTTCTCCTCAACGGTCAAATATCTACTATTTGTAAGCCATCCTTTCTCTCAAAAGTGATTACATAAGTCAATGAAGGCATATTTCTCCATCCGCAATAGTTCATAGCATACCATTGAAGAGCCATTTAAGAGCTCTTCAACAAATTTTGCACCTGAAAGGGATGATGTACTAGCTGGTTCCCTAATAATGCATTTTTTATCATAATATTTGCGTAATAACTTCAGAAACAAAATCTTTAATAATCTTTTTTGCTCTGGCGTCATAGATGCTGTTAATATAGAATCAATAATTACAATAATCATATGTCATCATATTCAGAAAAAATATTTCACCATATTCAAATCTACTAATAATATTAAGATTATAGTCCAAGCAAAAAAACACACCATAGTCAAACATAAAGAAACATCTGATGTCCAAAAAAACACAAAATGATGTCCAAAATGGCGTAATGTCTTCCTAACATATTAACAAACACAAAATAGCTCTCATCCCCTTTGTGAAATGTGTGCAAGCCATCCCTTTTGCGCTTCTTCACCCTCCAAACTCATCCATACTTGCCTATATTCTATCTTATCATAGAAAGCAGTAACTGCAACAAAATACAAGGGATCTGTTGAAGATAATGTTGTCATCTCACGTAAAGATAGTACACACTCCTCGATAGTGGGTCTATCATCTACTTCCTTGGCAAACGTCTTCAAAATGGCATCTATTTCAGCTCGAGTGTCCAAATCTTTACGCTTCTTGTGACATTTTTCTTGAACTTGTACTTCTGTATCATCCTCAATGTTTATTGCCGAGGAAGGGACTGATGTCGAATGCAGGGTAGACGTCAGTATATTTGGTGAATTCAGATCCATATGATCTTGTAGACATTCTTGTGTCGACTGTATATCAGGTGAGTCAATATCTGAGGGCAGTCCATCCATATATGGACCCCAGTTGGAGGATCCAGTTGCCATCACCCCATCAAACAAAGCCGCCAAATCATTTACATAAAGTAATGACTTATACCGAAATTGTTTAGCTTCCGAATGTGTCTGTGATACAAAAAATATTAACCAATAATAAAATGTTAATATTTATATAGACATATTTGGTAATAAACAACATAAATAATGGTTCAAGCTGTTTGCCTTTAAGTACTCTTCCCATCTCTCATCCGGGCAATTAATTGTGTGTGTCGTTGCATTATACCCATGCCCTGTGGTGGTAGTAAGCTTCGTCCATATCATGTATTGCTTCTTCATATAATCCCAACCGTTCTTTAACTGCTTTTTATTGTAGTTCCTTCCTGTCTTTTCCTTCAGCTCCATGATTATTCTATTCCAAGAAGCAATTTTTAATGTTCCACTAGACCTACCAGCATTGTTTGCCTCTTGGAGACAAAGATCAATAAATAGTTTCCTCAAAGCTGGATCACTCCAATTTGCCCTACCAGTATCTCCACTTGGAGCCATCCTTATGTAGATATGTCCTAAATAATAGACATAAAACAAACATAGTTCATAAACATCACTCAATACTGTATACTAATGCTAGTTATAGACCATGATATGTCTATATTGCTCAGATGACATATATCCCACAAATAAATGATGGTGGAAAATAAAAGAATTGAAAAAGTAGACTTGTGGGAAGTCTGCATTCTCAGCCCCACGTCAACACATTGTTTTATCATGCTTCTACGCTTACAATATATCATAGTGTAATAAAACAGAAAGATATTTGGTACAATCATGTCAATACGTATGTGAATGGTTAATTAGTATTTTCATTGTTGTTAACATAGTTTCTCAACAAGCAAAACTATGCATTGAAATTATACCATTTCCTTCATCTACAAGTAGCATGTTAAACCTTAAGCATGAAAAAATCACGTATACGAAAAAGCAAAATGAAAAATGCATGAAAAAACATTACAAAGATGAAGCCATTGGGCTCATAGATGACAAGCAAAAAAAATTGTAAAAATAATCCACTTTATAAAGCACCAATTGCCTGCCATATCAGTAGGCTTAAAACTCAAGAGAATAACCTTTCTTGTGTCTTAGATTTATAAGTGGTTATAAGCATTTTCGGACTCAAAACATTTGAAGTTTGTGATATTCAAAGACAAGAGTAGCACCATAATGAAAGATTAGTGTAATATTTCAATAAAATAAAAATGACCCAAATATTAATTTTTCAATTACCAAAAAAATAAAAATCATAAGTGAAAGTAGGATTTTCCTGCGTCGTTGATTACGGAAACCCTAATTCCAACCCATTTGTAATAATCTGATTCTTGTTCACTCAAATCCTGCAAAAGTCACAGGGTTGTACAGTGGCTCGTATGTCGGATGTCGATCCGCACTCGGGGTTAGTTTGCGCAATTCAAGAACATAAAATGATGAATTTTTCCTAAAAATTGAGGGAGGGGTGAGAATTGTGGATTCATTTAAAACATTTTCAGTGATTTTCGGAGAGAGAATTTATCAAACTACGAAGTAGATCAACAAACATTCAAAGAAGATTGAGAGAGAACCACAACATGATAATAAAACTAAAATTCAATAAAATTCATTCATATATTTAAAATGTCTACAAAAGTTGAACAACCATAAGAAAAATTATCTAAAAAGCAATATAAAAAAGAAACTATGCTAGAGAGAGAAAATGCTAGAATGGCATAGAAGAGACATTTACAGTGGCTCGAGTCATACTCGAGGAGGGGAGTTGCTGGCCTTGGTGCGTTGTGGAGGCACACTACCGTGTGGAAGAGGGAGGCGGTGATGCAAAGTGCTGCCCCTTCCCTTCCTTCTACTCTTCCTCTCTTCGTTTCTATATATATATATATATATATATATTTTATAGAGAGAAGGGAGAAGGGGGCGGAGACAGAGAATGTGGAGGAGAAGAGAGTTGCCGGAGTTGCAGACCTGCAACTCCGATAAGCAATGAAGGAGAGGAAGACGAAGAAGAAGTAGCACTTACCGCTGGAGGAGGTCGTTGACGGCAACCAGCGAGCAGCACTAGCAGATGCGGTCGGCGAAGATGGTGGTGAATCTTGGGGGTTACAGGGGTGCTACACGTGGTTCAACAACTTGAGAAGATCACGGTGGTGGCTGTGATGAGCGGCAACGATGGAGGATGGTGAGCACCAGTAGGTGGATGCATGAGGCACAACAGCAGGTTGAAGACGTTGCTGATGATTGGTGAAGTGCTTGGAGTTGGAGTGAAGGAGAAGAGCGTGCGGCAACAGGCGGAGCAGGTTCAGGGGTAGTGCTGTGGGCAAGGCAGAGATGATTGGCAGTGGTGGCGGAGCTGTTAATGGCAGAGGTGGTGGTGGAGTTTGAGAACTCGCCTGCTTGTTGCAGGCGCAAGTGGAGGTGCAGCGGGAGGCTAGTGGTCGTGCAGCAGCAAAGAGAGAAGGAAAAAGATAAGAAGAAAGGAAGAAGAAGAAGGCGGAGACGGCCGGAGTTGCAGGCAACTCCGGCGAAGATATGGAGAAGAAGAAGAAGAAAAAGAAGGAGAGGACGGCCAAAAACCGAGGGGAAGAAGGGGCGAGCGAGTTGGGGGAGAGAATGGAAGGGATTAGAGGGGGATTGGGGTTCGAACGAACCCCTCTCCTTCTCCTTTTAAAGCTCCCTATTTCCTTTAATGGAAATAAGGTATTTTTCAAAAATAAAAAATAAGAAATTTTTTTTTTTTTTTTTTTATAAGTAAAACTCTACTTTTCTTTGGGGAATTTCTCCATCTAGTGGACCCCTCATTTTTTAAAATTTAATTGAAATTATTTTGAAATTCACGGGGTCCACTAAATGGTCGGACAACGGGTCGATGATGATGGGCCCGGCTACTGGCCCACATGGATTGATGATGTCCATCATCTCACAAGATGATATGACAGACAATCTGATGGCGATCGGATGGATGTCGACTTGATTGGGACCCAGATTGGTAGATCGACGGATCTGGAGAGATCCAACGGTCCGATTGAAGATCCAACGGCCAGAAAGCTAAGGGAGATGAAACAGAGCCAATGGGCAGGAGTTCTGGGGTTAGGTTAGTAGATTCGAGGACCGAGAGATGAAGAGAGAGAGAATGAGGAGAGATGAGAGAGAAAATATCAGAAAATGGAGATAAAAGTATTGTTAGAGGGTCTGGAACCCTGGTCTTCACTGTGACCATCCTCACGCTTCTCCAGTAGAGTAGACTATCATTCCTTGCTGACTCATGTGGCTTTAAACGCTTTGGTCCGTCTTTTGGTCATTGGCTCTTCTGCTCTCTTCGTTCTTTGGGCCGGCTTTTTGGTCCTCTTATTCAGCCCATATTTGGCGCATATCTTCTAGTCATAGCTTGTGGGCTCTTTAAGCTTTGATAATGGGCTTTCCTGATCGATGTGGGCTCGCAAGTCTCGAGAATTGTCCCATCGGGGTTTCCTGCGATAGAAGAATCGCGTAATGAGACTTTATCAGAACGACTCAATGTCTAGACTTCCAAAAATGTGTTTAATGCATGCAAATATACCATTTCGTCCAGAAAAGTGTGTTCTACGCAATAAAAGAGACTCTTACGTAGAAAAGTAGATAAATAGAGTATTTTAACGTAGGAGAGTGTGAAAACGCTTAGAAGATAACAGTGGAAAATACGCACTTTTAAGCGAATATCAATAAGCAATACCTACTCTAAATTTGACCTAGGAGATCTCTTCATAGGGATGCAATCACATGGGGTCCAATCCAACCCTACATCTATGCAACACATGTATTTTCCATACACTCATGGCTTACACATACATTGTATAAGTCATTGGGTCCCCACAACCATCTTCATGGTGGGTCCCAAGTTCCCAACAGCCTACATGTATGCCATGTGTACCAATATGATTACTCATTCCACATGCTTCACACGTGCTAGACACCAATAGTTTCTCATTTACACCATTCTTTATTAATGAAACTATTTGTTTTGTTTACAATTAGGCTGCTTAGTTACTTTGAGTGCCCAAAATAGTGCTCAAATCAGCTAGAAATCACCCCATATAAAACTTACATCCAATAGCTTGAAGCCATCAATCATGTTGATTATTGGTATGTGGGTCCTACTAGCTAGGGCGGGCCAAACATTCATGGGTCTGTGCTAGTGTTTTTTAGAGGGCTAGGATCAAAGTTTGATAAAAAAAATTTCAATTAGAAAACAAAAGGCTTTAACCCACATTTGTTTTTTTTCTTTTGTGATAATGATTATGATGAGGAGATCTATATGGTGAGGAGATCATTCTCACCTTAAATCAGCCATTGATTTATCTTCCATGTGGGTCCACATGAGGCTTTAATCTCAGCTAGCACATATTTTCACACACAATTTTGGTGTACCCACATGGAAGATAAATCAATGGCTGATTTTTGGTGAGGATGATCTTCTCACCATATGAATCACCCATACAAAAAATCAACCCATTTTGAAATTTCTAACAGCATCAAATGTGGGTTTCAAGTTAGGGTCGGGTTGAGGGGACAACCATTTTGCTGGACCCACATAGAAGATGAATCAGTAGCTGATTTTTTCCAAGTTCGAACCTTACCTGAAAGTGGCGCACAATCGATGATGGTGGGAGTCCATGATGGTGGCTCACGGTGGTGATGAATGGTGAGGTGGCTCTCGGTGGTGGTAACGGCGATGGTGGACGGAGATGGGATGCCTAGAGAAAGAGATGCAAGAAGAGCTAGGGTTTGAGAGGAGGAATGAAAAGGGGTTTTGTTTGAAGGGAGGGTAAAATATGTATTATGTAATTTTGATAGGGATACGATAGGCATCTTACCGACAAAATATCACTTACTGCATTAAGAGATTTTCCACTTAAACGAAAAAGTGACATTGCTCTGACTTAAAAAAAAGTCAGATTTTAAGCAAATTTTAGGAAATAAGCACTGAATGCTTTTTTTTACAAAACACATGCATTTTGCAAAACCCACTGAAATTTGGTTTTTCAGACTTTAGTGCTGAAAAAAAGTTTTACCAAACACCCCCTAAGTCAATATTATTGACTTCTGGGAAAGTCATATCGATTGGACAATTTGGGCCAATCGATTGGACAAAGCCCAATCGATTGGAGACCTCTGTTAAATCGATTGGAGTCTACGAGACAGAACTTAATCAAAGTCAAATCGATTAGAAACCTCTATTAAATCGATTGGAGTCTACGAGACAGAACTTAATCAAAGTCAAATCGATTGGAGACATCTGTTAAATTGACTGGAGTCAACGAAACAGAACTTAATCAAAGTCAAATCGATTGAAGACCACAGTTAAATCGATTGGATCTTACGGGACATAAACTTATTTAAGTCCAATCGATTGGACTATGTACAATCGATTGGATTTACGAAGGAAAAACCCATCCATACAAGACCAATCGATTGGACCCAAAGCCTAATTGATTGGACTTAGCCCAATCGATTGGACCCAAAGTACAATCGATTGGACTTCACACGGATTGAGTCTTTCTCAGATTCGAAATTCTAGTTTCCATTCTCCCACCTTTTAAAAGACTGTGGACTACGAATTCTATAAATATAACTCCTTTCTGGCTTTACAAAATGCACTTTTATACTTTAGAATACAGAGAAGAAAGTTTTATCTATCAAGAGTGTCCATTAGAAGAGCAAAAAGCTTTTAGTTCTCATAAATATCTTGTGAGCTTTTCTCTTCTAGATCAAAGCCAAAAGCTTGATCTCTTACTCAGCTTAGGTCTTCCACATAGATACTTGACTTAGTAGTCTGAAAGTACCAGTGCGTCTCAATACTATTTGAGCGACTTAGGGTTCAGGGTGTACTGAATTCTTCACCTTCAGCAAAAGTTGGAGAGTTGAGAATTAAGATCGGAGTGACTAATCGAAGGTCGGGTTGGGGAGTACCAAACTGAACAAGTGGACAAGGCTTCTTGGCTGGGAGGGTGTGCGTGGATTCGTAGCGTTGATTTAGAGGACGTGGACGCATCGGCAGTAGGCCTTAGCTAAGGTTGGAGGCTACATTTGCAACGGTGCTGCATAGGTAACCTTTGTTTTATTTAACTTTCCAGTTAGTGATACTTTCCGTCTAGATATGGTCCCATGGTTTTCCTTGGCTAAGGTTTCCACGCTAAAACTCTTTGTCTTGTAGATGTTTGATTATTGTTCCGCTAAATCTATTGACTAGACCAAACGACGAAAAAAAATAATACCACGGAGGTATATTTGAATTGAGTCGGTTGTTATAATCTTTTTTATTAATCAACTAAGGCATGCGAGTTTATTACCTTACCTTTACTAGTAAACTTGTGATAGGTTAGATTAATTTTTAAATAACCTAATCACTCCTCCCTTCTAAGTATTTCTGATTAAAGATAATGAATCGGTTATTATTTCACCCCGTTCACTTAAACCACACACGAGTCTTCAACTCCTTCCCTACCATGGGGAGATCGACCACACGAGGGCCTTCAGTAGGAAATATAAAGTTGGGGTATTGCATCCTAGGGCTCCAGGCCCTTCTTAATTTTAGATATTCAACCATATGGGGTCTTCATGTCTTTTCTTCACTGGGAGTAACCTCACTAGTCCAAATAATATAGCTTCATCACAATGCACAACTCCCCCCAAGACGCCCAATGCAAAAATGAGGTCATAGGCCATCATAATACTCTAAAGGATATACAAATCCATCAAATCAAATATCATTAAGATTCTCCATAGGGTAGGGCCGTAAGGTCCATTGTGAAAACCTATCATAGTCAAATCCCTCCAATCATGCTCATCGCAAGCTTATAATAACATCATTATATAATCATGCTCAAAAATATCATCTCATCATCATGTTCTATTAAAAGCAATAATCACATATGATCAACATCACTCAAATATCATGAAAAATAGATAATTTAAACATACACATCACATAGGTAAATAATTATGGAAGGATAAAATAGACATGGTTAGGGACCACTCATGGTTATCACACACCTTTTAGGTTCTCTTCAGTGGAAAATAAAAATTTTCTCTGAATTTGAAAGTGATCAGATTGGACTCTCGAGTATGTTATTCTCCTCGGTGTCCCCTTCAATTCTCCTTTCTACTTCGGCTTCAATCGGAGTTCGAATGAAGGCTTAATTAAAGCTCTCTCACTTCTTTAATGGAGTTCTATGATGGGTTTTTAATGGAAGCTTAAAAGATAAAAGGGGAAAGAATTGAGTAGAGAGAAAATAAGTTTTTGAAAACAACAATAGGATCCCAAAAATATTGGCTATTGATAATTCAACTGGGTTACCTTGTTTAAATAACACAAGGGAGGGAAGGTTTGAAATTTGAATTTAGAGAGTTTCTCTCAAGTTGTTGAGCAACAAGAGGGAATGGGTGAAATTCGTAGCTCTTAAAGGGGTAACTTTTTCAACTCTCCAGTACTCATATTTTGAATTACTAATGTATTAAAAATGGGCCTTAAGCCCATGGGTATCAACTGGGCTTCAATTAAGGTTATTCTTAAGCCTAAAAGACATCTAAATTGATCATATGGGCCCACCTAACAAATATAACTCAATTAATAATGCAATTACTTATATTAATAATTAAAATAGTTATTAATTAAAATTATGTCATATTCCCTCAAAAGGTGATAGTTAGATTGAATTAATATATATGAGCATTAAACTATACATTATAATATATTAATACACAACAATCATTAATTAATTCATATTAATCATATCATATATATTAATCAAAAGTTCATAATTAATAAGATGTTGACACTTATCACACACCTAAAATTCAAATAAAATATTCTAATACATAAAACTTTCAGCAATTGGTCAAAGTCCCGAAAAAGGGTAAACCTCTTATCGGATTGATTCGAAACATGTTCTGCGAGTCCCGTACTCATTTCAAATTTATAAAAAAATAAATTTTAATATTTTAAAAGTGTAAAATGGCAAAAAAATTTAAAATTACAAAAATACATTTTTTATCAAAAATGTTCTTTACAGTTTTAAAGTCCATTTACAAGGTCTAGAAACCCTAAGACACGGATTCCACCTAAAATTTAGCCTAAAAATAAGAAAAATAAAGTTGTTCATATTATTAGATATTTATGATCTATATAAATATACGATCGTACTGGAATTGTCCGTTCGTCGATCGGAGGTCAAACGAATTTTCTAAAAGAGTTTTAGTCTACTCTTGCGGGTCTAATAAAACCCTAATTTTTGAAGATGTTAGAATGCAACCAAAATTGATACACATGATCATATATGATATCTAAACATAAATATAACAACAGAAGTCTGAATTTTTTTTTGTAAAATTATCATAATACTCTAGAACGAAAGTTCGGGGCATTACATTCATGCTTCGAATTGTGAATGGAGCTAACACATCCTGTAACTTCTATCAAATGTGATCCAACGTTTGTCGTGCATTGAATAGGTGGACACCCCTCACCTTCATCGGCTGGGCTAACTATATCGCTGAACTTCTTATCATTGTATTCTTTTTCCCCCTTCAAGCTAAAGTAAAAATTCAATCGGTCTACAACATTACCTTCCGTGACTTTAGAGCCCGTCGTGAGAGTGCCATCATCTTTTGCAGCTGCTATGACCTCCTCATCAGAAGGGGTAATAATTGTATTAACCAGTAGAACAACAAGTAATGTAAATGTAACAAACAAAATGAACCGAGAAGTCAACAAGTATACCGACAATCTACTCTGGTTCAACCACACTAGTTTCACTAGGACGAACATTGTAAAAATGGTACTGATGAAACTAGTTTACTCTAATACGGTTTTACCAACTTGATTCTAAACAAATAAAAATGAAAGTGATAACCATTTTACGTACTACACCTTGATTCCAATGTTGCCTTCTTTATTAAACTTAAATAGTGAATAGACAAGCTGTAGAGGAAAGAGCTGCGACAAGCTGCAAAATTATAGAGGAGCTCTAACAGAAATGTTCCATCTTCTTTACCTTTTAGAG
This sequence comes from Euptelea pleiosperma, assembly GCA_035048495.1. NCBI lineage: Eukaryota > Viridiplantae > Streptophyta > Magnoliopsida > Ranunculales > Eupteleaceae > Euptelea > Euptelea pleiosperma. The sequence continues at coordinate 28,111,257 of CM068553.1, read as the reverse complement.
GATAACATCACCTTCGTCTTTCATGGCTGGAGCTGCGAAGAGCTGTAAAGAAAAGAAATGGAGGGCAAAGAACAGTAGAGATGGAAATGGAGGGAAAGAGTTACAAAGAAAATGAAAAATGGAGGGAGAGAGACTGAAGTTAAGTTCATTGCTTCAAATCACATTGACGAACGGTACTATTTGTCAGCAAACCTTAATCATACTCAATTCAAACCACCGATAGCAGGAGGGTAGTATTGCCATTTCTGAAAAAATTGGATGGTAACATTAAAAAGAGACTTAATGGGCAGACGGTTAAACCAAAGTGTCCAGTGTTTTGTATAGGGCTGTACTTTCGAAAATATGGACCTAAAAGTAATTTTACCAAAAAATTAAAAAGTTTGGAGGATACCTACTGCCCTGCCAGAAGGACGATACTGTAGCACGATCATTTGTTTGAAAATGTGTGGTAGTCTTTGGAATTCGTGTAGACAAAATCTCGATGAGCAGTCGTAACTCCTAAGAATGATGCTATCATTTCTCATATAATATTAAATAGCTTTGATGTTGTCAATCCCATAAGGACGTCCTATATATGTTGGACAGTCCATTGTGAAATTCCCTTTTAATTACCAGATTAAGTCCTAGAGGGGGGTGAATAGGATAATTTTTAATTCCTCTGCGAATTCGTATAAAAAATTATTGTTCACACAAGACGAAAAAGGATCAAGCAATTAAAATATGAATCATCTACAGAGCATAGATATGGAAAAAACTGAGAAACAATTATGCAAACATTCACAATCACACGAGACTCAGATTTATAGTGGTTCAGTGACTCCGCACCTACGTCCACTGTCCAATACTCACCACGAGTAGTATTATATTATTTCAATCATGCATTACAACATTTCAATCAAAATAAATAATTAACCAACTAAGATTACACTTAGTCTTAATCTAACGAGAATCGCTTCTCGCTCACCTAGAGAGTCAGCCTAGGCCAGTAGTCTATTAAGAGAAATTCTTTTCTCTTGGATCTACAATCCACAACTCAGTTAGATGAGTCTAACTCATCTACCAATCACAAATACACAGTGTTCACAAATTTTGAATTATATCAAAAAGGTATTAGTTCATAGAAACGCTTACTTCTCGATGAATACGATCGAATGAAAAATTCATTGGAGAAGAATTCGCTCAAGAGACACTTTGCCAAGAGTAATCCTCTTCTTGGAAGAAGATTCTTGCAGAATAATAATACCAAATTGTCTCTTCCAAGCACTTAGAGCCTTCACAACGAATACTCAACTTTGCTTTGGTGAAGCTCTCACAAATTCAAGATCTCTAGACTTAAAGGACGATAATCAAGTAAAGTAAAGTAGAGATCTCTTGATTGGATTAATTCTAATAGAGGGAGAAGGCTCTAATTTATAAGCAGGCCTCCCTTTACTAGAATCGTACTGAATATAGCCATTTGAAGGGCCAAAATGCGCTTCTAACTGCATAAGAGATTTTGTCAAACGAGATCCGAAATGGGCGGGGTCGATCGAGCCTTTAGTCGGTCGCCCGCTTAGGATTTCTTTCAATTTCTTAAACCCGAGAGTTAGGGTCGACCGGACCATTTTGGCCGGTCGATCGGACCATTTTGGCCGGTCGATCGGACCTTCGGTCGCCCGCTCATAAGGCCGGTCGGCCGGATAGTTTTGTCCATAAACGAATGCTTACAAAGTTTTGAGAATTTCTCTTCTCGTCACATGCATAATCCCTAACTAACACTTAACCATCTAGGGTAAATCAATATCCGCTCTCAACGCTCGATTTTACCCTCAGATTTGCGTAAGCAACCGCAACATGAGTTTCTTCATAGTTGATCGTTCGTTGAGTGAGAACGTACTTGAGCTTTTGACTTTGTTTTCAGTTGAGCTTGATCACTTGACTTTGTCTTCAGTTGAACTTGATAATTTGACTTTATCTTCAGTTGATCTTGAACACTTGGGTTGTCTTTTCTTAAACTTTAATCTTTCTTTGATTTGTTTTGTCAAAGTTCACTTGATTTTTGACACTTCAGTCTTCAGTTGATTTGAGGCACAGCGACATATATATATATATATTACCGAAGAACTAAGTATTCTTGGGATTTGACAACCGAGACTTTTCACATTGGATTTCAACTTTTGTTGAGAACTCGAATCCTTCGGCTAGACATCACAAATCGCATTGATTATTGGTGTATGGGTTCACCACGGAGTTGTCCAAACTGATCCAAACATCTATGTTCAATGGCTAAAAAAAAATAGGAGGTTGGACCTTCAAAACTTTCTTTATTTTTTATTTTTGTAATAAGACCTTCAAAACTTGAAATCCCGAATTTTATTTAGAATTGTGATTTTTTTAAGTAATAATTAATGTATAGTTCTATTCCCTTTTGTTTTTCTGATTTTTCCACTATGCATTCTAAAGTGTTGAGCTACTTACCCCCTATATTATCCTACCTCTGGGAAGCATACCTGCGCGACGATGCCTTTTTCCTCCAAAATTTTATTTTTTTTGTTAACCAAAGGGTAAGTTCAACATTATTTAAAGCACTTACGTATTTTGAATGTTGACGTATTGGATTTTGTAGCAAAAGGCACTAAAATTACTAAAACACAAACAACACATGGCATATGAAAAACACAACTGATTTGTAACCTTTGTTTTGATTAAACTTTTTTGGCCAATATATGAACTACGTTTTGATTAAGCATCGGTCACAGGTCCGACCTAAGGGATTTCCTATTTCATGAACTTTCCCATTATTAGAATATTATATATATAATATCATATATTGGTCACCAATTTATTGACCTATAATTTCTAATTCATGTCTATTAGCATCCTTATAAAGCTATAACAACTACAATGTCTGAAAATTCACACAAAAAAATGACAATAAAATGGGTGATGCTCATAAGCTTTCACAACCTGTGATTTAATTACCAACTCGGTTAAATCAAACTCAGCTTAGATAGTATTTTATGTTCTCTATGTAGACTATTTAGCATGGGCGGCTGGGATAAAATGACTAATGGAATTCTTACTAATAGATTACTAATGGACGTGGGGCCCACATGCATATGAGTTAAGAGCTGATTTTTGGGGAGATGATCTCCTCACCATCCTCGCCAAAAATCAGTAATTTTTAAAACTTCTAACCCTATCAAAGATGGACCTAAATTTAACGGTGAAAATGGATGGTCCAAAATTATTAAATTTGCAATCCACTTTTCACAAGGTCGCAAATGTTGGAATGGGCTAATTTTGGAAAATCAGCTCTTAACTCATCTGCACATGGGCCCCAGGTCCATTAGTCAAGTAAGAATTCCATTAGTCATTTTATCCCAGCCCATTTAGCATCTCTTTTTTCTTTTTTTCTTTTCGTATCGTTATTGCATATCTTTTCTCTTTTGGTTATGTAGATTATTGCGCATGACTTCTCATACATGCCTTTTTTACTCTCTATATTGAGAAAGTTCTTTTTTTATTTTTTTTAACCGTAGGTGCCTCTCTAAACATTGCACACTATCTTCCTAAAACATCTCTTTCTTAAATATTCCCTAATTCTTTCCTAACTTATCTCCAAATAAAATGTGTCCTTATTCATTATGCATGTCCTTACTGTATCCTACACATCTCACTCTCCTTTTCAATCTTTCGGCTCCAACTTGCAAGTTTTTTTTTCCCTAAAACATCTTTTTCCTAAAAATCCTCTCATTCTTTCCTAACTTATCTCCAAAAAAACGTCTCCTTATTCATTATCTGTCTCTTTACTAAATCTGAAATATCTCACTCTCATTTTCTGATCTTTTAGCTTCAACTTACAAGCATTTTTTCTTTAACATGTCCTAAAACATCTCTCCGTATAAAATCCCGTTGGTTGTCAACAATACAATTTATTATTGACAGATTCATATATTGATTTTATTATTTTTATTTTCATGCTTAATAGAATAGGGCATTTTTTTCTTTAGCACAGGTTTTGATTACTAGTTTCTTACTACATCCAATTCTTACACCCAGTGGTTGGGCCCACATGGAGATTATGTTGGACAATCGAACTACTCAGTGAGTTTTTCAAACTATGGTTACCCTCCTCAAAAAAAATTAGGACATTTCGACATTCCTAATCTCATGAAAATATGACATTAATTTGAAAATCCAGACCATCCAATTAAACCACTATTTTCGGACAATTTTTTATTCGGTTAGCAATGTCGAAATGAACTTATTTTTTGTGATGATGATGATCGTACGACAAGGACAACTCAACGTATGGTTGGAGAGTAAGACTTTGATGGCAGGCCCTGTCATCAAGGCCGATGATAGGACACAAATTGAGCCACATGGCACACTCTTAATGGACTCTGGCTGTATGGATGTTTTTGCAATCCCTAGGTGGACCTACAAACAAAAAATCAGCTTGATTAGTGATTTCAATCCTTTGGATCTTTGTACCTCAAATAATGGTCAATCATGCTTGAATTCCCACAATGCCTAGAAATAACTAATCGGGCTGATTTTTGGTTTGTAGGTCCACTTAGGGATTGGCCAAATTAACATTCATACGGTCAGAGTCCTCTAAGAGTGTGCCATGTGGCTCATATTGCGCAGGACCCTGTCATCAATGTTTTACACATGGTTAGATTGTCCAACATAATATCCATTGGGCCCCACCATTGGGTGTAAGAACTGGACGTAAGAAATGGGTGTAGCTCTAGACGGACTCATTGTAATATTTACCAACAAATGTGCATCAATGTTTGCCCACCTGACACAGTGAGAAATAAGAAAAAAATTCGCTGGTCCCCGGAACCTTCAAACTTTGAAGGTTTTGGCGTCACTCAACTCAAGTGTTGGTGTCAGGTTGAAGAGGGCGTCTTTGTGAAAATCTTGCTGCTAGATCTTCGGATAGAGTGGGATTTGTATTTCGTGAATGCCGAAGATGGTGAGCAGTCTTTTGGCACTGGGACGATGTCAATTATTGACCGCGTGGTCCCCGCGGCGTTTGTCATCTCTCAGTCGTCACACAGTCACACCACAAAATTAAAAATCTATCTCCCTCTCACATCCTCAACCTCAATAAGAGTCCGGTTTTGGTCACCAAAACGTCCTTGGCATACTCGCTCTTAGAGACCGCTGACAGTAGGAATGCTCTTGCCCCATCTCTACGTACACCTACAGACCAAATTTAATCCTGATCACTCAAATGGGACTCCAAAAACCAGACATTATTATTCCATTAGTGGGAAGATATTTTTTCTCTTTCTCTCTCTCATTCGTATTGTCTGCCTCAAAAATTAGTAATTTTTAAAGACCCAACATAAGAATGAGCTCTTCACATGCCTTAACCTGGATAGGATTGTGGGTCCTACTCATTTGCCCTCTCTCTCTCTCTCTCTCTCTCTCTTCAAGACCACATGTTTCAAAAAGAGATATTCCTGAAGTGATGGTGTGGATCCCACCTCAACATGCATGTGGTCTTGAATCTCTAGATCAATGCTACCTCATCCGTTTAAGAAATGTTATAGGTAGAATGTGGTGCGTGCAAGCCAAATATAATAGGTAGCAGCAACGAAAACAAAACACGAATGGCTCTATCCCTAACTCCAATATGATACGGTCTCCCTTATTGAATCATTCAATTCGTCTTATTTTCTTTTTCATATTGACGAATGCTAAGGGCATTTAGGTACTTTTGATGCAATACATGTACAGTAGAAAACCCATATCCTTGGTGAATATCGTATACACACACCAAAATCAGCTTGATTGATGATTTCTAGCTGTTAGATCTAGTACCCAAAAAACATATGCTTAATCCAACAGCTAGAATCACTCTTAAAAAGTGCTAAAATCTAATGGTCATAGATAACCAATCAGGTTGATATTTGGTGTGTAATGTGTATATCAACTAAGACGTAGACTAAATCAGCGGGCCCAAAAACATGAGTTACATAGGGATACATATGATCAACTGGAGCAAAACAAAGTTCCATCTCACAAGTCACAGCCACAGAGGGCTATAAATAAAACCCCGTACCCACCCCATGTGGCCATACATAACTTCCTTATTCCCTCTCTATGTCTACATTCACATAGTAATAAAAGCTTGTAAACTGTAAAACGATAGGGATCGATCATGGAACCTTTCTCTTCCTCTCTCTTTACAACCTTCCGTCACCCAAAACTCATCTTCTCTCCTACCAAACCCCCAACAACATTTACATCATCTCCCCTCTTCTACGTCTCTTCTGTGAGTATCCAAGAGAAGCCTCCACAAGCAGCAACGACAACTTCATCAAGAACAACGGTACCACCCTCGCAACCTCTCGATGCTATCCCCCCTTCTACCAACGTTACAAGAAGACGATCAGAGCCGTCTCTTCCTCACACCATCTTTAATGCTTTCGACGACATCATCAACAACTTCATCGATCCTCCTCTCCGTCCTTCCGTCGACCCAAAGTACGTCCTTTGCGACAATTTTGCTCCAGTTGATGAGCTGCCCCCGACTGAGTGCCCTATAATTGACGGAAAACTCCCACCATGTCTCGACGGGGCTTATATCCGGAACGGACCCAACCCACAGTACCTTCCACGCGGACCTTACCACCTATTCGACGGAGACGGCATGCTTCACTCCCTCCGCATCTCTCAAGGCCGTGCCATTCTCTGCAGCCGCTACGTCAAGACCTACAAGTACAATCTCGAGCACGACGCTGGCTCCCCTGTCCTCCCCAATGTCTTCTCCGGCTTTCACGGCCTCACTGCCACCGTCGCTCGCGGCGCCATCAGCGCCGCAAGAGTATTCGCCGGCCAATTCAACCCCATCCACGGCATCGGTCTTGCCAACACAAGCCTTGCTTTCTTCGCCAACAGGCTCTTTGCTCTCGGCGAGTCCGATCTTCCCTATGCCGTACGTTTGACTCCTGAAGGCGACATCGAGACCGTTGGCCGCTATGATTTTGACGGTAAGCTGTTCATGAGCATGACGGCCCACCCTAAGGTAGATGCCGACACAGGTGAGACATTCGCGTTCCGATACGGCCCTGTACCTCCTTTTCTAACCTTCTTTCGGTTCGACGCGAACGGATTAAAGCAGCCAGACGTGCCCGTCTTCTCCATGGTACGACCGTCGTTCCTTCACGACTTTGCTATCACGAAGAAGTACGCGATATTTGGGGACATACAGATAGGGATGAATCCAATGGAGATGATCGTAGGAGGATCGCCTGTTGGGTCAGACCCGGGGAAAGTTCCGAGGATCGGTGTGATCCCACGGTACGCGAAGGATGAATCGGAGATGAGGTGGTTCGAAGTGCCTGGATTCAACAGCATCCACGCCATAAATGCGTGGGAAGAAGATGAAGACACTATAGTCCTGATCGCTCCCAACGTATTATCGGTGGAGCACGCCTTGGAGAGAATGGAACTGGTTCACGGGTTGGTGGAGAAGGTAAGGATCGATCTGAAGACGGGAATCGTGTCCAGGTCTCCGATTTCGGCAAGAAACCTAGATTTCGCTGTGATAAACCCGGCTTTCGTGGGAAGGAAGAACAGATACGCGTACGCGGGGGTGGGAGATCCGATGCCGAAGATAACGGGAGTGGTGAAGCTGAACGTATTGGATGGGGAGCACCAGGAGGGCACCGTGGGAAGTAGAATGTTCGGGGCAGGGTGTTATGGGGGAGAACCATTCTTCGTAGCGAGGGAGCCAGAGAACCCAGATGCAGAAGAGGATGACGGGTATGTGGTGACGTATGTGCACGATGAGAATGCAGGAGAGTCTCGGTTCTTGGTGATGGACGCGAAGTCACCCACGCTAGAGATTGTGGCAGCCGTGAAGTTGCCTCGCCGAGTGCCTTACGGATTCCATGGGCTCTTCGTGAGGGACAGTGACCTTAGGAAGCTGTAAAAGGAGGAGGAATGCGACACCCATACTATGGTACTGGGGAGGCAAAAGATCCACGCGCACTGTGTATACAATAACTATACTGTAAATTTAATGATCAGAAAATCCAATCAGGAGAAGAACTACACATACTTTTTTTTTTCTTTCTCTTACAGTCAGGTAAATTTAATTGGATTTTTATCCCATACCAAGAATAAGTTTGTTTTCGTTAATTTCTACCCGTTGGATTAAGTACCTGAAAAACATACTTGAATCCAACGGCTAGAATCAATCCTAAAAAAAGTGCTAAAATCTATGGCTAGGATATAGCTAAGATATATCCTAGCCACGTACGTGATTTATGAGGAGAATATAGCTAAGATATGTCCATACCTCCACATACAAATAACGCCCCACATAAAAAAGTTGTCTCGTTTCCACCAAAAAAAAAAAAATAAGAGATATTTGCCCTTGTATTTTATGGTCAGTGGGTTTAAGGTTTTTGATAGCTTTTTCCCCAACCAGTGAGTGGGAATCAGATAGGATTGTGGTGGCAAAGCAGCAGCAGCGGGTAGTGGAGAACTGGTGTTGGAGATGGAGCTAGCTTATTCAATATGCCCATATCTAGCTTAAAAATGCACCACCGGCACAATCTTTTGGGCCCACTAACCCATGAATGAATGGCCCACCACTTGATGGATCTACACACAACAATCAGCCTCATTTGTGGGCCCCACAAGGCCCCATGTTCCATGGAGGTTTTCATATATACATATATGCTTTTATCTTCTAATCTTCCATGATTTTAATTATATTACATCATGTTTATGTCGTAGGAAATCTCTGTGTTTACATGTTAATTTTAAATTAAGCATGTTGTATATGTTAGATTTTTGCATGCTTTTAGCTTTGAGTGATTTTTGAAATTTTCATGCATATTAGCCTTGCAAACAATTGATGAAACCCTTCCCGATGTCCGAGCGACTTGAAATTTGGGCAGTAGAGAACTTGATGACTCTAGTATAACATATCCAAAAATCAGGTCGATCCGACTGGCGAATTGAGAGAGATGATTTTTTTCTTCGTACCATGTATTTTTGAGACATGTGGTATGGGTTAATTTTGGTTATGATGGTTTACCGAGTTGGCTTACCAGTGGAGACTTGTGGTTATTTTAGTGTTTGTTTTATTTTAAAAAATTATGATTTTGAAAATCTATCTTTTGTGCATGGTTTAGTCGCCGCATCTCCCATGGGTATATATATAGGTGGTGGAGTGCGCCTACTAAGCTTACCGGTTCATCCCTCACTACACCAGAAAGCCAAAATTACGTCACTCGGAAGGCACAAAAAACGGCGGATCAAGTCTGTCGTTCAGTAAGTCAGAAAAATGGGGACTATTGAAATTGTCTCCTTATTTATAATTCTAGTCTTTCTGTATGTTTAAGTTTACAACTTAGAAAAAGTCACAAGTTATTATTTATTATGGGGGCAGTATTGGAGAGTTGGCCTCATATTCATGATTTGTCGGCAAGAGGCAAGCTACTTTGGAAAATGGTGCCACTAGCAATCATGTGGGGAGTGTGGAAAGAAAGGAATATGAGAACTTTCCAAGGTAAGGAAAGTTCACTTCAGGAGGTTATAGTGAGTATTATTAAGGCACTCCTTTATAGTTGGGGCAGCATCTTTGAAGAGTCGAGAGACGTTTTCTTTAGCGACATGGTGTTTAGGATGGATCAAATTTTGTGTTGAACTTTTTTCTTTACTTATGTCTCCTTTTTTTTTTTTTTTCGTATTCTTGAGATCTTCTCGATCTCCTTTTGCTTCAATATAGCTTTGACTAATAAAAAAAAAAACTTATTTGGTGCGTCGATTATAAAACAATGTGCTTGGTGCGTCGTATTTTACAGGAAACACGACACACCAAGTCCGTTGTTAATTTATTCGATTCGAGTTTATTTCGAGTCAACTCGAAATTCAGCCGAGTTTCGAGTTGACTCGACGAGTTTTAAAACACTGTGCTCTATTATACATGTCCGAAATACCTAGTTTTATACTATACGACGTAAATCCGATTTCCTTTCCATCCTTTTTCAATTTCAAAAAATGGTAGAAAATATTTTACTGCAAATTAAAGAAAGATCTTCCAGTATGATATGGTGGGCAAGAGCTTTGTAAAATTGAATTTCTTATTTATCGAATTGTGGTGTTCTCAAATGCATTTCTTAGGGGGTAATCATTTTCAGTGCAATTTTGGCTATCATGGTTGGACGGCCTGGATTAACGGGCATGTGTGGCAGTTGATAAAGATTATTTTGACAAATTTTCAGCTATCATTCCTCATCTTGTTATGTTGCTTCCTTTCCAAGCGATATGTCCAAGTCGTACCCACAAAAAACCAAAGGGCTTAGTTGTCCATCTCATCCACGACAAAATTTTAGATGTGTGCATCAATCAGGGCGTTGGCCGGTTATGCGAAGTAAGTGAAGAATTTTTTTTTTTAAAGTTACTAGGGGACGCCCTTACACATTGAAGCACCTTACACGTGGCACACTATTAGAGACCACTGACCGTATGGATGGTTGGCCCATCCCTAGGTGGACCTACATGCAAAAAAAGTCAGCTCAATTAGTGATTTCTAAGCATTCGATTGGAGTCATTTTTAGGAGTTGATTTTTAACCGTGGATTTTGAGCATTATTTGGGGTATTCAGATCCAAAGGTATTCATAACTAATTGGTATGTAGGTCCACCTAGAAATGGGCCATGACATGAAATGTAAATAAAATTTATGGGCATTTACTAATGGAGTACATAATGTATTTTTGTCTTTTTTTTGTAGGCAAGTGCGTGTGGGCGTGTGGCGTGTGGCGTGTTGCGTGCCCCAACCCCAGTTTTCGGCTTTAGTTGAGAACTATCTTACCATTTATGCCAATATTGCTAAAAATGCGTGTTCCAACTTCCATGGGATGTCCTTCTCAGTTGGATGATATCGATTTTCTTGTCCAAAAGTATAATTGTAGCGTCCAAGGATGTTTGACACAAAAAATGTCCTACACTAATAAAATAGTGACACATGTACATAAGATTGGGAGACCATGCCAACTGGTTGGACACAAAAGTATCCTACGCAAATAAAATAGTGACACGTGTACCCTAAGATGGGAGACCATATCAACCGGTTTTCCTCTTTCTATTGTATGTTTTATTTTTCAAAAATTAGATTCTCTAAGTAGCCTGAAACTCTCTTCCAAAGTTAGGTCACCCTATAACAACCCTTTTCAAAATAATTTCACTATCTATCAAGAACTAGGGGAACACTACGTGCGCCTTACACATATAGAAGCACCTTACACGTGGCACACTCGTAGAGATCACTGACTGTATCGATGTTTGGCCCATCTCTAGGTGGGCCTATATGCAAAAAGTCAGCCTGATTAGTGGTTTGTAAGGATTTGATTGGAGTCGTTTTCATGGGTTGAGTTGTAACCATAGATTTCAAGCAATATTTTGGGTACTCAGATCCAAAGGTTTGAAATCACTAATTAGACTGATATTTAGTATATATGTCCACCTAGGAATGCGACAAACATCCATAAGGTCAGTGGTCTCTAAGAGTGCCACGTGGCTTATACTATTGTCTCTCGTGCCAGACAACCTGAACTGTGAAGGGACATTAAATGAGGGAATTAAGGTTTTGCCTTTGAAAGTAGAGAGGGCCTTTAATTGTGTCACTTGTGTGGCAACCCCGGTTGTTGCTTTATAATAGTATAGATAGACTTTCTACTCATGGTTTAAAAAATGGCCGTTATAACGGATTCGAACCTCCCCATTACGTTATCTACCGTTAAAACGCCCAGAAAATAACGGTAACGCCCCCAATCAACAAACCTAATATCATGCTGCCACGTGACAAGTTGAAGCCTATATGTCTCTCTCTCTCTCTCTCATCTATAATTGGAAGGCTAGCTTTCCATTTATGCAAACCCTAGACTTACGTAAGCAATGCAAAAAATGTGTGTTGTACAAAACTCAATCTAAAATATGAATTTAAATGATATTTGTAGTAGCGAATCTCTACAACCATAGAAACGGCATAACCAGCAACATTGCCAAATAATATCTCCGTACCCATCACCATAAATGCACTTACATATCTCTCTATCTACCCCCACCAACTAATTATATCATTCACTCTTATTTCATCCTCTATAAAATCTTTGGATTTTTTTTTTGACAAATTTGAAAAAAAAAAATTTCCCTAGAAAAATATTCTCTCTAAATATTGTCGTGAATACGATCACATGGTCCGGGGTCCATGGACATTGTCATGGTGCATGGTGGTGTCATTTTTTCATTGGTCAAGTGTACTGGACTTATTTTAATAATTAGTTAACTAAAAACTTAAAATTGATTTGCATGTAACTCGAGATACAATTTTGACCAATGAAAAAATAATACCACCGTGCACACGGACAATGCTCATGCAGTGGCGGAGCCAGGATTTTGTTTAAGGTTGGGCAAGGCGGCAACTTAGATGGCTAGTTATTTTTGAGTCAGTAGGCCCGAGGGTATTTTGAAAATATAAAAAATTAAATTTGAGGCCCTACCACCGGCTCCGCCCTACTCAACCCTACTTGGCGTGCGCGCATCTGTATTTATAATATTTGGTTTGCATGGTTGTACCAATGGGGACAAAAATTGGGATGCCCAAGACTACACTCATGAGTCTCAATCCTCTCATACATATAAGTGAAAACTAGAATCCTCACAAGCAATACGGAATTAAAGATTTGAAGAGAAAGAACAAAAATTACTCTTTATTTATTTTTTTTCAAAAGTTATTAATGTTTTGGCTCTAAAAAAGAGAGATTTGATTTTGAATCTCAAAAACGTTTTGGGTTTAAAACTCCTTAACCTATGAAGTATTACCTTTTGGTTTAAGTAACCGCGTCCTCGGGACAGAAACAGTTTTAAAATCAAACTTTTTGGTTTGCAGGACCACATAGGAATTGGCCAAACATCCTTAAGGTCATCATCCTCTAATGAGTGAAGTTTTAATTTACTCCTAAAATAGGGACCCTGGCCAGCCTGATCTAGTAAAGAGTTGAGGTACTACAACACACGGGATGTCCAATGAGGTGACATCTCAGTGAAGCACAAAACCTAAGGGCGTGTTTGATTACACAGAAAATTTTCTCAAGAAAATACATCTGAGAAATGCGTTAAATGGCTGATTGATTGCAATTGAGAACACATATTTCAATCATGTGAGAAAATGAAGGTGCACTTTCTCGGGTGGAAATGAATTCTCACCTATCTGGATGGAAAATGAATTCCGGGCTTTGTAGGAAAAATTATCCAGATTTAAATAGCTTTGTAGGGAAATTTATACAGATTTAAAATGGCTATCTAACAATGGACAGTCGTGTTTTCCAAAGGAAAATGTAATTTTCTCACTTGGAAATCAAACATGCCCTAAGTTCGTCTAGAGCTATGTGACGCCCCGGGCCCACCACAGTAACAATATTGTCCGCTTTGTCAAGCGCACGAGCCAACCGCACATGTTCCAGCGCACGGCTTTGCCTCTCCCCCTCTTTGGGAGGAAAACGCGTTGTTACTATGAAAGTCCAACTTACCACTTATAACCAGGATCTCGGACACTTCCTTATCCGATGTGGGACTAAACTCATGTACCCCTCCCCTGCCTACCTCCCCCCTGCCTACTGTTCGACGGCTCCACTCGGCATCCCGGTAGCCATTTTCGACCCAGCGCTTGGATGACTGGGCCATGACAAGCTACACCCATTTTTTTACATTCAATTCCTACACCCAGTGGTGGGGCCCACACGGAGATCATGTTGAGTTGTTACTGCCATGATGTGTGGGCCCCAGCATTGGGTGTAGGAAATGGGTGTATATCTAGAAAACCTTGTTGAAATTAAACCCTACTAATTTGGGGGGCTTTGGGATTAAGTCCCTCTAGTACATGATTATATATTCCCATACATATAAACTGAAGCGGTTGTATGGACTTCAAGGGTTATCAAGGAGCAAACTTTGTTGCATCATTCTTTCCCCCTTAGCCTGGAATAAGGGGGGGGGGGGGGGGGTGGGTGGGGGGTGTGGGTTTGTTGGTATCCCGGATATTGTCTCTTCTTACATCATGGATAACTCAAAAGGCTTGAATCGTAGAGGAAGAAACCAAATGCTTGAGCATCTTTAATGGCACATTGTATGAGGCAAATCCACATCTTTCTGGTAGATGGGCTCTTCTTGAACCCTTGCCCCAACTATCCTCCCCTTTCTAACCCGTTTACCTATGCACCATCTTTTCAACCCTGAAAATTGACATTCTAAAAAATATACTTCCTCTTCAACCCCTCAACTGCATTCCAACCTTGGCATTGCCATTATCAAATCTAAACCTTCTATATCAACTCGTCTCACTCTACCCTATCTCTTCATTTAGCAATTTCTCTATCAAAACAGCCTACATCCATTTCAATCACTCAGATTTCTTTAGGGCTGCAACTTGGGCAGCCTTAACCCGACGTTGGTCGAATTGCAGCCCTTCGACGGACACTGGTCGGTAGGGGCGTCACCTCTTACATCACCCTCGATACAATCAAATTTTTTTAAGTAACTCGACCAACCTGATCAGGTTGGGCTCGGGTTGGAAAAATTTAAGCGCGACCTCAGGTTGGGTTGGGCTCGGGCTCATATCCTTGAAGCTCAGGTTGGTCTAGGTTTGACCACCAACCCGCCTGAATTGCAGCCCTGCTCAGATTTGAGTTCTACCAACTCCATTTGGAAAAACCATCCAGATTTGAAGATGCTTACTTGGTAATTTGGTGAAGTTGCTGGGTATTGATACCACGACTTGGGTTCAAAATCCCTCCCCACACTTAACCACTAACCTACTGGCCACCCTGCTTGCCTACCTAAATATGAAAGATTAAGGCATTCTTACAACTCGTGGCCCCCAACAAGCTTCCCACTAATACTTGTTCATCGTGTGCTCAACGTCAACCAAATCGAACTTCCCACCCTACATAGAGAATCCATAATCCACCTTTTCATCCTGTGTCCTATCACTACTCGAATTTGATCGAGATTCTACTGTTGATATTAGCAACCATGTTGAAGGTTGGCTCCTTCACCTTCGCAATAGACATGTCTTCCAGTCCATTCCTTTTAACCCTTCAGGTGTCTATCCAAGCTTTGACAGCCACCAGAAATTTTGGCAATGCCATGCTAGCGTTTCAACCAATTGTGTTCAGCTCGCTTGCAGGTGGCAAATGATTATTTGGCCATCATTAACTGTGGCAGTTTACTCCAACAGAATTGGTCTTGCCATTTGTGAACATGTAACAAGAGGCCAATCAGTGCTCTGATTTGTATAGCTTCTGCTTCCTGTAACTCATATGGGACTTGTAATTTGCATGAGCTGCCACTATGTCGATGTATCAAGACGCTTTCTCCCAGACTCAGCCTATACTAAGACACCTTAGTTTACCTTAGGGGTGTGAATCTGACAAGACCTGTGACCTGCATCACCATCCATCCTATCAACATTAAAAATCATCTTCCTTCTCCAGATAAGATATACTTTGAATAAGAATGGCAAGAGATGAGATACAAGCACGCAAGAAAGGACCTTCAGCACCCGTGGCTTCTGCTCTGCCTTTTTCAGGGCTGGTTTCACTGTGCCACCTTGATCTGATTCCTTGGTTGCTCTGACATCGCGGGGGAACATTGAGATTTCTCCACTTTCTTGGATGCCATGGTTATCCCTGCTGCAAAGAAACAAAGAGAAATCGGCCAGCTTCTGCTTTGATCAAGGAAGTAACATCACCAAAGCCATCTATTCAAGTTTCTTGGACAGAATATGAATAAAGTTGGACTGGAGAAAGCAGATAGCGATATGGAACAAAGATAACGGCTTAGGAGAAAAAGATTAGTAGCTAGATAGCATGCTTTCTCTGTTGAACTGCAAGAATCAAATACCCTGAAAAGGAAAGCCATGATGGAAGATGCTATTTTATCTCAATGAAGTGTACTTGTAATAGATATGATTATGGGAAGATTTTATTTTAATCACAATCCATCATATGTTCCTCAATCTAGGGCCTTTGGTAATGTAGTGGAGGGCCCAGGAAAAATGTGTCCTTTCTGGTATGAAGTCTTGTTGTGAGGTGGGTCCCTGTGGACAAGGGGTTCGGAATCCCTTATGTGGGTGATGATCCCCGTTGCTGCTTGTTTTTCTTTGTAGGATGCCCAGGTGACCATGTAAAGACCAGCAATGATTAGAAACCCACCTATAATGCTGTTTGCACATGGAAATTACATAAAGTTAGCTTCAGTTCTCACAAACAATCATGACATAGTGCAATCATATTGTTCAGTAAAAGATGAGAGTTCTGTTTCATTTGGATATTAACCAAAAATGAATATAAAAGAGTAGGTTGCCTAATAAGCAACACATAGCCGACCATCATTTGATAATTAATAAACATGAAAAAAGAGATTAATTGTGTTAAGATGTCCTGATCAGACTAAGGATGTGATTAGGGTTTTGAGTATAACCTTCCAAGATAAATAGGGCTTCCAACGAAAATTCTTGACAGAAAGGCAGAGGCAGCAGGTTGAAGTGGATTATATAGAGCCACCAATGAGGGCCCCAAGATCTTATTGGACCATGTCAAGAGTCCATAGTTAACAGCAGATGCAACAATTCCCTGGCAAACAATGTGTAATTTCAATCAAGTTGTCATGTAGCACTAGTGAGTGAGATGCTGAACCTTAGTCAAAAGAAAATGGCAAACATTAGCTCTGAACCATGTGCATGAAATCACAGATTCCCATATAAAATGGCCTTCCAATGCTCATATACAACGAAACCACCAATCGTCATTACTGGCAGTCAGAAGCTTTACATTCCCCATTCAAGGACTTTTTTAGAAAGCACGATTACTTGTTTTATCCATACTTCTAAGCAAACCAAAATTAACGTAAGTGGGTATCAATGTGTGAAATGACCCACCAGAAAAGAGTTCCATTTTTCAAGATCATTGTATCAACATTCATCAAACACTGGAATTAAAGTAACTTATGCATTGCATGATATATTTTTTTTGTCTTCATTAATGTATCTTTAATGTACATCACATAGTTGAAGTGAAAGAAAAAATATGGGCATTTTAGCACTACCCCTACTCCCTCTGGAAAATTGGTTGAATTAGTAAGATCCCCTGTACTTCCTAAAATTAGGGTCACGCCCTGTGTTGCATTGATGCTGACACGTGTGTTAGAATCCGATATAGATATGAGGTGTCGGACTCAGCAAAACCCAAAAAATAGGATTCGGGGACTCAGCTGAATATTTTAATTATTCAAATAGGTCCAGCCTATAATTAATAGATTTTTCCTTATTTATAGGAAGTTAGAAACAAAATCTTATCTTTTTCTCTCTACAATCCCTAAGATAAAGAAATCTTAATTTATACCATAATTATAGGAAAAATCTATTAATTATCTCTTTTTATTTGAATATTTTAATTATTCAAATATTGAAGTGTCCGTGGCGTGACAGCGTCCGAATCCGTGTCCAAATGTATGGACACGCGATTCGTCCACTGGTTGGAAGTGTCCATGCAACACAGGTCACGCCCTTTAATCGACAGTTAACATTGTTTACAAACACGCAAACATAAAGAGCGTATCACCTCTGCAAAGTTGATCTCTTTGTGAAAAGAAATCTGAACTTGAAGCAATTTAAGCAAGAAACCAATTTTCAAGAGCCTGAAGCTTTGATAATTTTCACTTTATCAGACAAAAAAAAATGGAGTTGATAATTTCAGTCTTTAAAAGCAATCATCTCCCCTAACAGATTTCAGTCTTTAAAAGCAATCATCTCCCCTAACAGAAGGGGAATACACTGCACCTGCCCCTACTTGCAGATATTATAGACAATATTTGAATGCCTAGCCTTTTAGACAAGCAGCCTAGGACCCAATGTGGAGGGAGTTCATGCAAACCAGACATCCCCAGATCACCTCAATGTTGCACCCAAGGCAACTAGGATGCTGCTTATCAAGACCTTACATAAGCATACAAATTGTATCTGCACTGGAAATTTGGAATTCTAAAGATCCAACAGGCAATATTCATTTGCTGCAAAGAATCCCATCTATAGAAACTAAGTAGAAATGGACCTTCCGACCTTAGCATAATAGTGCTAATACATGATATTTATGGCTCCTATGGTGTTATCAAAGGGTAAAAATCAAAAGATAATGCATACATCAAGCATAGTTGGATTCAATGTGTCTTGGGAATATCAGAACCATCTCCAACTCTTGTATGGTCATACTTGGCTAAGCTTTTGAACCGTGATATATGGGAAGTAAAAACATGAATTGAAAACTTACAGCATACAAAACTGCAACTAGCTCAGACTGTGTCAAGCTCCAGTCCGTATACTCGTTGGTTGAAAGTAATCCGGTCACAACCATAAAAAGTGCACCAAAAAAGTATGAGTATGCTGTCACTGATAGGCTGGCAGGATACTTAATCAAAACCGGAGCCTGAAAATTTTGGACATTACATTAAAAGAAATACAAAATCAAACTATTTCTTCAAACTGGAAATGAATCCTATATAGAATTAGAATGTACTACTTCAACAGGGTACTAAACTTTGACTGCACCCTAAACTTTACTTAGTCATAATTTGCAATTAATTTGAGGAAGTTTAATTCGACATGGATAAATTCAATAAAAATTATAAGAACTCGCCAACTTAGAGAAGCTTGGAGATCTAATGCCTGTACATATTTTTAATACTAATGTAGCTAAAATGTATGAAAGAAATATGAAATTACAAATGGTTTTTGCCATAGAAAACACCAAAATACAGTCTGATGAGAGTTTGATCATGATTTCAATCCCTTCAAGTTACTTTCGACTTAAAAACCCTTAATTTAGTGGTCAATTTTCACCTAGGAACCTCTTAGAAGCTAAGAAATGTGGGACAAATTGGGGTTACAACTTGTATCATAAGTGTTTCAAGTATCTCAAAGTTCCGTTCCATTACAGTAATTACAAGTAAACTTCACTGTGCCAGGTCATTAATCAACAAAAATCACCAAAAAATTGGCAAATTTTAATATTATGTTTCGAACCCTCACAAAAGTAGTCCCCTTGTTTCATGTTATCAACAACAATTGAATTTCAAAACAGAAATAGGAATCGAGTCTCAACCAAGGAAAATTTAACAATAGTTGGTTGCAATTATCTTCTACAAAGTATCTTCTGATCTAAATTTCATATCAAGATTCGATATGACAATGTAAAAGTCTTTTACTTGACTCAAAGAATCCCAAATTCTGGTAAAGCATACAAATAAGTAAAGAAGCATGTGAGAACATAATGGATGAAGTACGAGGGAAGTATCAAATTGTGAGTTAAAAGTTTTGGAATTTTTGGGCAAATGGGTTTTGAACCCAAGACCTCTTGGGGTTTTAACTAAAGATCTTTGGAGATCTTTTGGTTTTACTTTTTGGAGCCAAAATGCTTTTGCTTTTGGAGCCAAAACTTTATAAGATTGAATTAAAATTTTTGGAGGGAAATCTTTGATTGCCTTTTGCTTTTCCATACAAACCTTAAATCCCACATTGGTTGTGAGGACTCTCATTCTTACCTATGAGTTTTAGACCCTAAGGGTGGAGCCCTTGGGCATCCCAAGTTTTGTGCCTATGGGGCACAACTATGGAAACCAATATATTTAATCATACGCGCATGATCCGTGGTCCTAGGTCTTTGGTCTTTGGGCTTTCGTCCTTGGTCTTTGGGACTTGGACTTGGACTTGGACATGGACATGGACATGGACTTCGACTTAAAAGCCCAAGCATTATTATTTAGACCGTTGGTTTTCGCACATGGGTTTTATGCTTAATTTTCAAAACGTTTTGTAACCGACATGGATTTTAAACATTAAATTTTGTGACCGTTTCGGATCTTTAATAAGATCCAAATGGCTACCTCCTCACCTCTATATAAAGATAGGTATAGAGGAGGCTAAACACAACAAATATTACGATCTTCTCTTCTTATTTTCTGCAAAGTTTTCTGAATATTTTGAGGTTCCACTATAAGTTCGATAGACTGAAGGGTTGGAGTGCTGCCTACTTTCAGTGGGCTGTTGAATCCTGGGAGCAGTCGCCGACCAACTGACAGCAACACCTTCGAAGTGCAACGGTGAAATTTGCTTTAAGACAGCGCATACAACGCGTGCCTCAGTCATCTGTTTACCGATAAGTTATCTGATCTCTGTTTTACAGTTTCTGATCTTCAATCAACTGCTGGTTATCTACTATTACTGTCCGGGTACACTTATTATTACTTGTTTAATTTCATTTAGTAGTTACATTGCAACTTTCTTTTTCTGATTCTCTATCTTAGTGATTGATTATCTATTGATACATAAATCGGGAAAGTCTGCACTAACAATCTAAAGCAGATTTCGTGTGATTAGACAATTCCCTATTATTGTAACAGTCAATATATCAAACACTAACATTGAGAAACCTGAGAAGTTTACTGGACAAAACTTCAAGAGATGGCAGCAGAAGATGTTATATCTCACTACCCTAAATGTTGCATTTGTACTAAATGAAAAAGAACCTGAAGTAAATGAAGAGGAAAATAATCATGCTAGATTGTAAAAGAAGCATGGAAAAAATCGGAT
Organism: Euptelea pleiosperma; assembly: GCA_035048495.1. NCBI lineage: Eukaryota > Viridiplantae > Streptophyta > Magnoliopsida > Ranunculales > Eupteleaceae > Euptelea > Euptelea pleiosperma. The sequence goes on along the minus strand of CM068553.1, from coordinate 28,090,596 downwards.
TACCTGTGTAGGAATCATATTTTGAATGTGCTAGATAATACACTCTATGATGTTTACTCGTCTGAAAGAACAACTAAGAAACTTTGGGAAAAGTTAGACAGAAAATACATAACAGAAGATGCAGGGTCTAAGATATTTGTCGTAGGACGATTTCTGGACTATAAGATGTCAAATAGTAAATCTGTAATTTCTCAAGTTCAGGAAATATAGATTTTAATATATGAGATTCATGCGGAAAAAATGAAGATTAGTGAAGGATTTCAAGTGGCTGCAATTATAGAGAAATTGCCACCTGCATGGGCAGATTTCAATAATCAACTTAAACATAAGAAGAAGGAAATGTTACTTGAGGATCTGATTGTTCGACTTCGTATTGAAGAAGACAACAAAAACAAAGAAAATAGTGTAGGAGCCTCGACAATGGTGTCTAAAGCAAACATTGTAGAAGAACCTAAGATGTATAAGAACCGAAAACCCAAATCGGGTCAGAAGTTTCAAAAGAAAATTTTCAAGAACAAGGATAAGTTCAAGAAACCACAAGGAAACATCCAGAAGTCAAAGGGGAGCTGCTTTGTGTGTGGGAAAATTGGACACAAAACAGTAGACTGTTGGCATAGGAAGACTAGTGAAAACAATAAAAATCATAGAGGTCCAGCATAGGCTAATGTAACTGAAACTGAGTATCTTTCTGCGGTTGTATCGGAAGTCAACCTGGTCAACAATGTCAAGGACTGGTGGTTGGACACTGGGGCCACCAGATACATCTGTGCAAACAGAAGTGTTTTCTCCTCATACGAGAAAGTGGATAATGGAGAACAACTCTATATGGGGAACTCGTTTGCATCTGCGGTAACTGGTAAAGGAAAGGTGAATCTGAAATTCACTTTTAGGAAGGTCCTGGCATTGAACAAAGTACTACACGTTCCGGACATCCACAAGAACTTAGTCTCTGGGTCCTTAATGAGTAAGAAAGGGTTTAAACTTGTCTTTGAGTCTAACAAAGTAGTGATAACCAAAAGTGAGATTTTTGTTGGGAAGGTGTACATGTCTGAGGGGCTTTTTAAACTGAATGTAACTGTTGATGAAATGAATAAAGCTTCAACTTCTGTTTATATTGTTGAATCTTCTAATTTATAGCATGATAGGCTAGGACATGTGAATTACTCTTCTTTGCAAAAACTTATAAACTTAGAATTAATACCTAAATCCACCATCAAAGAACAAAAATATGAAATGTGTAGAATCTAAGTATTCTAAAAAAGCATTTAAAATGATAGATAAATCCACAGAACCTTTAGAATTAATTCATAGTGATCTGTGTGATCTAAAAAACACTCAAACTAGAGGGGGAAAGAATTACTTCTTAACTTTTATAGATGATTGTACAAAATACTATAGAGTGTACTTGCTACGGAGCAAGGACGAGACTCGAGAAAAATTTAAAATCTATAAAACAAAAGTTGAAAATCAACTAGGAAAAAGAATTAAAATTCTTAAATCAGATAGAGGTGAATATTAATCAACTTCTTTCTCAGAATATTGTGAAGTTAATGGTATAATACACCAAACAACTGCTCTTTATTCACCACAACAAAACGGAGTGGCTGAAAGGAAAAATGGAACATTAAAAGACATGGTAAATGCTATGTTAATAAGTTCAGGATTACCATTGAACTTGTGGGGGGAAGCACTCCTTACTGCATGTTATATACTAAACAAAGTACCGTTTAAGAAATCAGAAAAAACACTTTATGAACTTTGGAATGGCAGAAAGCCTTCCTATAAATACTTAAAAGTGTGGGGATGTTTAGCCAAAGTGGCAATACTCTCCTGAAGCTCCTTTTTGCAAAGAAGCTCTAAACAGTGAAATAGAATCAATAATGCATAACAACACCTGAAAGCTAGTTGATCTACCTCCAGGTTGTAAATCAATATGTTGTAAATGGATATTTAAAAGGAAACTTAAAACTGATGGAACAACTGAAAAATATAAAGCTAGATTAGTAGCTAAAGGATTTACACAAAAAGAAAGAATAGACTTTTTTGACACATATTCACCTATAACAAGGATAACATCAATAAGAATACTAATAGCTATAGCAACAATTTATAACTTAAAAATATATCAAATAAATGTAAAAATAGTTTTCCTTAACGGAGAGTCAATAGAAATATACATGAAACAACCTAAAGATTTTGAAATCTCAGGGCTTGAACATAAAGTTTGTAGATTAATAAAATCTTTATATGGATTAATACAAGAGCCAAAACAATGACATGAGAAATTTGATCATGTGATGATCTCAAATGAATGAATCTGATAGATGTGATTATACAAAGAGTGATGGGAGACTCTTATGTGATAGTATGTTTATATGTAGACGATATGTTAATAATGGGAACAAACATTAACAACTAAGAAAATGTTAAATAATAAATTTGACATGAAAGACTTAGGTCAAGCAGATGTAATTTTAGGAGTAAAAATGATAAGAAACTCTGAGGGGATTAAACTATCCCAATCTCATTACATTAAGAAAGTACTAAAGAAATTTAATAAATTCGATTCAACTCCTGTAAGAACACATTTTGACATAAACTGTAGTCTAAGGAAAAATAAAGGAGATGGAGTATCTCAACTTAAATACTCCAGAATAATAGGCAGTTTAGTGTTGATAATGAGTTGTACTAGACCAGATATAGCTTACGCGGTAAGTAGGCTAAGTAGATATACTAGCAACCTAGGACATGATCACTAGGAAGCTCTTATTAGGGTATTGAGATACCTAAAATACACAATAGATTACAATTTATACTACTTGAAGTATCCTACTGTACTAGAAGGATATAGTGATGCTAACTGGATATCAGATTCTGAGGAATCCAAATCCACAAGTAGTTATGTGTTCACCTTAGAAGGTGCTGCAATATCATGAAAATCCTCAAAACAAACCTGTATAGCCCGATCTACCATGGAATCAGAATTTATTGCTTTAGACAAAGCTGGTGAAGAAGCCGAATGACTTAGAAACTTTTTAGTGGATATTCCAATATGGCCTAAGCCAGTACCATCCATAACTACACATTGTGATTGCCAAGCTACGATAGCAAAGGCTAAAAACAATCAATATCATGGCAAATCTAAACATATTCGTCGGAGACACAACTTTGTGAAACTACTCTCAAATAGTATAATAACGATTGATTTTGTAAGATCAAAAGAAAACTTGGCGGATCCTTTGACGAAAGGACTTACAAGAGAAATAGTTCTAACGACATCAAGAGGGATGGGCTTAAAGCCTAAAAATGAGTAAAACACATTAATGGAAACCCAACCTATGTGATTTGAGATCCCAAGATCTAGGTTCAATGGGAAAACTAATTAAGAGTGTTGCATGAGAAGCGCTATATCGGAGATTAACTCCTTCTCATCCCTATTGTGGGTACCGTATTTTCCGGCTAATGAGGTGATTACACGTGGTGCTGGCATCGCACGTGCGGAATTAAAAAGTTGACACCTGACTTCTTTTGGCATGCGTGAATTAATGCACCGGAGGAATCTGCGGAGACAGCTATTAACCTTTGCTTTTTCAGTCATGCGCCATTTACAAGCAAGAGAGGCCACGTGTCAGATAAGACATCCAAGGAAAGTGCAGCTTGGAACAGGTAAATAACGGAGAACATTGAAGGTGTAATAAAGTTGTCGGTAAAACATTCAATCTGTACTGACAAGTCATTTAACGCCATACTTGACGGGAATGACACTCAATTCATCCTGACAAGTTCAATGGTATACTTGACGGGAATGACGGACAACTCATCCCGACAAGTTCAACAGCGTACTTGACGGGAATGACACTCAACTCATCCTGACAAGCTCAACGACATACTTGACGGGAATGACATCCAATTCATCCCGACAAGTTCAACGATATACTTGACGAGAATAACGCACAACTCATCCCGACAAACGGCATACTTGACAGGAATGGCATTCAACTCATCCTGACAAGCACAACGACATACTTGACAGGAATGACGCACAACTCATCTCGACAAGATTCAACGGCATACTTGGCGGGAATGACACTCGACTCATCCTGACAAGCTCAACGACATACTTGACGGGAATGACATCCAATTCATCCCGACAAGTTCAACGGTATACTTGATGGGAATGACGCACAACTCATCCCGACAAACGGCATACTTGACAGGAATGACATTCAACTCATCCTGACAAGCACAACGACATACTTGACGGGAATGACGCACAACTCATCCCGACAAGATTCAACGGCATACTTGACGGGAATGACGTTCAATTCATCCCGACAAGTAACAAAATTCTACAAACAGATAAGTGTTCTAAACTACAACCAGGTTAATTATTGACTTATCTGTTATATGATAGCCATGTGGTAATTAGCTTGACTATTACATCCATTCCCGTGTTCCCCCATTCAAATATCGGCCACGAGGAGTGCCACCTCAGTCATTCTAGATATAACTGAATGGAAGAAGTTAGGATCCAGCAAGAAGAGGTGGTTTCATAACTGAATCTCTCCATATCGGATCTAACTAACGAGAAGCGGATACGTAGAAGGTGAGTCACGCCAGTTCTGAGGTTATAAATACACGACACTCAGAACTGAGAAGGAGATCTTGCTCTCCGATCCAGATAGTCTAAACTCTGAATCCTCTTTTCTATATTTCCGAAACCTTGTTAGAGCACCCTATACTGACTTGAGCGTCGGAGTGTTGTCAACAGGTACGACCACGCTTCATCCGAAGATTATCCTATCATCCGCAGCAGAGAAGTTCTATCCTAAAGCATGAGATTTGCCGGATCATCATCGAGATATGAATCGTCTGACCTCGAAGATTGTGTGGGATAGATCTGATATTTTTCCCCATCTTTTGGCACCGTTTGTGGGAAATTGACTAGAAGTTTTCTGATTTAAGAGATATTCGATTCAAATCATGGTGGATACAAGGCGAACTGGTCTCAAGAGTGGAGAACACCCCCCCCCCCCCCAACCAATGACCTCAGGGATACTATCACGGAGAATAGAAGGGCTAGAGAACTCGATAGTCAACAAAAAGTCATCGTCCAACTGCGAGAAGAAAATGAAGAGCTGAAACAACATATGGCAGCTCAACAGGCGGGCGACCATGTCTCTGAGAACATTGGAGGTAGTCGTCATCAGAAATCACAGCTTCGGATGTAGAAGACATAACCAAACACCATAGGAGGAATAGAAAAAAGATCTAGTTTTAAGAGGATATAGAGTTTTAAAGTTGAGAACGCGAGAACAAATACGGTTAATGAGATATGCAGGAGTTAAGACAGCTTTAAGCAAAAACGTTCTTAGAACATTAACGCCTAAAAGAAGTGACCTTGTTACTTCCAGAAGATGTCAGTTTTTACGCTCACCTACTCCATTTTGTTATGGAGTGTTAACATAGGAATTTTGGTGTTCAATTCCATCATTTTCATCCAAGTAGGTTTTCAAGTCACTGTACATATACTCTCATCCTTGATCAGATTGAAGAACATTTACGTTTTCTCAAACCGAGTCTGGACCATCTTATGGAAGGTTTTGAAGATGGGTTACACATCATCTTTGGACTTCAAAAGATAAATCCAAGTACACCTGGTGTAATCATCAACAAAGCTAACAAAATGTCGATAGCCAAACACAAAAATAACAAAAGAAGTTCCCCAAACATTAGGATGGAGATATAAAAAATAGAAGAACTTTTATTACCACTTGCAGGGAAAGATGCCCTTCAATATTTTGCATGTTCGCAGACTTCACACCAAAGTTCAAACAAAGACACGAAAAAAGAGTTGGAAAAAGAACTCTCAAATAGTGAAAATAAACATGACCAAGGCGAGCATGCCAACGTGTAAGATGCTTTTTATTGACTCTACTACTATTACTAGACTGAAGTGTTGTCGAAACAATTGAAGTTCCATCCAGGAGATGGAGGTCAGTAGCTTCACGTCCAATGCCAATCCTCTTCCCCCTCTCCAAGTCTTGAAAAACACAGTATGAGGGAAAAAATGACACTACAGTTCAAACATTTTTTAATGGAACTAACAAATAACAGATTGGTTGCAAACTTAGGTACATGAATAACGGAAGATAATGAAAAATTCAGAGAAATAGTAACACTTCTTTTCCGGATGCAATAGAAAGTATACCATTAGCAATTCGAACATTATTTGGACCAGAACAAACAAAATAGGAAGAGAATAAGGAGGGCATACCAGTCACATGCTCAGAAGCACCGAATCAATAATCCAAGAGGGACTAGACATATAAGTGGACACATAATGAGCAATACTAATGAAACCTGACTAAGCAAAATTAAAGGTAGTTGAAGCCATGAAGCATCAAAGATTTTCTAGTTCCTCCTTGGAAATAGTGATCGTTGAAGACAGAACTCTGATAAACATATCGTAAGCTAACAATGTAGGTAGGCTCTAGGAAACGATGGGACCTATAGATGTAGATTTAGGGGCGGAGCCAAGAAGGGGCCAGGGTGGGCACGTGCACCCTTCAACTTTGAAAACTTTAAAAAACAAAAGAAATTATTTCCAAACCTATTTTTGTTTTACATTTAGTCCCCCCCTCAGTTTTAGTTTAGTGCCCCCTCTCAAAGGACGTTGGCCGTATAGATGCTTAGGCAGTCCCTAGGTGGACCTACAGACCAAAAATCAGACTGATTAGTGATTTCAAACCTTTGGGCCTCAAATAATGGTCAATAATGATCAAATTCCACGGTTAAAAATCAACCCATGAAAACAACTCCAATCCAATGCTTAGAAATCACTAATCAAGCTAATTTTTAGTCTATATGTCCATCTAGGGTTGGGCCAAACATCCTTATGGTCAAAAATCTCTAAGAATATGCCACATGGCTCATATTGTAGGTGGTTCTACTCAAGGCCTCTACCAACTTCTTATGTCGTTCCCCATCACCAAAACCCAAGGGCTCAAATACCTAATAGTAATCCAACTCTCCCACATACATCTTAGTGTTGCAAAGTAATCTACTAAGGATTTTTCCCTTATCGAAGGTTAGCAATGTCATGTTGCAACCGATAAACCCGTGCAATATTTTTCTGTTGAGTATGTTTGACCTACAAAATCCTATATCTAATTAACAATACGGAGGAACAAGAAACCACGATTAATATGTGGTTGCATTGAGTGTAGCAGTTATGACGTGATAGTAAGATTTTCAATTTCCCATTTTTAATATGATGAGTTAGATTCATTCGGCCCTTTAATCCGACCAGTAATATACCCAATTTGCCTCTACCTCCAATAAGCATCTCGACTGACTATGACCATTACAAGTAGTTTTTCCCATCCAATTTTACTGTTGTAATTTGCAAAACAGGATTCTCCATTAGAATATATGTAAAACTAGATATACCCGAAACAGAAGTAACATCCGAGCTATTTGTGGTAGACATATTAGTTAACTCACACAAACTCCAACCAAAAATAGCAACCCCTTGACAAAGAAAGTCTTCAAACAATTAAGCAGTAGGTTGTTCTACACAAAACAAGCCCCATTCACCACTCAACTTAATATAGGGCTATTGTAGGGTTAACATCCGAGCTATTTGTGGTAGACATATTAGTTAACTCACACAAACTCCAACCAAAAATAGCACCCCTTGACAAAGAAAGTCTTCAAACAATTAAGCAGTAGGTTGTTCTACACAAAACAAGCCCCATTCACCACTCAACTTAATATAGGGCTATTGTAGGGTTAACATCCGAGCTATTTGTGGTAGACATATTAGTTAACTCACACAAACTCCAACCAAAAATAGCAACCCCTTGACAAAGAAAGTCTTTAAACAATTAAGCAGTAGGTTGTTCTACACAAAACAAGCCCCATTCACCACTCAACTTAATATAGGGCTATTGTAGGGTCATTTCACACAAAATAGACCCAAAACACACAGATCAAATCACTAAAGGGTTACACAACCCAACAAAACAACATAGCCATATAAAAAACACAGCACCACAAGTCACATATTGGAGGCGAGGGGGGGGGGGGAGGTGGGCTTTACCGTAGCTTCAAATCTCCATTAAACTCCAAGAAATTAATTTCTAGATGTCCAAAAATATAACACAAATTAATAACTACTAATTGGAGTCTTCAAAAAATCCCCCCCATAGATCATAGCCATCCGATAGATCAAAATTTATTTTTTCTCTCAGTTCAATCGGATGGGTAAAACATCACCAAAACGAGATCAAAAAATCCTAGAAAACCCACTACAATTACCAGAAAAAATACATTTTCTCGCCCGGTGTAATTTTAAAAATCTAGGGCTTTTTCTCTACACTGTTGATGTAACATTGTTCTCGCGACACTGTTCGTGACATTAAACCCTAGAAAAATCCCCTTGTCTCCAGTATCTATGACACTTTTCAAATGTCGCCAAAGTAAAGGTACTCGCTCATATATGCTTTGACAAATCCACAAGAGTTCACAGAAGAAGTCGCAACTCAAACAATGAAACACAAAAAGATACAAACGTGTGTATGACAACAGGCACCATTGATGATGACGATTTCCAAGTAGATGATCATGTGGCAGCCACGCAGGATCCCTTCCAAGTTGAGAGCCATCACTTCTCTTGGATCCAATTACGTAAGGTTTGAATTCAATTGATCAAGCAAAGAAAGCAAGGGCATAACCAACTAGTAGTGGAAAAGGTAGCAGCACCTCGTTTAGGATTCCACCTTGCTCTAGGGAAGTTCTATGATACCAAGTAGAAAACTAGGTTTATGAGAAAAAAGAAAGGAAGAAGAAGAAAAAAAGAGACGAGAAGAAGTGGAGTTCGTATGTTTTACATGACACCAAATGGTTCTTATTTATATTAAGCATTACTAGGAATGAGTCGAGTGACTAATACCATTGAAAATGAGATAAAAATACAACTAAGAACAATAATAACTAAATGATTAAACTACCCTTATAACACTAACTCGATGTATGGTTACTTAAAAGCAATGGAGTAAAGGTTTCCTTTGTCAATGTAGGTTTCCTTTATTGCTGGATTGTGAGGGGTTCAATTCTCACCCTATTCCTTTTTTGCTTTGAAAATATGTGATTGCTTAACACGAAGTTGAAAGGGTTGGGGAACGGTGGATGTCCTTTACGTTTACTGGTAGGGCGGGGCTTGTATTTAGATGCAAGTTGAAAGCTCTCAAGGAATGCATTAAGTTCTGGAATTGGAAGGAGTTTGGTAGAATTGATCAGCGAAAGGGTATTATTCTTCAAGAGATTTCTATGATTGATAGGAAGGAGGAAACTAGATCTTTGCCGTTGGAGGACAGAATGAGGAGAGTTAATTTGAAAGCGGAATTCCAATATACGGTGAAGTTGGAGGAAGTAAGTTGGAAACAAAAATCAAGAATTAGTAGTTAAAAGAGGGGGACAATAACACTAAATTCTTTCATAAGATGGCTAATGCTATTGCTAATAAAAGACATAATCATTTAGCTCGTCTTAAAATCCGTGGAAATTGGTCTGAAGATGAGGACTAGAGAAGGGGTGGTGGGGTTTTATTCAGATCTTTATTCCGAGTCAGCTTCTTATAGACCTACTCTGGATGGCCTTCATTTTGATCAGATTAGCTATGAGGATAAGGTGAGACTAGAGACCTTTTGAGGAGGAAGAGGTCCTCGGCTCCATTTTTTATTTGGCAGGAGATAAAGCCCAGGGCCGGACAGTTTCACTTTAGCTTTTTTCAAGCAAAGTTGGGAGATTGTTAGGGCAGATTTTATGAAAGTAGTACAAGAATTTTGGGAGGTGTATTGGGACTACACTTCCAATAGTACTTCTGTAGCCATGATTCCAAAGAAGCCGAGGGCGGAAAATATTGCAGATTACAGACCTATTAGTTTGGTACAATGCGTGTATAAGATCATTGCCAAGATGCTACCACAAAAATTTGTTTGATATTATCTTCAGTAATTTCATCGACTCAAGAGGCTTTTGTAAGGGGTCGTCAAATATGGGATGGAGTTCTTATAGCAAATGAGTGCATTGATTCTAGAAATAAGATAGGGGAGCCTGGCATTGTTTGTAAGATTAACATGGAGAATGCTTTTGATCATATGGATTGGAGTTTTCTAGATTATATGCTTCTCAGGATGGGTTTCAGTGACAAATGGAGAATGTGGATTAGGAAATGCATTTCGTCTGCCGCATTCTCTATTTTAGTGAATAGATCTCCTGTTGGGTATTTTAAGAGTTCTAGCGGGTTGGGACATGGGGATCCGTTATCCCTGTTCTTATTCATTTTTGTAGTGGAGGCTTTGGGGAGAATGATCTCAAGAGCTATGAGTATCGAAGAATTAGAGGGTTTCAGTCTGCTCTAGGAGCTCCAGTAGTCTTTCACCTCCAGTTTGCGGATAATACTTAGGTTTTTCTTGGGACTTCAGTTGCATAGATAAAGTTCCTTAGAGGTCTTCTGGTATGTTTTGAGGCGGTGTCAGGATTGCGAGTTAATTTGACCAAGAGTAAGGTGTATAGTGTGGGGATAGTGGCGAATATTACGATCTTGACAGATATTGCGGGGTGTAGTATTGACAGTTTGCCAACTACATACCTGGGTCTTCCTTTGGGGGCTAATTACAGATCCGAGGCAATTTGGGAGCCTGTAATTGAGCGTTTTGAGAAGAGGTTAGCAATATGGAAGACGAGATACCTTTCAAAAAGGAGGCAAATTGATGTTGATTAAAAGCACTCTATCCAGCTTGGCTATTTACTACACGTTGTTATACACAGTTTCGAGTATTTTGGAAAGATAAGTGTGGCATTATAGAGAAGGGACACATAAGTTTCATTTGGTGGCATGGAAAATAGTATGTAGTCCAAAGGCTAAAAGGGGCTTAGGGATCAAGAATGTTAAAGTGATGAATCAGGCTCTTTTTGGTAAGTGGCTATGGAGGTTCGGTGTGGAGATAGATAGTCTATAGAGGAGGGTCATAGCGGGAAAGTATAGGGTGTTCATGTTTAAGTGGGAAAGCAGGGAGGCTCGTTCTTCGTATGGATGTAGTGTTTGGAAGGGGATCTTGAAAGTTTCAATAGATTTCTCCAGGGGTGTAAGGTTTGAAGTAGGGGCAAGAAACAAAATTAGATTTTGGGAGGATACTTGGTGCGGGGATACATCCTTCAGAAATGAGTTTCCAATTCTATTTGCTCTCTCTATGACAAAGACGTGGTCAATCCATGATTGTGCCTATGTGGAAGGGAGTTGGTGGGGTGGAACTTTGGTTTTAGGAGAATTCTCAATGATTGGGAGACTGAGCCTGCCTAGACTGATAAACGACTGCAAAATTTGACATCGGCTCAAGATAAGCAATTGTGGAAATGGTCAAAAGGTGGCACGTTCTCGGTTCGTTCTTTCTATGAGGGCTTAGATGATTCTACAGATGTCAGATTTCCAGTCTCCGTGGTTTGGAGATCCAAAGTTCCGACCAAGATTGCATACTTTGCTTAGTTAGTATCGTTGGAAAAGATTTTGACAGTTGATCATTCGAGATCTAGAAAGATTATTATCATTGACTATTGTATTATATGCAAGAAGCATGGGGAATCTGTCAACCATCTACTTTTACATCGTGATATAGTTAGGGAGGTCTAGTCTTTCTTCTTTATGGAGTTCAGGATGTGTTGGGTGATGTCGGGTTCAATCATGGATTTCCTCTTCAGTTGGCAATCTTTAGCATTTTCCTCTAGAAGGAAGATTCTTTGGCGGATGTTACCTTTTGCGATTATTTGGGGTCTTTGGAGGGAGAGAAACCAGAGAACTTTCGAAGGAAAAAGTCAAGACATGCAATATATTATCCTTAGTATTAAAGTATGTTTTTGTGGTCTAAGGTGTTCCGGGAGTGCAGAGGGCTTTTCTTTGAAGATTTCGTTTTTCGTTGGGGTCTTTTGTGTTCTAAGGAAGAATGATGTGAGCATTTTGTTTTTTCTAGGCATCTTTCCTTCCTTTTTTGGACTCAAATTGTAGTAGGTCATCTTGACCTCTAATGCTGGGTTCCTTGTAGTTCGTTTCGGCTTTTGCCTTTTTTATAATACATTTTGTATACTTATCAAAAATAAAGCACCCAATTAACGATCCAACCAACATGCCAATCCTTGGTGATATTGAAAACTGAAGTTTATACGAGTTCAATTCAAGAGAGCTAATTAGATAGGCCGGTCTAATGTTAGTTGTACTCAGAATTACCCCACCAACTGAAGCCCATTTAACCAACTACTCAAGGCTTGGGATAAATTAAGAAGATACAGCCATAGTTCAAAATCACGTTTCATCTCGTTCCATCTCGGTCGAGACATCTCATTCTGGTAGTGTACTGAGACGATATATAGGAGAATGTATGTCTCATGCAAATAGCTTAATTTAAGTACTAAATTTTGTTTAGAAGCTTCTTTTTATGGTATATGTGTATTTTATAATATAAATGCTAAAAGAAAATTTTCTAGCCTAAATAAGCACTAAAAATAGTTTAATCTAGTTGAGATATATAATGTTCTTTTCCTTGTCTCATTCCATCTCGTTTTTGTCCCAGTCAAGGCGTCTCAATCCGTCAGTTTACCTAGACAACGAGACGAAACGATATTTTAAAGCTTGGATACATCGAGCAGAAGCTTGGAGAAGCTAATTGAGTTACTACCAAGGTAGCTTGGCCACAACATGTTTGCTTTCTCTAAGGCAACCCAGAGAGAAAGAATGGCCTTGTTCAATCATTACCTCAAGTAGGGAACTATCAGTCACAACCATGCACTCAACCATGCAAGCAGTTCAACTGCCAAAACCTAACACATTAAGTGTCAGCTCAAGGTAAGATCAAGCAATGTTATAAATAGAAGTACCACCCTCCAAGTAAGGGGTCCAAACCCTTTGAATTTTCTCTCCACTACCCTACAAAAACTTCACTCAATGTCGTTGCAGGAACCAATTGGGCTTTCTTTTGCAGATCCTAAAGAGGAGATCTATTAAGGTATAGAGCGGAAGATCAACTGACCAGACAACATCATCATTATCAACTTCGTCATCCGCATCATCAGATTTTCCACCCAAAGAAACCACGAAAAAAATAGAACTCTAAGACATAACTCACTGTTGAAAGAAATCTAAGGCAAACCAAAATACTCATGTGACTAAAGCATAAGAAAAGATAAATTTACAGTCTATCAGCTTGCATTTAATGACCATGCATGCCCCCAATGACCCCATCCTAATCAAAAGTTCTGAGTCAATGTATTTTTAGGTTTGTCTTTCAGATCTAAGGCATATAGATTCAAGGCTTTGTGGGATCCGGTGATTGAATGTTTTGACAAAAGATTGGCAGTATGGAAAGCAAGATATCTCTCTAAAGGGGGCAGGCTGATCTTGATTAAGAGTGTTCTATCTAGCTTGCCTATTTATTACATGTCGTTATTCACAGTTCCGGGTAAAGTGGTTCAAATCTTTGAAAAGATAATGAGAAATTTTTTGTAGAACGACACGCTAGAAGCACATAAATTCCATTTGGTAGATTGGAATTCTGTGTGTAAAGCTAAGGAGAAAGGCGGTCTAGGGGTTAAAAGTATTAGAGCCATGAATCAAGCTCTATTGGGCAAGTGGCTTTGGAGATTTGGGGAAGAAACTATCAGTTTGTGGAGGAGTATAATTGTAGGAAAGTACGTCACAATGATTTTTGGGTGGATGAGTGGAATGGCTCGAGGCACATATGGTTGCAGTATTTGGAGGGGCATTATGAAAATCTTGGAGACTTTTTCGAGATGCATTCGGTTTAGTGCCGGAGCAGGTAACAAAATTAGATTATGGGAGGATATATGGTGTGGTGATGTTTCTTTTAAGACGGAGTACCCGGATCTCTATAGCCTTTCCGTTAGAAACTTTTGGTCTATCAAGGACTGTTATACGAGGGAAGGGGAATCTATGGTTTAGAATTTCGGATTCATGCGTAACCTTAATGACTGGGAGATTGAACCTATGGCCAGAATGCTCAGTCGTTTGCAAGAAATTCAATTGAGGTTACGTAATTAGGACAAACATCAGTGGGTTTGGACCAAAGGTGGGACGTTTACGGTGAGTTCTTTTTATGAAGTGTTACAGTTTTCAGATGGTATTAGCTACCCAGATGTATTGGTCTGGAAATCCAAAATCCCGACTAAGGTTGCATTCTTTGTTTGGGAGGCATCGCTGGAGAAAATCCTAACTATTGATAAGTTGAGAAAAAGAGGAATCATGATTATTGACTACTGTTCCATGTGTAAACATCACGGAGAATCAGCTAATCATCTTTTGATACATTGTGACGTAGCTAGGGAGGTTTGGTTATCCTTCCTATCGGAGTTCGGGATGCAGTGGGTTATGCCGAGGTCTTTGAGGGAAATACTGACTAGTAGGAAGGTTAAAACTTTTTCAACTAGAGGACGAATTTTGTGGCGGATGCTACCTCTAGCGATTGCATGGGGCCTCTAGAAGGAACGTAATCGGAGAGTTTTTGAAGGAAAGAGTCTGGAGGTGGCGTCTATTGTGTTGTTTATAAAGGGGAGTTTATTTGTGTGGTCCAAGTTATCCAGCGAAAGTAGAGGACTACTCTTCGAAGATTTCGTTTGTCGGTGGGAACTTTTATGCTCGAGAGATGTTTGACTTTATTGTAATTTTTTCAGTTTTTTCAGCTTTTCCTAGTGTTGTTTGCCTCGTGGTAGTTAAAGTAGGTTAACTCAACCTATTTAACTAATCATTCTGTAAATGTTTCGGTTTTAATGATAATTTTTATACTTATCAAAAAAAAAAAAAAAGGTTGTATTGTTCCGTCTCAGTTGAGACATCTCGTTCGAGTAAGATACCGGGACAAAACATAGGGTCAACTCATTCCAGAAAATTAAGTAACTAAAAATTTGTATTTATAGTTTGTCACAAAAACTAGTATTATTTCGTAAACATAACTAAGCATTAAATTTTTTAATAAGCAATGAGTAATGAAATCTAGCAACAAGTACCCTGATGCCGTTGAGTAAATATAGGCTTACAGAGCATGAAGCTGTTAATTTCTTTCACACTCCTAAGCTTAACACCACCAAAGACGATAAATAATTCTTCAAAGTAAAAGATCACGGGACATAATGCATGGACATTCACTAAATTCATCACAGGCCATTTTCCAAGAAAATCTGTGAAGACAGTATCCCTGTCTAACCAAGTACTTGCAGTAAATTAAGTGTGTGATGCAGTTTATTTTTTTCAAGAATAAGCTACTCTGCCTTAAATCTAAACGGAATGCCTTAATAGAAAAACAGAAAACAAATGGACCACTCTTCAGTCTTGAACTAGTTCACCAGTTGAACCAAGAGTATCCCATCCTGAGCATGATCACACCATTCATCAAAAATCAATCAGTTAAGTAAACCAGGATGTGTGCGATATTATAGAGTCCTCTTCTAACATACGTCCTAAAAGTCTGTTGTATGTTCTAATTCTGACGTTCATCTTCATTAACTAACAGACACATAAGATAGTAACATACAGTTCAATCTACTCCATATATATACCTGTATGGCTAGATAAGCTGCCATGCACATACAGTTCCCTATTAAGCACAAAACACCAATGTGCCAGCGTTCGAGCCCAAACTCCATCAAACTAGATATTAACAATCCAGCAGGTTCTGGTTGGGCCTTGGCACTTATCTCGCTTTGCGCTGTGAGTTCAAATTCACTGTACCCAAATACAGCTGGACCCCTAAACAAAACCATAAAAATGGCACCAGAAACACAGATGAATGTGCCTCCAACCTTGAGCTGGCCTTCAATTTTGAGCAAATTAACAGTTTCTGTACTGCATGGGCAAAAGATATGTTAAAAATGAGGATGAATGAATCAGAGAAAAAAGAAAGAAATAGTGACTGACTGACTGACCCCATGATTGCAGCCAAGAGAAACGTGAAGACTGGAATTGCAGGCTGAGTGGCAGCAGCATAAGTTGGATTTGTGTAAGAAAGACCGATTAGGAATAAAAGCTGGTTACCAAAAATCCCAGTTAAGCCAAGAAAGAAGAAAGAGATGAGAAGGCTTGTGGTTAAGGGGAGTCGAAGCCTTCTCTCACGGAAATAAGCGAGGGGAGCGAGGATGAGGAGGGCAAGGAGATCTCGAAAGACACAGAAGACCAACTGGTTCATGCCAACGTTGAGAGCCAACTTGGTGATGACATGGTAGCCACCGTAGAACAACTGTACCATCGCCAACGCTCCATGCGCCCTCAATGCTTCACGTTCTCTCTCTCCTCCGCTCATCCTCATTTCAATTCAACCCAATTCTCAGAAATCAGAATTATTAAAGAGAAATTTTTTCTGGTTGTGATGTCTAGTTAGGGTTGTTAGTTGTTACTTGGTTGCGTCATCGGATCCTTCCTCTCTAAGCAACGAAACCCTCCTCCCTCCTTGGTGGTGGTGGTGGTGGTGGTGCCCCTCTTCTTCTATATATTTCCTTCTCTCTGATTCTGATTTTGGGGTGTGTTAAGAGTCATGGGTGTGACCGTGGACCATACTCACAAACCCATTTGAAAAAGTCTCTATAGTCTATGCCCAATCAAAAAGAAACACACAGAGTTCAACACTGCACCACCATATCAGCTGTTTTATTTCCTAGGTTGTGGTGGTCCCACGCTTTTTGTTTGTCCTACTTGCCCACAATTTCTTCTCTCCCTCTCTCTCTCTCATGTGTGCTTTCATTTCATCACGTACAAAGTGATCAGTGTTCTTGCCTGATTAATTTATGGCTATCTGGCAAACTTTTTTTTGCATTATTCCGTGTCTTATGTGATTTTACGGCATGTTTGGAGTCTTTTCCAAGGTGTGTCGGAGGAGTCCTTCACAAGGAAATGTGACTTCTTATATGAACAAAAGTATCTTTGAAGGCAAAGAGGAAGACATCCCTGAGATGACCTTGAATGTGAGCTTTTTTTTGTACATTTGAGCTTCTGTTTCCCTTCTTTTTCAATGACGAGGAAATTCTCTCCTGTTTCCAGGAGTTGGTTCCCGATATCATTGTTTTTCTTTGGGGGTTTTCCCCTTTTAATGATACATACACGCTTAAAATATATATATATATATTTGAGAGGGTAATCGTCCTATACCTTTCTCTTTTTCCATGAAATACAGCCGGGTCACTTGTAAAAATGGGCAGATCCATTTGAGAGTACATACCATCCAGTCTTCAAACAGAAATATGACATCTAAGAAGATCTTGATGATTTTGAAAAAGTTACTGCATCACAGATTCCAAATATTAATGCAAGTAAACAGCCCTCATTTTCTTGGGTAGTGCGAGGCTTAGTCCCTATTGTAACTGTAGGTAGGTAATGAGATCCAACAGCCATACCAATCTAACAAGTGACACCCCCAATGCACATCAGCAAAGACCCACAATTGCACATTCCCTGTAGGTAGCCCATCGTGTCTGATGGCGATCAGTTAAGAATTTTCAGTTTCTCTGATCCACAGTGCACTTGTGCCCCCACACCCACACATTTTCACTGCCCTACTGATTGAAAGAACACAACAGCCCCGCAGTAGTAGTTGTGTTTGTCCAGTTCTCGGGATTAAATTTTATTATTAAGGGTAACGAATGTATGAATCACTAATTTAAACTTTAAAGCACAATAAGCTTCTTATTACAGAAGACGTCAGCAAATATGTCAAAATGAACAAACAACAACTTTCACTTTGTTCATCGGATCAAACAAGAACGTGTAGTTCCATAAAGTAAGAAACAGTGTTTATATGGATCTTCAAATCCCCAAGATGGTCCTTATCTGATCCGGTGGATGCCTTGCCAAGGACTTGGGGTCTGGATAACAGCTCTTGGGATCCATGATCGCCTTGTAAACAAGCTCGTAAGCTTCTGCAAGTGACCTTGCCACGCGAATGCAAGTCTCTGAACGCAGCCGAGGAACCTGCATCAGCTCAAATTCTGGCAGGGAACCTTCACTTCCTAACACGAGTCCAAAGAAAGCCTTCAAGCACTCTGAAAGTGAGGCTGGAGACATGTCCTCTACCTCCGCTAATGGCAAACTCATGATCGTATCACTGTCTTCCTCTTTGTTGACCAAATTCTGGATGTGAGATACCTTGTTTAACAAACCACATCTTCTTAGGATGGTGTCTACCTCTTTTTCCACGAGAACGTTTACATGTTTCTCGATCATGGATCCAAGATTCCTCTCATATTCCGCAGCAACATCATGTCCCAGCAATGGCTGCTGGATGGCAGACAAGCAGTTGATGAGGAAGATCTTGGAGGGCATTTCACTATTCTGCATGCATCCATACGGACAAAACACAATATCAGCAAAGAAGAGGCAGATTCAAAATGGAAGACTTGCACAAATTTGGCGGAAAAGCCCAATAGATCTTTTCCATGAAAAACACAAAACAAGGAGAAGAGAAAATTTAAGGTACTTGAAAAGTAGACCATAAGGACAGTCTACTAACGACCTAGAGAACAGGTGCACGCATGCAGGGGGCATGTGGGGCCCATTCATTGGTTGTCCCCAATAAACTATACACCATAAGTCACCCAATTGGATAATCCTAGCCATCTTTCTATTATGTTCTTTGGACAGCCAAAAGAACCAGTACTTGAAAATTAGACCATATGGACAGTCTACTAATGGCATAGAGCAAAGGTAAACACATACAGGGGGGGACATGAGGCCCACTCAATGCTTGTTCCTGCATAAAATCTACACAATAAGTTACCCAATCGGTTAGTCATAGCCATCTGTCCTATCACATTCTTTTGGACGGACAAAAGAAGATGACGAACAGTCCAGACAGAAGAAGTTAATAGAGTAGATGGTTATAGTTATCCAATGGAGACGAATTTTGGCTTTGGATATTTTCCAGTAGTGGACCCCATCAAATGGTAGTCCTGTGCATGTCATGTGGTCACGTACTGCTGGGCTGTTGCCTGTCGGTAGACTGTCCTTACGATCTACAAGTACTGATGTTCTCACAAGAGAAACACGTATCAATCATTAAGTGCATCAGCGTTGTTAATAAAGAAATTTAGCATCAACTCAGAACATTTTAAAATTCGATAACGGGTAGAGGAAACAAGACAGGAAAATCTGTAACTAACCTGAGAGGACGGAATGGAACTGCTGTTAGTCAAAATTGCATCAACTGATGATGAATCTCTACCGAATGGGCCTGAATCAGCACTTATTCTACTTCTCCTCGATGAGTAATTTACTCCTTTGGATTTGTGTGCCTCTGCTGCTTGCTCACACATCTGCAATGGTGTACAGAGTTGAATTTATTCCTAAATGAGCACAGAAACATGATGCAGTCCACAATTTCAAAAGAAAACAGATACATTTTCACATTGAGTACTTGAAGGAATCAGTGAATTAACTCAACCACCATCAATCTCTCAGCATAATTTGGTCTAAAGTTCAGAAAGACAAAAGAAAAATACGACGGCGACAAGAACAGAATCTAGTAGTAGAATAACAGTTACTGACTCAAAGTCTACCCCGCAGCTTCAAGAATCACTTACCTAGGTTCGCTATCTAGCAGCCCAAACCAAATCTGACTTGGCAGGCTTGACGAATAGTTTTGAGCAACTGTCTAAGACACTCAGATTGTCTTAAATTATGCAACAACATGGCACTTTTAGGTTTTTTTTTACTGTTTAGACATGTCGCAACATACATCCTAACGTGTAGAAGTGTTACCCTTTAATTTATTGATTTCTTTATAAAAAGAAATGATTTCGAAAGAGGGCTAAGTGGCTAACACTTATCTGTGGTTAGTCTGGCACTCATACATGCAGTTTTAGCTTCGAGTACTTGCTTACTCATGTTCACTGTCTAGTTGCCAGAGCCAAATCTGACTTGATAGGCTTGATGAATAGGTTTGAGCAACTTTCTAGGGCAATTTCATTGCCTTAGACTATGTAAGAATGATGTGGCACTTGTACAGTTTTTTACCATGTCAACACATACTGACATGTACGGCAATGTTATCCTTTATTTGAATGGTTTTAAAAGAGGGCTGGATTGTTTCATCCTCCATACACTACTTTATTAAGTTGCTAAACACAACAATAGTTGTTTCATAGCCTTCCCTCTTATAAATCTAGTTATCATTTATTAAGTTAGTTATATGGTGTATGGAAATGTTTTCTTCGCTTTTCTCATTTTTTTTATCATTAATAGATTTTGATTAAAATATAACATACTATAATACATGTGTAACAGTGTAAGGAAGTGTCTTCATTTCGGGCTTCTCGAATGTGCCATGTCAGACACATTGTATTGGTGTTAGACACTGACACTTGCACCTGTGTCATTGTTACAGGGGTCTTAAATCATTTTGCTTGACTGCCTAGGTTCTCAATCGGGTCACTCAACTCAAAAATCATAAGGGATAGCCAATCCAAGCAAGAATGGACAAGCTAAGAGCATCTCCAACAGCTATCCATATTAGTTAGCCACTTCAAAAGAAAGTGAAAAAACATGAAGAAGGCTCTCCAGCAGTGTCCCCAACTTCTTAGGCATATTTGGAGATTAGCTAAAAGCACTCCTCTCAAATCTATCTCCTTAGCTATATTTCCCTAGCTATGAGACCTTTACCATTTTACCCTTTAGTATAAAAAAATTAAAACAAAAGTTTCTTGCATGTTCCACCTGGCACACTCTTGGAGACCCCTGACTGTATAGATTTTTGGCCCATCCTAGTTGGACAGAGGATGAAAATCATCTGATTGATTTTTTTAGCCGTTGGATTTGATTTTTTCATGGGTTGATTTCTAGCCCTCTAATTGGATCATTTTTAGGGATACTGAAATCCAACGGCTGGAAATCATCAATCAGGCTGATTTTTATCTCCGAGTCCACCAAAGGGTTGGCCAAACATCCATACGGCCAGTTTTCTCCAAGAGTGTGCCATGTGTCCACGTCTCTTGGATGTCTCCCTTGAGTTTTACTAAAAGTTTTAGGGTATTTTGGTCATTTTACAAGATTTTTTTGGCTATTTTGGAGAAGCTGATGAAAATGACACCTTTTTGTTCAAGCTATATTTGGTAAAAAGAGCTGATTGTTGGCCAAACATGAAAATAACTATGGATGGAGTTGAATTCTTCAATTAGGGTTAGGTTTAGAGAAGAGAGAAGAGAGAAGAGAGAAGAGAGAAGGAAGAAGAGAGAAGAGAGAGAGAAAGGATGTCATGTGATTAGGTCACAATGACTCCATAAAGCTTATATATGTAAAGGAGAAATTACAAAGGACAAATATACCCCTCAATGGGAGTAATTACAGAACTACCCCTAATACACGAAATATACGTTGAAATGCGTATATGATAACACTCCCCCTCAAGTTGGTGCATAGATATCTCTAATGCCCAACTTGCAAAAACACTTGTGGAGTTGCCAACTGGGAACACTCTTCGTGAAAACATCTGCCACCTATTCATCAGTCTTCACAAACGGGGTACACACTGCCCTAGAGCCAATCTTCTCTCTAATGAAGTGCCGGTCTACCTCAATGTGCTTGGCACGATCATGTTGAACGAGATTGTGAGCAATGCTAATGGCGGCCTTGTTGTCACAATACAAGCACACAGACCCTGAAACTGGGAAACCAAGTTCAGCAACCAACACCTTCAACTAGAGCTTCTCACACAAGCCATGAGCCATTGCTCTAAATTCGGCCTCTGCACTAGATCTGGCAACAACAGGTTGCTTCTTGCTTCTCCAAGTGACCAAATTGCCCCCAACAAATGTGCAATATCAAGAAGTAGATCTCCGATCATCTTTAGCCCTTGCTCAGTCTGCATCGGTATACGCCTCTATACGTATGTGTCCATTTTTCTCAAGCAGAAGACCTCTACCAGGAGCTGACTTGAGATACCTCAAGATCCGATGTGCTGCCTCTAGATGAACACCTCTGGGTGAGTGCATATACTGACTGATCACACTCACTACATAGGCAATGTCTGGTAGAGTCAAGGAGAGGTAGATCAATCGCCCAACTAGCCTCTAAAAGCTCCCTACATCCTATAGTAGCTCACCATTGGCATCTGCTAACTGGTGATTCTGCTTTATAGGAGTTTCCACTGGTTTGGTACCCAACCTGCCTGAGTCTTGGAACAAGTCTAAGACATACTTCCTCCGAGAGATGAAGATCCCCTGACTAGATCTTGCAACTTCAATGCCTAGGAAGTACCTAAGAAGTCCTAAACCTTTGGTTTCAAACTCCTCTGCTAACTGCTGTTTCAGCTTAACCACCTCTTCTGTATCATTCTCTGTGAGAATGATGTCACATAAACAATGAAGGCAGTGGTGTTCTTCCCTTGATGCTTCATAATAAGGTGTGATCGGCCTGACTCTGAGTATAACCTAGCTTCTTCACAGCTAGAGTGATTCTCTCGAACCATGCCCTTGGAGATTGTGTAAGCCCATAGAGGGCTTTTTTCAGTCGACACACCTTGCTACTATTTCCTGGTGAAGTAAATCCAAGAGGAGGCACCATGTACACTTCTTCATGTAGGTCCCCATGAAGAAAAGCATTCTTCACATCCAGCTGATGCAAAGGCCACGCTTGGTTTGCTGCCAATGACAATAACACCCTGATAGAGTTCATCTTTGCCACGGGTGCAAAGGACTCCACATAGTCAATCCCATAGGTCTGGGTGTACCTTGGCTACTAATCTCGTGATGCAGGACATTTAACCAATACTCCCCAAAAGCCGCGACTGTTGGTAACGTGAGATTAAATTCCTTTATCTCATAGTCATGATCCAGGCCCTCGGTCGAACCCTCCTTCATGGGTCCCATTTCACACGGGCCATCCCACCCCGAGTATGCCCCATATACGCAGGCTGCCCCACTCGAGCCCGGTGTGAAAATGCCCCTGCATTAATCACCCCCAGTGAGGAGTCTCGAACACGAGACCTCCCGCTCCGATACCACTTTGCTGCAGGACATTTAACCAATACTCCCCAAAAACCGTGACTGTTGGTAGCGTGAGATTAAATTCATTTATCTCATAGCCCATGATCCAGGCCCTCAGCCGAACCCTCCTTCATGGGTCTTATTTCACACGGGCCATCCCACCCCGAGTGTGCCCCATATACACAGGCTACCCCACTCGAGCCCGGTGTGAAAATGCCCTTGTATTACCTACTATGGTCGAGGAGATGCGTGCCTTAGACAAAAATAAGACATGGGAGCTTGTTGATTTGCCAAGAGGCAAGAAGCCAGTTGGGTGCATATGGGTATTCACAGTAAAGTATCAGGCAGATGGGTCAGTTGAGAAGTACAAGGCTAGATTGGTAGCCAAGGGGTATACTCAAACCTACGGGATTGATTACGTGGAGACCTTTGCACTTGTGGCAAAGATGAACTCCATCATGGTATTGTTGTCTTTAGTAGCAAACCAAGCATGGCCTTTGCATCAGCTGGATGTAAAAAATGCTTTCCTTCGTGGTGATCTACATGAAGAAGTCTATATGGTACCTCCTCCAGGATTCAGCCCCCCAGGGGATGACAACAAGGTGTGTCGATTGAGAAAAGCCCTCTATGGGCTTAAGCAGTCTCCTCGAGCTTGGTTTGAGAGGTTCACTCTAGCAGTAAAGAAGATGGGGTATACTCAAAGCCAAGCCGATCACACCCTATTTGTGAACCATCTAGGGAAGAGCACTACTGCCCTCATCGTTTATGTGGATGACATCATTCTGATAGGGAATGATGCAGAAGAGGTGACCAAGCTAAAGAACCATCTGGCAAGGGAAGTTGAGACTAAGGATCTAGGGCTTCTCAAGTACTTTCTCGGCATAGAGGTTGCAAGATCTAGTCAAGGGATCTTCATCTCACAACGGAAGTACGTCCTAGACCTATTACAGGACTCTGGCAAGTTGGGAGCTAAGCCAGTTGAGACTCACATAGAGCAGAACCACCAGTTGGCCGACTCGAGTAGTAAGCCTTTATCTGATGTGGGGGGTTTTCGGAGACTGGTTGGGAGGTTGATCTATCTTTCCTTGACTCGACCAGACATTGCCTATGCAGTTAGCTTTATCAACTAGTACATGCATTCTCCTAGGGAGATCCATTTAGAGGCAGCACACAGGATTCTGAGATATCTCAAGTCTGCCCCTGGCAGAGGTCTTCTCTTCCAGAAGAATGACCACATGAGAGTTGAGTCATATACTGATACAGACTGGGCAAGTGCCAAGGATGATAGGTGATCTACTTCAGGCTATTGCACCTTTTGTTGGGGGCAATTTAGTCACTTGGAGGAGCAAGAAGCAACCTATTGTTGCCAGATCCAGTGTAGAGGCAGAATTCAGGGCAATGGCCCATGGCTTGTGCGAGATGCTCTGGTTGAAGATGTTGGTTGCTGAGCTTGGTTTTCTAGTCATGGGGTCAGTGAGCTTGTATTGTGACAACAAGGCTGTTATCAGTATTGCTCATAATCCGGTACAGCATGATCGGGCCAAGCACATTGAAGTGGATCGTAACTTCATAAGGGAGAAGATCGTATCTGGAGAAATCTACACTCCATTTGTGAAGACCGATGAGCAAGTAGCGGATGTCTTCACTAAAGGAGTTCCCAGTTGACAACTTCACAGATGTTTATGCAGTTGGGCATGCGAGATATCTATGCACCAACTTGAGGGGGAGTGTTATCAGATGCGTATTTTATATATATTGGGTTACTATGTAAATACCCCTTGATGTGAGAGGTATACTCTCTCTTCTCTACTCTTTACTCTCTCTTCTCCAAACCTAACCCTAACCCTAATTCCTCAAATTCAACTGTATGGACACTTCGACCCCTCTCCAGGTCAGTCTCTCCAGAGTTCTTCTTCACAGATCTCTACTGGTCCTTTGACTGCATCTAAGCTTGCAAGGCTTCAACCCTTGCTCTCCTAGCTGGATGGTCATTTTGCCACGTCCTCATTTGCTCAGTCAGGTATCATCAGATATGCCCATCATGTGTCCATTCCCCCTCCCAATCCTACAAGGATCATTGATTCAAGGGCTTCAGAGCACATGACGGGTATGTCTTCTTTATTTTCTAGTTATTCTATTTGTTCTGGCCGCGATAAGGTTAGAACTACAGATGGCACTTTATCTTCTGTATCTAGGAAATGGGTTGTTCTCCCATCACCCCAGCTTCCACTTGCATCCGTTTTACATGTCCCAAATTTCACATCTTACCTATTATCTGTTGGTGCTCTTACTAAATCCTTGAACTGCAGTTTGACTTTCTTTCCTTCATAATGTGCCTTTCAGGACCTCGAGACGAGGACGATTGGCACTGGACATGAAGCTGATGGGCTATACCATCTTGATGGACGGCCTTCTGAGCTCACAACACTGCAGTCATCTATTAGTAGTAGAAGTAGGATAGCTTTTGTGTTATGTTGGCATGCCCGTCTGGGGCATGTCTCTTTTCAATACCTCAAACTGTTATTTCCAACTTTATTTGCTTCTGTGTTGTTATCTGACTTACATTGTGAGACATGTGAACTATCGAAACATTGTAGATCTACTTATCCTTCAAGAGGTAATCGAAGTTATGTTTCCTTTGAAGTCGTGCATTCTGATGTGTGGGGTCCTTCCCCTGTGATTTCCATTTTTGGCTTCCCCTATTTTGTTACTTTTGTTGATGACTATACTAGGTGCACATGGGTTTATCCTATGAAAACCAAAGATGAGGTTCATGCCATCTTTAAGGGTTTTCATAAGATGATCCTAACTCAGTATGGTGCCTCCATCAAGGTCATTCATTTTGACCAGGGTGGAGAGTATATGTATGGGGTACTTTAGCAATACCTTTTAGACCATGGGATTTGTTACCAAAATTCTTGCAGTTACACCCCTCAACAAAATGGTGTAGTTGAAAGAAAGATGCGACATCTGACTGAGGTAGCTCGATCTCTTCTGATCTGCTCAAAAGTCATCAAATCCTGTTGGTCGGATGCCGTTCTGACTGCCGCTTATTTGACTAACAGAATGCCTTCTCGTGTTCTCAACTTCAAGTCTCCTCTACAGGTTCTTACTCCTGATGCTTCATTACTCACAATCTCTCATCGTATCTTTGGGTGTGTATGCTATGTACACATCCTTCGTCCCCATCGTACCAAACTTGATCCCAAAGCGCTTAAATGTATATTTCTGGGTTACTTTTATTCTCATAACGGGTATAAGTGTTACCATCCTTCCATATGGAAGAATTTTGTGTCCATGGATGTTACCTTTAGAGAGGATCTGCCTTTTTTCTCCGCCTCTCTTCAGGGGGAGAATAGTAGTGAAGAGAGGTGTGATGTTCTTCTTCCTACTATACTACTCTCTCCTCCCTATCTTGATCTTGAGAGATCTCAGACTACTCTACCTGCTACTGAGGCTGATAGTGCTCAGAAGGAGCTCATCGTCTATCGCAGAAGGGAAAAAGTCACAGCTGATCCAGTACCTGTGGTACCATCCTCGGATCGAGGTAATCCTCATTCCCTCTCTATACCTGTCATTTCTCCTTCTACTGATGCTTCTGATCTTCCCATTGCTTTAAGAAAATGAGTCAAGCTGCACTCAACATCCTATGAGCCACTTTGTCTCCTATGATGCCTTGTCTCCCTTCTATAAAGCCTTTATCACGTCCCTTTCCACTATTCCTATACCCTTTTCAGTGGCAGAAGGGCTGGCTCAACGCAGATGGAAAGCTGCTATGATAGAGGAAATGAGAGCTCTGGACAAGAATGGGACATGGGAGCTTGTTGACTTGCTAAGAGGCAAGAAACCTGTGGGTTGCAGATGGGTGTTCACAGTCAAGTACAAAGCAGACGGGTCAGTTAAGAAGTACAAAGTGAGATGATGCGGGAGCATTCTACTACGATCGTCCGCACTACACCGAATCAATGCCTAATCAAGTGGATCCTATTTACTATTTATAGTAATTCACGTTTTTTACTATTTATAGTAAATCTCAAAATTACTATTTATAGTAAATCTCGTTTTTACTATTTATAGTAAATCCCCGAATTTACTATTTATAGTAAATTTTGATTTTACTATTTTTAGTGGACCCCACGAAGATTTGTTTTAATGTAACTAGGATTTTCAATTGAGATTTTGTTTCCAATTAGGATTTTATTATTGATTGCAATAGTTGACTTGTATTAGGAGTTTCTAATTTCAATTAGATTAGAATTAGGAAAGTTCGAGTAGGGAGTCTATAAAAGGTGATGTACCCTTTGATTTTAATGATGAAAAATTATGAATGAAGAAATAGAAATCTCTTTGAGAAATCCCTCTCGTGGTGTGAAGCCATCATCTCTTTGTGCGAAGCCGAGCTAATTCGGTGCGAAGCCGAATGTATTTTTTTATCTCCATCTCTTCTCTCTTATTATCTTCTCTTTCTACATCTCTATTTTTTTTTAATCAATTTCTTACCTAAGAAAACCCAAATCATACCACAACACTGTGAATAGTGTTGCGTGAATAGTGCAGTGTGAATAGTGTTGCGTGAATAGTGCAGTGTGAATAGTGACGTGAACGGTACTCCTTTCTTCATCCTTTCTCAAATCGCGGAACGGTACTCCCGTCTTGCGTCAAATTTGGTATCAGAGCCCAGTTCGAAACTCCTGATCGGAAAATGTCTCATATTGGTTCGCAATCTTTGGTAGCCGCGTTAGCTAAACTAAACGATGTGATAAATTGTTTTGAGAGCGGACTAAGTGACTAGATAAATCGTATTGAGAGCAAATTAGAAGCAAGGATCTCCGCCAAAGTTCCAATCAGCAACTGCCGTCTTGGAAAGTCACTACCACCACCACCGGCTTTTCCACCTCTTTCTGGCAAGCTATTAGAAGGTTTCACAACAAAAAAAACCACTAAAGAGGTTTCAAAGCAAATCGAAAAGAAAGTAAACAAAGAAATAAAAGCCATTGAATGAGAGGGTTTTTTTCCATCTAAAGAAAATGAAAAAATCGACGAGAACGAAAAAGCCAAAACTGAGGAATTAGCCAGTCCTGAAGCTCCTATAGTTGTATCAGACGAAAAAGTGGAGGATAATCATATTGATCCGCCTGTTGTTATGGAGAATAAAAATGATGATGATTCTCCTGATCCAGACGCTCTAGCTGAAGATGGCCCAAATAGTATAGAAGATCCCGATCCGAAACTAGATATTTCTGTTGTTTTAGAACCGACAGTTGAAAATAAAGCAGATGGAACAAGCAAGGATTTCTTATCAAAGAAGGCTAGAGTTGAGGACATAGACCATGTTTCAGAAAATTTACACCTGTCAAAGATGCAAAAGAAGAAACTGAAGGGAAAGTACTCCAAATATCTCTTCCGCTAGAAAAGCCTATTGCAATATCTCAACTTGAATTCGAGATCGAATTCTTTTCAACGAAGGTTTGATGCAGGAATATTCTACTACGATCGTCCGCGCTACACCGAATCAATGCCTAATCAAGTGGATCCAATTTACTATTTATAGTAATTCACGTTTTTTACTATTTATAGTAAATCCCGAATTTACTATTTATAGTTTTTGATTTTACTATTTTTAGTGGACCCCACGAAGATTTGTTTTAATTTAACTAGGATTTTCATTTGAGATTTTGTTTCCAATTAGGATTTTATTATTGATTGCAATAGTTGACTTATATTAGGAGTTTCTAATTTCAATTCGATTAGAATTAGGAAAGTTCAAGTAGGGAGTCTATAAAAGGTAATGTACCATTTGATTTTAATGATGAAAAATTATGAATGAAGAAATAGAAATCTCTTTGAGAAATCCCTCCCGTGGTGTGAAGCCATCATCTCTTGGTGCGAAGCCAAGCTAATTCGGTGCAAAGCCGAATGTATTTTTTTATCTCCATCTCTTCTCTCTTATTATCTTCTCTTTCTCCATCTCTATTTTTTTTAATCAATTTCTTACCTAAGAAAACCCAAATCATACCACAACACTGTGAATAGTGCTGCGTGAATAGCGCCGTGTGAATAGTGACGTAAATAGTGTCACGTGAATAGTGCCGTGAATAGTAATCCCCTCTTCATCCTTTCTCAAATCACGGAATGGTACTCCCGTCCTACGTCAGCAAGTTTCCATTTGGGATGTGCCAATCCTTCTGCCACAGAAGTGGGAATAGGAATAGTGTCCACAGAAGTAATGAACGCCTTGTAAGAAATAAGGCATCGTAGGAGACAAAGTTGCTCAAGGGATATTGAGTACAACTACGAGTGCCCTTCTGTAAAACAATGGGAAGATCAAGAGCACACACATCAGTGGAAGAAAAAATGACAAGAACATAGATGGAAGATATGTTACCTGGATCCGAGGATGGAACCACTGGTACTGGATCAGCAATGACCTTCCCTCTTCTACGATAAAACTGAAGCTCCTCCTGTGCTCCAGGAACACTATCAGACACCATAATAGGCTGAGTAGGTTGCTCGACAACCAACGGGAATGGAGGAGTCATAGATACAGTAGGAAGAGGACAAAGATCAGACCTCTCTTCAATACTTCTCTCCCCCTGAAGAGAGGTAGGGGAGAAAAAGAATGTCTCCTCGCGAAAGGTGACATCCATGGAAACATACTTCTTGCCTGTCGAGGGATGATAACACTTGTACCCCTTGTGAGAAGACGAGTACCCAAGGAAGATACACTTAAGAGCTTTAGGATCCAACCTGTTACGATGTAGACCCAGAATGTGAACAAAGCAGACAAACCCAAAAATGCGAGGTGTGATAGGGAATAAAGACGAGCTAGGAGCAAAAACATGGACCGGAGACTAGAAGTTGAGAGCACGTGAATGTTGTCAGGGACCTACTTGTAATATCTTATATTCTACAGGGGGGCCTTGTAATATTGTAAAACTTCACTTAATATATATATTGGGTGAAATCGTGTAGGCTATTCTAAGCTCTACACGATTTCTCCTCTTCCCCCAATTCTCTTCTCCTCTCCTCTCTTCCATCTCTAACCCTAATCTCTTATCCTGGTTATGATCCAAGATTACAACATGGTATCAGAGCATGGTTATGTAACCATGGCTCAATCCTAGAGGTCTGAAGAACCCTAGGGATTGCGAAATTCGATGCGAAGGGCTTTCCAAGGAAGGAGATCATCTCCCATGGATAGCCATAGGCTTTAAAAGAGTCTGAAACCCTAGCCGCCCACTCCAAAAGGTTGGAAAAATTCTCCCAGGCCTAGCCGCCCACTCCAGAAGCCTGGAGAAGAGCTATCAGGCATAGCCGCCCACTCCAGAAGCCTGGAGAAGAGCCACCAAGCCTAACCGCCCCTTCCAAAAGGTCAGAGAAGACCCTCTGGACCTAGCCGCAGGTCTCAGAGGAGCCCGGAACCTCTCCCTAGTGCTACCGCACCTATCCAGGAACCTTTTTAGGTCATCGGAACCATTCACAAGTTTCCCGCGGGTGGTTTTTTCTCATATAGAAAATCTATAAAAATAAAAAGAAGGTGATTTGCACCTCCGCAGCAGCAGTTCTGGTGATTTCTTATCAAAAAAGTCTTCTCTACTACCA
Source organism: Euptelea pleiosperma (assembly GCA_035048495.1). Lineage (NCBI taxonomy): Eukaryota > Viridiplantae > Streptophyta > Magnoliopsida > Ranunculales > Eupteleaceae > Euptelea > Euptelea pleiosperma. The sequence goes on along the minus strand of CM068553.1, from coordinate 28,059,963 downwards.
TACGTACATCTGAGGAGTCATCTTCTGCCAAGTCAGAGATCATTGTTGCCCCACCCAATCTGGGAAGTCATGGTGATCACAGCCCGGGCCTACAGATCACTACGGTGAAACTCGACCTCGCATGGTCTCAATCTGCCAAGATGTACATCACCGGACGAGGCAAAGCCGGCTATATCACTAGACGCATCACTGCACCTGATTCCTCCGATGCCACGTTTGAGAAGTGGGAAGCGGAAAACTCGATGGTCATGTCATGGCTGCTTCATTCCATGCATCCATCGATCAGCACAGGCTTCCTCTTTTTCCCGACTGCCAAGGATATATGGGACACGGCATCTCAGACCTACTCCCAAGATGGGAATTTTGCTAGGATGTATGAACTTCAGCAGGAGATAGCACATCTGAAGCAAGGCGATCTTCCTTTGGGATCATACTACGCTGCGTTACGCAGCAAGTGGGAAGAGGTAGATCACTACCAGACCTACACCCCTGCATGTACCAACGATGCTACGGAGTTCCGGAAGATGATTGTGCGCGGACGCATATTCGAGTTTCTTGGCGGCTTGAACCAGAGCTATGAGCAGGTTCGAGCCAACATCTTGGGCAGAGATCCACCGCCGTCGACCATTGCACAGGTCTACTCCTACATCCAGAGCGAGGACAGCAGGAAGAGAGCCATGAGCACTAAGACAGATGTTGATGTTCCTTTATCTGAGAAGTCCGCCTTGGCTACTCAGAAATTGAGCAAACCCACATCCAAGAAGGATGGGGATCTTGATGATCGTGATCAACTCAGATGTGATCACTGTGGCAAGCGTCGCCACACTCGGGAGACCTGCTGGAGTCTTCATGGTCGTCTCGCACAGTTCTCTGGGGGGAAGCAAGGCTCCTCAAAGAAGCCCTCTAGTAGCAAACATGGAACCTCAGCTGCTCATGCCACCAGTCAAGATTCCTCTGACGTGACCCCTTCCTCTCGGCAGTCCAACACCTTCTCTAGCATGGACATTGATAGGCTTCGACAATTACTTACACAGCTTGATGGCCCTTCTCCACCTACATCATCCTTTGCTCAGACAGGTACATCCCATTCAGCCCACCATGTGTCTACGGCACCCATTGGTCCTTCCTGGATCATTGATTCTAGTGCCTCCGATCATATGACTGGTATGCTATCCCTTTTCTCCACCTATAATATCTGCTCGGGTAAGGACAAGGTCCGTGTGGCCGATGGCACCTTCTCCTTTATCTCAAGGAAGGGCACTATCTCTGCCACACCTACTGTCTTTATCCTCTGTACTTCATGTTCCTAAATTCACCACTAACCTGCTTTCTGTTAGCCATCTTACTAAGAGCCTAAACGGCAGTGTCACCTTTTTTCCTACTCACGGTGTTTTTCAGGACTTGGAGACGAGGCGGATGATTGGCAGTGGTCGTGAGGATGGTGGATTGTACATGCTCGATAGCCAGCCGACTTCATATTCTGTTGCACATCAGTCTAGTGCCAATGTCAGTAGTTCTAGCGTTAATAAAGACCTGTTAATGCGATGGCATAACAGGCTAGGTCATTTACCACTTTCAGTCATGAAGGGTCTGTTACCTCAGTTTGCGTCTATTCCATTTTTTGAGTTCAACTGTGAAACTTGTGTACTTGCAAAACAATGTCGGGTGTCTTTTCCAACCAGTAATAAAAAAAGTACGTTTCCTTTACAGCTTGTGCACTCTGATGTTTGGGGACCCAATCCCACCACTTCTATCTTTGGTTTTTGCTACTTTGTGGTTTTTGCGGATGACTATAGTCGTTACACTTGGATCTACCTTATGAATCAAAAAATGAGGTGCATACTATCTTTCAGACCTTCCATAAAATGGTGTGCAATCAATTGGGCACCACCCTAAAAGTCCTACGCACTGACAATGGGGGGGAATACATGTACAGAAGCATTGCCTCCTACTTTGAAGAGCATGGAATTCTTCATCAGACTTCATGTGCCGATACACCTCAACAGAATGGAACCGCTGAGCGAAAGCATCGCCATGTCCTGGAGGTTGCTAGGGCACTTCTTCTTGGTACTTGGGTACCCAAGGGTTATTGGGCTGACGCTGTGTTGACGGCATCCTACTTGATAAATCGGATGCCCTCTCGTGTCTTGGGGTCGAAGTCTCCCCTTTCACTCCTGTCCTGTGTTCTCCATTCCACCTAAGGTCTTTGGTTGTGTTTGCTATGTTCACGCCCATCACAGGAAGGACAAGTTAGATCCGAAAGCCGTTCGATGTGTATTCCTTGGCTATTCGTCCACTCATAAGGGATATCGGTGTTTCCATCCCTCTACCCGTCGTCGGTTTATTTCTCTAGATGTTACCTTTTTTGAGAGTCTTCCCTTCTTCTCGGTTAATCGGACTTCTCTTCAGGGGGAGCTTGGGAGTATTGACGAGAGTCCGATACCTCCACAGGGGGAGATTCCTCAACTAGTACCCCTTGATTTGCCTGCTGAGTCTCCTGTACCCTTATCCTTATCTCCTACTGACACTGTGCCACAGGATCTGCAGCTGAAGACATATGCCAGACGACGTCAAAAAGAGAAACAGTCCACCATCCAAGCTCACTGTCAGGAAATCCAACTCGATCCAGGTAATCGTGTCCTCAGTGATCCTCATGATGATATGTCTGTTGCTCCTTATACTATCCTTCCCATAGACATTGATGTACCTATTGCTCATCAGAAGGGTGTTTGGAACTGTGTTACCAAGCACCCTATCTCTCACTTTGTTTCCTATCAACAGCTCTCACCATCCTACAGGGTATTTGCTACTTCCCTATCCAGTGTCGCTCTGCCATCCGGTGCCTCAGATGCCCTCAGCCAGCCTCAGTGGAAAGCAGCCGTGCTAGAGGAGATGACAGCGCTAGAAAAGAATGGTACTTGGGATTTGGTTCCATTGCCTAGAGGAAAGAAACCCGTAAGGTGCAAGTGGGTATATATAGTGAAATACAAAGCAGATGGAAGCATCGACAGGTACAAGGCCCGTCTCGTTGCAAAAAGGTACACACAGACTTATGGGATTGACTACCGGGAGACGTTTGCTCCTGTGGCCAACATGAACTCAGTTCGAGTTCTGTAATCTCTCGCGGCAAATTTTTCTTGGTCCCTCCACCAGTTGGATGTCAAGAATGCCTTCCTCCATGGTGATCTAGAGGAAGAGGTCTACATGACAGGTCCTCCGGGGTTCAGTCCGACTGGGAGTAAGGAACTTGTGTGCAGACTGAAAAAAGCCTTGTATGGGCTTAAACAGTCACCAAGGGCTTGGTTCGAGAGGTTCAGTTCCGCAGTCAAGAAGATTGGCTACTCGCAGAGTCAAGCAAACCACACTCTCTTCATTAAGAGAAGTCAAGGTCGTCTTACTGCTCTTATTGTGTATGTGGATGATATCGTGGTCACATGAGATGACCCAGATGAGGTTTGCAGATTGAAAAATACATCGGCACAGAGTTCGAAATCAAGGATCTGGGAACCTTGAGATACTTTCTGGGCATTGAGGTTGCTAGGTCAAAGCAGGGTGTGTTCATCTCACAAAGAAAGTATGTACTTGATCTCCTTCGAGAGTCAGGAAACTTGGGAGCTAAACCAGCCGATACACCTATAGAGCAGCAACATCGGCTGAATCCTGTTGATGGGGATCCCATTGCTGATACAGGCCAGTTCCAGAGACTTGTTGGGCGTCTCATCTACCTTTCGCTGACACGACCAGATATTGCATATGCAGTCAGTGTCATCAATCAGTTCATGCATGCCCCTCGCTCTCCACATCTTGAAGCAGCACACCGAGTGTTACGCTATCTTAAGGGGGCTCCAGGGAAGGGTATCCTGTTTAGTAAGAATGGACACCTGCGAGTTGAAGCTTATACAGACGCTGACTGGGCAGGTTCAGTCACTAACAGACGTTCCACATCAGGGTACTGCACGTATGTGGGAGGTAATCTGGTGTCTTGGCGCAGCAAGAAGCAACCAGTTGTCGCCCGCTCCAGTGCCGAAGCAGAGTACCGTTCTATGGCTCATGGTGTATGTGAGCTTCTATGGTTGAAAACTATGCTCAGTGAGCTCAGATATCCTGTCAAAGGGTCTATGCAATTGTATTGTGACAATAAAGCAGCCATCAACATTGCTCATAATCCAATTCAACACGACAGGACAAAGCACATTGAGGTAGACCATCACTTCATCAAAGAGAAGCTTGGTCAGGGACTTATTTGCACACCGTATGTCCATACCGCTGATCAAGTTGCAGATGTGTTAACTAAAGGTGTTACTAAAGGGATCTTAGAGCACCTGTTATCCAAGCTGGGCATGATAGATATCTTTGCACCAGCTTGAGGGGGAGTGTTGTCAGGGACCTACTTGTAATATCTTATATTCTACAGGGGGGCCCTTGTAATATTGTAAAACTTCACTTAATATATATATTGGGTGAAATCGTGTAGGCTATTCTAAGCTCTACACGATTTCTCCTCTTCCCCCAATTCTCTTCTCCTCTCCTCTCTTCCATCTCTAACCCTATCTCTTATCCTGGTTACGATCCAAGATTACAATAGTGAAGGCATCCAGTTAGTCGGGTAAGCAGCGGTCAAAACAGCATCGGACCAATAGGAGCTTGGGACATGGGCACTGATCAAAAGAGATCGAGCGACCTGTCAGATGACGTATTTTGCGTTCAGCCTCACCATTCTGCTTAGGGGTGTAGCTGCAGGAATTCTGGTGGCAAATCCCATGATCAAAAAAGTACTGTTGGAGGCCTCCAAACATGTACTCTCCACCTTGGTCAGATCGAACGACCTTGATAGAGGTGACATATTGTTTGTAGATCATCTTATGAAAACCCTTGAAGATGGAATAGACTTCATCTTTGGTTTTCATGAGATACACCCAGGTACACCATGTATGGTCATCAACGAAAATAACAAAGTAGCGGAAGCCAAAAATAGAGATAACAGGGGAAGGACCCCACACATAAGAATGTACAATATCAAAAGAATTGGCTCTTTTATTACCTCTAGATGGATAAGTGGATCTACAATGTTTGGAGAGCTCACACGTCTCACAGTGTAACTCAGAAAAAGAAACATAATTAAATAAAGCAGGAAATAAGTGTTTCAAGTACTGAAAAGAGACATGCCCCAGACGGGCATGCCAACATAAAACAGAAGATAAACTACTACTAAGACTACTATGAGACTACAATGTTGTGGGCTCAGAGATACGTCGATCCAAAAGATAGAGGCCATCAGCTTCACGTCCAGTGCCAATCGTCCTCCTCGTTTCCAAATCCTGAAAGACACAGGAAGAAGGAAAAAATGTCACACTATAGTTTAGCTGACGGGTAAAGGAGCTCACAGACAACAAGTTAGAAGTAAAAGTAGGAACATACAAAACAGAGGATAAAGGTAAATGAGGGGAAGGAAGGATATTTCCTTTCCCAGAGATAGAAGATAAGGTACTATCTGTAGTTTTAACCTTATCCCTACCAGAACAAATAGAGTATGCGGAAAAAAGGAAAGACATACCCGTCATGTGTTCTGAAGCCCCTGAATCAATGATCCAAGGAGAACTAGGAGAGGATATAGACACATGATGGGCAGGTCTAATGTTACCTGACTGGGCAAAGGAGGTCAAAGGGGTGGCAGAAGACCGTCCAGCTGACTCAGCAACCGTCAGAGAACAGCAATCTCAACAGTAGAAATACCAGCATGAGCTACCAAAGGACTAGGTTGTGAATCCTGAAGAGGCACAGGAGCATCCAACCGAGCAGTATGGGCTCCAGAGGATCCTGGCTGGCTAGGGCGACCATGAAGCTTCCAACACCTATCTATCATATTCCCCAGCTTAGCACAATAATCGCACTTGGGCCTTTCCCTCGAAGAAAACTTCCCTGAAGTCGTACCAGTAGGAACATAAGACACAGCCGTAGAAGAAGGCTGAGAAGGGCGACTCTTCTGAGGCTGCTGATGCTGGAAGGTAGGAGCAGAGGAACTAGCAAGCGTTGATCGCTCAGAAACTGGAGGCTCATCCTAGAGGGAAATTCGGCGGCTCTCCTCGCTCTGATGATATGCATACTCCTCGCTGAGAGAGGGAAGATCCATCCTGCTGCTCAAGATCTGAACACGAGCAAGCTCATAAGATGGATCGAGTCCAACAAGGAAGTCAAAAATCCGACCCTTCTCCATATACCGCTAGTAGAGAGCTATCTCTCCTGGATGAAGAGGCTGATAAGAATAGTAATGATCGAGCTCCTGCTACATGGTTGAAGAGCGGTATAGTACTGAGAAATGGACTTCTCCCCCCTGTCTAAAGTGAGAGATACTCTGCCGCAACTGAAAAGCCCTGCCAGCATTCTGCTACTCTGAGGTCTTCCGTGTAATCTCCCAAACCTCTCGAGCTGTCCGCATGAATAAGAAACTTTGGCTGATGTCCGGCTCCATAAAATTGAGCAGCCATGCCATAACAGTAAGGTCATCTGTCTCCCACTGTCGATACAAAGGATTAGTCTTAGGAGGCTCAACTGTATCCCCAGTAGTATGACCAAGTTTCCCTTGGCCCCCAATGAACAACCGTGCAGCCTGGGCCCAGCGTAAGTAGTTCTTGCCATCTAACTTCACTGAGGTGATCTATAAACTAGGGTTCTCATATGCTAAGTGATGCACCATAGGGCCTTCAATACCAGTGGAGGGAATGTTCGTGCTCACTTTTGAAGCAGAAGGAGAAGCCAATGAGGGCAGAGTAACTACGGGAGGTGGAGGATCTGCCATAAAAAACTACGGCCAAAAAACTAGAAATATGGGGCTGAAGATCAAATCTAGATCCAAAAGGGGCAAAAACAAGGCATCGAAGGCCAAGAAAACATCCGAATAGGTCCTAATAGGCATGAACGACCCTAGTATGCTCTGAAGGAATCAACAAAAAAGACTTAACAAAAGGATGGGAATCAATAAACACCCATATGAGCCTCAAATAGGGCATATAAATAGCCGAATGATTATGGGAAGGGGTATATAGATGCAAGAAAGCATCCTAGGACCAGAAAAACACTTATGGGAGAAGTGGATGGTCGATCGGAGGGAGTTTTTTATCAAGACGATGGTCAATAAGGGGTTTATAGGCACCGGCGGTAACTAGTAGGGGAAGAAAACTTCCTACAACCCTCAAATCTTGATGGAACCCTTCGAATAGGGTATCCACATGTTGGTTAGGTTGGGGGTGTCACGCCCCCAAATTCGATATCTGGTCATATCGACCTTTCTCATATCTTGAGGCGCGATCTAATTGTACAAACGCGAAGTTAAACAAAATTAGTATCACGATGTAGCAGAAATATACCGAATAATTTTTCATTTTGTTTAAACAATCCATAAGATGAAACATACTTCATTGACACAATAATAATGTCAGAGGATCTCTCACCTCAATCAAAACCATAATATGCTTAAAAAAGAAACATTGTATATATGTATCGTGCTACCAATTACAAGTTACTACACGGTCAAAAGACCTACATATTCCATATATCCTTCTACAAGATAGAAGAATTAAACAAAATATAACATCGTCTCTAGCACATGTCTATTAACAGAAATGCTGGAAGTATCAAACCAACTTCCCCTTATCCCTTCCTGAAAACAAAACATTTTAAAACATGAGCTAAGGCCCAGTAAGTACATTCCTCATGCATAAAATCACATAAATCACCGGCTGTTTATTTTAAAACAAATACAATTTGCAAATGAGTTTCACATGTAATTCGATAAAACTCAATTCTCTATTAATTATTTATGTAATTCGATAAAACTCAATTCTCTATTAATTATTTACGTATAACTCTGAATACAAGGATGACCTCTCACATAATAGTTAACATTTCTCTTATCAGAATACTCGTGACCATTTCTATACAGTCAAGCTATTGATTTTGATGTATCCGATACCAACATTCCATCGGTTCTAGTGTCCGATGTCAACACTTCTAGCCTACAAATAGACTCCATAATGTGCACACTAATTGTTTCATTAGGTATCCTCTCTCTGGATTCCATAATTTCCTTTTAGGTATAAATACCCGAGGGGTCTCATGAATGAGACAAAGCCTCTCCTTTAGGGGACTGGAACCCCAAAGGGTCTTAAAGAAATAAGATAATGCCAGATACTTTAGGGGACCAGAACCCCAAGAGGTCTCAAAGAAATGAGACAACGCCTGATTCCAACTAATCTGATATTCCACATTCCCAATCACATTCTTATTCATATCCTTAATCGTATTTATATGCATAAAACAGTAATGTTTGTAGAAACATCTTTACATGCATAACATTCATATTTTAGCATTTTGAAACTAAAAATAAGAACATGTAAGTTAATATTCTAGAAAGCGAATACATAAAACAGATGAAAAACGCATATATCTCCTTTTAAATGAATTTGAGCATGACTTCATCCAACTAAATATATTACACATGTCTTCATCTATCATAATTTCGTGCTTTTAAGATTATAAGAAATCAATACATTTACACATTTCATGTAGAAAATACAAGAATTGGGATTTTTCCTTGCTAAAATTTAACAGATAACAAGAATAACATTTTCAGACATTTTCCCCAAAAATAATAGAATTTTCTAGAATTTTTCTACAATATTCTGTGAATTTTCTACTATTTTCAAAAATAAAATAACATTTATAAATAAATAATTAATTAATAATTAATTAATTAAATAAATAACTAAAGGCATAAAATAAATAACTATGTACTTACCCGTAAATACGCTAGAATCCCGAATCCTTGAACCTCGTACGATGCCAATCTCGAGGTAGCGCGTATTTTGAGACAGTGGGCCCCACAAAAAACTTTTCAAAGGACCTCCTAAATATTTTCAAGAATTCCTAGGAATTTTCTAGAATTTCTTATAATTGAGGATTTTTTTTGCAAATATTCTTACCTCAGGGGTTAGAATGCAAATACCCAAACTAATATATTTTTCTCAAGGTATGGCCTTGTAGTTATAGATGTTGAAAACTCAGAACTTTTCACTCATTTCCAATGTGGGACTATAATTTTGAACATTGTCTTTTTTTTTTTACAAATTTTATATTTTTGATATCAAACCATAGCATATAAAAACTTAAAATGTTACCTAGAACTAAACACAATAACTTTTGACTCGTAAGTCCGATTTGGACAAACTTGATACCGATAGAAAGCTATTATTGAGACCTTTAAAATGACATACATATAATGTTCAAAGTATTATAAAAAGTCTACTATAATATTGCTAGAAATAGGGTCATTACAAGGGGGGACTAGATCGAAGCAACAAGTCCCCCTAAAATGATCATTTAGGTCCCGGAAAACCGACTAGTTTACAAACTGGTTTTTTCCGAAAAAAAAAAGCAAAAAAATGATCAGAAAATACCCCAAAAGGATCCAAAAAATTCCCAAAAATGGTAAAAAAAGGGAAAAAATCCTCAAGCAAGTGGTAAGGTTTTCAGCCAACCTCGATTTCTGTGTCCATATAGCTGATGACGTCAGCCGTACGGTCAGATGACGTCAGCAGACGTCAGATTGCCCCTGGTTTGTCCCCAAATGTGTTCCGGCAAGCCTCGGCGACGAATGGCTCTGATACCAAGTTAAATTTGAGGAATTAGGGTTAGGGTTACGTTTGGAGAAGAGAGAGTAGAGAGCAGAGAAGAGAGAGAGCAAGGATGTCTATTGTGCTTAGGTCACAATGACTCCATAATCTTATTTATATGAAAGGGAATAAGAAAAGACAAGTATACCCCTCACATCAAGGGGTATTTACATAGTAACCCAATACGTATAAAATACGCATCTGATAACACATACTAGCCGAATGGGCACCAGAAGAGCCAAACTGACTGAAGCGAGGAGCAAAAGACTAAAGGTGACCATGCAACTTCCAGCAAGTTGCTCTCACTTGTCCAAGGCGACCGCATAAGTCACACTTGGGCCTCTCCTTGGAGGAGGAAGGTCGGCCAGCTGAGGGAGTAGAGAACTGACGGGGTTGACTCCCCTGAATCTGCTGATGCTGCTTTGGATGTTGAGGTTGTGAAGCGTATGCGAAGGCATGAGTGGGTGAGGAGGTGACAAGCGTTGATCACTCGTGAATAGGAGACTCATCCTGGAGGGATAGTTTGCAGCTCTCCTCACTCTGCACATCTGAGTAGACCTCGCTGAGAGTAGGCAAAGGTGTACGGCTGCTAAGGATCTGAATCCTAGCCAACTCATAATAGGAGTTGAGTCCAGAGAGGAACTCAAATATCCTGCCTTCTTCAACATGCTTCCGGTAGATGACCGCTTCATCTGGAGTAGGAATATGGTATGAATAGTAGTAGTGTAACTCCTCCCACATATTCCGAAGCATCGCAAAGTAATCGGAGAGGGACTTGTCATCCTGGCGAAGACGAGAGATGCTCTGCTTCAACTGGTATGCTCTACCAGTGTTCTGCTGCTGTGAGTAGGTCTTCTTGGCGGTTTCCCACACATCCTGGGCTGTACGCATGAAGAGGAAGCCACGACTAATGTGAGGCTCCATGGAGTTGACGAGCCAGGATTGAACCGAGAGGTTCTCAGTTTCCCATTGATCAAACATGGGATTATCCTCCTTTGGCTCTTTGGTCCGCCCCGTGTAATGCCCCATCTTCCCACAGCCTCCAATAAACAACCGTGCTGCTCTAGCCCACTCCAGATAGTGTCATTGAGTTTAACAGATGTAACCTGCAACCCAGGGTTCTCATACACCACTTGTTGTATCACAGGTCCTCCAGGGCCTCTGGAGGTGGATTCTGTGCTAACATCGGAGACTGGGGGATTACTCGAGGGAGGTGGATTGGCCATAACAAGTAAAAGAGGAGAAAAAAGAAGAAATGGATGCTAGAAAAAACACAAGGTGTCCTTAAGCAAATAGGACACTCAATGACAGCCGGCAAGCAAAAAAACACCCATCTGAACCTCGAAGGGGCATAAAAATGACCCAATGATAATGGACAACAGCATAAAAGGGGAGATAACCATCCTAGAGGCAAGAGATATAAGAAAGAGGTGTTATGAGATCAATTAAAGGAGGTATAGGGCCTAACCAAAGGTCTTAGAGGCCAAAAAGAGGCTAGCCGGCGGCAACTATAGGTGAGAAATCACCTCACAGCTCCTTCAATCCTTAATGGATGAACCCAAATAGGGTATCTCCATGTAGGTGAGATTGTAGGGGACCAAAACGATAGGACAAACCCAAGGAAAAGGGTTGAGAAGGTCTCCAAAAAATGGTTGGTTCGAAAAACAAATTTTTAGGGAGATTGAACAAAAAACCAACCAAATGAACCCAAATAATTCTCCAAAAATCACCAAAAACCTCTAAGAATCGAGATCTATCAACCCTGAAGCTTTAGGATGAGAGGAGTACCTTGTTCGTACGGCTGATGACGTCAGCCATACGGCTCTGATGATGTCATCACCTGCTGGTTGCTTCCTGGTTTGAATCCTCTGAGAAATTTTTCAATAGAGCTCTGATACCAAGTTGAATTCTTCAATTAGGGTTAGGTTTAGAGAAGAGAGAAGGAAGAAGAGAGAGAGAGGATGTCATGTGATTAGGTCACAATGACTCCATAAATCTTATTTATGTAAAGGAGAAATTACAAAAGACAAATATACCCCTCAAAGGGAGTAATTACAGAACTACCCCTAATACATGAAATATACGTAGAAATACGTATATGATAACAGATAGCTGTTGGAGATGCTCTAAGCAACTGACATTTTACAATGGTCATGCCTCTAACTGTGCAACTTAATTGCTCACACTGTAAATAGAAGTTAACATCTCTATGAAATCATATCATCTACGTCTTATTCCAAATATTTGGGGCCGGCAACATGAATCCTATTTCACCATCCAATTCAAATCAATGAATTCAGATTCTTGTGAAGGGATTTCATACAATTCTTACACCAACTGTCAATCTAACATAATCCTCCTCCTTTATCCAGGTTTGGGAACAAAGCTCTACAGAGCTACACTAGCACAGTTTATCTAATTATTTTGCATCAGCTTCAGGTTACCAGGACCACGAGAAAATGATGCAAGTAACACCATTAAAAGATGAGCATAAACATACCTGAACTATAGGATCTAGTAAAGCAGAGATCACCAGATCAAAGTCAGTCTTCTTTCCTGAAGCAGGAACCATCATGCTGTTGTAAGTCTCAATTATTTCGAGCAATACAGAGACTCCTTCCCTCACTGCTGGTGGGGGTGATAGATCAACCGCAACAAGGGGAGGGTACCGTAAAAGCTTGTCGCCTCTAGTCTTCAGGATGTCAAAGAAAGTTTGCTGAGCAGCATCCTTAAGTAGCCACAGTGTATTACAGAGAGCCGTTTCTCTCCCCAGCAAGTCCGAAATCTACGGAAGAATCAAGACCAAAGGTAAGAGAATGGAAATCCAAACAGCAGAGATATAACTGAGGACTTGAGTTTGACTCACAGTGTAGCTGTAGAACTCCAGTGTATTGCTAAGCTTATATGAAATTATAAGACTAGGTTGAGACTGCAAAACTTGCTCAACTCTCGCTTTGAATGGCCGGCAAACACCTTCAAATATTCTATCCAGAACGAATGTAATGTCAGATTCAGTTTTCGTAGAATCAATTTCTGTGTTCTTGAAGAATCGGCGTGCGGTTGGTCCAGTATCTACCACTGCATCTGGATCAAGTAATATGAAAACAAGTTCTCTTTCAGATGCCAAGGCCTACTCAGCAAAAGAGAGATCCATCAGTGCTACCACAAGACAAATAATAGTTCAAACCAAAAAAGGTAGGGATTCAGACCTGATGTAGCCACCCCAACATATCACCTACATAACGTAAAGGGTCATGAGCATGCACTTCAATCGGTCTAGGCATCCCACCAGGTCCTCCACGTGTAAGGGCACTTATAAACCTTCTAAACAATGCATTATGCCTCATATTTGCCACCTGAACAATGAACAAATCATGTGTAACAATAAGTTATCATAATGATGTCAAAATGATCTATCACGCACATAAGTTGCAAGTCCAAAGGCTATTGATTTCAGAAAATTATACTTTATGAATAGAATCACCTCTTCCGCGCAGTACTTAAAAAGGACAGGCCTTTCCTTCAGGCAGCAAACGGCCATCTTCAAAAGCTCACTAACTTCAGGATTATCACTGTCACCCAATCTCCTACACTCTGACTGAACCCACCTGGAACAACAAAAAGAGCCACATAGTCTCCTCACTCATTCAGTATGAAAAGATTTCAATGTAATATATCTGAAGATAAATGATGTGATGGACCAGAGATCAACAATCTTCACTGAACCCTAACCTCCATAGGGCTACCTCTTGGCTGGGGCATTCTAAGAGTTGGGATGACTGGACAATTTTAGCCCCTGGATCTAGGAACCTTTTTGATTGGCCATTAACCTTTTGCATTGATTAGGGCCCTATTTTTTATTAATGGAGAGCTCCTCTTACTAAATGACAGAATTTCCCTTGTCACATTGAGCAAAACAATGGACAATATTGCGGGAGGGGTGCTCCACTCACTTCCCTGAGCTTCGCTTTTTCTTTTTCTATGATAAGTAATCAGATGGTATTAAGAGGAAAAAGTAAAGCCAAGGATCAATTCCAAGCACAAGGAATGCCAATATACACCATCTTTAGACGTCAAATTGGCACTCATAAACCTATTGACTATACAAAGTTAACCCTGTTAGTTTTAGCTGTCTAAGTTTTTTATCCAAGTTATGAAGATGAACATCCTCTCATTAATATGATTTTTTGGCTATGTCCAATCAAGTGCCAACCAGTTGACGTCTGGATCAATGAAAAGGGCATGTCTAGCATACACGGATAACAATTCATCAAGGATGATAGACTACGGTAAATTATAATTGCAAAACTAGCAAACGGTAACGTTCAATGAGATGTGTGTTTGGGGACAGAATAAACACACAAGATGTGCAATGATGCAGGAACTGGTCAAGCATCATGCACCGAGCCTCAACAGGCCACTGCTACACTGTATATTCCTACTCATAGAAGAGGATGAGTTATTTGGTATGTTTAAAATATTAGAAAGAGTTTACATTCATTGCTTCTTGTTGAGTTGTTATTCAAGTAGGATTAGAAAGTTTTAGAAGTTCTAGTGGGAAAAAGTTATTATCTTTAGCGAGTCTTAGGGTTATAAATCTACGTTCATTGCTTCTTTGTTAGGGACCTGGGGCTGTTCTATATATCTGAATTCTTCTGCTAGCTGTACAGTCCTAACCTAGAGTTTAGGGTACAAGTAGTTGAATTATAGAATTAGGGTTAGAATTAGGGTTCCAAAGTATGAGAGAGAGAGAGAGACAGAGAGACAGAGAGAAAGAGAGAAGAGGGAGAAATGGATGTCTATTGTGCTTAGTCACAATGACTCCATAAATCTTATTTATGTAGAGGAATTACAGAAATGACAAATATACCCCTCAAGGGGGTATTTACAGAACTACCCCCGATACATATAAAATACGTATTTCTACGTATATGATAACACTCCCCCTCAAGTTGGTGCATAGATATCTCTCATGCCCAACTTGCACAAGCACTTATGGAGTTGCCAACTGGGAACTCCCTTCGTGAAAACATCTGCAACCTGTTCATTAGTCTTCGCAAATGGGGTGCACACTGCCCCAGAGATAATCTTCTCTCTAATGAAGTGTCGGTCCACCTCAATGTGTTTGGCACGATCGTGCTGAACAAGATTGTGAGCAATGCTGATGGCGGCCTTGTTGTCACAATATAAGCTCACAGACCCTGAAACTAGGAAACCAAGTTTAGCAACCAATACTTTCAACCAAAGCATCTCACACAAGCCATGAGCCATTGCTCTGAATTCAGCCTCTGCACTAGATCTGGCGACAATGGGTTGCTTCTTGCTTCTCCAAGTGACCAGATTGCCCCCAACAAAGGTGCAATATCCAGAAGTGGATCTCCGATCATCTTGGCCCTTGCCCAGTCTGCATCGGTATAAGCCTCTATACGCATATGGCCATTCTTCTCAAACAGAAGACCTCTACCAGCGGCTGACTTGAGATACCTCAAGATCCGATGTGCTGCCTCTAAATGAACACCTCTGGGTGAGTGCATATACTGACTGATCACACTCACTGCATAGACAATGTCGGGTCGAGTCAGGGAGAGATAGATCAATCGCCCAACTAGCCTCTGAAAGCTCCCTACATCCTGTAGTAGCTCACCACTGGCATCTGCTAGCTGGTGATTCTGCTCTATAGGAGTTTCCACTGGTTTGGTACCCAACCTGCCTGAGTCTTGTAACAAGTCTAAGACATACTTCCTCTGAGAGATGAAGATCCCCTGACTGGATCTTGCAACTTCGATGCCAAAGAAGTATTTGAGAGGTCCTAGATCTTTGGTTTCAAACTCCTCCGCTAACTGAAGCTTCAGTTTGGCTACCTCTGCTGCATCATTCCCTATGAGAATGATGTCATCAACATAAACAATGAGGGCAGTGGTGTTCTTCCCTTGATGCTTCACAAATAGGGTGTGATCGGCCTGACTTTGAGTGTAACCCAGCTTCTTCACGGCTAGGGTGAATCTCTCGAACCATGCCCTTGGAGATTGTTTAAGCCCATAGAGGGCTTTCTTCAGTCTACACACCTTGCTACTATGTCCTGGTGGAGTGAATCCAGGAGGAGGCACCATGTAGACTTCACGTAGGTCCCCATAAAGAAAAGCATTCTTCACATCCAGCTGATGCAAAGGCCACTCTTGGTTTGCTGCCACTGACAACAACACCCTGATGGAGTTCATCTTTGCCACAAGTGCAAAGGTCTCCACATAGTCAATCCCATAGGTTTGGGTGTACCCCTTGGCTACTAATCTTGCCTTGTACTTCTCAACAGAACCGTCTGCCTTGTGTTTGACTGTGAACACCCATCTGCAACCCACAAGTTTCTTACCTCTTGGCAGGTCAACAAGCTCCCATATTCCATTCTTGTCCAGAGCTTTCATTTCATCTATCATAGCAGCTTTCCATCTTGGTTGAGCCAGACCTTCTGCCACTGAAGAGGGTATAGGAATAATGGAAAGGGAAGTGATAAAGGCTTTATAGGAGGGGACAAGGCATCATAGGAGACAAAGTGGCTCAGAGGATGCTGAGTGCAGCTTCTGACTCCTTTTCTTAGAGCAATGGGAAGATCAGAAGCATCGGTAGAAGGAGAAATGACAGGCATAGAGAGAGGTGGAGGATTACCTGGATCCAAGGTAGGAACCATTGGTACTGGATCAGCTGTGGCTTTCTCCCTTCTACTATAGACTTTGAGCTCCTTCTGAGCTCCAGGAGCACTATCAATCCCACTAGTAGTATGAGTAGGCGGAGAGTTCTCAAACTCTAAAGGAGGGGATAGGGATATAGCAGGAAGAGGAACAATCCACCTCTCTTCATTACGACTCTCCCCCTGAAGAGAGGTGGGGGAGAAAAAAGGCAGTTCCTCACGGAAGGTGACATCCATGCAGACAAACTTTTTCCCAGAGGACGGATGGTAACACTTGTATCCCTTGTGGGTAGAGGAGTAACCAAGAAAGACGCACTTGAGTGCTTTAGGATCGAGTTTGGTGTGATGGGGACCCAGGATATGTACATAACATACACACCCAAAGATGCGAGGAGGAATAGTGAATAGAGGAGAGCCAGGAACAAGGACTTGAATAGGAAACTAGAAATTGAGCACTCGAGATAGCATTCTGTTAGTCAAGTAGGCAGTCGTCAACACAGCATCCGACCAATAAGATTTGGGGACTTGAGAGCCAATCAAGAGAGACCGAGCTATTTCAGTCAAGTGCCGCATTTTCCTTTCAGCTACACCATTCTGTTGAGGGGTGTAGCTGTAGGAATTTTGGTGACAAATCCCATGGTCAATGAGGTAATGTTGAAGACCCCCAAACATATATTCTCCACCCTGGTCAGTACGAAGAACCTTGACGGAGACACCATACTGGTTCTGGATCATCTTATGAAAACCCTGAAAGATGGAATGAACCTCATCTTTGGTTTTCATGAGATAGACCCATGTACACCTAGTATGATCATCAACAAAAGAAACAAAATAGCAGAAGCCAAAGATAGAAGTAGTGGGGGAAGGGCCCCATACATCAGAATGCACAATGTCAAAACAAGTAGAACTTCTATTACCTCTGGAGGGATAATTCGATCTACAATGCTTGGAGAGCTCACAAGTCTCAAAGTGTAAAACCGAAAAAGAAACAGAAACAAACAAACTAGGAAATAAAAGTTTCAAATACTGAAAAGAGACATGCCCCAGACGGGCATGCCAGCTCAAAACAACATCTATCCTACTAGTACTACTACTAGCAGACAACTGTAGTGCTTTGGGTTTCACAAAGGCGTCCATCCAAAAGGTAGAGGCCATTAGCTTCATGTCCAATGCCAATCGTCCTCCTCGTCTCTAGGTCCTGAAAGACACAAGAAGTAGGAGAAAAAGTGACACTACAGTTTAGGGTTTTAGTCAAAGCACTAATAGAAAGTAGGTTAGAAGTAAATCTGGGAACATGCAAAACTGATGAAAGAAGCAATTGGGGAGACGGAAGGATATTCCCTTTCCCAGACACAGAAGATAAGGTGCCATCAGCTGTTTTTACCTTATCACGGCCAGAACAGATGGAATAAGTAGAAAATAAAGAAGACAGGCCCGTCATGTGTTCCGAAGCCCCTGAATCAATGATCTAAGTGGGGCTGGATGATGGGAGAGACACATGATGAGCAAGTCTAGTGTTACCTGACTGTGCAAAGGAGGTGGATGATGTGGCAGATGGACCATCAAGCTGCTGAAGCAATCGTCGAAGGCCTGCTTACTTTGTGGCTGAAAAACCACTAGGAGGAGCTGAAGGAAGAGGGCTCGCCAGAGACTGTCCTGGGGAAGGAGCAGAAGAATCCATACTGACTGTATGAGCACTGGAGGAGGCTGGCTGGCTAGGTCGCCCATGTAACTTCCAACACTCGGCACGCACATGGCCTAACTTGCCGCAGAAATCACACTTGGGCCTCTCTCTAGTCAAAGACTTCCCAAGAGAAGGTCCAGTAGGAGCTTAAGATGGAGCTGAGGTAGTCTGATAAGATGGACCCCTCGAAGGCTGCTGTAACTGCTGAGGCTGATAAGCAGGAGAAGCTGCTAGCGCTGATCGCTCTAGAAGGGGATGCTCAATCTGAAGAGAGATCCTCCTACTCTCCTCACTCTGAAGATAGACATACACTTCACTGAGAGAGGAAGATCCATCCTACTACTCAAGATCTGAACACAGGCAAGCTCATAAGACGGATTGAGCCCAGTAAGGAAATCAAAGATCCGGCCCTTCTCCATATATCGACGAAAGGGAGCAATCTCTAATGGGTTGAGAGGCTAATAATAGTAATAATCAAGCTCCTGCCACAAGGTACGAAGATCAGTGTAGTATTGAAAGAGAGACTTCTCCCCCTGCCGAAAGTGGGAGATAGTCTGTCGCAGCTGAAATGCCCGTCCTGTGTTCTGCTGCTGTGAGTAAGTCTTCTCAATGATCTCCCAGACCTCTGGCGTTGTGCGCATAAATAAGAAACTCTCACTGATATCAGGCTCCATAGAGTTGAGGAGCCATGACATGACAGTAAGATCATCTATCCGCCACTGTCGATAAGATGGATCAGTCTTGGGAGGCTCAACTGTATCTCCCGTAGTGTGACCCAACTTCCCATGGCCTCCAATAAACAACTGTGCTGCCTGAGCCCAGCGCAAATAGTTCTTGCCGTCTAGCTTCACTGATGTGATCTGTAAGCTAGGGTTCTCATAGGCCAAGTGATGCACCATAGGGCCTCCAATACCAGTGGAGGGAACATCCGTGCTCACATCTGACCCTGAAGGAGAAGGCAAGGAAGGCGGAGTGACCAAAGGCGTGACCACAGGAGGTAGAGGATCTGCCATGAAGAACTATGGCCAACAAGACGATATCAGAGTATCGAAGAGTCACAAAAAAATCACTCGAAGCCCAGAATAAGGCTGTCCGTACGATGCTGACGTCAACCTATGGCCTGGATGACGTCATCACCTTCCTGGATGAAGTCGGAGAAGAAACCCTTCTATCAGCCCTGCAACCTTGCTCTGATACCAAGTTGAATTATAGAATTAGGGTTCCAAAGTATGAGAGAGAGAGAGAGAGAGAGAGAGAGAGAGAGAGAGAGAAGAGGGAGAAATGGATGTCTATTGTGCTTAGTCACAATGACTCCATAAATCTTATTGATGTAGAGGAATTACAGAAATGACAAATATACCCCTCAAGGGGGTATTTACAGAACTACCCCCGATACATATAAAATACGTATTTCTACGTATATGATAACACAAGTTGTGTGTGCACTCTTGAGGGGAAACACTCTAATATCTCTTTTTCTCCTGATTTTTATAGGTTTCTTTCAACAAGTTTGTTTCTATAGAAAATCCAGCCAGTTGATTTGAAGTTTTGGGCCTGTCCAAAACCAAATTTGGAGTGAAGAGCCAAAGCCCAAACGAGTCGTACTGCAATATGTTGACATGAAAAGAGTTTGATGAGTTTTTCAGCAAATTTCAGGCTATAGACCAGTATATGAAACAAACTAGCAATGTTTGAGCGTTAAGTTTGGAATCTGTGGGAAATGGAGGAAACAAGGAATGAGAAGAAGAAGAAGAAAAAGAGGAGGAAGGAAGAATAGAAAGGAGAAAAAAGGGAAAGAGAGAGAGATAAGTCTCTCTACCCTAAGATATTATTATATTTAAGAGAGTAAAATTACTTGAGTGCCCTTAATAGACCAAAGACACTAATACCCTCAGTGTACACGATATATCCTAATAGCATAACAAAATAGAAATACTCATTATGTCCTATATCCTGCTACACTCCCCCTCAAGCTAAAGCATTGATGTCGATCATGCCAACTTGGACAGATTATCCGAATGTGCAGGCTTGGATAAGGCTTTGGTTAAGAAATCTGCAAGCTAATGAAGACCGAGTGTGAGGAATTGTAATTTTACCGGTACAACTTCAATATGTTTTGTCCACTCAAGAAACACTAGATTGGCTGCAATATGAATAGATACCTGATTATCACAATGCATTTTCATAAGGAGAGAAACTACTATCCCAAACTCAAGAAGGAAACTTCAAAGCCATGTGAGCTTACAAGCGCTATGAGCCATGGCTCTATGTTCAGCCTCAGCACTAGAGTGAGCCATAACTGGTTGTTTCTTACTTTTCTAGGTCATCAAATTTCCTCCAACAAATGTGTAGTGCCCCAAGGTAAATAAATGATCAAGAAACAGAGGCTGCCCAATCAGCATTTGAGTAGGTGGAGACGCAAATGCCCTCTTGAGGTATAGAGAAGACCATTGCCAAAGGAAGCCTTTAGATAACGGAGGATCCAACAATCCACATCCATATGGGAAGTCCTATGAGCGTGCATGACTTACTATGCCGACAACATAAGCTAGGTCGGGCATGGTGATAGTCAAGTAGATAAGGCAACCAACAAGGTGTTGATAGAGTTTAGGATCAAGAAGAAAATCACCATCCCAATTGAGAGCTTGCGATTAGCTTCGATGGGAGCGTCGCCCAGCTTCTCCTCAAGATTACCAATCTTGTAGAAGATCAATTGTATACTTCCTTCGGGACAAAAATATGCCTAGATACGATCTGGAAACCTCTATGCCAAGGAAGTATCGCAAGGGTCCCAAGCCTTTGATATCAAACACTTGGCATAAATGTACTTTGAGGCAGTCAATGGTGTCATAATCATCACCAGTGCATTGACAATAATGTCATAGACAAGTAGAATAGATATCCTATGCAGACCATGATGAACAAATACGGCGTGGTCTGCTTGACATAAAGTAAAGCCAAAGCCAATATCTTTTGTGACTCCCATATTTGGGACAGGATTGAGCAGCCAAGTGTAAATGAATCATTCTACACCACTCGACAGGTCTAAATGGATAACTCACTTCTTAACAAGGAAAGGGCTATATAGTTGTAGATAACTCAAGTTCCAGCCAACGAAAATCTTCGTAACCTCTAAGAAGGAAATAAGAACCCAAAGAAGCGTCAAGAACACAAACTGAAGTGAAATCTAATACTACAAAGCAAAACAGTCCCCAAAATACACTGTTTACATGTCAAATCACCTCCAATGAAAGGTGTTGCAGGACCAAATTGAAGAATATCTCAACCCAAGGCTTACACCCACTTAAAGCTCATAAAAAAATGACCTAGAAACTTGGGTTTATACTCCAAAAAACCTCAACAAGGATCACCACAGGTTAAACAAGAGAAAATGATAATGATTTTCTCAGAAAAACCAGACATAAAACCGTTAAAACATAATCAAATCCACTCCAAATAGCCAAACAAATATCATAAAAAAATTAGGAGAAATCAAGACGAACCAGGAGCTATCTTAGCCTTGCTGATTTGATCGTACGGTGACGCGGGACGGGAGAACCGTTCCGCAATTTGAGAAGGAATAAAGAGGGGATTACTATTCACGTGTCACTATTCACGCAGCACTATTCACAGTGTTGTGGTATGATTTGAGTTTTCTTAGGTAATAAATTGAAAAAGAAAAAGAAAATAGAAATATAGAAAGAGAAGATAATAATAGAGAAGAGATAGAGAAAGAGAGGGATAAAAAGATACATTCGGCTTCGCACCGAATTAGCTTGGCTTCGCACCAAGATAGATTGGCTTCATACCACAAGAGAGATTTCTCAAAGAGATTTCTATTTCTTCATTTATAATTTTTCATTATCAAAATCAAATGGTACATCACCTTTTATAAGACTACTTGAACTTTCCAAATTCTAATCTAATTGAAATTAGAAACTCCTAATACAAATCAACTATTGCAATCAATAATAAAAATCATAATTAGAAATACAATCTAATTTCAATTGAAAATCCTAATTAAATTAAAACAAATCTTCATGGGGTCCACTTATCTAAAAATAATAAAATCAGAATTTACTATAAATAGTAAAAATGGGATTGACTATAAATAGTAATTTCCGGATTTACTATAAATAATAAGTCCATTTGCTTGACTGGCATAGATTCGGTGTAACGTGGACTATCGTAGTAGAATGCTCCCGCATCATATGGCCTGCTTATGTCAGTCATTACAGCTGACGTCAGTGGCAATGTGGCCGGATGCACTATTTGATAACACAAAATCTAAAGCTCGAAGTCACAAACAAAATCCTTCTTGTCTTGCGCGAAACGGAAAGTATTCACAAAGTAATTAGACCCGGATGCTCTGATACCATGTGGGAAATGGAGGAAAAGGGGGAAGAGAAGAAAAGGAAAGGAGAAAAATGAAAAGAGAGGGAATCTGTCTCTCTACTCTAAGTTATTATTATACTTAAAAGTAAAATTGCATGAGTGCCCTTAACAGACCAAAGACACTAATACCCTCAATGTACATTACATATCCCAAAAACATAACAAAATAGAAATACCTATTATGTCATATATCCTCCCACAGAATCCATGGAAAATATGTTGCATGAACTAATGTAGCTACATGGCATTACCATGGAAAATGATTGTTCAAGCAACTGGAGTATCAGAGCTACAACACCAAAGGTTTTAGGTACTAGGAAAAAAATTGCTAGGATGGGAATCCTTAACCCTAAAATTTACATCAATCGCATACTTCGTAGGATGTTTTCATTTTACAGTGTGTTGGGATATACGGAAAGAAACGGCAGTATTTTCAATGATACAGTTGGTCTGTCGGATTTGTCCCTAGTAAGTTGGACACATTGATCCATGGTATCAGTCTTGAGGTTACTATGTAGAGGTTTTCCATTTTTTTCTCTTTTTTTGTTATTGAGGCAGCCGATTCTCTACCTTGAAAGTTGTACAAAGGAATTTTTGTACATTGGGATTCATCCCTCTCTTTATTTAATAAATGTACTCATTATCAGAAAAAAGAAAAAAAATTGCATAAATAGTACTAATTTTTGTTCCAACGAAATTAATCGAACATATTATGATAAGGCCTAGCAAGAAAACGAGTCTACAACAATGAGTTGTCTTCAAAAAATATCAAAGGGTATTATCATGGTTTTAAAATTGGCCAACATGAAATTGGAATTTTAAGAGCTAAAAACAAAATATATACAAGGACTAAATAAAACACGGTACCAATATAATTTGGTACTATTATCAAATTATTGCAATAAATGTACATAAAATGCAAAAATTCTGTGTAAATGCATCTGATATATGCATCTATGGTTCAAAGTTTCGGCCGAAACCAAAACATTTTGTTCGTTTCATTTTGGTTTCCCTATAGGACGAACCTAAATATGTTTCAGTTGGTTTCATCCGAAACCGAATGATACTTCATCTTGCGTGTAAATTTGCACTAATATTTCGTTTCGGTTTCACAAAGTTTTATCTGAAACCGAACCATACTTCAGATACGTTTTGGTATTGCCCATTAATGATACCAAAACGATATCGTGTATTTGAACCATGTATCGATCTATGATGCATTTACACAAGATTCATAGATCAGCATTCAGATTTTTAGAGTGAAAAATTCGAACAATTGGAAAAATCTCATTTTCTATTGTTTTCATAGTAAACATTTTCCTTCATTCCAATTTAATTAGATGTTCCATATCTTCGGCAACTTGGTCAAATTAGTTTTTTTTTTGTTTGGGAGATCTTTTATTAGGAAATTGGGTTGTGAACCATACCCCATTTGCTGTGCCTATAGCTTTGGGGTCAAGGTCAACTATGGACTACATTTGGAGGTACCAATCCATCATGCCGTAGGCCTATTACAGCAACTACATAGCGCAAGAATTTTATTAAGCCCCTTGGTGAGGGGGTTGTAGATACATGTCGTTCTGACCTCTTACACCCAAATACTTGAATATGCCCAGCATGCCTGTCTTGTTACGATACAATACTGATATTGGTACCAGATACTTCTAGATTACTATTTTCTCAATTCTTGTTGTACTCATAGTTATTTCGTTAACTCCTAATAATATCATTGTTTGTTTTGTCCATAAAAAATATGTAATAAATCATACCCTTAAATTATAATCTTAGGAGGTCCATTACATTAGGCATGATGTAAATACATGAAATGATACTTAGCTTAAAAAAGCCAAAATTAAAGCACCGTATCAACATTTTGGATGGAATATACATATCACTATCTGTATCCAAAATTTAAGCAAACGATAGTCGTATCCCCTTTTCCCGTTCTAGTGTCCGTGTTGATATTCATATCTGGGCATCTTAGTTTATGACTTCCTCTGGTCATAGAGAAGATGTTTTGGGATTTCATGTCCTAAGACATGATTCTGAGCAATTAAATGTGTAATTTTGGCTCTCAAAGTCCCAATATTTCAAGTACATGCTTTAGTATGTACCGATCGCTATTCATCGTGTATTTGTTACTCTATATGGTTGTTCGTTGTGTTTTTAATGAGTCATGAGCATTTTTCATGCTTGTTTTATCATATCGTTAAACAAGTTTTCTCCATAATTTCGTACAATACCATAATTTCTGAATTTTCACAATATATCAGTAAGACTTCCATAAACTTACATGAATTAGTTCAATTAGGTCCAACCTTTTACTAGCCAGAGTTTACACCAAAACCAAAGTTCAACCTTGGGCATTGTTCCATCTTCCAAAGGTATCAAAACTCAATTCAGAACAATGATGTGAAAGAAAAACACAACTACTATTTTAAATATTCATTTAAATGGGTACAAAAATGCCCATATTCCGTAAAAAAAGAGAGCAAAACATAAGAGGATACAGTAGGAGTTGTTCAAACTCAAGGATGAGTTATTTTGCATTCAGTGTGTTTGATACACAAGCTCATATGGCAGGGTGCACCTACTATTGTACACCACTACTACACCATATATTCCCCTCAAACGAGAACAAATGGGCCCCATTATCTTTTAATCTACTTTGTGTTCTTTATATTTCAAATTGGGTGGCTTTTTAGATTAAGAATTTTTTTTCAAATCCTAAAGTTAGAAGTTATTTAGTAATTTTTAAATTAAAAGGGTTTACAGTCGTTGCTTCTATTGTGTTGAGTTGTCATTGAAGTAGAATTTGAGAATTTCAATTAGAAGTAGAATTAGAGAATTTGAGAATTTCGATTAGAAGTAGAAAAGGATTATTATCTTTAGCAAGTCTTACTGCGTCCAATGTAAAGAATAGGGTAGTGCATCCATTGTAAAGTGGTCTATTTTTGGTTATGTGAATTGAGTAAAGTGAGTATCTTATAGTAAGATACTGCTCTACAAACAGCAACAAAACCAGCTATGCTTTATGGGGCAAAACATGGTTCAAAGTTTCAGCCGAAACCAAATGACGTTCTGAACCCAGCTCACGTACCGCCTGTTTCGTTTCGGTTTTTGCTATAGGACAAAACTAAATATATTTCAGTTGGTTTCGTCCGAAACAGAACGATACGTCATCCTATGTGTAAATTTGCGCTAATATTTCATTTCGGTTTCACGAAGTTTCGTCTGAAACCGAACGATACTCCCGATACATTCCGGCATCACCCATGAATAATACCGAAATGATACCGTGTACTTTGAACCATGGGGCAAAATGTTCGGAAATCAAGAAACAACATGTTTGTAGAATGACGGTAACAACTGAAGATTTTGCAATGGATTAGTGGAAAGGCAAGGAAAGATAAAATCAGAAATAAGAACATCTGAGGGAATATATTAGTAGCCCCAATTGGGATAAAAGAAAAGAAAGTTGATTTAGATAATTTGGGATCGCACAACGAGGGGTCACCAGTGAGGAATGCTTTGATGCATGTTAAAGGCTCTAAAAGGAAGAAAGGAAGACTGAAAAGGGCATGGATTGATGTAGTAAGAAAATATTTGAAGACAGGCTTTAACAAAAGATATGGTTCTAGATAAAACTGAATGGCAGAACAGACTTGATGTTGCCAACCCCAAATGGTTGGGATAACACACCATTAATGATGATTAACGATGATGACTGCTCCACAGATTTGAAGTCTTTTAGTGGGCAGCCCTAACGTAGGGTTATTAAAATGTAACAAGGACATGGCACTTTTAGGGTTTTTGCCATGTCAGATACGTCGACGCACGGACACAATATGTTCCACCCCCATACTCTACTTTGTTAACTTGTTAAACACAGCTATAATTGTTTTATAGTCTTCCCTCTTATAAATCTACTTATATTTATTATGTTACTGGATAACTCCATGGAGTATAGGAATATCTTCTTTTCTTTTTCGTATAATTCTTTTCTTAATTTTATTTAAAAAAAAAAAAGAACTTTTATTTAAATATGACTAATATATTTTACTATAATACATATGTATGGACATGTCTGCATGTCGGGCTTCTTAATGGTGCCGTGTCAGACACCTCGTATCAATGTTGGACACCGACATTTGTCGTGTCATTGTTACATACGTTATTGTACATGTTTTGTGCATTCTTTCAGGCGAACACTACTGTCCATCAAAACCATCTGCCAATACCTACTTTTGGGTGAGTTTTAGAGCTTACTGTTCAAAAAATCTAGCAATTTGATTTGAAGTTTTGGGCTGTCTCACATCATGCATGTTACAATCTTAAATATCATAAAAAGTAAAATTGTAAATGAAAATCCTCACAATCTTAGAAGTTTGGAATATAAGGTGAACGGCTGGCATTTGGAACACATGTTTAAGTCATAACTAATAACACTGCTGAATATAAAATTAGTAGGGCTGCAACTCGGGCAGGTTGGGTTGGGTTTGGGGTCAAGCCAAGCCCACCCGATCTTCAAGGTTGTGAACCCAACCCGAAGTCGGGCATAGAATTTCCAGCCGAGCCCAACCCGATCGGGTTGGTAAATTACTCAATTTTTTTATTTTTTATTGGTAGGAAAGGTTGGCAAATTTTTTTATATTCATTTCCAATATAAATATACAAATAAGAATTTTTTATTCGTCATCTTTTCAAACATAAACCACACTAAAAATAGGCTAGGAAACATAAAACACACTAACAAAATATATACATTTATATTTGCAGTGGGCTCGAGTTGGGTCAGGTTGCCCAAAGGCTCAGCCCGAGCTTCTGACAAAGAGGGCTAATAGTGATAATCATTCTCAAGCTTCTGACAAAATACAGGAAAAAAATTAACCGAAAGGCGAAAGTAGCTATAGTCAGCTAGCCAACAAGGAAGAAACGAAATCAATCCACACCCCTTACAACAGCATTATTCTTGACATAGATGCATCCCTACTAGCAGTTGTATTAACCAAAGTACTTAATGCTTCAAGAACCATGGTTTAAAGTATGGCACCATCTCGTTTGAGACATCCCGTCCCTCCTATTACAGGTACAGTACAAGGGGGTATGTATCAATACATTTAGAAATTTAATGTGATCAATAAAATATTGTTTTAATGGCAAATTTGTTAGAAAAGAGAGTATTATTTCTAAACACCATACTTTTTTAACTTAGATAAGTATTAAACATAGTTTAGTGTAATATATCTTAGCATATCAATCTTTTCAATGTACCATACTGTATCATACTGTCTTGTGTACAATACATCTTGTTCCATCAGCTTATTGCTACGTTGAACAATAGTAATATTTTAAACCATGTCAAGAACAAGGCTACTAGCATAATATTATCAGGGAAATCATTTGTTAAGAGCTCTAATTGTTGATTTTCGTTAGGTGGTTTAATCTGAACATTGGGCATTAGCACATGTTAAGGTTGAATTTGTCAGCTCTGCCCTGTACATC
Source organism: Euptelea pleiosperma (assembly GCA_035048495.1). Taxonomy (NCBI): domain Eukaryota; kingdom Viridiplantae; phylum Streptophyta; class Magnoliopsida; order Ranunculales; family Eupteleaceae; genus Euptelea; species Euptelea pleiosperma. The sequence goes on along the minus strand of CM068553.1, from coordinate 28,032,029 downwards.
TTCTACAGATGGACAGAAATACAAACTATGCAGAGTCTACTTTATACAATATATAGCAAATGTCCAAAACCCAAACACTTCCATATAAAACTATAAAAGCATAGACCCACCTGGATGAGGGGTAACAAGAAATCTGAACCATCTGGACAATTTGACTATTTTCAGCAGTTATAAGTTATCACCGAGAAGGGATATCTTCAGAAATACGGCACAAGAAGAATTTATATGGATGTCCATGCAAGCTGCAGCTACTACATTTTTCTATATTTTTTATGAAATAAAATTATTAAGATATAACCAAGATTTCAAGAAAGACATGACAAATTCTGAGAAGACAATGCACTTGAAATGATGATTGAAATATTCTGACTAGTATAGTCATTTTGTGAGGTAGGGCTTCTCTCTTGCCCTCCTTCCTCTGTAGTGGGGTTCTCCCTTTTTGATCAATAAATACATTGGTACTAATCAGGAAAAAAAGATTGAAATAATCGACAAACACTACATTAACTTTAATAAACTGAAAAAAAGGTTTGAAAAGTCATACATAGTTGAATAAATTCTAGAGAAGCTTCACCTGCACAGACGCTCGTAGGCTCCCTCTTGGTATACAGCCATCATATCCATCAGCTCCAAACCAGCTCTCTGTGAACGAGTCCTTGAGTGAGTTAATGACAAAGGTGCAACCAGTCTGACTCTTCTTGTAGCATAATTTTATTTCAAATATGAATTTATTGAAAGAAAGCAAAGAGCAAGAAATGGTCCTCCAAGGGGAATCAAGGCCCGTGCACATCAACAGAATCTATTTACACTAATGTTGGGTAACTCTTCAGAAAGAGGATTGCCTTCTCTATAAATGTAATACACAACCGGAAACATGACTGGATACATAGACCTCTATATCTTGAAGAAAGAGTGGAGAATCTCTGGGGTAAAGACTCCTTTCTCATCCATCTAACTACCCACCCTCAGTGTTGCATGGACATGGACTAAGAAATCAGAATCCAATGTCTGTTGGGGAATCAAAACTCATCAAGCAAAAATTCGGGCCAAGAGTAACATGACGAGTGTCGGAATCCAACACTGCATTCTGGCATGTTTGACAAGGATACTTCACCTGATTCGAAGAGTCCATGTAATACACACCACCTATGAGCTATGTTACCATGCCATAACTGAGTCAGACATTTCATTTTCTAAGTGTAAATGCTGTGTCCATGACATATCCCAGCCCTGTCTCTGCCACACCGGTTAACATAACACCTAAGTCTCTTTCAATCAAATAGCAGGAACTAGGAATGCAATTACACAACATGTGGGGTCCGCTTTGAAGAAAAGAATTTTAGCATACGATACCTGGATACTTCCACTTGCCTAACGTATTGATATCGATCTAATACAAAACCAGTACTGGTCTGTACACTTTGTTGTTATCCTACCATATATTTTTCACGACACCTGGATACTTCCACTTGCCTAACGTATTGATATCGATATAATACAAAACCAGTACTGACCTGTATACTTCATTGATATCCTACCATATATTTTTCTTATTTCCTAATAAATTATTAATTAATTTTTAAATCATGAATATTTTCTTAATAGTTGGATAAGAGCCCTGTATCCATATCCATATCTAAGATTTCAGAAATTATGAATTGTATCATCACTCCCCCTATCCATGTGCATGTGCATATCCATATCCATCTCCCCCAAACATAGACTTCCACATCAATTGATTAGGCCACTCTAGCCAGGCCAGCAAACACAAGGATCACGAATTATTGGAGACACTGCCCACATAGCCAGCAGTTATTATTCTCATTGGGTAATCTAGTTAAAAGGTTTCAAAGAGAACATATGCTACATGCATAAAGCTTTGGTTTTTCAGTACCTCATTTATTATCGACAAATTGCCAAACTGGGCCTCAGCCTCAATCTAAGGAAGTGAAACTTCCACGAGGATGATTCTATCAACCTAGTGGATTAACGAATAATCCGATTATTTGGAAAAATAATTGAAGGACATGAACATCGAATCGTCACAACTATATAAAGAAGCATGCACTTGGGCACGAAGATGACAAATTTGCTTCTTCTGGGGGCTTATGACAAGATTTTGAATGTGTAATTTCAAGGAACAAACTGTGAAAACACCCAGATATAGATACAGACCGACAAGACTGCAAGGAACGGAATACGGCTTTCCATCTCCAAAGTTCCAAGACACAAATATCCAAGCATCCAATCCAATATGATACCAAGCTTTTAACCTTAGTTTTACTATGGTAAGCGTCATTTTTTTTTATAAGTATTACTTCATTAAAAAGGCAAAACCAAGTAAAACAAACAAGTCCGCTAGAGTTTATGAAAATTACTTATAATAAGATTCTTCACAAATATTCCATTTATATTGAATTTTGTCGGACATAACAAATAAGAAAATAACCAACAATCCTAGAAGACCCAAGAATATTGTATCCTATAAGTATCCATTACAAATTTCATTGTTGTATAAGGTCGATATGGTGCATTAAGCAAGTAGAATTATCTTATAGAGGGAATCTAGGAGCTAAGTTGCACAAAGAGGGGCTAGTGCGGGAGCAAGGAAGCGGGTATTTTAAGGAAGCCCTAGGGTTTGGAATGCCTGATTGAGAAGCGTTGGTACAATATAAGAACTAAATTATTTTAAAAGGATCTACATATGCATATTATTTATCAAATGTCCAAATAATATGGTAAATTAGTGATTGATAAATTTTGTTTATTTTTGTAGTAGAATACATCATCACCGTAACTTCTTAAGTTCTTCAAGACATAAGAGAATCGTTGAAGTTTATTTTATTTTTTTTGATAAGTATAAATTGTATTAGAAGGGCAAAACCGAGAAGATACACGGGTGTTGCAAGAGAGGTCGAGGTGACCTACACTTGCCAAACACCTAGCTAGGGAACAAAGACCTTAGGGAACCAAAACTAAGAGCCATCCCTCATATATATAAGGTCCCAACATAACACAAAATCCTCAAAAAATAACCCTCTACATTCTATGAACATTTTAGCCCATAAGAAAACCAGCCCCTTGATATTGAGGACTATTGAAGCAAAAGCTTCGCTCTTGCCCTCGAAGATACGTTGGTTCCTTTCTTTCCACAAACCCCACAAAATAGCGAAAGGAAGTAAATTCCACAAGAAATGGCCTTTGTCAGATAGAGCAGGAGGGTGCCAACTCAGGAGGAGATCCGTCAGAGTACTCGGCATCACCCAACTTATCCCAAATTCATGAATGAACACGGCCCACACCTCCCATGCAACATCGCAGTGCATCAACAAATGGCACACAGACTCCCCGCTATGCTTACACATACTGCAAAAGTCCAGCACAACTAGCCCTCTGGATCTCAAGTGATCAATAGTCAAAATCTTGTCCAAAGAAGTGCCCCAAACAAAAAACGCAACTTTAGTCGGGATTCTAGGCTTCCACACCACTGAAGCCGGAAATTGGAAGTACCCGTGTTAGTTAACCCATCATAGAAGGACCGGACAGAGAAGAATCCACACTTAGACCACCTCCATACACGCTTGTCTTGTGCTAGAGGAGGAAGATGGACATCTTGGAGTCTCGCAAGCAACCTAAAGGGAGGCTCTATCTTCCAGTCGTTGAGGTTTCTCCTAAATCCGAAGTTCCACCCCACCACATCCTCTCTACTAAGAACATAGTCCTGAATGGACCAGTTTTTCCTCTCCGATAGAAAGTAAAGCTCTGGAAAATCACCTTTCAAGGGCCCGTCTCCGCACCAATGGTCTTCCTAGAACTGGATTTTGTTGCCCAACCCTGCCACATACTGAATATCTTCAAAATACCCCTCCAAACACCACAACCATACGGAAGGTGAGTGGGTCTACTAACCCACACAAAGTGAGAAACCTCGTACTTCCCTTCTATGACCTTAGACCAAGGGCTAGCAATCTCCTCCCCAAACCTCCAGAACCATTTGCCCAAAAGGGCCTGATTCATATCTTTAATTTTCTTTTAATCCCCAAACCCCCTTGCTTCTTCTGCTTACAGACCGATTGCCATCCCACCAAATGCATTTTACGAGAGTCTATCTTATTGTGCCACAGGAAGTTCCTCATGATCTTTTCCAATTCATTCGCCACACTTCTCGGAACTGTAAACAAGGACATGTAGTAGATAGGTAAGCTGGATAGGGTACTTTTGATAAACACCAGTTTTCCCCTTTCAAGAGGAATTTGGATTTCTACGAAGCTACCCTGGTCCTGAATCTCTCAATGACTGGTTCCCACAAAGCTTTGGACCTATACGACACCACTAGAGGCATGCCCAAATATGTGGTAGGTATGTTATCAATGCGGCAATTCATTGTATCAGCCAAGACGATAATATGGTCTACCTCCCCCACCCCATAGACCTTACTCTTAGACAAGTTCACCCGAAGCCATGAAGCCCCTTCAAAGCAACACAGGAGGGCTCTAAGAAATCTCACTTGAGCAATAGATGGGCCGAGAAAAACTAGAGTATCATCAGCGAACTGGAGATGAGATATAGCCGGAGCTTCCAAGGTATACTTAAAGCCTTCTAGCTCTCCCAAGCTAACGGCTCTAGTAATCAAGCTCCCCAGAGCCTCTACTTCCACAATAAACAAAAGGGGGGATAACAGATCCCCTTGTTTCAACACCCTGGAATCAGTGCACTCGTTTGCGATGAGGACCCCATCAAGAATTTAACGACCCCGAACAAATGCCCCTTCGGCCAGAGAAATAATCGTAGACAGAACCCCGCGAAGCCTAGTAGCGAGAGCTTTGGCAATAATTTTATAAACACTCCCCACCATACTGATGGGTCTAAAGTCCGCGATGTCATCTGCCCCCTGAAACTTCGGAATCATGAATATAAAAGTACTGTTCGAGGTGTGGTCCAAATACCCATTATCATGGAAATCACGGACTACTTGCATAAAGTCCTTCCGCACTATGTCCCAGCATTGCTTGAAAAAAGCTATAGTGTAGCCGTCAGGGCCCGGGGCCTTGTCTATCGCCAACGTTGATAAAGCATTCACAACCTCTTTCTCCTTGAACGGCATCTCCAACATATCCTTGTCCACAGCACTAATCTGCCCAAACTGCAAACCATCTAGCGTCGGTCTATAGGATGTAGAACCTGAATAAAGAACCGAATAAAAGCCCACCAGGACCACCACTCTTCTGATCACATTCTCCTCCAAAGTGCTACCTTGAATCTTGAGGCGGGCCAAATGATTACTCCTTCTATGGGCATTGGCTACCTTGTGGGAAAACTTGGTATTACTATCTCCCTCCTTCAACCATTTGATTCTAGACTTCTGTCTCTAGTTGATTTCCTCCATAATGACCAGTTTCTGGTATTCCACCTTTAAATTAATTCTCTACACCCTTTCCTCCATAGATAAAGGATCGCTCTCCTCCTTTCTGTCTAGACCTGAAATCTCTTCTAGAACAAGGCCTTTTTTTCATCTATTCTGCCAAATTCATCCCGGTTCCACCACTTAATCCTGTCTTTAAGCACCTTAAGCTTGCACCTAAAGGTAGGCCCCGGCCTCCTCGTGAGAAATAGAGAATTCCACTATTCCCCCACCTTATCCTTGAAGGATGGACAACTCAACCACATATTTTCGAAGCGAAAAGGAAACGGGCGGGATCTAAATCCCCCACAGTCAAGCAACAGCGGAACATGATCCGAAGCTAGTCTAGGCAAAGCCAATAACGATTCCCCTAGGAAGTGATCTTCCCAACTAGCAGACAAAAGAAATCTATCCAACTTGCAGAGTGTTGGTTGTTCTCGGTTACTAGACCAAGTAAAAGTGCCTCCCCCCATAGGTATATCCATGAGAAATTTTCTATTGATAAAGTCCCCAAACTGCTTCAAGCGTCTGCTGATTCTGCCCCTGACGTTCTTTTCATGTAAGAATTGCATGACGTTAAAGTCCCCACCAATGCTTTTTCCTACTCTTTGTCACATTTTTTATCTCCATCAAATAAGAGGCTTTGGAAGTGGGATCCCAAGGGTATTTTCTCAATTAGATCCTTTTTCTCTCATATCATTTTGATGGGATAGAGGCTTTTTCCAGTGTCACTAGTTTGGGGGTTCCTATCCCGTCCAAAGTGATCTTCGTTTGGAATGCTATTCTGGATAAGATATTGATTGTGGACCATTTGAACAGTAGATGGATGATGTTGCGTAACAGGTGCTCCTTGTGCAAGTCTTGTGCTGAATCAGTCGATCATCTGTTGATCCGTTGCCCATTCTCATTTGCAATATGGTGGGTTTTCTTATCTCTATTTGGCATTGAGTATATGGTCTCGGAACATGTGATCTACTTAGTCCAAGGAAGCTCACTGGAAGTTTTTAAAGGGAAAGGACGATATCTTTGGCGGATTCTTCTGTTTGTGGTTATGTGGGGCGATTTGGACTCTCGTATCTTTGAAAGCAAGGAGGAAGACATCCCAAAAGTGGTGTTGAGAGTTAAAGCTTTTTTGTATCTTTGGTCTTCCTCTTCTCCAGAGTTTTAGAGGCTATTTTTTTATTCGTTTGTGTTCAAATGGGATGAGCTGATAGGAGGTTCTTCTTCCATCTAATTTGTAGATATCTCTATCAAGAGGACCTCCTATGGAGGTCTTTCCAGGCTGTATTTGATGGGGGTCCCCTTTCAGGGTTTCTCCTTTTGTTTAATCTAAATTCATACTTATTGAAAAAAAAACTACGATTGCATGAAGAGTTCTCCTAAGTGACATCCTCTTCCACATGATCCCACAGCCAAAACTCTTCCTAAAGTTTATACATTGGTTGGGATATCCTAAATCTGGCAAAGGTTCTCTACTAGGTCTAAAGAGGAGACTGCAAGATTCGTTGTGTCATTGATGCTTTAAAGATGAGAAGTGATAATCCTGGACATATAAACATCGACACCGTGGAGGAATGACAATCCCCACGTCCAAGTCCATGAGCTGATTCTCCAATCATATAAGCAAAAAGCTCGGTCTGTCAACCAAGGATGAAAGGTACAATGTCAAAGGAGTCAGAGCTGTTGAAAGTTAATGTGTACCCCAAAGAGGCAAAGACCAGGTTTTGGGAGAAGGAATAAAGATCCAAATCCAAGATAAATAGAATTGCAGGGCAAAAACAGCAGGAATATTATTCACCATACGCATAACAAGAATAAATGGAAGCCAAGGTTTACCATCAACTAACATTAAGAAACATCAACTAACATTAAGAAACCTATCCATTTTTAAAAAGAAAATTTTCAATGACCCTCAATACCAATAACCATTACATAAGGAGAGAATTTCACAAATCAGATAAATTCGAGAATAACTTTAGGAATTGGAGACTATACATATGAACGACAAAACAGTATCTAAGCTGTGTAAAATTCACACGTGTTGCAGCAGCTGTCAGTTACTAAAAATTATATGCATACATAGATATATATTATTTGTATGTATGCATGTGTGCGTGTGTGGAGAGAGAGAATGTAAGTACCTGATGATGTGTCCTGAGAAGTAGCTTGCAGTTGGCATGAATTTCTTGAACATGGGATAGTGCCTTGAAAAAATTCTCATTCAGGTCCTCTTCCCTCAGTGCATTAATCTGCAAGAGGGCAGCCATTACCAATGAAATGTGCATGGTAATATCAAAATGCCTTTTAGCAGAAAAAGCAAGCAGTGAGTTTATTTAGGACCCCAAATAGGACAATTAGTTGGAGTCCTTAAGGTGCACATATGTACCTCTTCGTTAGAAAGCTGATAATCCCGAAGAAAGCACGACACAATCTCTTGACGTTGAGTAGTGATCTCAAGTTCCTGTTTGAATCTCTCTGTGGTATTGATAATATCTCCGGTACTTGCACTGCAACTGCTCAGTGCCTTGGCAATCCTGAGAAGTCATAAAGGTATTTGATTTGAAGTTCATTTCTCTCTTAGGACATCAAAAGCTATTAACAGAGCCACATCCAAAAGAACAAACAAGAAGTATCATCATTAACTGCTAGCCCTAGATATATTCCAGGAAGCAACAATTAAGTAACTTCATATACCCATCATTTCAATGCACCTACTTCAATGTCGGGTATGTTGGCTTTTATGGTCTTTGCAACAAATCCATCTTTGTTTTAAACCTAAAACCAAATTAGTATTCCTAATCTGTGTGATTATTGAATAACCATGCGGTTAAGCCTTTTGGTGAATTGAGGTGCATACACTATGTTGTGACTCAGTTGCATGGTATAATGGCATATTTGTAAAATATTTATAAAAAATGACATATTTGTAAAATTAGACAAGTGAAAGGGGCTTTTTTTCATTCCCTTAATGGGTTAGGGATATGACATCTCATATATTGATATAAGAGAGTCGGTCTTACCTCCAGCCATCCTCAAGGCTCTCTCCCTATCAGAGAAAATTAGAACAAAGGTAAAATCACTCTCTTCCCTTTCTTCAAGCTTGCTCAAGTTGATTTGGTTCCTAAAACAGACCTACTACATCAGTCCATGATGACTACAAGTATGTTCATCTTCTTAATTTCCTATTGATGGAATAATTTTGATCCTTAAACTCAAGTATAGACATATCATAGTCACAAAGTCGGGATTTGGCAATAAATCGGCAAGGGGTCAAGTCGGAAAAATTTGTATAAATTCAGTAAAAAATGGGAAAAATCAGCAAATTATAAAAACAAATATATTATGGCATATTTCAATTTAGAAATGTTGTTTTAACAAAACACATTTATATGATGAAAAGCACATCTATATTACATTATAATAAGTCAACTCATAAGCATGATTCATCATTCATAATCGAAATTCAAAAATCGGCAAAATTGAAATCAGAAGGGGAAAAAGATGGGTCTTGGCCAATTAATCAGCAAAATCGGCAATTGATTCGTGAATTCAAAAAATCGGAGTTTTTTGGCGATTTTTTGAAGAAATCAGAGATTTTTGTGACTATATGTAGGTCCTAGAAATAAAGATGGTTTTATACATAATATTTTAGGCCTCAAAACCAACTAGTGGTATCAGAGCCCTAGATTTTGACATATTCCATATTTTATTTTATTTTTATAAGTATAAATTTTATTGAAAACGAGGCCAAAGCCAAAACGAACACAACTAGATAGGTCGAGGTGACCTACACTGGGCTGAGCTCCTAAAGCAAAGCAAAGCTAAACCAAACAAACACGAGTCAACCCTCCCTAATACAAATGGCCTCCCATCTAAATACAAAGTCCTCGAAGAATAGTCCTCGACAGTCGGCGTACAATTTAGACCATAGAGCATCCCTTTTATATTGAGGATGATCACTAACATCTTCTTGCTTTTGTCCTCAAAGACTCTCTGATTTCTTTCCTTCCATAGCCCCACACAATCACAAATGGAAGAAGCCTCCAAATGATCTTCCCTCTCAAAGAGAAAGTAGAGGAGCACCAACTGAGCAAAAGGTCCATGAGGGACTTTGGCATCACCCAGTTCATTCCAAACTCCAACATGGACACATACCAGACCTCCCTAGCCAAGCACAATGCAGGATGAGATGGTTGGCGGACTCCCCGGTGTGTCTGCACATACAGTAGTAGTCCACAATAATAAGTCCTCTAGAACTCAAGTGATCGACCGTCAGAATCCTATCCAAAGTGGCCGCCCAAGCAAAGAAAGCAATTTTAGTCGATATACGAGACTTCCACACCGAGGTTGAAGGAAAAACAGAGCTAGGAGAGTTGTGCAACGCCTCATAGAAGGATCTAACCGTAAAAGCTCCACCTTTGGTCCAAATCCAAACCCTTCTGTCCTGGATCAGTTGAGGGAGATGAATGCTATGCAAACGAGAAAGCAGTCTAGACATAGGCTCAATCTCCCAATCATTGAGGTTTCTCCTAAAACCAAGATTCCACCCGATAGCCTCCTCCCTACTACTAATATACTCCTCAATCGGCCGATTCTTATTGCCTAAAAGAGAATAGAGATCAGGGAAATCATCACATAAGGGAGCCTCTCCGCACCAGGTATCCTCCCAGAATCGGATCCTATTCCCCACCCCTGCTACGAACCGAATCCCACTAGCAAAGTCCTTTGAAAGCTTCACAATGCCCTTCCAGACACTACACCCATACAGACGATTGCCCCTTCTGCTCTCCCACCCAAAATAAGATATCCCATACTTTCCCCCAATGGCTTTCCTCCACAGGCTATCTAACTCTTCGCCAAATCTCCATAACCACTTACCTAACAGGGCTTGATTCATAACTTTGATTTTCTTGATCCCCAACCCTCCATTATCCTTGGCCTAGCACAGTGATTTCCAACCCACCAAGTGCATCTTACGATTATCCATCCTGTCGTACCACAAGAAGTCTCGCATGAGCTTTTCTAGAGTGAGTGCCACACTACTCGGGATGGTGAACAGGAACATATAGTAAATAGGTAGACTAGAGAGGGTGCTCTTAAGCAGCACCAACTTGCCCCCTTTAGAGAGATATCTACACTTCCATGACGAAAGCCTCCTCTCGAAGCATTCCAGCACAGGCTCCCATAACGCCTTAGACCTGTAGTTGGCCCCCAACGGAAGACCCAAGTACGTTGTAGGCAAGCTCTCTATGCAACACATAAGAGCATCAGCCAAACTTGCTAAATTCTCCACTTCCCCCACCCCATACACCTTGCTCTTGGCCAGAATCACCTGAAGACCAGATACCGCCTCAAAGCAGGCAAGGAGGCCTCTTAGGAACCGCATCTAATCGGTCGAAGGACCAAGAAAGACTAACATTTCATCCACAAACTGGAGATGGGATATAGATAGAACCGTTGGAGCAACGTTAAATCCTTCCACTGCGCCCATGCTCACTGCTCGAGTGACCATGCTACCCAAGGCCTCCACCACAATGAACAGGAAGGACAAGGGATCTCCTTGCCTCAAACCCCTTGAACTCCTAAAATAGCTAGCCGGCGAACCATTAACCAGAATAGAGAAGGAGGCCGTCGATATGCATTTCCTTACCCACATCCTCCATCTATCTCCAAAGCCCATCCTCCCCAACATGTAGTCTAGAAAGTTCCAATCTACATGATCATACGCCTTCTCCATATAGATCTTGCAGACTATCCCCGATACCCCTTGCTTGACTCTAGAATCAATGCATTCGTTAGCAATGAGAACTCCATCAAGGATTTGTCGACCCCTCACAAAAGCACCTTGAGCCGGCGAAATAATCGAAGATAACACCCCACGGAGTCTCAACGCAAGCATCTTGGCGATAATCTTGTAAACACTGCCCACCATGCTAATAGGTCTGAAGTCAGTGATGTCATCTGCCCCTTGAATCTTAAGGATCATAACTATGAATGTGCTATTAGAAGAATAATCCAAGTACCCCTCTTCCTAAAAGTCTAAAAACAACTTTCATAAAGTCTCCCCCCACCGTGTCCAAGCACTGCTTGAAAATAGCAAGAGAGAAGCCGACAGGACCCGGGGACTTGTCTCCCGCCAACTCAGATAAGGCATGCAACACTTCTACCTCCTCAAAAGGCCTTTCCAACATAACCCGCTCCTCCCCACTGATATGGTCAAACACAAGGCCGTCCAGCTGAGGTCTATAGGGCAAAGCCCCAAAATACAGCTGCGAGTAAAACCCCACCACTCATGCTCTGATACTATCCTCACCTTCCAAGGATACCGCATTAACCTTGAACCAGGATAGATGGTTCCTCCTATGCACGTTAGCCATCTTTAGGGCATGAAGAATTAAGGTTTGGGAGTGTTGATACCACGACCATGATTCAAAACCCACCGTCACCCACTAACCACTAACCGCTAACCTACTTTCCTACAAAAATATTAAGGGTTTTTTTAGCTATATTTATGCTTAAAATTTGAATCTTATATATGGAATATGGCAACATATTTTGTTTATCCTAATTTTTGGGTTGTTTGTTGAGGCTCCTTTATTCTCTAGAGCATGTTTTCAATTGGCCCAATTTCTTTGGAGGCTTGGAAACTTAATTTCACACTTCTATGGTACTCGTAAAGATCTATTGACAGCCTTGAACTAATGGGCAGAACATACTGAGTGCTGGATGTTTTCAATTGGCCCTATTTCTTTAGAGGCTTGGAAAAGTTAATTTCACACTTCTATGGCGCTCATAAGGATCTACAGACAGCCTTGAACTAGGTGGCAGCACATACTAAGTGTTGGATATCCTATTTGGATGTTGAGGTTAGTGTTGATCAGCTAACAAGTGTTCAAATTTTTTGACAAGCCGTACAATTGCACGTCTTTCCCAAAGGTGGGATCATGATGATGCTACCATCTGTCTAACCAAAGTTCTATTGTCCTTGAAACATATGAGGGACATAAGGTATACTCTAGACGATTCGGTTAATTACTCCATTAGTCGGATTGATTTAAGACGTGATAAGTGTCATAAAGCTTGTGTGGTAATTTGGGATATCTGATTATCATAGATTTGAAAAATGTATGAATGGTTATATGGATGGCTATATTTAGTCTATTTTGTTATAATAATGAATGCTTCAACCCTCCAAGGGCATTTGGCCGGGGTTGAACCTTTAAATAGCTCAAATTACTCAAGATGGAAGTCTCAACTTGAAATAGTCCTTGGTTGTTAGGACTTTTATAATGCTCTCAAAGAACCTCGGCCAACGAAACCCTTGCCCAATTCCACTAAGGCTGAAAAATCCAGATTATCAGAAATGGTAAAAGACTAATAAGATGAGTCTTCTCATCATTCGAGATTCCATTCAAGAATTAATGAGGATTGGAATTCCAACCACAAAGACAGTTAAGGAACTTATAGATGTTATTCAGGGAGTGTATGGGCTCTGCAAAAACTCTGGTTAGCACCTACATTGGCAGGCTACGTTTATTGAAATTTGATGGGCAATGTAGTATACATGAACACATTTTGCATATGTCAGATCTAGTTTATAAACTTAAGGATTTAAATATGGACTTAAAGTTGTCAACACGCTCCCTAAGCAATATGATACTGTTAAGATAAATTACAATTCCCAATACAGGAATTGGAACATAAATGAGTTGATTTCTCACCGTGCTCAAGAAGAAGAGTAGCTTTAACAAGGAAGAGTCTATGATTGGTCTGAGCAAGAAGAACTTTAAGAAGCCCAATTATAAGAATAATTCTCAGGACAATAGAAATAGAGACCTAGAGAACAATTTGTAGCTCATCAAGGATCATTTCAGCATCAACAAAAGGTACTCAATTTCATAGAATAAGCATGTTATGCCAGCACCAGAGGAGGCTCGTTGTTTCTTTTGCAAAAAGAAAGGCCATATGAAGAAAAATTGCATGAAGTTTAAATAATGGCAGAGGAAGGATAAGTAAGGTAGTGTATCTATGATGTGTTTAGAAAATAATCGTGTAGATGCTTCTTCGAATACTGGGTGGTTAGAACTGGGGCTACTATTCATATCACTAATTCCTTACAAGGATTCACCGGCAAGCACAAAATTGATGAAGAGCAGTAATTGTATCTTTTTTTTATAAGTAGCGGTAATTGTATATGAGAAACGCAAAACGAGTGAAAGTAGAAACTATACGAAGTTTTCGTCTTATTTTGAGCTCTAATTATGTTTTGGACTTGGATGAAGTCTTTTTGTGGTCACCATGAGGTGGAGTTTGTTTTTAGTTATCAAACTTGACTCTTTGGGTTTTACCTTTTTTTATGAATGTGTTACTATATTTTACAATTCTAAACTTGTTGGACCTAGTTCTATTGTTAATAATCTATACAAGCTGAATTTATAAGCTAATTATGCTAAATCATGTATGAATGTTAATGCTCTTGATTCGAATGTTACCGGTACTGATCGAAGTCCATATAATGAGAATCCCTCATATTGTGTATAGATGTTTGGAGGCACATTTCTAGATGAATGGAAGGATTATAAGAGAGGGAGTCTTGCAACCACTGGATTTTAGTGATTTTGGTAGTTGTATTGATTGTATTAAGGGGAAGCTTACAAAGAAGGGTGCTACTAGGAGCATAAAGTTATTAGAGCTTGTTCAATTGACATGTGGCCACTTATCAAAAAAAAAATTGACATGTGGCCCATTTCCTACATCTTCTCTTGGTGGTCAAAGTTATTTCATCACTTTTATAGATGGTTATGGTTATTCTCGTTATGGATATGTGTATCTCATTCATCAAAGGTAAAATGCTCTTGATTCCTTTAAGATCTATAAAGTAAAGCTAGAATTAGTTGAGCAATAAGATTAAGACATTAAGATCAAACATAGGAGAATAGTACTATGGGAAGGAGAGGTTCATGGTAAATCTCCCAAGTTCGCATAGTGCCGCAACATACCACTCCAAGGACGCCAGAACAGAATAGAGTAGTAGAAAGGCGGAATAGAACGTTGAAATATATGGTAAGAAGCATGCTTGCCCACTCCAACCTATCTAAATCACTTTCTGGTGAAGCTTTAAAGAATGCAACATATTTGCTTAATAGGATCCCAAGCAAATCAATACCAAAGACACCTTTTGACTTTGGACTAGAAGAAAGACAAGTCCGGATCACCTTCATATTTGGGGTTGCACAGCGGTAGCTAGGCTTGATAATCCAAATGAGAAGGTACTTGATTCGAGAACTGTAAGTTGTGATTTTATTGGCTATCCAAAAAAGGTTGATGGATTATAGATTTTCTTTTCAATTTAAACCCATTGAAAATGTGGAAATCAATAATGCAAAGCCTTATACAGAATAATGAGATCAGTGGGAGATCTAAGCCAAGACAAACTGGTTTTCAAGAAAAAGGTCTTCAGTCGCCATAGGTAGAGGCTTTAAAGAATGAGTGGATATACCTCAAACATCTGAAATAGTCCAGTGTCCTATGATACTCGGACACTTGTACTAGTGCCTCGTAACAGTGTCATGTCGTGTTGACACGGATACGGACACTGGACACTCCACCGTCACGATCCTTCATAAAAAGTTGAAAAAATTAGAAAAAATAAAAATTTTGAACTACGAAATAGGATACTCGTATATGTATCCATGTCCTTGATTTTGAAAAATGTCGAGTCGTATCCCCGCTTCCCGTATCTGTGTCCGTATCCGTATCTAGACATCATAGCCAATGTCAAATGAGGTAACTTTTAGTAGGTCATTCAGAACTAGAAAGTCTACTATATTAGAAGATTACGCCACATTCTAATTGGAAATGTATAGTAATGTTAACATGGTCAGTAACCCCTTAAGTTACTCACAAGCTATATAAGGAGTGAATTCACAACATTGGCATAATGCTATAAAAGAAGAATTGAAATCAATGGAAAAGAATGCATTTTAGGGTGTGGTGTAACTACCTAAAGAGGAAAAGGTTGTTGAATGTAAATGAATCATCAAGACTAAGAGAAACTTTGATGTAAGTATACAAAAGATATAACCAAAATCAATAAAAACTTGCCCCACGTTATTATGGAGGTAACATGTAACTAGGTAAGTAGTAAGAAATGATAGGTGGTTATAGACTCCTCATTTGCGTGCTATCCCTATCCTCTGTCTTTCCATAATGTGAGGCTTGTGGCCAAGGGTTTCATACAAGAGGAAGGTATAGATTATAAGGAAACCTTTTCTCCCATCTCCAAATAGGACTCTTTCAGAGTCATTATGTCATTAATTACTCATTTTGATTTAGAGCTTCATCAAATGGATGTAAGAACAAATTTCTTAAATGGAAAACTTAACAAGAAGATTTACATGAAGCAACCCGAAGGTTTGATAACAAAAGGTCAAAAACACCTAGTGTGTTGCTTGAGGAAGTCTTTGTGTGGATTAAAGCAGCTTCTAGTCAATGGTACTTGAAATTTGACCAAGTGGTGTCGAGTTTTAGTTTCAAGGAAAATGCAATGGATAGATGTTTATATCTTCGGTAGGAACAAATTTCCTTTCTTATTTTATATGTGGATGATATTTTACTAGCTAGAACGACATTCACATGCTGCATAATACCAAAAAATTATTATCAAAAGTTTCGAAATGAATGACCTTAGATAAGCTTCGTATGTTATGGGCATTAAAAAATCTACCATGACAAGAAGAAAAGTGTTCTTGGGTTGTCTCAAGAATCTTACAGTACTAAAGGATTCCTCAAAGATTTTAAATGCAAAATTATGCACCAACTGAAGAATAATTAAGGGTGATGTTTTCAATAAGAAGCAGTGTCCTAAGCATGAGTTTGAGAGACTACAAGTACACTCCGAACAATACGCTTCAGCATTTCGTAGTTTAACGTATGCCATGATATGTACTCTCCCTAACATATGCTTTATTGTTAAAATCCTTGGTCGATGTCGTCAAAATCTATGAGAATGGCACTAGAGAGTTGTAAAGAAAGTGTTATGTAACCTGCAGAGGACTAAAAGCTTTATCCATGTTTAAAAGTTACGCTACATCGACTCAGACTTTGCAGGATGCTCTGATAAATTGGAATCCACTTCGAGATATGTATTCATGCTTGCTAAATGTGCAATTTCATGGAGAAATGTTAAGCAGTCAATTATAGCACAATCTACAATGGAAGCAGAATACATAGCTTGTGTTCAGGAGGGAGATGATTATTTCTAGAGAAGGGTGCTAAGTTGTTTGTTTGGTTGGTTGTGTTTTGTTTGTTGCTTTTGTCATTTGCAGGTCATCTCGACCTCTTAGGCTTTTTATGTATGTTTCTCTTCGGCATTTTTGCCTTTTAATAAATTCTACACTTATCAAAAAAATGAAGCTACAATTGAAGTCATGTGGTTGAAGAATTTTATTAAAGACTAGCGGTGTTAGACTAAATTTCAAGACCAATGACATTCTATTATTACAATAAACTGTGTTTAGGTTTGAAACAACTATCAACCTTTTCCTTTTCCTTTTCCGTCGTGCGTCATTCATAAACAGGAAGGGCCACATGTCACATAACTTTGAAGGATTCAGCAATAAATTTGTCGGAAAGGCATTCAATCCTTCCCGACAAATCATTCAACAAATCGACTTGATGGGAATGACATCCACATCATCCCGACAAAGTTCCACAGCATACTTAAAGGGAATGATGCTCAACTCATCCCGACAAGTTCCATTGCATACTTGACGGGAATGACGCCCAATTCATCCCGGCAAGTTCCACAACAAACTTAACGGGATTGACGCTCAACTCATCCCGGCAATAACGCTCAACTCATCCCGGCAAGTTGCATAGCATACTTGACGGGAATGACATTCAAAACTCACCCCAACAAGATAATGATATACTTGGCGGGCACGACATGCTATCAATCCCCGACAAGTAACAGAACTCTACGAACAAATAAGTGTTTTAAACTACTACAGGGTTAGTTACTTATTTATCCATGGCATAAATTGCCACGTGGTGATAAGACTAATTACTACACCAATTCCCGCTTCCTTTCATTCAAATATTTGCCACGTAGAGTGCCACCTCAGTCATTCCAGATATAACTGAATGAGGGAAGTTTAGATCTAACAGGAAGAGGTTATGTCGTAACAGAATCTCTCCAAATCGGATCTGACCCACGAGATGTGAACACATGGAAGGTGAGTCATGCCAATTCTGAGGTTATAAATATACGACACTCAGAACTGGGAAAAGGATCTTGCTCTCTCGATCCAGATTATCTTACTCTGAATCTTATTTTTTATATCTCGAAACCCTGTTAGAACACCCTAAACTGACTTGAGCGTCGGAGTGTTGTCAACAGGTACAACCGCACCTCTGAAGATTATCCTATCATCCACGGAGGAGAAGAAGTTCTATCCTAAAGCCTCAAATTTGCCGAATCATCATCGAGATACGAATCGTCTGACCTCGAAGATTGTGTGAGATAGATCCGATATTTTTCCCCCACAGTTATAAACTATTAACTACTATATCCATATAATATATATATATATATATATATATATATATATATATTTCTTTATATATTAATTTTAATAAGTAAATCACTAAAATATCTTAAGTAATTAGAAAAAAAAGAATGCATCGCATATGAACGAATATGATGCTTTAGGGTTTCCTTGATGTTAAAATTTTTGAAATTTTAATAATTTATAACTCAATTATTATTAATTTATTATCATTAATTACAAAAAAAACAATAATAATCAAGGGATTAAAAAGACTAATTCACTTACATTAATGTATTAATATTATGTATAATTTTAGAACACCTTCTGCCTAGTTTCTAATTTTTTAAATACTTTTTTTCTAAATTAAAAATTTAACCCAACCAAGTTGTAGATTGAGCTAAGTTATTCAATATATAATTAATTCATGCACAATTATGGTTGTGTAGTGTGAAAACCAACGAATTTGGAGTTTTCCCCAAATTTCAAATTTTCACCCTAAATAATTTTCAATCCGTGTACAAATTCAGTGTAAATGCATCGTAGATCCATAGATCTTATGCATTTACACCTAAACTATCCATTTATAGCAAGAAACAACGAAAAATTCCAATTTAGTTTAAGAAATTTCATATTTACATTGTCAATTTGAAAAAACCTTAAAATGAGCTTTAATTCATCCTCGCAATCGATCCACTAGGTTTTTCACCTCAAAATCTTCAAATGGAATGGTAATTTTTGTCAAAGAATCAAAGGGAAGGTGTTGAATTTAGCAAAGATCTGATTTATGGTGTTTTTGTGAGTTCTCTCATGCTCAGTCGAAACATGTGTCGAAATGTTTTTATTTATTTCGAAATATTTCCATCGAAATAGTACATTATAACAAAGCTTTGGTCGAAATGTTAGTATTCATCAAAATAAATTGACACAAACCGAAATAATGCATTATTTCTCTACATGTAACATTTCCTATGAAATATTTCACTAAATTAATGAAATTTAATTCCTTGGTTATCTAGATGTTTGCAAACACCATAACTAAAGGTTTAAGTGTTAAAGTGCTTACGGAGCACGTTACTCAAATGGGGTGTCGATGATAGTTTCTGATTTCAAGTGGGAGTATGTTTTTGTTACGTTCGCACGTGTGCACGTATATAATCATGGTCTAGGAATATTCTTGTCCATGGTTTATTATTTTAGTTTGATTTGATGCATCATGCATGTTTATATTATTTGATTATGTGCACACTGATCCATAATAGATGATATCTCTGTGGATGGAAAAAGATCTCTTTATTGAGATATTGGGGGCCTCATTTGAGATACTAAGGTTGTCCACTGAGTTGTCTAGATCATCTAGTGGCATAAGCTTTGTCTTGCTCATCATGAGATCTTGATGGTTAGTAGACACTCCAAAATGCTTGGGTTAAACATGATTGAGATTATGGTCAATAAACCCCAAAATGTAGAAATGGCCTTTGCATCGTTTAAGTGATGTACTAATCTTTGCAATCTGATATCGATGGCGCTATTTGAACTAAGTGAGGTTTATCAACTAGGCACCAGTGTTCCATGGTTCAACGTACACGGTATCGTTTTGGTATCATTCATAGGCAATACCGAAACATATCAGAAGTATCGTTCATTTCGGACGAAACTCCATGAAACCGAAACGAAATGTTAGTGCAAATTTACATATAAGATGAAGTATCGTTTGGTTTTGGACGAAACCAACTGAAACATATGTAGTTTCGTATGTTTCGTCCTATAGCGAAACCGAAACAAAACGTACAAAATGCTTCGGTTTCAGCCAAAACTTTGAACCATGAAGTGTTCACATAAAGATTGGAATTCTTTCTATAAGAGTGGCCACTGGACATGGCATGTTGTTGTTCTAATCCGGATAGTTTTTTCTAAAGGTTTTTTTAAAAATGTCTAATGTATTCATTGCAGAAGTGGAAGATGCTCGCTTTTATGATTTTTGTAACAAATCCATCTTTTTTTAAACCTAAAACCAGATTAGTATTCATAATCTTTGTGTTATTATATAACCATGTGATTAGGCCTTTTGGGGAATAGAGGTACATATACTATGGAGTGCCTTAGTTGCATGGTATACAAGTGCAGGGGCTTTATCCCTTGATGGGTTAGGAATATGAAATCTCAAATATTGATATGGGAGAATCAGTCTTACCTTCAGCCATCCTCAAGCTCTCTTCCCATCAGAGAAGATTGGAATAGAGGTAAAATCAATCACTTCCCTTCCTTCGAGCTTGCTCAAGTTGAATTGGATCCAAGAACAGCCCTACGACATATGATAACTACATGTACGTTTACCTTCTTAATTTCCTTTTGATTGATTAAATCCTATCCTTCAGCTCGTGTGATATATGTAAGTCCTAGGAATATATAGGGTTTTATGCATCTATCTATCTATACTAAAGCTAATGCTTAAGGGCCAGAATTCTCTCTTCATCTTCATTCCACATGCAAGGCTAATGCCACATCAGCATTCCTCTTTCCTTTCTCTTCTTTCTCCATATTCCGTACAATTCCATCTTGCAACTATCCAATAAGCTCATTGAACCAAGTAAGCTAAGTATTATAGAAATTATAATTTGCTCTGACAGCCAAATCATATAAAGACAACATGGTTTTACTATTATAAAAGCATTTAGTTGTTTAACATATAATTGAATTTAGTGTTTTTACAAACAAAAAAAAAAATTATTTTGAGCATGGGCCAAAAGGACTAGTGTGGTTTGAGGCCTCAAACACACCAAAATAAGCAATAGGAAGTCTCAGTTCGGAGTCCACTCTCGAGTCTCAAACCCGATTGCATAGAGATCCAGACTCCGGATTCCTGATCATACTTAAGAACACTCATTACAGAACTTGTTTGATATCTATACGACCAAAACCTTATTCACGTGATGAATGGACAGATAAAGCGTCGCAATTAATCCCTCCAAGTCCAACTCCAACAATAATAAATCAGAAAATAATTATAATTTTGAAGTAAGGCGATGGGGATCTTACTTATCGCAGCATTCCGCTAATGCGTTCACTTCATCCTCCACCCGATCCAAGGCCTAGACTGACAAAGAATCCAAAATTAATACGTGCGTGAGAGCGATTGATAGTTGAGAATGATGCGTGAATGGGGAAGGGCGTGCCTGTTGGGCGGACTCGGAGGCTTGGAGGAATTCATGGTTGATGGATAGAGATCGCCTCTCGACAGTGGATCTGAGATTCCTCCGAGCCTGCTGTGTGTTCTCTGTGTAGAACGACGAGAGCGTATTGAGGGAAGCCAACAGATCCGGCGAGTCCGTTCGAGACTCCAACACCTTCTTCAGCTTCCGTGACAATCCCGGAGCAAGACCCACTGCCATCCCTCTCTCTCTCTGCTTCGCGCTACTGCTTAGATTTCTCCAACGTCTCGTGTGCTTTGAGCCTGGCTTTGTACTTCCAGGATGCGTACTTGGAGCTCCGAACGAAATGGATCGGATCTAGGTAAATCCGAAATTCACACAAAGTTCTTATCCGACCCGTAATCGGGGAAGAAAAAAAATAGGCTCAGGCTCCAGGGACCGGAATTTTTTGACCGGGTCCCGTTACAGGACACAATATGAGCCAAGTGGCACACTCTTAGAGGACTCTGACCGTATGGATGTCTGTCCAATCCCTAGGCATTGGATTGGACTTATTTTCATGGGTTGATCTCAACTGTGGGAATTCTCGAGCAGTATTTGAGGTACAAAGATCCAAAGGTTTGAAATCACTAATCATGCTGATTTTTGCTTTGTAGGTCTACCTAGGGATTGGCCAAACATCCATACGGTCAGAGTCCTCTAAGAATGTGCCAGGTGGTTCATATTGTGTCCCGTAACAGAGCCGGTCGAAAAAGGCCAGACCCAAAAAAAAAAGGGTTGTTCCAAAACCAAACATTATCCAACCCTAATCCACATCTAAGTTGAATTTAAAACATATCCCAAATCAAAGATACGACCAAGTAAAGTCTACAATATCAAAAATTAATATGGTTCCATACTTACATTATCAACTTTCTCTTAAGTGGGCCCATTTTTTGGCGGTACTATACATGAGACACTTGTCGAATGTGCTTAAGGACGAACAACGAACATCTAATATTTGAGTATAATCCATAATTGACATTAACATTTAACACATTAGTTTTTCCAATTCATACTCCGCTTAGCATCAACCAAGTGGAAGGACTATATACACATTTTACATGGTGTACATACTACAAAGAGTTGCTCCTTGTTTCTGCTCTGGTCTTTTCTATCTAGTTTGATCCTAAGCCCTTTTCCCTCCTCCTCCTTTGTTTTAAACCACTTTGTAACCTTCTCGCCCCTTCCACTGTTTTGGCCACATTGCCCTCTTTACATTCATTATTACTCTCCGTCCCATCCCCTTGTTTTTGCTTAATCTTTTCAACTTCCCGAAGTCAACCTCTGCCTTCTCTACAAAGAGATACCTAGAAAACCAAAACAACTTCTCCATTACCACTCTCAATGCAAAGCTCAAAAGAAAATTGTCTTTTGCTCTTAGAATGTCACGAGCCAAACCTGGGATCCATAACTCAACCCAGGAGAATATGGATCAAATCGAACATCAAAGTCAGAGGCACGAGGTGCTGTTTAATATAATATGAATATGATGGAGAACATGTATCTAAGTTTGCACACAAGTCAACTCATCCGTTTATGCTTCAACTAATCCAATGAGACTTTCTTGTCTGAATTATTGCCCCGTAAGGTTACGGATGAAGATAACTCCTTCCTCACAGCTATGTCTTCTCATGATGAAATTAAGGAAGCTATCTTTAGTATTGAGGCACATAAGACGCCTGGACCCAATGGATTTATCGGTTTTTTTTTACCAACATTTCTGGGAAGAGGTAAAATCTGACGTTTTCAGAATGATAACCGATTTCTTCCACAATAATACATCTTTGGAAGCCATCAACCATACGAACGTAGCTCTTATCCACAAACTTAAAGCTCCGGACTCCATCTCTCACTTCCGTATCAATCTTTGCAATGTGGTTTATAAGATTATTTCCAAAATTCTTTCTGGTCGGCTAAGACAGACTATTGGACACCTTATTTCCCCTCATGAAGCTGCCTTTGTCTCGGATCGTCTCATCTCGAATAATACAATCCTAGCCCAGGAAATTCTGCACAACATTAAAAAAAGAAAAGCAAACAAGGCCTCATGGCTATTAAGATTGATTTGGCAAAAGCCTATGATCGCCTCGAATGGTATTTTATTCGGCATACTATGCAAGCCATGGGGTTTAGTGAAATTTGGGTTCAATGGATTTGGAAGTGTATAGCCTCTCCATCTTTATTCGTTCTTCTCAACGGCTAACCTTTCGGCTTTTTCCACTCCACTCAAGGATTGCGTCAAGGTGATCCCTTATCACCATTCCTCTTTATTCTTTGTACGGAGGTATTATCTCGGAGTTTTGAGAAAGAAAAACACTTAAACCATCTGCATGGCATCCGGATTGTAAAAAATAACCCTCCGATCACTCATCTACTTTTCGCAGATGACTATTTTATTTTAATTTGTAGGGCCAATTTGATTGAAGCCAGGATTATTAAGGATCCCATGACAGATTTTTGTACTCATTAGGGCCAAGAAATCAACTTTGAAAAGTCTAGTTTGATGTTCAGCTCCAACATTCATCGCCGATAGAAAATAGCCTTATATTTTATCTTGGGTATCAAAAATATGTCTATCAAGGAGAATTACCTGAGGTACGCCTTTGTTTATTGGTCGGTCAAAGACAATGGCCTTTAAACATTCTTTGAAGCGGATTCAGCAACTTATTTCAAGATGGAAGAGTCGGACCTTATCACTAGCCGGCAAGCCTACCCTCCTTCAAAGTGCAGCTTTAGCGGTTCCGGTGTATCTCATGTCCTCTTTCTTGTTCCCAAAAAATCTCTACACCAAAATGGACTCCAGTCTTCATCAATTCTGGTGGAATGGCGGCTCTAACCATAACTCCTTAGCTTGCTAACTTTCTAAGTTTTGATCATAGGCTTTAGAGGTTTGTTGTGGGTCCGCAAGTCTCGAAAATCACCCGATCTAGTTTCCTACAATAAAAAAAAACATAATGAGTCTTAATTAGAACGGCTTTATATCTAGATTTCCAAAATTACGTTTAATTCATGCAAATAGTTAATTTTCGTCTAAAAAGTGCGTTCTACGCATTGGTAGAAACTCTAACGTGGAAAAGTCAACGAAAAGAGAAGTTTACGTTGGAGAATGTGACAACGCTAAAAAGATAATTGCTTAAAATAAACACTTTTGAACGAATATCACTTTGATTGAAGATACGCTTAGCAGATGTATCAATTTTCTCAGGGATCGAAGGATCACTAAACCTATGCTTCCTAACCCGTTTGCTCCTTCACACTTGTTATTTGTAGATGACATCTTCATCTTCTCCAATGGAGACCACATAGGCCTTAAAAAGTTGGCTGAGTTCCTTTGTCGCTATTAGGCAGTTGCCAGGCAGAAAATCAATCTTTCCAAAAGCAAACTCTTCATGGGTCACATTGGGCCTTCTTGTATCTACTTTATTGAGGATCTCTTAGCATAAAGTCAGCCAACTTCCCTGAACGATATCTTGGTGTGCCTTAGTTCAAGGCTGAGCTACTAAACCTACCTTCTAGATTTTGATGGAGAAAATTAGGAGGAGGACGACAAGCTGGCCGGGCAAGCAGCTATCATTCCAAGGAAGGGTAGTGTTGGCTAGAGCTACCCTCAACAACATACCCATTTTCAACATGTCTATCTACAAATGGCCAGCTTCTGTTAATTGTGAAAGAATCATTAGAAACTTCATATGGACAGGGGACCCCTCTCAGAGGAAAATGGTGACAGTCAAGTGGGACTCCTACTGTAAGCCTACTAAGGAAGGAGGTCTGGGTTTGAGAAGATTCAAGGAGATCAATCAAGCTCTGCTCATGAAGCAGGATGGAGGTTCCTAAACGAGACATATGAGCTTGCCCGATTCTTGAAAGATAAGTTCACTAACAAATCAGGCGATCTTGTTAGCTACCACAAAAACTCCTCCTTCTGATCAGGGATTAGATGGGCTTTAAAGAATATGGAACCTCATCTAGACTGGTTCATAGGGAATGGAGAAAAGATTGATATTTGGAGAGACAACTGGAGTGGCAAAGTAGCATTACAGGAAATCTTGGAGATCAACCATAGGGACTTGAAGTGCTGCACGTTAAAGTTATCCTCAATCCTTAGCAATGACAGTTGGTAAATTCCTCCAACTGTCAAGGAAGTAATGAATCTGGCCAGTATCTCCCAGCTGAAACAACCGAACATGCACCTCCGTGACCAAAGAGTTAGGAATCCAGACATCAAAGGAATCTACTTGGTGGCATCTGGGTTGGAAGTTATTAGAAACAAAAACAACAAGGTGTGGTGGGAGACTTGGGTGTGGAGGGCTTCTAACCACCAAAGACTTTCAACGAATAGTTAGAAACTTCTTCAAGGGTGTGCAACTACAGACCAAGTTCTCAAAAGGAAAGGGTTTCATATGGCCTCTAGATGTTGTCTTTGCAACAAGGAGGAGACTCTTGACCACTTGATCTGGGCTGCTCAACTTCTAAAATCCTTTTGGATTGGGTAAGGACCTCTTTCAAATTGAAGGGTAGGCCCACTTCCTTCAAGGAGGCTCTCTCGTGGTGTAAACAATCGAGCTGTAATACCTTGAACTTTTATTCAGGGGTATTAGTATAAATTAATTATAAAATGGTAAAAATTGGCATCCTTATTTTTTTTTAACTTTATTATTTATTGGAACATTCTATCATGTCATGTAGAAATAAATTCAAGAACTTAGTCAAAATATTATATCATGACACGTATGAAATTTCATTATGACACTAGAACCAATTTTCATACATGTGTACCTGTACTGTAGTAATGTAGGGACATTATACTGGATAACCAACTTAATTAACTAAGATTATAATTTTAAATAAAGAATTATTTTAATAATAATAATATTTTTAAATGACGAATGTCACTTAGGTATTTTTAATCAACACGTTGTCACCATTGGGGCATTTGAGATTCTTATCACATTTTGATATTTTACAAAAAAAAATTAATTTTAAAAGAACTTTAAATTAAAAATATTTTAAATAATTTTTATGATCTTTTATAAATTTAATAAGTAATCGTTGGTAACTTTTGTTATTATTGCTTGTTTGCATGTTGATTGAGTTTATTTATTGGGGCAAGCCTTTCGAGCCAATTTATAGATCTTTTAGGCCAAAAAATAATTTTATTTAAAGCATACTTGATACCCATAGGCCTTAAGCCCAATTTTAGTTCATACCCATCTTAAATAAGCTTTTTAATAGGTTTTAAACCCATTTTAAAGTGACAAAAATCAATTAAAATTTTTTTTTTGAAAGAATCTTTTTAAAATAAAATAGAAAGTGTTAAATATACTTGTTAAAACCATTAAAGCTCATATTTAGAAGTTTTTCCCCATGAATTATTATAAATAGGACCCTTCGCCCTCATATCAATTAACCAATTCTCTTGAGCTCTTTAAACTCTCTAGAATTCTTCTTGTTCTTGGTGGTAGAGGTTTTAGTTCTAAGTTCTAGAACTAGATAAGTATAGATATTCTCTTTTAATTTGTGATTCATTTAGTTTAAATTCTTGTTATATGATTTTATGAGTTTAGATCTTCGTAGCTTATGCTTTTGATTATTTTGCTAAATGATTATATTGTTCATCATCATAATGATGTATCCTCATTTGGGTTGGGTATTAGACAGGAATGCGCATAGGCTCTACGGCCTGAATGATTTGATTTAACTGGGAGTACGCATAGGCTCTGCGACGTCCTGCTTGTTACTATCCAAGTAGAACTAGTTGGGGACCTCTCCACTGCAAACAGCAACAGCTTCGTCTTCCCCTCTCACTCTTCAGGCTCCTCCTACATTAAAGCCAACAACTAGCAAGCTGGGTAAATCCTCCACGGCACACCACCACCTTGCTGTCATTCACGTTCCTTCCACCTACTACCACACCTTGTAGGCCGTTAGCTTCCTTTCACACACCTCCTGCCCCACCACGTGCAGCAGTCCAGTACCATCTCCACCTCCATCACATTCTCCATCATCAACCACCACAACAGGTCTCTCGCTTGTTGTGCAACCCCCTCTCTTCCAAGTCTGCAACTCCGGCCATATTTGCTCCTCCATAGCCCGCAGCACCACCACGTGGTGCACTTCTCAAGCTTCTGCCATCACTAGCCGCGGCCTGCACCTCCTTGCTGCCTTGGATTAGCGCCTCAACCACTTCAGTCTACCTTGCTCATCCACATGGCTGTTAGCACCACCTCCATGCTAAACCCTTGCTCTTCTTGCTAAACTCCTTCCAGGCAACCACCGCTTCCATGGGTTGGCCAGACACGAGCTTCCATTCATCTGCTCAAAGTTGTTGGTGTTGCACATCAACAACACCAAGGAAACCATAGGCATTTCCCCTTTGCTGTAGGTCTTCTCCATGCTCCCCACTTGTCCAACGTTTTCCTTGGACGTCTAGCCACCTCACTTGGTCTATCTTGACCAGCACCAAGGAGATGCTCTTTACTCATGGCTGAACTCCAAAGCCCACCATGGCCAACAACCATCTCACATGGCTAACCCAACTTCGCTCACGTGGCCATCACTCATCCGTGCGCCAACACTTGGCCGATCCCATTCCGGTCGAGTCCAGTAAGTTGCAATGATAAGTGTTTCTCTCTCTTCCTCAATACTTCACTCTCTAATTTCTTAGCTCTATCTCTTTTCTCTCTCTAGATTTAGCTTTCTCTCTCTAAATTCTCTGCTTTCTCTTACTTGCTTTCTCTTTGTTATGTCAGCAATAATGCAAACTCAATAGTATCGTAATTTGATTTGTTATTTTTAATGAAGAAGTTTTAGTTTGGTAACTTGTTATCAATTTTGTCTTTAATTTGAAGAGTAGTTCTCTTAAATTCTCTCTCTAAAAATATCATGTTTTAAAGTGACTCGAATCACCATTCTCACCTCTCCATTATTTTCTAGCAATTTTTTGATATTGTATGTTCCTTAGTGCACTAATCCTTAACCTGAGTGCGGACGATATCCAACATACTTCCACTATACGAGAATTGTTATTTTTGCAGGATAAAAGTCTCAGAATTTACAAATTTGTTGAAATTATGGTTTCCGATCTAACGACACGAAAAACCCCTTGTTTTAGTGGACGTACATCTTTTTTAACCTTTTTAATTTTTTTAGGGCAAGGAAAAGTCTTTGGGTTCTGTAACCAAAAATTTATCCAACCAGATGCTTGTAAGGATCTATCTTACAGAATCTTTAATGGAAGGTTTGGCAATAGTTTTCCTCACTGTCCAAAAGAAATGCAATGATCAGATTGAAATGAGTATTTGATCAAATTAAATCTGATATAGCCATTCAGGGGATCACCTAGGTTGGATATCTAATCATGGGTCATCAATGTTCTTGGGTATCATGTCATGTGTACTAGGGTATGGAGGTTGTATACTATCATTAGGGTCCACATTATGTGTACCTTAACCTTAAATCTCCCTTTTTTGTCATCAAATTTCAATAGTTACATATCCATTTATTGAATTTTTAGAATTTGCTGGATATAAAAGTGTTATTTTAGATAACCATTTTTTCCTTTTTAACGTGATGTCTCCAAGACGGGACTTACACAACAGAGAGTCTTGCAACTTTTATTTTTGCATTGTGTACTAAAATGTCAATGGCTTGTCTTTGTGCCTTTACAACAATAACAACAACAACAATGCAGTATTATACGGTGTCATGTCCTATCATTTCCTCTTCTTTAACCAAACCTTTGTCCTCAAGGGTTGAAATACAAAAATCTTGCCAAATTAACCATCCTATTCTTTATAATCTCGACTTCAAATCTGTCATCAACATAGCTAAATTTGCTTTGCATTTGTGTTCGGTCAACCTTGATCTCGTCTAATGTAGAACAGGTAGTGGATTCTTTAATGGAGCTTTTGGACTGTCAAAAGCCCAAACGGGACACAATGGGCACTAGCGGAATTGTCAACAATGTTAGAATCACGCAAGGCCATACATTCTTGAAAAGAAACAATGAGATTTTCAATACTCATTATTTGCAGTGATGTGTGTGCTATTTTTTGGCCAAATTTCATCGTTTAGTGGGTCCAAATGACAATTTTACTATTTTAGAAAAGTTTTGTTTTAGCAATAACTTTAATTTTAAAAGTCGAAATTACTCACCGTCAATTTTGACATGTTTCTAGGCTCTAGTATTATCAGTTTTCATGCTTAGTTCGATTTTGTTATTTTTAGTTGTCTTCTTATTTTGCTTATTTTTGTGTTTTACATTAAATATGTTGTAAGTTGAAAGGCAGAGACATTTTTTATTAATAAGATTTCGTGATTTAGCTCATTCAAGAATTCTCTATTTGGTGGATTCCAAACCTCAAGATATTGACGTTGGTCATATCTTTTTATTGCTTCACGCTACATCATTGTCCCTTGAATTTCATGTCCATGGGCTGCTCAGAGAGCCAATTCAATACAATCTTTTGTAATACATGTGTTTTCTCCTCTCCTTTGCTGGCTACAAAAGGTTTTATTTATAGAGATTGTAGCAATAGAAAAATTACAAAATAGAGTTATGCATCAATAGGAATTTCCTTCATTAGAGATTCTTCTATGGAATAGGTATATTTCAAGACACTTTCTAAAATAAGAGTCTTTTAGATATATTCCAAGGCTTTGATCTAGTATAGCACGGTTATACTGTAAAGGTCGGGTTTGGAATTGGCCCCTATTTAAAGTCGGGTCTAAAAGGTCCTGACTCGGTGATTTATCCCTAGAGACATTTTGAGAGTACAACCTTGTATGATTGCCACTAGAAAAGTTGAAACAATTCTTGCCCATAAATATCTATAAAAGTTTTATAGATCAACACATTTTGACATACAACTCCTTTTCTAAAAAACCTTTTTATGTGGTCATCATTAGGGGTATCAAGAGGCTGTTCCGGTTCTTATCGGTTTTCAAATAAGTGAAATATATGTAATATATTTTTAGTATATAATCTTTATAATAATTGTGGGTACCCTATTTTCTGAGCAGCTAAAACAATGCCACGTGTCACTTAAGTGGCACGTTCTCCGAGAAGAAGCATATTGGCCTCTGAGGTTTACGGACCACCTCGGCCCACAATTCGATAAACATACCTCCTTGTCGGAACACCTGACAAAGCCGTCCGACTAGAGGATGGACCTTGTCGGAACACCTGACGAAGCCTTCCGACTAGAGGATGGACCTTGTCTGAACACCTGACAAAACCGTCCGACCAGGAGATGGGGCTTGTCGGAACACCTTTGCACAAGTAATCTAACAAGCTAGATCTAGGGCGGGTGACAAATACTCACTGATTTAGCCTAGACGGACGAAACGTCGTCTCGCGGAGCACCTGGGGGAAGCTTTTCCCTCAGACCAAGAAACACAACAGAAAACCGTTATCAAGAAGTGACGGTTACAAGCCCCTCAACAACGACGCGCTGCTTGTTGGGAGCCCTATAAAAAGAAAGATGATCTGATGAAGAATGGATCGAAAATACAGGCAAAAGAGAGAGACATATATTAAGATCAAGACCTATAGTATTTGGATCCATCATGACTTGAGCATCGAAGCGTGATTTGCAGGTACCACGGCGACAGGAGACACGTTGGCAATCGCAGAGTAGCCAATCCGGGCAAGGCGGGATGCCAATCGGCAAATTCCCTTCTGGATCATCGGAAGCACGACTGAACACACCGGACAGTTCGCCTACCAACCACCAGTCCGTTTCCTCGGGGATCGTGCGGGTGAAGATTCTGGATTTTTTCCCTACATCTTCTAGCGCCGTCTGTGGGAACTTAGTAATCCACGACCATAAGAGGATTCGGAATGGTGAATACACGACGAACAGAGCTGAACAACAGGGAGGCCGGCCCTGTCAGGAATCTTCGAGATACCATCTTAGAGGGGAGAAGGGTACGAGAAGAACAGAATGACCATCAAGAATTGGTCATGAAATTACGACAAGAAGAGAACAAAAGGCTGAGGAGGCGTCTGGAGAAGCAGCCGACCGATAACGATCGGGTCTCCATCAACATGGCATCCAGACACACTGGACTCGGGAGGTCACAGGGGCACAGTCGTAGCAACCGAGGAACCACGTCGGGGGAGTCCAACCTCGAAGCCCATAGAAGCACCCACGAGGCAGCCGAATAGGGAATTCGCCATCGAATTTGAAGACAGCCCCAGGGCCAAAACTACCGAGGAAAGAATAATCCGAGTAGGAACGGAGTATTAAGGGCCATCAAGGCGAAGAATCGGCCGCCGGAATACTCAAGAAGGCAACGATACTGCCAGTAAACGAAATGGTGTCGCACCTGGTGACCCACGAGCAGTTGGCCGGGCTTGCTGCGGGTCTCCTCAGCAAAAAGGAAACACTTGCGGACCCTATGGCAGCAATCGCAACCCGAATCCCGAGGGACTCACCGTTCGTCAAGAACATCCAACAGTACCGAGCACCCTCGTCTTTCTCCTATCCGAAGTATCCAACGTTCACAGGGGTGTCGGACCCTGTGAATCATGTCCTACCGTTTCGAAAGGCCATGACCATGTGGGAGTTTGATGACCGTCTGATGTGTTGGATGTTCCCATCCGCACTAAGCAAGGAGGCGCTCATTTGGTTAAACCGATTACCCCCAGGTCAGTACATGACTTCTCAGGTTTGAGCTCACTGTTATCTCTCAGTATTCTTGTAACATGCTCCATCGCAAGGACATCGACATTCAGTTCGACGTAAGAAAAGATCAGAAAGAGACTATACGGGACTTTATCAAGCGGTTCCAGAACGTCATGATCACAGTAGAGGATTGTGATGATAAACACGCCGTCACAGCCTACAGAAAAGCTCTACTGATTGAGTCCGAGCTCTATCGCTCCCTTTTAAAGAACCACCTGTCGGACCTCAATGCCCTATTTACAAGGGCCGAGAAGTACACCAGGTTAGAAGACGACACCCTGCGTCATACCAAAAAGGCCGACATCATTCTAGGGGTTGAAAAGCCTCCCCTGAAAGAATAAAAAGAGAAAAAGAGGAAATTTGATGGTCGGACGAGCAAAAAATCTCAGACGTGGGACAACCTCACTTATACAGCTCTAACAATCCCCCCAGAAGAGGCTCTGGAGCTGATCAAGGACTTGGTACAATGGCCTCGACTCATAAATCCCAAGACGTCAACAACACGGGACATGAACAAATATTGTGCCTTCCACATGGACCACGGGCATGAGACGAACAAATGTTACGCCCTGAAAAATTAGATAGAAGACTTGATCGGTGAAGGACATTTGGGCCAATACGTCCGACAAGCAGAAGAAGTCGCGAAACGGGCCAATAACTGTCCGAAAGAATGAGCCAACAAAGCAACAATGCCGACAATGATCATCGACGTGATACACGGGGGGATCAAGTCGTCTGTCACACCGAGAGCTTAAGAAGCAGGATCGCATCAGCTCACGACAGGTTGAACATCTCCGGGAGGTTCTGAATGTTGGACAGGGACCAAGATTTTCCATGACCACCGAGGGAACCTTTGAGGGCACAATCACCTTTTAAAACATGGACCTGGATGGGGTGGACCTGCCTCACTCAGACGCACTACTGTTAACTCTTTTCATCGGAAGTTTTGACGTCAAGCGCATCCTCATCGATCCGGGAAGCTCGGCGGAGATATTATTCGTTGATGCCTATAGAAAGATGAACTTCCCAGAGGTCACGTTAGAATCGATGGAGGCACCATTGATTGGGTTCAATGGACAGAAGGTGTATGCCCTGGGGAAAATAAGGGCAGGACCGGCCGTGCGGATGATAGATTTTCTGGTCGTGGACACCCCATCGCCATACAATGCAATCTTGGGGAGAGGATGGCTCCACGGGATGAAGGCCATCCCATCGACCTACTATCAACTGATCTGGTTTCCCACTGAATAAGGGACCATAGAGATCCGGGGAGATCAAACCTCGCCAAAAAAGTGTTATGCAATGGCTGTCAGGCCGAAAAAGGCGGTTGAACTTGGAACTGACCCCCAGAGCAGCAAGCCACCCGCCGACAACATGTAGCAACCACAACACCCGACCTTTGATCTAAGTGGTAACATGGATCAAGGAAGGCCAACTATTGAGCCGACTATGGAATTCAATATCAGAACCGTCGAAGATCCAAAAATAACTTATGTCGGATCAACATTAGGTGAACAGGAAAAGTAGAGACTTACGGACCTCCTAATAGTCAATCAGGATGTATTCGCCTGGTCGTTAGAAGACATGCCGGGGATACACCTGAATATTTCTTGCCATAAATTAAATGTGAATCGCAGGTACACTCTAGTCATGCAACGACCAAGGGTTGTGTCGGTAGGAAAGCAGACGACCATAAGGGACGAGATCGACAAGCTGCTAAAAGTGGGCTTCATTCGGGAGGTCACAAACCCCGAATGGCTCGCCAACGTGGTCGTCGTTCCCAAAAAGACAAGGAAGATATGGGTTTGCATAGACTTCACAAACTTGAACAAATCCTATCCCAAAGATCCATATCCACTACCGCGAATCGATCAACTGGTTGACGCGACGTCAGGCTACGAAATCTTGTGCTTAATGGTCGGGTACTCAGGTTACAACCAGATTCATCTCTTTGAGCCCGATCAGGAAAATACGGCATTCATCACAGATCGCAGGGTGTTCTGCTACAAGGTAATGCCATTCGGACTCAAGAACGCAGGAGCCACCTATCAGAGATTGGTCAACCGAATGTTCCACGACATGATCGGGGAATCAATGGAAGTCTACATCGACGACATGATGGCCAAAAGTCGTTAGAGGGACAGCCATTTGACTGATCTAGGGCGAACGCTCGATCAGCTTTGAAATACAACATGAAGCTGAACCCCCTGCAAGTGCATCTTCGAAGTCACATTGGGGAAATTCTTGGGGTATTTGATCACCAAGCGAGGAATAGAGGCCAACCCTGAACAGATCAGAGCCCTCAAGGAAATGAAACCGCCTCAAAATCGGAAGGAAGTCCAGAAACTAGCCGGGAGGATAGCAGCACTAAGCCGATTCATTGCACAATCGTCAGATAGGTGTCGGCCACTGTTCAAGCTACTGCGGATACACGGGCAATTCCAGTGGACTGACGAGTGCGATGAAGCCTTTGAAAAATTGAAAGAATACCTAGTCGAGCCACCCATACTCTCAAAACCAGAAGTAGGAGAACCACTCGTCCTCTAACTAGCGACAACGGAATAATCAATCAGTGCCGTATTGTTCCGGGAGCATAACAAAGAAGAGAAGCCGGTCTTCTTCACCAGCAAGACACTCGTCAGAGCCGAACTCAGGTATGCATTAATAGAAAAGGCTGTCCTTTCACTAATTTTTGCATCCAGGAGATTAAAGCCGTACTTCGACGAGAGGAGTATTAGGGTCTACACCAAGTTCCCACTTAAGTCCGTCCTTGGAAAGATTGACCTATCCGGCCGAATAGCTAAATGGGCCATTCATCTGGCACAATATGACATCAAGTACAACCCCAGAATATCTGAGAAAGGACATGCCCTCGCAGGTTTCCTAGCCGACTTCCCAGTAAGTGACATCAAGCAACTTAGAGAAGAAGACGCAGACATCCTCCATCTACCCGAAGTCCTGGCAGCGTTTCGGCAAGAAACAGGTTGGAGACTGTTCATAGATGGCTCGGCCAATGAGGACGGATCAGAAATCGAGACCGTCCTAGTAACACCAAAGAATATCAGAATTGAGAGGGCCGTAAAGCTTGGCTTCAAGGCATTCAACAACGAGGCAGAGTGCGAGGCTGTCATTTCGGGAGTTACTACTGCCCTAAACCTCGGAGTCACCGACTTGACAGTTTACTCAGACTCACAGCTCATCGTTTTCCAGTACGATGGGACCTACCAAGCAAGGGATGAAAGGATGGCAGCTTACCTAGCCATAGTAAGAGGACTAGCAAAATACTTCACCCACTTAAAGCTGTACCAACTCCCAAGACAAGAGAACAGGCACTTGGACTCATTAGCATACCTGGCGACAATGATAGGAGAGACAGAGTCAAGACTCATTTCAGTTGATTTTTAGGAGTACCCCAGCATACGGAGGCCAAATGAGATACACATAGCACCCGTTAATACTGGGGGTGAGTCAAGCTAGATGGACGACATCAGCAATTATCTTCAGCACGGGACCCTTTTGGAGTCGAAAACAGATACAAGGCAGCTCGAAAAGATATACCCTATTACACAGGAGCTATACTGTAAGTTGGCAATAGGGCCACTCCTAAAATGCCTAACTCCGACACAATCACAGACCGTGTTGGAAGAAATACATGCCGGTGAGTACGAAAACCATTCGGGGATGAGAAGTCTAGCACACAAGGGTATTTCTGGCCGTACATGAAAAAGGATGCAAAAGTCTTCGTCCGCAAATGCCCAAGCTGCCGAAAGCATGTGTCGTTGATCAAAGTGCCCGTAGAGGAGTTACACCCAGTGTATAGCGCTTGGCCGTTTGCCAAATGGGGGTTAGACATAGTCGGGCCCCTCCCAAGGGCACCAGGAAATGTTCATTTTTTACTGATCGCCACCGACTGCTTCACCAAATGGATCGAAGCCGTTGAGCTCCCTCAGGTCCACATCTCAAACGTCAAAAGATTTCTCTGGGAAAACATCGTAAGGGGTTTTGGCGTACCCTAGGAAATCGTAACAGACAACGGCACACAGTTCGACACAGTAGAGATTCGAGCTTTTTGTCAAATGCTTGGGATAAAGAAAAGCTTATCGACTCCGAGGTATCCACGGAGCAATGGATTAGCAGAAGCAGCCAACAGGGTCATACTCGACACACTGAAAAAGAGACTGGAAAAGGCCAAAGGAAAATGGACCGAGGAGTTATACGGCGCCGTACTATGGGCCGACCACATGACCCCAAGGCGATCAACATGGGAATCTCCTTTCTTGCTAGCTTACTGGACATAAGTCGTAATCCCAACTGAGGCCACGACGCCAACCTCCCGAACACTAGCCGTGGAGTCGGGGCAGAACGAAGGCATATTAGCTCACGACGTAGACCTCCTCGAGGAAAAAAGGGAACAGGCCATGGTCCGTCTAGCCGACTACCAACAGAGGATCAAATGGGCGTTTGACCGAAGGGTGAAGCACAGAGTCTTTAAACTAGGGGATCTTGTCCTCAGGAAAGTATTCGAAAACATGAGGGAGGCCAACAGTGGTAAGCTCGGTTCAAATTGGGAAGGGCCCAACATGATTGACAAACTGGGACAACACGGATCCTATTTCCTAAAGACGTTAGACGGCGGTGTACTCGAAAGGCCCTGGAATGCCTTCAACCTGAAAGTCTTTTATCAATAGAAGTTCGATTCAAGTTCTATAGTGTGGGTACCCTATTTTCTGAGCAGCTAAAATAATGCCATGTGTCACTTAATTGGGCACGTTCTCCGAGAAGAGGCATATTGGCCTCCGAGGTTTACGGACCACCTCGGCCCACAATTCGATAAACATACCTCCTTGTCGGAACACCTAACGAAGTCGTCCGAGTAGAGGATGGACCTTGTTGGAACACCTAACGAAGCCGTCCAACTAGAAGATGGACCTTCTCGGAACACCTGACGAAGCCGTCTGACTAGAGAATGGACCTTGTCGGAACACCTGACGAAGCCTTCCGACTAGAGGATGGACCTTGTCGGAACACCTGACGAAGCCGTCCAACTAGAGAGTGGACCTTGTCAGAACACCTAACGAAGCCGTCCGACTAGGAGATGGACCTTGTCGAAACACCTGACGAAACCATCCGACCAGGAAATGGGGCTTATCGGAACACCTTTACACAAGTAATCCGACAAGCTACATCCGGGGCGGGTGACAAATACTTACTGATTCAGCCTAGACGGACGAAACGTCATCTCACGGAGCACCTGGGGGAAGCTTTCCCCTCAGACCAAGAAACACAACAGAAAACCGTTATCAAGAAGTGACGGTTACAGGCCCCTCAATGACGACACGCTCCTTGTTGGGAGCCCTATAAAAAGAAAGATGATCTGATGAAGAACGGATCGAAAATATAGGCAAAAGAGAGAGACAGGTATCAAGACCTATATTATTTGGATCCATCCTGACTTGAGCGTTGGAGCGTGATTTGCAGGTACCACGGCGACTAGAGACACGTCGGCAATCGTGGAGTAGCCAATCCGGGCAAGGCAGGACACTAATCGGTAGATTCCCCTCTTCAGAAGCACGGCCGACCACGCATGACAGTTTATCTACCAACCACCAGTCTGTTTCCTCGGGGATCGTGCGGATGAAGATTCTGGATTTTTCCCCCACAATAATGTTTAGAAAAAACTTGATATGTTAGCACTACAACATTTGTCAGCTCTAGTTTGGTCTTTGTCTGAGAATATATGGCGAATTCTCTCTGATCCCTCCTCCCTTCTTGCCAGAACTTTGAAAGGGAAACATTTCCCAAATTCCTCCATGCTGGAGGTCTCACATAAACCCGATGACCAATGGGTTTGGAAGAGCTTCTTGAAGGCTAAGGACATTTATAAGCCTTATTTTCTCAAAAACATAGGAAATGGCTAGGACACCGACATATGGAGGGATCCTTCGCTCCTCGATAGCAGGGCACACCTCTTTAGCCCTATTCGGCCCCCAAACTACCATATCAACTTAGCTGCAAACCTTATTCAACTAGACCGCTTTTGGAATGGGCCTCTCATCTGTGACATATTTACCGTTGAGGAAGGTGAAGCTGTCCTTAATATGAACCTAAGCTCCCAGGCTTTTGAAGATAGATGGGTTTGGTCTTTGGATAGCAAAGGTAGATTTTCTTCTAATTCTACCTATAACCACCTTCCCTATCGTCATTTCCCTCTAAATTATGTGCCTTTTTCTACCAGTCAATGGAAAGCAATTTGGGAAATTAGAGTACCATTTCAATGCCTTATGTTTTTATGGAAACTTTTTAGAGGTATCTTGCCCACTAAAGCTCGATCAGACTCATAGACGAATCTTGGCGTTTAGACCTTCTTCCACCATATGTGGTAATACATCGGAAACAGCCTCACATGCTTTCCTCCATTGCCCTAGTTCAGCAAAGGTTTGGTTTGTCTCCCCTTTGGCATTACGAACAACAACTATGGACGATGTAATGGCCCAATCTTGGCTTCTAAATATCGTTCACCAAAGCCAGAGTAAATTGGAGGATGACACTTTCCATGCAGCCTAGTGTTGTGTATTAATGTGGAGGATATGGCGCTCTTCCGAAATGAATGGACATTCTCACACTCCATTGCCAATCCCTTGGACATGCTCAAGTCTATCAATTCGTACACACTTCCCTCATCCTCTCGCGTATCCTCTATTCCTAGAGCTTCAGCTCAATGGAGTCCCCCACCACTTGGGGGGATGAAAGTCAATTCGGACGGTTCATGGGACGCTCATAACAATATGGCAGGTCTTGGGTTTATCATTAGAGACAAGTTAACTCATTTATCATGGTAGGAGGGTGGCAAGAAAGAGCAGTGCCTTTGGAAGAAGCAGAAGCAAAAACCTTAAAATGGGGTTTAGAACAGCGGTAGCTATTGGCATCAATCGGTTGATTGTGGAATCTGACACTTTTTTTTTGTGGATAAATTGGCTCTTAAAAACTCTGAGTTGGGTTGGAACACGTCAGCTATTGGTGTGGATATCCTATCCCTAGCTGAGAGACTGGCGGACCTTTTATTTGTTTTTTACTACCGTGAATGTAATAGTTTAGCAGACTCCATTGCCTCTAAGGCTATTACTTAGTCTTCTAACGTTGTTTGAACTTAATCCCCTCCCTGGCTTATCCCTTTTTGTGTCTAGGAGGGTGGAGTTTTTTCTAGTTCTTAATATTATCGTTTGGATTACCAATTTTTTTTTTAAAATCTTTTGGTTCCTATCGGTTTTGGGTATTTTTGGTTAAAGTTATGAATAGCTACTCCCTAAACCATATAATTGGTTTTGGTTCCTATAAGGTATCATTTCCACGGATACAAAAATGACTTCCCTAATCACCGTCAAGGTTTAAATTTGGAGTAATGTCTCGGTCAAGTGAAAGACCGAGACAAACTCCGAAATGAAACGGAACATTGAAAAAATGGTAAAAAAATGAAAATTTTGAAACATTCCCGAATCATTACGAAACATTACGAAACATTGCGAAACATTTCAAAATCATGAAATCATATATTTTTTTTTTGGATTGTCTCGGTGAAACAAACCGAAACATTACGAAACAAAACATACGAAACATTTCGATTTTCTTACGAAATGAAATGAAACATACGAAACATTACCATGATCACCGTACGCTAAAATTGTCTCATGAGACTTGTCTTGCAATCAATTTTTCCTTAAAAGACGAATATAGTCTAATGCACCTATTTTTATAAGGTAAAGTTTATTGATCAAAACACACAAAATACACACAAACAAGCGTCCGGGAGGTCGAGAAGACCTTCCAAAAGCTCAAGACAACGCAAACTACCCCTTAAGCATAATCGACTCCCATCTAAAGACCAAATCTTAGAAGGCCAACCCTTTGCATTCTACAAACATTTTGGACTAGGAAAATAAAAGAGCCTTAATGGACAACACAATGTCATGAATCGACGCCTCCTTTCCTTCAAAGATCCTTCTATTTCTCTCCTTCCAAAGCCACCACCAGACCGCAAAAGGAAGAAAGCTCCAAAGCCTATACCATAGGGAGGAAAGTCAACAAATGACCAACTCTCGATGGTCTGCAGAATTGAAGCAGGAAAAGTCCAGCAAATACCAAATGACCCAAAAAGATGCCCCAAACTTCCATGGCTCAATGAAGCAAGAGATGATTAATAGATTCTCCATCAATCTTGCACATAACACTGTAGTTCACGATCACTCTATTTCTCTTGATAAGGTTGTCCACTGTAAGAATCATACCCAAAGCTGCACACCACACAAAGAATGCAACCTTATGAGGGACCTTCAACCCTCAAATTTTAGCCGTAGGGAAACGCTGATGCCTGAATTGACGCGATCTAGCCTGCGAAGATCTCCATTCCCTATTAGCATGCCATAAAAAGATTGGACGGAGAACTTGACATCAGAAGACCCCAACCACCACATTGTGTCCTCCTTGGATCTGTCCAACTTCACTCCTTCTAGTCTCTAAAGAAGAATCACCATATGAGGAATTTCCCAATCATTAAGATTGCGTCTTAAGCCAAGATCCCAAGCTGTTACGTTCCCGTCCCCCACTGAGACACTCTGAATTGTAGCTTCCTTTTTGTTCGACATCGCGAAAATCTGGGGGTACTCCTCCATAAGGGGTTTGTCACCACACCAAACATCTCTCCAAAAGTGAACCCTATCTCCTTTGCCCATCTTGGAGCTGAAACCGCCTGGAATAGAATCCATCGCCTTTAAGACGCCTTTCCAAATGCCGCATCCTATAGAAACGTGGACACCTTTGCTGAACCAACCCCAAGATTCACTTCCATGCCTAGCCTCCACTACCCTCCTCCATAGGCTATTTGTCTCCATTGCATAGCGCCATATCCATTTGCCAATAAGAGTGGTATTCATTAATCTCAAATTTTTAACCCCTAACCCACCCATCTTCTTAGGAGAGCATACGATCCTCCAATCCACAAGTAAGTATCCAGACCCACCAGCATTACTGAACCATAAAAACCGACAAATCATCTTCTCAATTCTCCTAGCCATGACCACTAGCCTGGAGAAGAGGGATAATAAATAGGTGGGGATGTTAGATAATGTGCTCTTGATCAGAACAAGCCTCCCTCCTCTAGATAAGTATTTCGCCTTCCACCCCGTCTGCCTCTTATGACATCTTTCTAAGACTGGATCACCACATGGATTTCGATCTATAAGGGGCACCAAGAGGTAGGCCCAGGTATTGGTTGGAAGATTCGCGACCCTGACGCCCAGAGAATAAGCAAACCCCGCACTATCCTTGACCTAGCCCACTGGGAATACATGACTCTTAGCATAGTTTACCTTGAGGCCCAAAACCGCCTCGAAGTAGGCTAACAAACCTCTCAAGGCGTTACCCTACTCCCTATCCGCCTCCAAAAATATGAGCATGTCATCCATGAACTGGAGATGGGATATCTTGGGTCGCATCCAACTGATCTGGAAGCCTCTCAACACCCTCAAATTCACAGGTTTGTTGACCAGCCTACTAAGATCCTCAGTCACGGTGATGAAGAGAAAAGGGGATA
Organism: Euptelea pleiosperma; assembly: GCA_035048495.1. Lineage (NCBI taxonomy): Eukaryota > Viridiplantae > Streptophyta > Magnoliopsida > Ranunculales > Eupteleaceae > Euptelea > Euptelea pleiosperma. The sequence goes on along the minus strand of CM068553.1, from coordinate 27,990,612 downwards.
GAGGATCTCCCTACCCTGGCCCTCTCATGCTCCTGAAGTAACCCATTGGAGAGCCACTAATTTATACGAAAAAAGAGGTCGTGGAAAAGCACTTCTGAATCCAACTCCTCCAAAGCTGACCAAAACCCATTCTCTCCAAAAGGTAATCAAGGAAGTCCCAGCAAACGTGGTCATATGCTTTCTTTAAGTCGATCTTGCAAACCATGACCAGCTCGCCTGATTTGATCCTCTCATCTATGCTTTCATTAGCCACCAACACACCATCCAAGATCTGCCTACCATGTATAAATGCTTCTTGAGACGATGAAATCATCGTTGGCAATACCTAGCCTCTCCGATTCTGGAAGCAAAGGCTTTAGCCAAAACCTTGTAGAAACTCCCCACCAAACTAATCGGCTTAAATCAGGGATGTTATCTGCTCCCTGCTTCTTGGGAATGAGAGTCAAGAAAGTGCTATTAGACCAGATATCTAGGAGCTTCCTTCTGAAAGTCCTCCACAACTGCCATAAAATCTCCACCCACTATCTCCCAACAATGGGAAAAGAAAGCTAAAGAAAACTTGTCTAGACCTGGGGCTTTGTCTCCTTCTATCTCTCTACTAGCTCTAAGAGCCTCCTCCTCCTCTAGAGGTCTTTCCAGCCAGGCACTTTTACAGTCGAAGTCTAATTCATCTAACTCAGGTCTACAATATGAGGTCTCTGAGTACAATTTGGAGTAGTATTCCACCACCCCACTTCTAATGGACTCCTCATCCTCTAAAGATTTGCCTTCTATCTCAACCTTCGCTATGTAATTCGTCCTTCTGCGAGCATTGGCCATGCTATGGAAGAATTTCGGGTTGCCATCGCCTTCCTTGAGCCATCTAACTCTGGATTTTTGTCGCCAGCTAACTTCCTCCATAAGGCCTAGAGTTTGGTAACAAGCTTTCAACTCTGTCCTCCTTCACCTCTCTATCTAACAAATCAATTTCAGCCAAGATGCTCTTCATCTTTGTATCGATACGTCACATCACCTCCCGATTCCATAGGGATAGCTGACCTTTCAATGCCTTCAACTTCTTGTGTAAAATGATACCCGCCCGATCCTGAAAGGAGAAAGAAGTCCACCACATTCTCACCCGCTCCAAAAAATCTGGCTCCAGAAACCACATATTCTCGAATTTGAAAGGTTTGCGCTTGAGAGACACACCTCCAAAGTCTAGCAAAACGGGAGAGTGATCAAACGTAGGTCTTGGAAGCACTAGTTGCACAACCAAGGGGAATTGCTCTACCCAAGGGCCCAAGACCAAGAACCGGTCCAATCTGCTCATGGTCGGGTTATTTTGGTTGTTGGTCCAAGTGAACGCGCCGCCGATCCAATAATCCAGCCATGTTGATGAACTCACCAAACTCCTCCGTGCCCCTAGTAACATTCCTCCCACCTTTCTTCTCAGAAGAAAATCTTATCACGTTGAAGTCGCCCCCTATGCACCATGGTAAATCCCAGTACCCAGCTATATCCTCCAATTCTTCCCAAAATTGTGATCTCATTCTACTATTCGTAGGCCCATAAACACACGTGAGCACCCAACAGAAAATTATCCTTCATTGACCTGCAAGCCAGAGAAATAGAAAAGGCTCCTAGAAGATCCTCGGTGATGTCCACCACATCCGAATCTCACATAACAAGGATCCCGCCCGAGGATCCAACAGCCGGCATCGCACACCAACTGTACTCTTTTCTACCCCACAGATCCGCCACAAAACCTGACTCAATGTTTTCCATCTTGGTCTCCTGAAGCATGACTATCTTAGCTCCACTATCTATGATAACACTCTTGACGACTGCTCTATTGGATGGATTGCCCAAACCTCTGATATTCCACGATAGAATTTTAATAAGAGACATAGCAACCAACAAGCACCCTACAAAACCACTAAGCTAGGCAAGCCGGTGATGCCCCACTAGGCTGCCCCTTCTCCTATTAGCTTCCAAAATACTCTCCAAACCTATCTTGTTTAGTCCTAGTCTGCGAAGTTCCCTAGCAGTCCTAGGAGAAACCAAGTTGCCCGTTTGTGTCACCAAGACAGTACACGCGATCAACTCTTCCAAGAAGTTTAAAATCAAACTGACCACTACTTCTCCCTCTCCGATAGCTAATTCCTCGAAGGTACAAAGAGCCTGTGACCCGTCCTCAAGGGATTCCTCCATTGCACCCCCGTGAGGGCTTGTCTCTATCTCCATAACCCTACGCTCCCTAGTCTGAGGATTACTCCCCTCCTTCCTACTGTACAAACTTAACAGAAGCCCTTCTACAATCGGTCCATGCTTTCTGAAAGAAATCCCCCAACATAGAACCGAAAGATAGAATAAATGAAGGTTGAGATGATTGATAAGAGGCGCATACTGGCGTTAAATGCCAAGAGGCTGGGTTTGCAAGAGAAGATACATACATACCACCCCCAGTCCCCCACCATAATCCTCAAAAGACATCCCCTCAATGATGTACTTGTCCCTCTGTCCATATTGAAAGAAGTCAGAACCATTCTTCTTCTGAGATCTCTCTGTCTTCTTACGCTCTAGCTATCTATTTGGTTCCATGCAGGTGAGGGATCTATCTGGCATCACCCCCAAACCCGATGACTTGCTCACTTGAGATCAATCAGGGGGAGAAACCAACACCTCAAGGGAGGGGTAAGGGATGCAAAGGTCACGGAAGAGGGAAGTGAACACACCTCTCAGCGGACGGGATCCACTGTCCTTAGAGATTGGTTTCTCTGGGGCTCTGATGTGGACCTCAGCTTGCCCACTGCCAACCCTACCGTCGAATACACCTTAAAAAACATGTTTTGAATTTTTCAAAATTTTCAACTTTAAAAAACGCAAACGGCCCACATAACGAGCCACATGGCATATCTGTAAAGGACACTGGCCATATGGATGTTAGGCCAATCCCTAAGTGGACCTACAAATCAAAAATCAACCTGATTAGTGATTTTAAGCGTTGGGTTGGAGTCATTTTCATGGGTTCATTTTAACCGTGGGAATTTGAGCATTAGTGACCATCATTTAGGTAAAAGGATCCAAAGGTTTGAAATCACTGATCAAGCTGATTTTTTTTGTTTTTAGGCCAAACAAACGGTCAGCGTGCTCTAAAAGTGTACCACGTGGCTCATATTGTGGGCGGTCAGCGAAGTTTTACTTTAAAAACCAAGAGGACACGTTTTACAAAGGTATCGATTTTCCTAGGAGACATCTCGGAGCGGACGCATGGTAGATTGAACAGTTAACCATGGTTAAGTTAAGACCATTCGAATTTATAGTGCGAGACAGAAGGGCAAATAAGGAGGGAAAACCCAGAGAAGAAGGAAGAGAAGAAAAACCCTCTTTTGTCTCCGTTAGTGTAGAGCTTGGTCATTTTCATTTTTCACTACTGCTACTACTGCAACTAGTCAGTAGTGCTTTTTCAGCTGTTTTCTTCGTACGCGGTAGCAAAGCTAAGATCAAAAAAACCATGTCTTCTTCTAGGGTTTTTAGAGGTTGCAGAGCTCTCATGGCGGCCGCCAAGGCCACTTCTACTACCACTGTAGCCAAACCTTCGGTTCCGAGCGGTAATCCAAGTGCTGCTGCTGCGACCAAGCAGCCTCGGTCCTCTGGCATTCTGAAGGTGACTCCGGTGTCGCCAGCCTTGCGCAAGTTCCTCGGCGTTCCGGAGGTATCTCGCACCGATGCCGTCAAGAAGATCTGGGAATACATCAAGCTCAACAACCTCCAGGTCCTCTTTTTTTCTTTTTATTTTTTTTATTTTTTATTTTTACTTTTCTCTCTCGCCAGTTATTTTTCTAGGTTTTACTTACTTCTTAGGGGTCTCGTATTCAGAAATCTTCTTACGATGTTGTTATTGATGATTGTGCTCTGATTTCTTTAGATGCAATATTTTTGGGGATGAATGAGGTTGTTTTCTTTCGTAATGTCTTGCGTCTGTGACTAAACTAAGCCCGATTTCACTTACATGAAAGGATTTTTGACTAACAAGTGGCTCTGTAATATTTCCCGTTGGGTTTATGATTTTCTATGTTTAAAGTTTTATTTCCAACATTTGGACACATTGTTCATAATCCACATGCATAAAAGGAAGGGATTCACAATGATAAGCACAGCCCTCCATTGGTTGGATTGTTCGTAGTGTGCTTAAAGTGTATACGAATGTGATTCAACCTTTCTCAGATATGCAAATACAAAAAGCAAGCCTCGGGGGATCTATAGAAAAAAAAACCCCAAAATCAAATGCTGGAAACCATGATCCATCTTATGCTGTTTTTAACTATTCAGATGATGCTAATATCCACCTAATCTAATGGTTTGTGCATTTTTTTCAAAGTTTGAAGTAAATTTTGCAGGAGAATGTTAAACAGTTTTTTGTGTATTGCAGTGTAGTCAAAAGAATTATGTGAGGCCTAGGCGACAAGGGTCTCGTCAGCGTAGCTAACTGAAGCCTACGTGATAATTTTTATTTTATAAGAATTAAAAAACGAAATTAATGTTGCTAAAAAGATTAAAGGAAAGAAGAAATAAGGGACATGGCCGCATGTTATCAAAGTAGGAACGGCAGAGTAATGCTAATTGCTGAGTACTAAATAACTTAATGCGAAGTAAACACAAAAACTGAAGTAATTTGGTGGATTAGTGTCGCATCTAAGTTCAAAACCAAGATACTTTCGTGACATAGGCTACGTTTGACATTGTGGTAACTGGGGCTTATATCTTATTTTGGTAAGCTATGGATAAACTTACTGCTTTTTGGGTTAAGCTTCTACAGATATTGGGTTTGGGTATGGCCAGACGATTTTGTCATTTAAATCAATTAGTAAAAGGGTTATTTTTGACATTTTAAAAGTTTTATAATAGGTTTAGTGGCCATTTATAATTTGTCTTCAATATATAGAGGCGTATTTAAGGTATTATAGAAGTTTCACTTAACTTTAAATTTTGACATGTGCAAATTGAAACTGCTGGGCGGATAAGCTAAAAGCCATAAGCTATTTTAATACAATTTATGCTTAACTCACAAATTTTAATATAGAGGGGTATTTTAGGTATTATAGAAGTTTCACTTAACTTTAAATTTTGACATGTGTAAATTGAAACTGCTTAGCGGATAAGCTAAAAGCCATAAGTTATTTTAATACAACTTATGCTTAACTCACAAAACAGCTGTTTTGACCCATTTCAAATTGCAAAAACCCGGAAAATAAGCCAAAAAACATCTTGTGGTTTATTTTCTGCAATGATATCTAATAGTTCAAAATCACAACATAATTGTTCAAACTTCAAACAAAGTCAAAGTCTCAGACCCCAAATCTCACTACTCAACATCCTCACATCCAATCATAAAAAATAAGAGCATGAGGCTTATTTTCTCCTCTTTTTAGGTTTTAGAGAATAGTTCGTTTATGAGGTTTATATTTATATATACCTTTGTCTTTTTCTTACATGCAAATTACGTATAACATTGACCTTATAAGTATGAGCTAATCCTAATATGTAACACATATAGCATCGATTATATATGTATGGCCTAGGCGAACACTTAAACGCCAAGCGCCTTAGTAGGTGAGCGGTTTTGTACTAACGCCTACCTAGGCAGCTTTGATAACACTGGTGCAATGTAATACTAGAAATCTTGAGTTAGAGGCTAAAGAAATAAATTAGAGCTCTATGCTATTCAAATATGCTTTCCACTTCTCTTGTTTTTCAAATCAGAACCATTTTGAGACATTCTTATTATTTCTAATTATGGTAGAATTCTTATTGATTCATGATTTTACATTAGAGACCTTTTGATTATTGAATACATTATATTTCTATTGTACGAGTATGTGGCCCTTTGGTCCAGTCTCTTCTTTGTTTCTCCATTGAAACATGCCTCTATTTTCTTTTATATAGACTAGCATTATGAAATAGGTGGGGCTTTTATTTACAATGTTATTAGTGGTAAATGATAACCTGCATTATTCTCCAAGTTGTAGGGATCTCAACAATTGCACTTTGTTATTAGGGGTGTTCTTACACTGGTTAGGTTTTGTATTGGAGTCTCTTTCTCTTATTTTTGTTTGTTATCTTTTATGAGTTAATGATTGTCAAGCAAACAAATCAGTTAAACTCTGTCTTAGATTTCTTCTTTCCTGAATGTGAAAAGTGATCTTTGAACATCATATGTATTACAATAATCTGCATTCAATTATAATTAGGGCATTTTACCCTTACCCCTAGAAAGTTGGTTGAACTAGGGTCGCCCTTGACCGTCTGTCAATGTCATTGTCTAACACCCAAATGTAACGAGGATAACAATCCTCCATAGTTGATTGATTTTATTTAAAATCTAAAGTTGAAGCAATTGACACGAGAAACCCTAAACCAGAAAGTACAGAAAAATGGTGATGATCTCAAATAACACAATCAAGAACTTGAAATTTCCAGCCAACAAAATTGACTGGGTTGGATGCTCGTTATGTCTGGGTGTTAGTCAACAACATTGATAGACGGTCAAGGGGCGACCCTAATTTAAAGACGTACTTGGAGGATCTTACTAATTCAATCGGTTTTCTAAGTGGTTAGTGCTAAATGCCCCTGTTTTATTGGTTACCAAGGATTGAAATCTCAGTTGACTGGTTTGCTATTCTATATGATAACCTCTTGATTGTGATTCATAATGTATTGACTGAGTCAAACTAAAGAGTGTTTATCTCGGCCAGATAACCTGAGCCCTGAGATTCTCAATCTCATAGAGGCTGGGTTGACCAGTTAGAGTCTACCTATCTTGTATTGGGCTTTGTAGTCAAGGTGCATTGCTGCGCGCCTGAGGCGTAAGGCACACCTAAAGCGCCTTATGAGCAACACGTGCGCCTCACTAAAATTCCTATTTTTTTAAAAAATAAATGTTATTTGGCATATAAGTATATTAAAAAATAAAAAATTCCTTATTCCTAATTCGGCCCTCAAATTCCTTAAATTTACAAATATTGCTTCATTTATTTTTTAATGTTTTTTTTTACTTTATAGGGGTGTTTTAGTCATTCAACATTTTAAAATTATGATAATGAGGATGAAGCTAATGATTATATTTTAGATGACGACGATGTTAACTAGAACTAATTGTGGGCTATTTGAGATTTTGGACATTTGCAATCTTTTATGTTTTATGGCTTTTTGATTACTAGTTTTGTATTTAGATAATGACAATGTTAACTAGAACCTACGATACTCGGATTCCTGTACCCCCCATTGTACTAGTGTTGACACAGTACGACATGGATATGAGTATGGGACATGGTACCGACACGTATCCCGAACGTATATATATGTTGGTATTTTGTTAAAAACGAAATTTTAGTAATAAACGACATCAATTGCATCGTTTTCTGGTAAATTTAAAAAAAAATATATATTGATTACCTGTTTTGTTATTTTTTGAAGTTATTTTTCTTAATTTTTTAATATTTCTTATATTTAATATCATAATTTTTAATATTATGCCTCACTTCAGTCAGGCGCGCGCCTCAGGGGCCAGGGGTCCTAGCGCCTTAAGTGCGCCTTGCGCCCTTAACTACCTTGGTATTTGATTTAGGCAGTCATAGCAATATATAACAACTTTTTTGGTAGATAATCAGGGAAGATATAAAAATTGTTAGTTATAAAGGCAAGACCACAACAGAGAGACAACAAAGGTCTGTAAATGGTTTTGCATTTTTCTTAGCACCACAATTGTGCCTTTGAATGGGTTGGAGTTTGGACCTACTATAAACATTAATTGTATTGAACCATACCATTTGTCAAAAAAAAATTCTAGATGTGATATTTTGAGTTCTCGAGTTAACTCGACTCAGGCTGACTTTCGAGTTGAGTTTTTGAACACTGCTTACAAGTTGAGAAGTTTTGATTTTTTGTGCATTTTTTTAATGTACTTTGGCACCAGAACTTGACCAGATACTAGTTTTGGATGCAGTCCTGAGTTTGCCACCCATCATCTATTAATGATTTGCTTGTTTCTGTAACTGGTTCCCCATTTGATTTTCTCTTTGTGATACAATCGCAGATTACTTTATTCTGATCTTGGTCTAGTGACTCATTAGATCTTGTTGAATTACAAGTCTTGGGTTCAAACCTGTTTACACCCGAGTCACTGATCTTGTTAAAAACAGTCTTATCTTGTTGCAGCACCAAACAGTTTAAAAAAAGTAACAAACTAACAAAGTATAAGATATCTTCTGATTTATTGAAAATCTGTTTCCTGGGGTGGGGACGTCCAAACATGTGATCTAAAGCAATATAATTTGCATCTTATTTTTTCAATGTTCTTTGTAAGAGATGGTAATTTTATTAATGCTCAAAGCTATATGAAGTAGGGGAGATAATGTGAAGAATGGCTAGGGTTGAATAAGAATTTGATTGTAAGTGTATCTGATTCTTCCAACTTTGGAGTTTTGATCAACCAATGGATATTGATGCAAGCGAATGGTCATTCGGCGCTGTGTATTTTCATCGATAAGAACTTGTTAGATGTAACAATTGTTTAGATTTTAATCTCACTTTTAGGAGCTTGGGCTTAGACCTCACCTGCTACAATTAATTACTTCAATTAAGCCTTTGTAAGAACATATCACCTTTCCAATTATCCTTGGGACTCAGTAGTGAACATAGATAGACCCACATCCCCTTTACTGCAAATGTCAACATGGACTTTTTATGGTGCCCTTGTTAAGCAACTCACTGAAGATCCCTAATCCTCGTCAAGGGATGGAACTGTAGCAATTAACAGATTCTACTTAAGTGACTAGACATTATAAACCCAAAGATGGTGAGAAGATTTATAGGCCCAGCTAATGGATGGAATCCATACCGAATTAATATAGTTACAAGTGACTGGATATAGCACAAGATAGATCCTTTTTCCTAGAGAATGGATGAAACTTATAACTAATAACTTACATTCTGGCCCGGTTTCTTTATTTGAAGGTCACTGGCAAGTAATCATTTTATGGGCAGAAGATGTATATGTAGTAGAGTTTCTCACCTGTTCTATGTTGTTATATCGTTTTGCTCTTGTTCAGCAATCACTAATTGGTGAACATTGTTCATTGATTCCATCAGGTTAGGGGTATTTTTTTCAGTTATCTTGTAATTTGTATCATCATGTATTATTGTAACATTTTTTTGCTTAGGAGGTTAATCTTGTGAAGGTATAGTGTCTGTTGCATAGTTAGCAATTCGGAGTGCGGCTAAAAATACAGTACGGGAAATGTTCGAGTGCAATTCACGTTTGTCATTTAAAAATGCGTTAAAAAATTTGGCAAAAATAATTTTAAAAATAAAATAAAAAGCAAAATATTGACAGTTTTTTGTCTTATAAATTGAACTTCATGTTCAAAACTGAATAATCCAGGAAGAATTCAGAAAAAGTTCGTGAATTATTCGAGAATAATTTGATATGTTAAAAGATGTATGAACTTTTCCAGACCTTTGAATATGTTGTTGTTAGGTTTGTTTGTTTTTTGATTATTTCGTAGGTGCGCGAATTATTCGAGAATTTAATAACTATGGTCTGTTGTATAAGGTGCTATAAGTATTTTGTGTTTGTATCACATCAGAATTTTAATGTAAGACACTCAATTTGCAGTGGAAAATTTTTGTAGAGCAAGTTTCAGTAGTGCACATTTTTGGATTGTTGTAATCTAGTAATCAATCGATATCATAATTTTTATTTGAGGCATTGCTTTGTTGTTAGAATATGATTTTAGTGATGGTCTCACTTCTGATAAGATTTCCCATATGAACGATTTTAGCATTTACTTGGAATGATGTGACCGATGAAGACTTGATTTTAATATCATTATTCCCTGTTTTGTGATATGTGGTAGCTTTGCAGAACCCTGCAAATAAGAGGGAGATTCACTGTGATGAGAAGCTGAAAACTATATTTGATGGAAAAGACAAAGTCGGGTTCCTGGAGATTGCAAGGTTGCTGTCCCGCCATTTTGTGAAGACTGAATGAGACTCACATGGTTTTGGATGTGCCACCCGTTGTTGCTTTACCCCTTCTGTTGATTGCCATGGGTGCATTTGGCAAATCTTTGCCTTTTGAAAATAGACTTTTGATCAGTTGGAGTTTGGTAACTTACAGTTAGTGTTCAGTTCTCTTGTCCAAAAATAGGTTGATGAAGAGATTTGACTTGTTTTTTTAATCTTTGGTTAGCTTTAGTTCACAGTATCTGCCAATATGAAATGCATCTGGATTCACCTTAGCTGGCACCCATAAACAGTTCTCTTTTAAAACTCTTATATTCAAATCCCCTTTTAGTTGATAGGAAACCTCTGTGGCATCATTTCCCTAGAGCTAAAAGCTCTTGGCGTGTCTTCTGGATATCTGCTGTTCACAGTGGACATGGTGCTCATGGATCATAACTTTCTAGCTGTTAGGCCACTCCTTGGATGGACCACACCCCAAATATTTCACTAGTCTAACAATCTGGATGTTCTGATATTTGAACTTACTCCTGTACACTCACCATGTTTCTTGACAACTTGTTTTTACCAGTTTATGTTCCAGCTCATGATCAGAGAGTATTGTCATTCAGTGCATATTCCTCTCAAGGAGAATAGCCAAACACACCCAGATTATGTCTGTCATGTCAAGTTCAGGGAATTACTGACGGATCGCATGGGGAGAATATCATGTTAAATTCCTTTTGCATTATGGTTTTATCAACTATTTCAATCCCCATTCCTGCCCCTTACCCTGCTTTTGCCAACTTTTTATACCGTATGTAGCACTCTTCCTTAGCGGCTGCACAGGAGGTTGCTTTTCTTGAGGATAGGGATGATGCCTTGCCTCTCTTATCTTGATCATCCACAGAATGATTATAATGTAACGGTTACAAGTGTCAGGCATGATAATTACTGAGGAGACTGGATTTCTCATTCTAACTGTCGGTCTCCATATAACCGCCAAACCATCTAAGAGTTACTATGTCGGATATCTCCATGGGAGTGCTGAAGAGGGGTCTCAATTATTAGTAGAAGAAGAATCCAGACTGTCTGGTTTTTTGGTTTTTTTTTTTGTTGATAAGCCTGCCAGAGTTACTTCAGGTTTCTACGGAAAGGATTCCCAATAGTAAAATTTGGATTCTTCCATTAAATAGGCAATGTGCCAATGCCACATCGTAAATAGCGACTCAGGCTTGAGCCCTTGGCTCAATTGGATAGTGTTCCATACCACAACCATAATGCTGCAGGTTCAATACTTGCTTACCCACCAAAGAAAAAAGAGTAGCAAAGATATTGACTTAGTTCCTCTCATGATTTCATTGCCCCAAATTTTTTTTTGATTCGAGTAGAAAGTGAAACAAAAATATACATTCTTAGCTCTATTTATTTCTTATGGTGTACCTCAACTGGTTTGGTCTCCTAGCTTACAACATAAGCTCTAGGGAGATCTATTAGTGAAAATCCTATGAATTGCCACACCATTGTTCCTTTCCTATTGGGGGTGTTTGCTTGCAGCTATAACCCAACTTTGGATTAGATTGCCAACACTATAAGTGACAAACTTTTCTCTTTTTTGGTGGTATAAGATTATCCATTCCAAAGAGAAAAAATGTGATAAATGAAAGACTGGTTTTTCCGGTCGTTGGATAGAAACCCTTAATTCAACACATTTATGATCTGATTAATTCAAATCTTGCGAAATATGAAAATCTAGTATAGGGTTTGTGTCGGATGTCGATCTACACTCGGAAGAGTTAGCACAAATAAAGAACAATGAAACCAATAAAATGCTAGAAATAGTGGAGGGGTGAAAGGAGTAAATCGAGTAATAAAAATATAATTTGATGTTTTTAGAAAAACAAACTACTGCAAATATTCAAAGACATACAGAACACAAATCAATTGAAAATGAAAAAAAAAACAATTGCATTGGTTATAAAAAGAATCCTTACATAAATTAAATCGAACATCAAATACTAGAAAGCATTAAAATTATACTAGAAAGCATGTAAAAGGAAGGTTGGAAAGAGATAGGGGTTAGAAAGAAAAAGAAATAGTAGTAGAGAGAGAAGAGAATAACTTATAAATGCAAAGAAAGATGAGTTGCAAGTTGAATTTGGACGCCTTTGTGAACTAGATTCAGAATGAATTGGGACGGCTTTCTTAACTACGGGGGGGGGGGGGGGGGGAGTGCAACTCGAGGGAGAGAGTGAGGTTGAGAGGGGGAAAGAGAGCCACGTTTTTTAAAGAGATGGGTGGCTTGTCTAGCCATCCTTCTTCCATAAGGATTAGGATTAGGTGGGGGATCCCTTGAAATAGGGAGACTCTCTCCTCTTTTGGAAAGGAGAGAGAAATAATGGATGATGGAGAAAAGGTTGAGTGTGACCTTTTCTCTGATGGGCCATTGAGTTTTGGGCTTGAGTTGAGTGGGCCATTGAGGCTATGGGCTTTGAGAGAGTGGGCTCTGTGTGTCATAAGAGAGTTTATATGATGTTAGGCAAAAAGTAGCGGGCAAGAAGTTTGCGACGAAATTAGGAGATGATAATGTTGTTGCTAAATTAATAGGAAATGAGAACGGAGGGTTGGGATAGGATCGGCTAAAGGATGAAATATGATCATGATGATCGGATAGCCGATCGGATGGTTAATGATTTGCTAGTAGGATAATAGAAGATCAGATGGTAGATGGATCATCGGATGATGGAGAGATGAGAGATAAAATAATAAAATAAAAGAAGAATAGAGCACCCTGGTCTCTGACTTGGTCTTCTACAAGCTTTACCAACTGAGCAAGTTTTCATCTTGTGTTCGTTGATTAAGCTTTAATTTCCTTAGTATTTTTTCTAGAAGCTTGATTCTCATTCTCTCTTGGTCGTCTCTCAGGCTTTTCGATCATCCAACTCAACCCGGACTCGGCCTCTAGCTTTTTGTCTTTGGCTTGTTGGCTTTTGAGCTTTGGTAGTAGGCTCTTGAAGTCAGTTGTGGGCCGCCATCCATCAGAATCGTCCACTTGGTGTCCCTACGATAACAGAAGCACGTAATGAGACTTAATCAAAATGGATCTGTAGTGGATATAGTGGATTTTCGTCTAAAGAGTGTATTCTATGCAATAGAATAAATTCTTATATAGAAAAGTTGACGAAAATATAAGTTTTACGTAGGAGAAGATAACGCCGAAAGAATAACTGCTTAAAATAAGCACTTTAAAGCAAATATCAATAAAAAGGCACCTTTTATAAGATGCATATTTCACATCCCATAATATTCTAACCAAGGAAATAAATTTTGCGAAATTATCAAACGATTTCTATTTTCTGGGTTACTGACATGAAATAATACATACATGAAAAAAAAATGTCAAGAATTGCGAAATATTTTGATTTACGTGGAATTATTTTGCATGAACAATAAATTTTGATCAACTAACAATGTAAATATGTATTGTTTACAAAAAAAAATAATAAATAAATAATACAATTATGTATTAATTTGGTTCAAAATGTTTTTGACATGTATAGAAACATTTCGATTGAAGGCAAGAAACATCCTATTTGAGCAAAACTACCTCAAATCCATATTTAATCCAATTAACCCATCCCTTTCTATTCTTCATAAAAACAATCAATTGTAGATTTCTTGGTTAAGAACTTAAAAACCTCGTGGATTGACCATCATAGCCCATTTTGGTTTTTTTTTTTATTGAAATATTTTGTTGTTCGTATTACAAATAGATAGATTATGAAGTTCTCTTGATATTGATACAAGAAGACCTAGAGGGGTGAATAGGTCTATTAAAAATTAGCTTAAGTTAATTAATTATATTCTTGAATGAAATATATCAATTGACTTAAAACAATAAGAGAAAAGAGACAACAATCCACAATACAAGTATATATAGTGGTTCGGTGTATTAACACTTACGTCCACTCTCCAAATAGCTCCACCGAGTTAATTAACACATTTTCAATTCAATACTTAAGCAGCCTTACAATATTGAATATGGTAAAGGACCCGATCTTGATCAGAATCAATAAGACAAAGTAAGGCCGCAACCAAACTCTAGTCTAGTCAAGACTAATCTTGACTGAAGCAGGAAAACAAAGTATAAAGAAAATATTTCAATATGGAGAGCATTTCTAGAAAGACTCAATCTTAGAGAAAAAGAGTTCCCAACTTTTAGAGCATTCTTCGGTTGTAGCCTATATTGAGAGAAACTCCATCAGATTTTTTATCCTTATAAAGTGTTCTACTCTTGTGATCATAGCTTGAAGTTCATACTTCGTTCATAAGCTTGATCAATTTTCTCTACCTAGGTTATCTTAAATACCCAACTTAGTAAGTCAAAGAATACCACGCATGTTTCATTTACTGTGAGTTATGTTTTGAGGAGTCAGGGTGTACTGAATCCTTCACTTCTGGGGCTAGACTAGTTAGTGTAAATAAGGTCAGGATGTACTAATCGACAATAGGTTTGGGGTGTACCAAATTGAACGAGCGACAAAGGCTCGTGATTGGAAGGGTGCTCGTGGACTTGACACGTGGAGCCAGAGGACGTGGATGCACCCGCAGTTGGCCGACTGGTTGTATGCTGTAGGGAAACGGTGCTGCGTAGATAATCTCTGTATACTCGAAACTGTTCAGTTAGTGATACTTTCCGTCTGGACGTGGTCCCGTGGTTTTCCTTGGCTAAAGTTTCCACGCTAAAATTGCTTGTGTTGTTGTTTGATTGATTTAATTTTCGCACTCTGTTTAGATTATCACAAGTGACATAAAAACAATATATCCTTGTGGTATTTTCAATCTCTTCGATTGTGGCAATCATTATAGTTAATCAATATCGAATGCATGCAAATCCAGCTTATTAAATTAGGTTTCTACTTTAAAGCGTTTAATTTTAAAAACCCTTTCAACCCCCCTTCTAGGTATCTAGGAGATAAGAAAGACAAACTTTCAATTGGTATTAGAGCGGTTCACTCTGAATCGGTTTAACAACCTGAATGAATTCTTGCTTAGAGTTTGTTCTTTTCTAATCTACGAAAAAGATGCAAAAAGAATGAGGAAATACCTCTAGACCTCCATAATTAATCCAATAAGAATAATCCAACCACAACCAAATAATAAGAGTTTAATAATATACCAAATAATAATCATCATGCTTCTCATTAAACTCATTTTTCAGGATATTCAAAATATAATTGTTTTCTCCCCCTTTTTGTCATAAATTGACAAAAAGCAGATAAAAACCATGAAAACATAATAATATCCATCAACATCGCAAAGATGTGAGCAAAATAATAATATCAAACCAAAGTTCAACCATCGCCATAGCAGATAGTATAATGTCATAAGTATAGATCAAGTCAAAATAAAACAACCAACTCTCCATCATCAAAATAAAAAACAGAGCCAAAATAATTAATGACAACAAACACAAACATCAACAAAGTAGGTGTCCAAGCTGATCTACTCCTCATC
Source organism: Euptelea pleiosperma (assembly GCA_035048495.1). NCBI lineage: Eukaryota > Viridiplantae > Streptophyta > Magnoliopsida > Ranunculales > Eupteleaceae > Euptelea > Euptelea pleiosperma. Next base: position 27,975,114 of record CM068553.1, on the reverse strand, counting down.
TCCGTTTTCATCATACTTATTGTGGGTACCGTATTTTTTGACTAATGAGATGATTACACGTGGCACTGACATAACACGTGTGGAATATGAAAAGTCAACACCTGGCATCTTGAGGCATGTGTGAATAAATGCGCCGAAGGAACCTGCAGAGACAACTATCAGCCTTTTTCAGTCGCACGTCATTCTTAAACAAAAAAAGCCATGTGTCAGATAAGACATTCGAGGAAAGCGCATCTCAGAACAGGTTAGTAACAGAAAGCATTGAAGATTCAGCAACAAATTTGTTGGAAAAGCATTCAATCCGTCTCGACAAATCATTCAACGATATACTTGACGGGAATGACATTCGACTCATCACGGCAAGTTCAACGACATACTTGACAGGAATGACATTCAAATCATCCCAACAAGTTCAACGGCATACTTGACAAAAATGACATTCAACTCATCCCGGCAAGCTGAACGACATACTTGACGGAAATGACATTCAACTCATCCCGGCAAGTTCAACGGTATACTTAGATGGATTGGCATTTAAATCATCCTGACAAGTAAATGACATCGAAACTCTACTAAAATAGCTAAGTATCTTAACCATTAGTTCAGCGGCATGGTAAAACATATATGCAAGAATGCCACGTGGCAGCAGATTCAAACACTACCATATTCCCGCCACTTCCTCTAGCTCATTCAAGATATTTGCCACATAAGACTGACACCTCAGCTGTTTCAGACCTAAGAAGAGGTTGTATCTAACAAACTCTTTCGAGATCGGATCTGATCAACGAGAACTAGACACGTGGGAGATGAGTCATCCAAGTCTCAGTCTATAAATAAACTCTCTTGATACTGACTTGATCGTTAGAGTATTGTCAACAGGTGTACCATTGCTGTCCCCGAAGGAGGTATCTCGTCAAAATTGCAGCAAGAAGGTGTTCGAAATAAGGCTACAGATTCTCTCCACCTGGTGGATCTACCTCGAGATACGAATCATTTTTACCTCGAAGATTGTGTGGGATAAGATCAGATATTTTTCCCCCACATCTTTTGGCGCCGTCTGTGGGAAACGATAGAAAAGTTTTTCTGCTATCAAAGAGAAATTCGATTCACAATCATGGTGGATACAAGGCGAACAAACCTCAGGAGTGGAAGAGATAATAATCCCCTTGACGATCTCAAAGACACTATCACTGAGAAGAGAAGGGCTAAAGAGTGCGACAGCCAGTAGCAAATTATCGCCCAGTTGCGAGAGGAGAATGAGGATCTAAAGAGACGAATGGTGGTCCAACAGGCAGACGACCATATCTCTGAGAATGTCAAAGGTGACCTCCACACAAAATTGAAGTTACAATTGGATAGGTCGGATTCAGAGGAATCCGACTTGAGGAACCCAAGGAGTAGACGCAGGGATTCATGTATTCTCCCGCCAGAAAAGCGTCATAGACCCGAGTTTTCTTATCAGTGAAGCTCGGATCATATTTAGCCAGAAACCAGAAGGCAGATCGCCGATTTGGTGGCCGAAATGATGGGCAAAACAAAACATTGGCCGATAAGATGACAGCCATGGCAACAAGGGCTCCTTGAGATTCTCTTATCACTGAAGAAATTCAGTAGTATCGGGCCCCCAAATCTTTTTCTTATCCAAAACTTTCCATCTTCACGGGAACCTCTCATCCCGTTAACCATGCTTTTCGCTTCCAAAATGCGATGACAATGTGGAAGTTCCACGATGAACTTCTCTGCTGGATGTTCCAGTCAACTCTCAGCGACGACGCGCTCATCTGGTTCAACCAGCTTGCTCCTCGGACTATTGTCGACTTCACCGAGTTGAGCAATCTTTTTATCACTCAATATTCGTGCAATCGGCTGCACAAGAACGATGTCGACGTATTATTCAACATACATTGCGGTCAGAAGGAGACATTACGAGATTTCGCCAAAAGATTCTGTACCGTGATGACCACAATGGAGGACTGTGATGATAAGCATGCCGTCACAGCTTTTTGAAAAGCGCTACCTACTGGTTCTGAACTTTACATATCTTTAACCAAGAACAGACTAGTCGACATAGATGTGATATTCGCTCAAAAGTACTTATTTTAAGCAATTATCCTCTTAGCGTTGTCACATTCTCCTACTTTAACTTTGATTTTTATCAACAATTCTATGTAAGAGTTTCTATCATTGCGTAGAACACATTTTTTAGATGAAAATCAACTATTCGCATGTAATAAATGCATTTTCGGAGGTCTACATGCAAAGCCGTCTTGATTAAGCCTCATTACGTGCTTTTTCTATCGCAGAAAATTCGAATGGACAATTTTGATGGAATGTGGGCCCACAATCAACCTCCAAAATCTATGATCAAAGCTCAAAAGCCAACAGGCTGAGGATAAAAAGATGTAGGCCAAGAGCGGGAAGAGCCAGAGAGTTAGAAAAGCCTGAGAGAAGATCAAGAAAGAAGAAGAGCCAAGCACCCCGAGAATAGATTAAGGAGAATAAAGCTCAATCAACTAGCACAAGATGAAGAATTGACCAGTTGGTAAAGCTTGTAGAAGACCAAGTCAAAGACCGGGGTTCAAGACCCTCTGCTAGCACTTCCTCTTTATTTTATAATATTTTCTCTTCTCTCTCTAAACCATCATTCTCTCTCTACTCACAAATCCAAACCATCCGATCCTCTCTCCCTTCACAGTCACTTGATCCTATGGCCTACCTTGGCCAATCTCAACCATCCGATGATCCATCCGATCATTGCCATCCTACTCTACCATCCGATCATCCGGTTAAACACCCACTTCCCATCCAATCGTCATCCAATCTCGTCCGACGGCCCAAGATTTTTACAAAAATGGAAAGATTCTTCTAAAATCAAATTCTGGAAAAAATTTACATCCGATTTCAAAATAGCATCTTTTTAGAAGAATGCCATTTTAGGGTAAAGAATATTTTTTCAAAACGAATGGCGGTCATCTTTTCTTTAATAGTAGGATGAAATGGCATTGAAATATTGCAAAAAGTTAAAACATTTTCAAAAACTTTCTTTTAAAAGGGTGAGGACTTGAAAAGAAATTTTTTAAAAATCATTCTTGGCATTGTTTTTAGAAAAAAAAAGAAAAAAAGAAGTTTCTAAAAAATTAGAAATCCACGGTTCCTACTATATGAGGGGGATTCTCACCACATTTTTGGAAGGATCTCAAACCCCCACATTTTTTTGCAAAAGGAGAAAAGAAACCCTAAAAACTCCCTAGCCGTCTCACCCTCTCTTCTCTTCCACTAATCCCATCTTCTTCCAAAAAAAGAAAACCAAAAAAAAAGGAGAATAAGAGAAAGAAGGAGAAGAGAAGGAGTTCGCCTGCCAAACTGTCCACTCCCCATCACCACCTTTGGGCCTCTACTCACCATCTCCACCTTGCTGTCCACGCCGTGAGCAACCAGCAATTACCACATTACCACCTCGTCTTCTCCACCGCCATTTTCTTCTTGGACTGGACCACCATCCTCCTTTCACCTTGCTGGTCCGCCACGCCGCCTTCTAGCACCGTGTGCACTCTTGCATGACCACCGTGTCCTAAAAGCACACCCTCACCTACTGTTCCTTCAAGGGCGACCTTCCAAATCTCAACGGACAATAGGTGTTGTCACCGCCATCCCTCCATTAGACTCACCTGCCGTCAAGCACTCACGACCTCTCCATTCCATTCGGATCTCGCTTCCTTTCTTTCTTAACCTAACAAGAAAACTAAAAAAAGGAGGGATAGAAAGAGAAGAAGCGAGGGAGTTCGCCTTTCATTGTGACTTCGTCATTACCACCGGACTGTCCATCCCCTCCTTGTGCACTGCTCCTTGCTGTATCACCACTTGCTGCCTTACCGTGCTGCATTAGTGCTTCAACCTCCTCCATTCGGCCTCTTTTGACACCACCTGTTGCATGGCGTCATTCTACAGCAACCTACAACTTCATAGATTGCCTTATACCACCAAACCTTCCACAGTCCAAATCTCCTCTTCCATCCACTCGTGTGATCACAATTTGAGTCTCTCACACTCTATCTCTTTCTAATCTCCTCTGTTCTATTTTTCTTATTTTAGTTCTTTTTATTGTTAGTTGAAGTTGCTTAAAGTATGAACAGTTTGATCTTGAATAAAGATAGTTCAAATTTTCTATCTTTCTTTTTAGTTCGATTATCATATGAGAATCTGAAACTATGGTTTTTCCGGTCGTTAGACGGAAACCCTAATTTCAACACATTTGTAATTTATCCAGTTTTATTTCTGCAAAATATAAGAATTCTTACATAGTGGGAAGTGTCGGATGTTGATCCACACGTAGGGCAACACATTGAAACAATATGTGAGGAATATTTTCATATTTAATTTGGCAAAGATTTCGTATGACATAAAAACATTCATGTAACCATTCCTACGAGCATGAGTGTAGTGTGAAGATGTTGTGGTACACATACTTCGCCAACTACATGAAGACAGAGACAGCAAGAATCAGACGGTTGACGACAGGAGTCATCTGAGTAACTGCCCATTTGTCAGTTTTAGATCGTGTATGCTCACTTTAGGAAGGTAAGTGACTTAATGGCCATAGGAATAGGTTTAAAATGAATAAAATATAATGGTCAAACCTAGTCATTGGACAGACCCGAGTCTTAGTCAAAGATATTGACTTCTGGGAGAGTTCGATTGATTGGACATGTTCCAATCTATTGGAGGCTTCTGTAAAATCGATTGGACACATTTGTAAAATCGATTGGAGTCTGGGAGACAGAACATGATCATAGCCCAATCGATTGGAGACCTCTGTAAAATTGACTGGAGCCTACGGGACAAAAATTTATTTAAGTTTGATCGATTGGACTATGTACAATCGATTGGATTTATGAAAAAAATTGTCATTCGTATAAGGCCAATCAATTGGACCCAGAGTACAATCGATTGGACTTCACACGGATTGAGTCTTTCTCAGATCCAAAATTCTAGTTCCCACGATCCCACGTTCTACAAGGCTCGGGGTTACGAATTCTATAAATATAACCCTTCTATACCTTCTCTAAACATACTCTGACACTCCTATACTTCAAGAGAGAAAATAGAAGGTTTATTTATTAGAGTGTCCATTCAAAGAACAAGAAGCTATTTATTCCACACACATCTTGTAAGCTTGTTTCTCTTCTTGATCACAACCATGGGCTTGATCCATTACTCAGCTTAGGCCTTCCACTTAGATATTTGACCTAGTAGCCTGAGTGTACCAGTGTGACTCAACACCTTTGAGCAACCTAGGGTTCAGGGTGTACTGAATCATTTACCTTCGGCAAAGGCTGGAGTGTTGAGAATTAAGATCGGAGTGGCCGATCGATGGTAGGTTTGGGGTGTACCAAACTGAACAAGCGAACAAGGCTTCTTGGCTGGGAGGTGAAATTAGGGTTTTTCTGTATCTTTGGAACGAAAACCCTCGATTTCAACAATATTTATAATTTCTCCGAATTGGTTCACTTAATCTGCAAATAAGCAGACTTGCACAGTGGCTCGTGTCGGATATCGTCCGCACTCGGGATTAGTTAGCACAATAAGAAATAAGAATAATCAGAAAATGCTCGGAATAAATAGAAGGGTGAGAATGGTGGAGGTTGATTTAAAATATGCTTGAGATTGTTGTTAAAACTATTAGAATGGAAAAAAACATAAGAGAAACGAGAATGAAAAATAGAATAAATGAAAACAACTTAAACTTAAATTTAAAATTTGTTCATTAAACTAAAAACAAATGCTTACAATGCTTGTCCAAATGCTTTACAACAGAAATAACACTAAACCAAATTAATCTAGAAAGTCATTAAAATATTACCCTAGAAAGCATGTAAAGGTAGAGAGAAAAAGAAGAGAGAGAAAGAAAGTAGAAAGGTTAGAGAGATGAATTAGAGATAAGCTTACCATTGAAGAGGTAGATGGTGCAACTTCGATTGGATCAACCTCAATAGGATTGAGGATTGTAGCTTTTGATTATGGCGGATGGAATGGGCAGCAAGAAGACGTTGCTGTTTGACGCTTTGCACCTCGAGATGGAGGCGTTAATGGTGAGCTCGCCGGAGAAGAAGGGTGAAGAAGAAGAGAAAGAAAGAAAGAAGAAAGAGATGAAGATAAGGGGGAGGGAACCAACCCAAGAAGGAGAGATTGTAGATCTCTTATAGACTTTTTTTTTTTTGCTTGTAAAAATGATGACCGTTGGATCTAGAGAGATCCAACGATTAGGAATGGGTTAGTTAGATGAGAGAGAGAGAGTGACTAGGATGAGATGGGGGAGAGAAGAATCGATCAAGTGAGACCAATTTTCTCTTGTTGTGCAAATGGGCATGGGCATAGGCATAGGTCATGGGCATGGGTATGGGTCATGGGCATGGGTTATGGGTATGGGCATGGGTCATGGGCCAAGATAGATAGATAGAGAGAGAAATAAGAGAGAGATGAGAGAAAAATACAAAAATAAAAGAATTTGAGGGTCTTGAACCCTGGTCTCCTTTATTCTCTCTCGTCCGCTCCACCAATTAGTCAAACTTATCATTTAATGTCAATTGGTGTGGCCTTTAACACCTAAGTCCTTTTCTTGGTCTCCAACTATTCTTCTCTCTCTTAGTCCTTGTTCCGGCTCTGCGATCTTCTAACTTTGCCCGTACATGTCTTCTATCTTTTTATCCTAGCTTGTTGGCTCTTTAAGCTTTGATAAAAGTCTTCTGTGGTTGATTGTGGGCCCGCCAGTCCTCGAGAATCGGCCGATAGGGTCTCCTGCAAGTGCAAAAGCGCGTAATGAGATTCGACTAAAACAGCTTGATACTGGACTATCCGAAATGCGTATATTTCATGCAAATAATCAATTTTCGTCTAAAGAATGCGTTCTACGCAATGGAAGAAACTCTTATGTGAAAAAGTCTACGAAAAGACAAGTTTTACGTAGGAAAATGAGACATCGCTATGAGGATAATAGCTTAAAATAAGCACTTTTGAGCGAATATCAGGAGGGCGCGCGTGGACTCGTAGAGTTGATTCAAAAGACGTGGACCCATCAGTAGTAAGCCTTGGCTAAGGTTGGAAGCTATATTTGCAACGGTGCTGCGTAGGTAACCTTTGTGTTGTTTAACTTTCCAGTTAGTGATACTTTTCGTCTAGACGTGGTCCCGTGGTTTTTCCTTGGCTAAGGTTTCCACGTAAAAATCTCTTATCTTGTGTGATTGTTTGTTTGCATTCCGCTATCTATCTTGATTAGAGTAAACGACAAAAAGAAAATATACCACAGAGGTATATTCGATTTGAATCAGTTGTGATAATTCTTTATCAAACAACTATGGCATGTGATTTTCTCCCTTACCATAGACCAGTAAAACTGTTTAGGTATAATTAATTTTAAATACCTAATCAACCCTCCCTTCTTGGTATTTTCGATTAAAGAGAACGGACCGGTGGTTATTTCAATTTGTATCAGAACGGGTTATTCTATTAAAGGTTTAATCACCTGAATTTAGATTCCTGTAAAACCAGTCCATTTTTATTAATTTGTCAAAATGCAAAGAGAATGTGGAAACACATCCAGATCTCCATTGTCTGGGGACCATCTAAATATAGTTTATGAGAAATTGTATTTAGAAAGTCTTAGATTGATTAAAGGTAATAAAATTTTATCATTACGAATGGAGAAAATAGATTGTATAAATATTTCGTTAGAATTGACGAATATTGAACTCACTGATAAAAAGAGACAGTGGGAAGAAGAAAAGAAATCGCTTCTAATAAAAAATAAGGTGTTGGAAAATGAACTCCATAAGTGTTTAAAGAACAAGAATTATTTACAGAATCAATTGACAAAAAATTCTGATATTGTCAAATCTAAGAATTTTGATTCTCAACTTAGTAAACATAAAAATCATGTAAAACTCACTCATGCTACCGGAATATGTAAGTCAACGAAGTTCAAACAAACTGAATTCGTTGGTCATCATAATTCCAAGCTAAGTGAATTATACATAAAATCTAATGAACTAAAGAGAGAGATTTCTAAAATTTCTGAATTGAGAAAAACTTTGTATGATAATCATGTTGCTAAAAATCAATGGTCCAGAAATGTCAAAAGGGGTGAAAATTATGTTTTTGCCAAACAAATGGTAAAAATTGTTAAATCACATTTTAAGTATAAGACCATTTGGGTGAGAAAAGATGATAAAAAATGCCTTATGATACTTTCTGCATTCAAAGCTTTAGAGAACAACAAATGGTATCTGCACAGTGGTTGTTCCAGGCACATGACTGGAGACAAGTCTATGTTTTGTCATATTGAGGATCATAAATATGGAAGTGTAACTTTTGGAGATGAGAGTATGGCTAAGGTCATTGGCTGGGGAAGTATTCAAGCTCCAGGCATTCCTAAGCTTGATAACGTCCTCTGTGTTGAAGGGCTCAAAGCCAATCTTCTTAGCATAAGTCAAATATGCGATAATAATTATACAGTTAAATTCACTAGCCAAGGATGTAATGTTATTGATGAATCTGGCAAATGTGTTATGAGAGGTTGAAGAACCTCTGAAAATTATTATATTATTAGTAGAAATCCTAAGATTATCTGTAATTCTGCCAAATTAAATGATTGACTTATGACATCAAAGACTATGTCACATCAACCAAAAGGACCTAGTTAAAATCACTAATAAAGAATTAGTAAGAGGTGTACCTTCAATTAATTTTTGTTTATCTTCTATATAATTAAATGTTTTTTATCACGAAATTGCCAAAAGGGGAGATTATGAGGAATATTTTCAAATTCAATTTGGCAAAGATTCTGTATGACATAAAAACATTCATGTAACCGTTCCTACGAGCATCAGTGTAGTGTGAAGATGTCGTGGTACGCATACTTCATCGACTACGTGAAGACTAGAAGATAGAGACAACAAGAATCAGACGGTTGACGACAGGAGTCATCTGAGTAACTAACCATTTGTCAGTTTTAGATCATGTACGCTCGCTTAGGAAGGTAAGTGACTTAGTGGCCATAGGAATAGGTTTAAAATGAATAAAATATAATAGTCAAACCTAGTCATTGGACAAACCCGAGTCTTAGTCAAAGATATTGACTTCTGGGAGAGTCCGATCGATTGGACATATTCCAATCGATTGGACATAACCCAATCGATTGGAGGCCTCTGTAAAATCAATTGGAGTATACGAGACAGAACATGATCATAGCCCAATCGATTGGAGACCTCTGTAAAATCGATTGGAGCCTATGGGACAGAAAGTTATTTAAGCTCGATCGATTGGACTATGTACAATCGATTGGATTTATGAAGGAAATTGCTATCCATACAAGGCCACTCGATTAGACCCAAAACCCAATCAATTGGACCTTGCCCAATCGATTGGACCCAGAGTACAATCGATTGGACTTCACACGGATTGAGTCTTTCTCAGATCCAAAATTCTAATTCGCACGATCACACATTCTATAAGGCTCAGGGTTACGAATTTTATAAATATAACCCTTCTATACCTTCTCTAAACACACTTTGACACTCCTATACTTCAAGAGAGAAAAGAAAAAGTTTATTTATTAGAATGTTCATTCGAAGAGCAAGAAGCTATTTATTTCACACACATCTTGTGTGCTTGTTCTTCTTCTTGATCAAAGCTAAGGGCTTGATCCATTACTCAGCTTAGGTCTTCCACTTAAATATTTGACCTAGTAGCCTGAGTGTACCAGTGTGACTCAACACCTTTGAGCAACCTAGGGTTCAGGGTGTACTGAATCCTTCACCTTCGGCAAAGGTTGGAGTGTTGAAAATTAAGATCGGAGTGGCCGATCGACGGTAGGTTTGGGGTGTACCAAACTAAACAAGTGAACAAGGCTTCTTGGCTGGGAGGGCGCGCGTAGACTCGTAGTGTTGATTCAGAGGACGTGGACGCATCGGCAGTAGGCCTTAACTAAGGTTGGAAGCTTTATTTGCAACGGTGTTGCGTATGTAACCTTTGTTTCGTTTAACTTTCCAGTTAGTGATACTTTCCGTCTGGACGTGGTCCCGTGGTTTTTCCTTGGCTAAGGTTTCTACGTAAAAATCTCTCCTCTTGTGTGATTGTTTGTTTGTATTCCGCTATCTATCTTAATTAGAACAAACGACGAAAAGAAAATATACCACAGAGGTATATTCGATTTGAGTCGGTTGTGATAATTCTTTATCAAACAACTAAGGCATGTGATTTTCTCCCCTACCATAAACCAGTAAAACTGTTTAGGTATAATTAATTTTAAATACCTAATCAACCTCCCTTCTAGGTATTTCCGATTAAAGAGAACGAACCGGTGGTTATTTTACAATAATGAACGGAAAATCGCGAGAAATGGTGATGGAGAGGTGAGAAAGATGGATCGATTTAAAACATGAATTTTAGTGAGAGATTATATCCTACGAAGCATTAATTCAAGAAAACTCAAGAGAAGCATCACTTATCAAACCAAACTTTATTCAACTATTAATCAATTTACAATACTAGAATCAAAATAAGCAATAAATAAAACTAACTTAAAATCACTAAAAAGAATTTTAAGAGAGTGATCTAGAGAAGAGGCTAGAGAGAGAAAGAAAAAATTTAGATAGAGAAAAGTAGAAAGAGAAATAATAGATCTAGAGAGAGAAAATAAGAAGATGCGATCGTAAATCTCTTAGGGTTAGGTTGTGAGAGGGGGGAGAGAACCAACCCAAGAAAGAGAGATCGTAGATCTCTTATAGACTTGTGTTGTTTGTTGTAAAAATGAGAACCGTTGGATCTAGAGAGTTCCAATGGTCGGTTATTTTTTTAATGAGAGAAATGGTGGGTTAGTTAGATGAGAGAGAGAGAGAGAGAGTGACTAGGATAAAGAGAGATGTGGGAGAGAAGAATCGGTCAAGTGAGATCGATTCTCTTTTGTTGTTGCAAATGGGCATGGACATGGGTCATGGGTCATGGGTCATAGATCATGGGTCATGGGTATGGGCCAAGATAGATAGAGAGAGAAATATGAAAGAGGTTAGAGAAAATACAAAAATAATAGCATTGGAGGGTCTTGAACCCTGGTCTTCTTTCTTCTCTTTCATCTGCTCCTCCAATTAGTCAAACTAGCTTTTGATGTCAATTGGTGTAGCTTTTAACACCTTAGTCCTTCTCTTGGTCTTCAGTTTTTCTTCTCTCTCTTGGTCCTCGTTCTGGCTCTACGATCCTCTAGCTTTTTTCGTACTTGGCTTTTATCTTCTTATCCTAGCCTACTGGCTCTCTTGTCTTGTGTAAGTCTTCTGTGGTTGATTGTGGGCCCGCCAGTCCTTGGGAATCGCTCGATAGGGTCTCCTGCAAGTGAAAAAGTGAGTAATGAGATTCAACTAAAACGGCTTGATAATGGACTATCTGAAATACATATATTTCATGCAAATAGTTGATTTTCGTCTAAAGAATGCGTTCTACTCAATGGAAGAAACTCTTACATGAAAAAGTCGACGAAAAAATAAGTTTTACGTAAGAGAATGCGACATCGCTATAAGGATAATTGCTTAAAATAAGCACTTATTTCACAATAATTGCCAAGGATTAGCAATATGCTAATTGGGGATTATGATATTCGCTCAAAAGTGCTTATTTTAAGCAATTATCCTTGTAGCGATGTAGCATTCTCCTACGTAAAACTTGTCTTTTCGTCGACGTTTCCACATAAGTTTCTTCCATTGCGTAGAACGCATTCTTTAGACAAAAATCGACTATTTGAATGAAATATACACATTTCGGATAGTCTATTATCAAGCCGTTTTAGTTGAATCTCATTACGCATTTTTTCACTTGCAAAAGACCCTATCGGGCGATTCTCAAGGACTGGCGGGCCAACGATCAACCACAGAAGACTTCTATCAAAGCTTAAAGAGCCAACATGCTAGGATAAGAAGATAGAAGCCAAGTACGGGAAAAGCCAGAGGATCGTAGAGTCGGAACAATGACCAAGAGAGTAAAGCAAAGTTGAAGACCAAGAGAAGGACTAAGGTGTTAAAAGCCACACCAATTGACATCAAAAGTTAGTTTGACTAATTAGTGAAACGGATGAAAAAGAAGAAAGAAGACCACGGTTTAAGACCCTCAAATGCTATTATTTTTGTATTTTCTCTAACCTCTCTTCTATTTCTCTCTCTATCTATCTTGGCATACCCATGACCCATGCCCATGCCCATTTGCAACAACAATATAGAATCGGTCTCACTTGACCGATTCTTCTCTCCTCAATCTCTCTCTATCCTAGTCACTCTCTCTCTCTCTCATCTAACTAACCCACCATTTCTCTCATTAAAAAATAACCTTTAGATCCAACGGTTCCCATTTTTGCAACAAACAACACAACTCTATAAGAGATCTACGATCTCTCTTTCTTGGGTTGGTTCTTTCCCCCCTCTCACAACCTAACCCTAGGTTCCATCTCCCCTTCTTCTCTAAACCTCTCTATCTCTCTCCTCTCCCTAGTTCGGTCTCATCAAAAAACCAGCAAGAATATGGCCTTGCAGACCTCTTCTCCATTGGTAAGTCACTGAGGTAAATCTCCATTTTCTATCTTCTCTTTCATTTTTTTTCTTTAAAATCTTGTTCTTTCTCTCTATATTTCTTCTCTTATAATGCTTTCTAAAGTGATGGTTATTTATTTTATTTTCTTTTATGAATAAATTAGATTCAAGCATTGTAATTTGTATTATTTTAATAAATAAGTTTCTTTTTTCTGTTTATGGTGTTTCTTTTTCTTTAGTTATGTTAATTAGTTGATAGAAATCTCTCCAAAAAGATTATTTTAAATCTCAATCATTAATCATCACTCTCACCCTTCCATCCATATTTTCAAGCACTTTCTATTGTTCTAATGTTCTGATAAATTGTGTTCCCTAACCCCAAGTGCAGATTCGACATCCGACATATCGTTATACAAAGTCTACATTTTTGCAGGATTTAAAGTGAACCAAAATTACAAATATTGTTGAAATCTAGGGTTTCCGATCTAACGACGCAGAAAAACCCTAGTTTCAAATGGCGTAGTTGCCACTCGGTTGACGGGATTGCAAAAAGAACAGGAAATCGAAAAGCTGCTTAATCGTGAAGATCTAATCCAAATCGAAAACTTTCAATTTTCTTTTTCACATTATTCACTTATTATTTTAATGCCTCAGACAGCCGAGTGCAAAGTTGTAATAATTTAGGGATTCGTTTTCTTTACTTTTAGAATAAATGCTAGGTTAATTAATTAATTAAAAAACACAAAAAACATTAGGGTTAGATTTCATTTCAGCTATTTCTAGTTAGATCACCATTGGTTATTTGTTTCATTTTGGAAGGTTTTCAACTCCAGATAATTCAAAAGTAGATATTTTCGAACCCTAATTCGGGAATAGCTAATTGGAACTAATTCACAATACATGTCCTAAATCATTGCGTATTTCTTGAAACCCTAATGGCGGTATACCTTCCAACACAATACAATAGACCATTGTGGACAAACATGATTGCGGATTGCGATTACCAAGTGAGTAGGGAGCGAAAACTCAAAGAGGTGGAGTCAGGCCCAGGCCCCATTTGAAAGTAGGGTTTTTTCGATCGTTGGACGAAAACCCTAGATCTCAACAATATTTGTAAGATTTCTTCGATTTGGTTCACTTAATCTGCAAAAATGCAGACTTTGCACAGTGACTCGTGTCGGATATCGTCCACACTCGGGGTTAGGGCAAATAAGTACGATAATAACAGAAATCTGCTAAAAATGAGTGAAGAGGTGAGAATGGTGATTGAGGATCGATTGTTAAAATAAGCTTTGTGATTGGTAAATTATTATGACTAATTGAAAGTAAAGAACAATAAAGCAAGAAAATCACTAAACAATTATGCTAAAATAAATTCCATTCATTAAGCTAAAAACTGTAGAATTACAATGCTTCTAAAATAATGTTCTTTTGAAGTAAAATTATCTAGAAAGCAACTTAAGTAAGGTAGAGAGAGAAAGTGAGAGAAATAAGAGATTTTTAAAATCTAGAGAAACTTAGAAAGGAGATTATTCTAGAGAGAGAAAAGATTAGAGAGAGAAAGGTGAGGTGATGAGAGAAAAATTAGGCATTAGAAAGAGAAAGTGGAGAGAGGAGTATTCTAGAAAGAGAAAAAGATTACCCTTCAATCTTACCTTAGAGAAGAAAATTAGCCATTGGTGGCTATGAAGAGAGGCTTTGACTAGGCATGGTGGTTGACACTTGATGTCCTTAGTGGTTGAGAGGGGCAGCACTATTTAGTGTACCAAGGCAGCAAGGTGGACTGGCTTGGGAAGATGGTGGTACAGCAAAGATGAGGGAGAGACAGTGGTCTTTGCTTTTTCTTCTTATTTTCTTTTGTGTTGTAGGTTGCAACTTGAAACAGTGTAGCAAATGGATGAAAGAAAGGAAGAAGAAGGATGTGAGCGGCTAAAACAGACCATGATGGTCTTGTTTTGAAGGGTGAGCGGTGATAAATGGAGGTTGGTGTTGCCGGATTTACTGGTAGCAAGGAGGTGTGATGATGGGAGTTGAAATGGAGGGGTTCAATGCCGTGGATCTCACTGCCTGGTGCATGGTGTTGCTAGTTCAAGCCGCATATGGAAACCAGTCCGTTTTGGACTGGGGTGTTTGCTGGTAGTGATGGAAGGTGAAGAAGATGAAAAGGATGCCAATTTGTTGCCGGCCAGCAAGATGAGAGGGAGAAGCTCGATCCAAAGTTGTTGGTAGAGCACCGGTGGTGGAGTGGAACACACAACCAATGTGAGGTCAACGGTGGTTGCTGGTTCGACTTTAATGGTGAAGAAGATGCACTTGTAGGCTGAGTTGTGGAGAAGACAAAGTGTAGGGTGGCTGCAAGAGCTATGGCGGAGTTGCACCAAATGGCTGGAGGAGCCACCGTGGTTGGCAGATCTGGGTGGTGAAGGAGGTTGATACCCAACCCTGAGTTGCAGTCGAAACAGAGTACCTATGGTGTTGATGATGGAAAGGAGCAGCAGCAGATCGATGGTGGTTTTGTGAACCAACGGTGGTGGAAATGGAGTTTAGGCACCTGTGGGGAAGAGAAGATGGTAAGATGTGCAGCCAATGGTAGAGGGCAACAAGTGTGAACGGTGGTGGGAGACTTGTAGAGATGACCAGAGTTGCAAGTCTACAACTCCGGTGAAGGAAACGAAGAAGGTGGGGGCGGTGCTCTTGCCCTGGCTGGGGCAGCAATTCCGGAGAGCTTCTCGCCGAAATTAATGGTGAGGAGGTGGAGAGGTTGCGGCCTGTGTTGGGTTGCTTGGTGTTGCAAACGTGCACACCAGCAACAATGAGAGAAGGAATAAGAGGACGTGCACAGGTGACGAGGAGGATGCTCTTACCGGTGGTGCAGATCTTGGTAGGAAGCAAAGATGGAGAACGATGATGAAGCTTGGTTGCAAGGGCAGCAACTATACGACTAAAGTGCACCGTGTTGTCGGTGAAATGGTGAGAGAGAGCTTGAGAGAAGAGAAGAGGGAAGGGATTGAGAGAAGAATAGGTTAGGAGATTAGGAAGGGGGAGGGAACCTAGGGTTAGGTTGTGAGAGGGGGGAGGGAACCAACCCAAGAAAGAGAGATCGTAGATCTCTTATAGACTTGTGTTGTTTGTTGTAAAAATGGGAACCGTTTGATCTTATTTTTTTAATGAGAGAAATGATGGGTTAGTTAGATGAGAGAGAGAGTGTGACTAGGATAGAGAGAGATGGGGGAGAGAAGAATTGGTCAAGTGAGACCGATTCTCTCTTGTTGTTGCAAATGGGCATGGGCATGGGCATGGGCATGTGTCACGGATATGGGTCATGGGTATGGGCCAAGATAGATAAAGAGAGAAATATGAGAAAGGCGAGAGAAAATGCAAAAATAATAGCATTAGAGGGTCTTGAACCCTGGTCTTCTTTCTTATTTTCGTCTAAAGAATGCGTTCTACGCAATGAAAAAAACTCTTACGTGGAAAAGTCGACGAAAAGACAAGTTTTACGTAGGAGAATGCGACATCGCTATAAGGATAATTGCTTAAAATAAGCACTTTTGAGCGAATATCAAGGATATGGAAGGCCATGATCGATTGGTCAAGATTTTGAAATTGAGGATCATGTGGCGTGGAGGTGATTATGAGATGGTGGTTAGAGTGGATTAGGGTTAGGGGAGTGTGAATGGGGCGATTGTGAGATTGCCACACGATCTACAAGATAAACAGTTGTGCGATAGAAGATGATTTTAGCATGCATGGGTGGTGTGTCCATCAAGGGCCCACCAAAATGGATGGTCTCGATCATAAATGCATTGGAAATGTTAATTTTTCAAAACATACAAATTTTCTCTCGGATTTAAAAATATTTTGGAAATATACAATGGTTTTGATTTTAAAAGAAATTTTCTTTCATAAAAATAATGTTTACTTTTACATAAGAGAGTGGACATGTGGTTTTGGAAACTCGCAAGCTTGAAACATGTTAAAAATATTTTCTTTACAAATAAAGTCCAAAACTTTGAAAAAAAAAAAGAAATTTCTTACAAAAAAAATTGTCTCTAAAGAAACTTTCCCAAAAGCAATAAAAGGTGATCTTAAAATTCTAAAGATAGTTTTTGGAAAAAAGCATTTCTAAAAAGATGGATGGGAATTAACCCACAAATGGCACTCTCTCTTTAAAAGGCCACTAATGGCTTATTCCCCTTAGGTCCCCCCCTCTAATTCACATCTCTTTCTTACCTTCTCCCTTGGCACAAATGGAAAAAAAAAAGGTAAAATAAAAATAAAAATAAAAAAATCGACATCTTTGCCTTCCCTTCTCTATAGAACGGCCCCATCATCTTCTTCTCAACATAACTCCAAGAACCATGGTTTGTTATCTTCTTCTCCTTTTCTATCTCTTTCTCTCTCCAATATCTTCTTTTATTACTTTCTAGTTAAGTTTTTATTTGCTTTATTTCTTTAAGCATTTTTAATTTTAGCATTGTAAGTTACAGTTATTTTTAATAAATGAAGTTTATTTTGACATTTAATTTTTTGTTATTCCATATTTATTTTCTTTTATTAATGTTGTAGGTAATTTCCCTCCTATAAAAAAATATTTTAAAAATCATTTTCCACCATTCTCATCTCTCCACCATTTTCATCATTTCCTTGCTTGTTTTCTTTAATGTTACTTCTCTAACCTGAGTGTGGATTCAACATCCGACTTACCCTATTCGATCAAAAAATAAATTTTTGCAGGATTAAAGAACCGAAAAAATAATGTTGATTTAAGAGCTATCCATGCCAACGACCGGAAAAACCTTGTTTCAAATGGCACCGTTGCCACTCGGGTATGCGGAAAATGCAAAGAAGAACATAAGCATTCTTTTAAAGTGCTAAAAAAAAATTTTGGACAACAGTATTTCATTTTTACATATTTTTTTTTATGCCTCAGAAGGCCAAGTGCAACTTGTAACACTTTTGAACTTATTATTATTGATTAGATGTGTGTTCAAGAGTTTAGCAACCCCTGATTAAGTGCAAAAAAAAAACTTTTTTTTAGGGACAATAGTACTTTTTTTTACGTATTTTTTTAAGCCTCGAATGGCCGGTTGCAACTTGTAATAACTTAGGACATTTCTTTTTTCAAATATTTACTGCTAGATCTTGTTCTATGGTTTGCTAGAAACCCTAGATTGAGTGAAAATATAAAAAAAATCAAAAATTCAAAAAAAAATAGGATTTATATTCTCTGCACATTTTTTAGATCACCAAATCGGGCATTTTAAGTATTTTGGACAGTTTCCAAAATTTGGAAAATTTTCAAAATTAGGGTTTCCAAGTTTAGAAGATTCTAATTTTAGAGAATTTCTATCTGTAGAGATTCTCTAAGATTGGAAAATCTTGAAAAAGGAAATAACCCAAATTTAGCAAAATTTTGATTTTGGGAAATTTTCAATTTAATTAAATGGGAGTTCGAAATCTAAGTTTTTTGGAAGGTTTCTAAAATAGGGATAATTTGAACTTAGTAATTTTCAAATCTTAATTCAGGAATTTCTAAATTTGAATTTAAACCCTAACTTGGAAATTAATTAAATAACCCACCTTAATCTATTGCATGTTGTTTGAAACCCTAAAGGCGAGTAACCTTCCAATTAAATCCCAGAACCTAGACCAAGTGATCTAACTTTTTTGCAGCGTACGATCGAAGTGTGGGTATGGAGCGAAAGCTCAAGAGGAAGACTCGGGCCCAAGCCCATTTGGATACCCCTTTTTATCCCACGGAGGCGACCTCGTGGCATGGCCCACGTGAGGTAAGTCCCTTTCCTCGCCTTGAGTGTGATACTGTGCAATTGGATGAATTAAAGTATCGCGTGTCTCTTTGCTTTCGCATCAAACATTATTCGCAATGCATGGATGGCCGCTAATTAATGAACCCTGAGTAGACCCGGCTCCTCTTAAAATTGGTGGGATTTCATCACCCACCTTATCACTACAGCTAAGTTTGATCCCCAAGATCCACTAAATTAAAAAGAATCAAGAGCTAGGGCCAAACTAGATCGGTGTTCTAGGACACCCCTCCACTTAGTCATTTCATCAATCCCAGGTCGAATAAGTCAACGAGCGCAGGTCCCTGTTGTCTAACACACCCATAGGTCCCTACTACTCAAGTATACCGAGCTCGCCAGTGGCTTCCCTGATGCTTTGTTGGGCTGCTAATTGTTGGGTTAGGAACACAACTACCAACCCTAGCTTAGACTGTGGAAAAATTCATCTCCATTGCTTGACAAATCCAGTAAGTCTGTGACGTATTTAAGACAGCCAATGTGCCGCACGTCTATCTAGGCTTCGGATTATCTTGCAATCAACTTAAGTTAGTACTAGAGCATTTGCTTTGAAGAGTGTATCCTAATGAGAACCCAAGAGCGACAAAGTTAGTCTGGCGGGTAACAAATATAAACCAATGGTCCGCCCACTGTCATAATATACCTCAGCCCACAAACTAAACCTTTCCAAAAACGTGGAGGTTTTATGAGAGATCCCTCTCCTCCATTTTGAAAAAATCTTTTTTTTTTTTAGAAACCATTTTTGAAAACATTGCATTAATGCAAAAAAATTTCTTGTGTTTCCAAAAACACCAACGTGTTTCTCTTGTGGTCCTCTTTTGCTCTCTTTTAATTCTCATACTCTCCTCTCTTGTCTTCAAAAAATCTCCTTCTATTTTTATTTTTTTTAAAAGAATCATTCCTATTTAAATCAAAGAAAACACATTCATTTTATGCAACAGTCCACTTCCTTCTTGTGCTAATTTAAATATCTTTCCAAGATCAGCTATCTTTTAAACAAAATATCTTTTATTTTGAAAAGGTTCAGCACATGTTCAAAAATCTTTTATTTTCAAAAATCTTTATTACCTTTGTCTTTTTGGCTATTGGGTCGTATCTTAGGGCGGACCGTGGAATTAATTTGGAGGAGAGAGAATCGGTCTAGGATGATTGTTTCTCTCTCATGGGCATAGATCATGGGGTGGTTATGAGAGAAAATTGATTGTGGGTCATTAGATTAGGCCTTGAGCCGTTTGTTGAAGGATGGACTATGGACCGTTAGATTGGAAGTTTGAACTAGGGTGAGATCGGATGGTGATAATGACAATCGAATGGTCGATTGATTGATTAGACGGCTTAGATGATGATGGATGAAGATGGAAAGTAATGATCGGATGGATGATCTATTGGTGATCAGACGGTAGACTAGGATGGCGATTATTGGATGGATCATCGAACGGTAGAGATCGGCCAAGGTAGGTCGTAGGATTGAGTGATTGCAAAAGGAGAGAGGATCGGATGATTGAGATTTGAGAGTAAAGAGAGAATGAGGGTTTAGAGAGAGGAGAGAGAAATTAATACAAAAATAAAGAGAAAATGCTAGCCAAGGTCTTGAACCCTGGTCTTCGACTTGGTCTTCTGCAAGCTTCACCAACTGAGCAAGCATGCGTGTTGTGTTAGTTGATTAAGCTTTAATCTCACTAGTCTCTTCTCTCGAGGTTTGTCTTTCCTTCTCTTTGGGTCATCTCTCAAGCTTTTCGATCATTTGGCTCTTCTTGCACTTTAGCCTATATCTTCTTATCCTCAACTTGTTGGCTCTTAAGCTTTTGTTCTAGACTCTGGAAGTCAGTTGTGGGCCCGCAATCCATCAAAATTGTCCAATCGAGTTTTCTGCGATAGAAAAAGCTCGTAATGAGACTTGATCAAAACAACTTAATATCTAAACTTTCAAAAATGCGTTTAATTCATGCAAATAGTTGATTTTCATCTAAAACGTGTGTTCTACACAATGGTAGAAACTCTTACATAGAATTGTTGATAAAAAAAATGAAGTTTTATATAGGAGAATATGACAATGCTAAAAGGATAATGGCTTAAAATAAGCACTTTTGAGCGAATATCAACAATATTTCTAACTATGGTTCTATTCTGGACTTCTAATTCATTCCTTTCAAGACTTAATTTTTCAATTTCATCTTCAAGTTCTTGTTCTCTGCTCAAAATAAGTATTACTTCATTATCTTTATCTTTCACTATTCGATATAGATTTTCTAATTCAATTTTTAGTGAAGCGTTTTCACAACATAATTCAGTCTTTTCCTTTTTCAGGGTATCACAAGGTTTTGCCAAAGTTAGGCTTTCTTTATACAAATTGTTAAACGCTTTCTGAATATCTTCTTTACCTTCATCATCACTTAAGTCAGTTTCATGTTCAACTTCCGTATTCTTTAAATGATGATTTTCATTTAGATTAGCAATAGTTATTAAAGCTCTAACATTAGATGATTCTCTGTCATCATTAGATGTGTTCATTTTCGTATTGAATTCATCACTATCCACGTCCCGAGCAACAGCCTTCAGAGCTTTAGTTTTTTCTTTCTTAACATTGCTAGGACAGTCAGTATAGATATGATCAAATCCTTTGCATTTATAACATTGAACTTCATTTTTGTTGTTTTCTCCCTTTTTGTATTTATCAAAACTTTCAAAAGGTTTCTTATTCTTTTGAACAAATTTGTCTTGTCTTTGTTTTTGAAAAACTTCCTAAATTTTTAGAGAAAAGGACAACTTTTTCATCAATGTTATTCGACTCATCAGAATCAGTTTCTTCTCTTAATTGCTTCTTAGAGGTTTTTAAAGCTAGTCCTCTTTTTTTAAGTATGAAGTTTAAGTTCAAATATTTGAATTGATCCTATTAATTCTTCTAGTTTTATTAGATCAACATTTTTACTTTCTTCAATAGTCGTTATTTTAGGGTGAAACCTGTGGGTACCGTATTTTTTGGCCAATAAGAAGACTACACGCATTACTGACATCGCACATGTGAAATACGAAATATCAACATCTAGCGTTTCAATGCCTGCGTGAGTAAATGCGCCGAGGGGATTCATCAGAGACAGCTATCAACCTTTCCAATTGCATGTCAGACATTCCAAAGAAGGCTATGTGTTCAAGAAAGTTGTCCGAGGAAATTACATCTCAGGACAGGTCAATAACGAAACGCATTGAAGTTCAGCAAAAAATTTGTTGGCAAGATATTCAACCCGTCCCGACAAGTTTTACATTGTACTTGGCGGTCACGGTAGTCAACCCATCCCAGCAAGTTCTACATTATACTTGGCGATCATGGCATTCAAACACTCCCGCCAAGGTCTTCATTATACACTTAAAGGGTGAAATTCCTTACTGTCCCGACAAGCAAC
Organism: Euptelea pleiosperma; assembly: GCA_035048495.1. Taxonomy (NCBI): domain Eukaryota; kingdom Viridiplantae; phylum Streptophyta; class Magnoliopsida; order Ranunculales; family Eupteleaceae; genus Euptelea; species Euptelea pleiosperma. Next base: position 27,953,325 of record CM068553.1, on the reverse strand, counting down.
AATATTCAAAATAGGTATGTCTCCAAACCAATAAACTGACTACACATTAGAATTTGTACAGGAATGCCACTTGGCGACAGATTTGATCAATACTAACATTCCCGCCACTTTTTCATTCAAACACATGCCATGTAAGATGCCACTTAAGCTTTTTCAGATCTAATCGAATGAAAGAGGTTCATATCCAACAAGAAGAGGTTGCATCAGGCAGATTCTTCCAAGATGGGATCTGGCCGATGAGAAGTGGACTCATGGGGGTATGAGTTAGATCATTGACAAACTATAAATATACTACTTCCAGAACTAGAAATGGATCCAAATCTAGAGCTTCTAATCAATAATTAATACTCTTTCCCTTTCATCTGACTGTGTGATTTATCCTATGAGATTTAAACATTCGCTGACTTGAGCGTTGGATGTTGTCGACAGGTACACCACCAATGCTTCGAGAGAATAACTTATTATCAGCAGCAAGGAGTGATCTACGACTAGCAGCTTCAGATTCTACCAATCTAGCTGATCTAGCTGATCTACCTCGAGATACAAATCGAATTGACCTCGAAGATTGTGTGGGATAAGATCCAATACTTTCCCCACAAAACCTATCAAGCAAAGATCTCAGAATTTTCCTAACAATTTTTTGTTCTGGAATAGCTTCACCAAGACCCCACATGGAATTGATTATTTCACTTATTTTGGTGTAGAAGTCTATGAAAATTTTCATCCTCATACATTCTTATGATTTCAGACTATAGTATGGAAACCGAATCCTAAAGGATTCCATGAGATCTCGATTGTGTTGGTTATCTTCGATAAGCGGGTTTAAGAAACTCAAAATGGTTTTTGGTGTCCAGCATGATTTTATGCATAATCATGTCACAAGGTCAAAATTAATTTTTGAAGATGCGATCATTAAGCTCAAGCCAAATATGGTAGATATCATAACGCTGAAAACAATCTTTTTCAAGGTCGAAGTGGGGTTCTTTTCAGCAAAGTGCTTGACTGCCCAAGCGATCTCTTGGTCCCATTGCTTGATTCTTCGATGATAGCTGAGCTTGTGAAGCAGAGAAGTCCAAATTCTTTTGTTAATTGAGCAGCCAAGAAAGATGTGGCCCAGATTTTCTTGCGTCTCCAGCAAAAACATTTATGTAAGGGAAAATCCCTCACCCCCTCGAGATATGCACAAAATCAGATGCTGTCTTCAGATCCGTCTGATCAGACTCCTCAATCGAGTATTCAGACGTCAAATCTGGGAAGATCGTCTTCTCTATCATGTAGTCCGGTATGCTTGCCGACGTGTCCGTTACTTCCGCCGAGTTGTCCGATGTCACTTGCAAGAGAACTCCGTTGGTGGGAAAACCACCATTGAGCCTCCGATGCTTAAGTCAGTATCTTATGCAAAAAGCTTTAATCTTGTTTTTCTCCAAGATTGCTTAACTTCCTTACAACTGTAGCTCTCTATTTACAGGATATGTAACCCCTTACGTGTCTAGGAAAACGATGGAGGCCATACCAATCAACCCAAAAATCTTTATCTTATGCGTGATCTGTCGTATATCGTGCTTTGTCTTAAAAGTACAATAGGTGGATGCTTCCTATTCGTTGTTCAAACTCTACTTTCTACCTGGCCGACTAATCGTGAGATCGAGGCAATCAGCCAAGTCGGCCTGATCTTCATCATGTAGACTCGGCCTGATCTTCACCATGCAAAGTCAGCCAGATCTTCATCATGCTAAGTCGGCTTGATCTTCATCATGCCAAGTCGGCCAGATCTTCATCATGCCAAGCCGGCTGGATCTTCATCATGCTAAGTCGGCCAGATCTTCATCATGCAGTCGACCACTCGGACATGCTGTTAGGGAACACACGCATCATCGCGTGAACCCACGTGTATTGCCTGAAAATACCCCTTACAATCGCCCACTCTCGGGGTTCGTGTTGTGCCCGACTATAAGCCAATTACACGAATCCAGAGAAGGATCATACACGTGTCATGATATCCTTTTCCCGTCGTTTCGTATTTCAATGGCGCCTTTACTCGGACCACTCGATTCCCTTATCTTTTTAGTCGGATATCTTGTTTTCAATGTACTTTCTTTTATAATTTAGTAACTTTAATTCCAATCATGTCGGCTACTTCATCTTCTTCCGATAATCCTTCTCTCCGAGACTTTGACGTAGAGTCTCAAATTAGCCCCGACTTAGAGTATGTCCGGGAATGTTATAAAATTCCCAGTGACATCGATCTTTGTTATGTCCCTTCCTGTACTCGCTACTCCCATCATACTGTGATCCACCCCGACACAATCTGCATCACAGTCGGCCAGCTTGATGCCAGCCTCTCTCTTCCTCTCTCGCCGTTTGCTCGTGAACTCTTGAATTTTTATCGGGTAGCCCCTGGCCAAATGTTTGATAACTTTTGGCGTGCTCTTCGTGCATTCGATCGTATCCTAACATACTAGGGCCAAGAAATCACCCTAGACGACATCTGTTGTTAACATTACATCAAGGTGGTCTCGAACACCGAGAGGGGTGACTCCGAGAGCTGCGGGTCTCCTTTATATTTCTTGGCCACTCGCCCTAGAAGAGTCCCAATCTTAAAGGCCATTCAAGATAGTGATAAAGGATGACAACGTATCCCTCTCTTTGTCTTGGGCGCATGGGAAAGAGGGCCTAGCGACCATGGGCCCCCACTTGCCAATAGGAACTTTGGGGCACGAGGTACTCGCCGGACCTCTCTTCTGTCTTTCCGAGTAATGTAGAACGTATAACTAACTCATTTATGTTTTCTTGCAGTGCGTACTGACAGCTCATCTCGAGGACTCCCCAAAGCCATTCTCCCCCTGTGCATTGCTCTTCGGACGCTTCCGTCCGACATATATCAATGCCTCGATGAGCGAAGCTATTATTTTGAGGTCAACCCCCTTCGACGGAAGAGCTACAAGAGCGAGTGCCCGACTCCAAGTTGACTTACCGACTTCTCACCAAAGCCGAGAGGCGAAGATTCATCCTCGAGACTCAAGCTCGAGAAGTAGAGGGTCGAGCAGAGCCTCAAGAAGAGGACTCGGTTCCCCAAGCTTCTCTAGAAGCTGACTTCTCACCGGGGTATTTCGGCAAACCGGTAGACTCCCACGCCGAAGACGTATCAGAGGTATCCCCGACTCAGAGCATTATTATTGTAGATTCAGACTCATCTTCATCCGGTTCACCCCGTCGCCCATTTTAACGTTCATTACTGCCTAAGTTCTCTCATTTGGTGCAGTCGCTCGGCTACTTCTACCGAAGTAAGCCTGCGGCGGAGCCTCTTCTCTCGAAGCAGTATTCTCAGGATCTTCTCCGTGCCCAAGAGATGGCAAGGTTGAACATTGTTGAGCCATCGGCAGATTCTTCCCCTCCCTATGAGGGTTCTAGTTCTCGGAAGTGGCAGGGAGAGGCTCTTCCTCGGACTACCGCCAAGCTCCCGAGAGAGGCTGGAGCATCCAGTTCTCGGCCAGCTCCCGCCCAGGTCGTACAGGCCGTTCTTACAGTTACCCCCACCACAGCCCCGACTCCCCGACAGACGGGGAAATCCTCAGAGACCCTCCAGCCGACCTCCCGGGATCGAGAGCCCGAGGGCGGCGTCATCAGGGGAGCCAACTCTAGGGTTGATCCCCGTTCTACCAGGGCGGTGCCTGATTGGAAGCTCGTCTACAAATCCAGAGACGGCGTGCCGATTAAGGCCAATCAGAGAGTGGTAAAGGATGCTGTTGTCGTTCGGATCATTGGGGACATAAGTCGTACCCCCGCGGATGATCGCATGTTCATGCGAGTTCCCATTGACTTTGTAGTAGATAACTTCTACCAGGGGATGGCTATGGTAATATCTCTCACTTTATCATTCGTTATCATTCATTTCACTTTATCATTCGTTATCATTCGTTTGTGACTTGTCTTATTAACACGTTTTTCTTAACTTTCCAGTTTCTCAATGTTTTTTCGACGATGTTCACCCAACTCACTGAGGAGCTGAAGGCACTACAAGCCGAGAAGGAGGTCCTTCAGGCCAAGCTGGCGACTCTCAAGGCTTCGGAGAAGGAGAAGGAGATCTCTGCTCAGAACGAACATGCGTGCAAAGATCTCAACACCGCAAATGTCGAGAAGCGTCGCCTTCAGGAGTCATCCGGGAGCTCGAGAAGAAAGAGGCGAGCCTTCGGAATGAGTTCGAGGCGGAGCTGACGGCGAAAAAGGCCAAGAACGAGGCAAACCTCAGGGCAGAGTTCGAGGCCCAAGCTAATGAAGTCATCGCTCAGTCGGCCTCCTTTGCTGATAAATACAAACGTCAACGGGATGAAGCCTAGCGGGAGATCGCGGCTCTTGAGAAAGCCTGTGAGCCACCGCCGACTCCAAGGGCAACGCCTGCAAGCGATGAGCAAGTCAACCTCCTGGCTGACGGTTTGGTCACCCTTGCCCAAGCTGCCGAGGTCGCTGTGCCTGAGGTTGCCATGGTTGTCGCGCCTGAGGTGGAAGCCCCCGAACTCCCGACTCCAGAGATCCCTCTCACTCCTCTTGAAGTTTAGTTTTATTTCGACCTTTGGCCCTATACAATTATTCTCTATTGGCCGTGTGGCCGACATACTTGTTGATTCATGGCCCTTTGATTGGTCAATACTTTAATCTTCCTAGCCGTGTGGCTATTATACTTTTAATATTTGGGCCCTTCGCGGCCATCTTTGTGCGAATGTATGCCATTTATTACATGCTTGTTATTTGTTCATTATATGCTTGCTTTGCTTATTGTATGCTTGTAAGCTTTCATTGATAGTTGATTGTGCATGCTTGTTGTTAGCTTCCAGCCGTGTGGCCAATGTTTCTTAGACTTGTTACTGCGAATGGCCGAGGTCTCGTCCGGCCGATGTTTGGCTTGTTCATTAAGGATGGTCGAAGCCAGTCCCATTCGTTCTGGACAGCCAAAGCTAGTCCCATTTGTTCTAGACGGCCGAGATCGGTCCCGTTCAATTCGGACGGCTGAAGCCAGTCTCATTCATTTCGGACGGTCGAAGCCAGTCCTGTTCATTTTGGACGGCCTTAGCCAGTCCCGTTACACAATCTTTAGTCGGTCTTAGGATCATCTTTATTGATAAAATCTTCTCAAATTTTGTACATTCAATGGCTTTTCAAAGAACTTATCATCTAGAGTTTTCAAGTAGTAGCTTCCTCCAACGCTGACTTCCTTGACCCTGTAGGATCATTCCCAATTCATAGCCAGGTTCCCTGCATTCTTTTCTCGGGTATTCAGGAACACCTTGCGCAGAACCAAGTCACCGTGTTGGAAACTCCTCGGTTTTACTTTCCGTTGGTACCATCTCTTCAGGGATTGATGGTAACTTTCAAGTTTTATCCTTGCCGACTCCCTTCTTTCTTCTGCCATGTCGACGTCGAACTTCTGGATCTCGAAGCCGACTCCTATTTCTATAGCCATGTGCCGAGAGGTGCCAACGACCATCTCTAACAGAATCACTGCCTCCATGTGGAACGCCAATGCGAAGGGGGAGTCTCCATTTCCTGTCCTTGGAGTAGTCTGATAAGCGCACAAAACCCTATCAAGTATCTCGGCCCACTTTCCCTTGGCACTTTCTAACCTTTTCTTCAAGTTTTTGTCGATAGTTTTGTTCGAGACCTCCGCCTCAAAACTGTGACCCATTGTCCGAGATGAATGCGTAAGGGAAGCGAAATTTGGTGATAATCCTTTTCCAGAGGAACTTCTCCACTTCTTGCTCTTGGACCTACTGCAGAGCCACGGCTTCCACCCACTTCGTAAAATAGTCGGTCGCCACCAACATGAATTGTCTTTTTTCCGGAGCCATGGGTAGAGAGCTGACAACATCTAACCCCCAAAGTGCAAACGGTCATGGGCTGACGACTAGGTTCAACTCCCTTACAGGTGCTCGGATAGTCATAGCATGTTTCTGACATTTCACACATTTTCTGACGTACCTCTTTGCTTCTTCCTGCATATACGGCCAGTAATATCCTTGGACCCACGCCTTGTGGGCCAACGATCTTCCTCCGGAGTGATTGTCGCACTCTCCTTCATGTATCTTGGCCATAATAAGTTGTGCCTCATCCTAGGTTACACATTTCAGCAATGGTCCCCAGGCCGATTTCCGGTATAACTCGCCTCAGAGCATCTAATAGCGATGAGCACTTTGTTCAATCTATCTGGCCGTCTTCCTGTCGGGGTCTCTCGTCCCATCGACCAAGTATTTTATTATCGGAGTCATCCAGGTTTCGACCGTCTCTGCCTGGTTGCATGTCTCCATCTCCGTGTCTTCTTGTTCTATACTCGGACTGTTCTGGAATTCAATGGAGCTGGTTCTCTTCTCGGTCTCTTCTAGCATGACAGCTACATATGCTAAGGCGTCGGCGTGTCGGTTCTCTTCTTTGTTCATATGATGGAGTTCGACCTTTTTGAAGTTCCCCATAATCTGACCGATAACTTCCAGATACTTGGCCATTCTCTTGTTCATTGCCACGAAAGACCCATTCACTTGGTTGACAACCAGTTAGGAGTCGCTGAAAATCATATCCTTTATGCCGACTTTGATCACCATCCGAAGTCCGGCTATAAGAGCTTCATACTCAGCTTCATTGTTGGAGGGTAGGAATCCCAATTTTATTGCCAACTCGAGCTGAGTGTTTTCTGGAGTTATAAGAATCGCACCGACTCCAACCCCAATTCCGTTTGCAGAGCCATCGACGAATAGTCTCTACGCATTTTTTGATTCCACGGATCCGGCAAGTCTTCTTTCCCGATTTTGTCGTTTGGCCCCAACTCCAGCTCTTCTTCCTAGAAAGGATCTTCGATGGGGAAGTCGGCCAAAAAACTGGCTACTGCCTGCCCCTTCTCGGCCGTCCTCGGCCTGTAAGTGATGTCGTATTGTCCTAAGGCCACTGCCCATTTTTGCATTCGTCCTAACTTCTCAAATTTTGTCAGTATGTTCTTCAAATGGAGGTTTGTGATCACGACTATGGGATGTGCTTGAAAGTAGGGTCTCAATCTCTAAGCGGAGAACATCAGGGCCAAGCCAGCTTTTTCTATCCTCGAGTACCTAGTCTCAGCATCGGTCTTACTCAGAAAATAAATCGGTTTCTCTCTTCCTTCTTCTTCGCGGATCAACACTGAGCTTAGAGCACAATCCAAGAAAGAAATATACAATTATAATTGTTCGTCCGGCTCTGATTTTGACAAAATGGGGGCCTTTCCAAGATATTCTTTCAGATCCTGGAAGGCCTTGTCACACTCCTCTGTCCACTCGAATTTGCTCTATTTTCTTAAGATGTGGAATAGTGGTCAACACCTATCTGAAGATTTTGAAATGAATCGATTTATAGCTACCACCATTTCGGCTAGCTTCTGTACTTGCTTCTTGTTGCTCGGAGACGGCATGTCCTGCAGTGCCCGGATCTGATCCGGATTTGCCTTGATCCCTCTCTTGGTCACAATGTGATTGAGAAACTTCCCCGACGACACCCCAAATGTGCACTTCTCTGGGTTTAACTTCATCCGATACTCTCTCAATATTCAAAAAGTTTCCTCCAGGTCTTTCAAGTGGTGTTGCCGACTGACATTCTTCACCAACAAATCATCGATGTAGACTTCCATTGTTTTTCCGAGCTTATCTCGAAACATATTCTCTACCAATCTTTGATATATAGCCCTGGCATTCTTCAATCCGAAGAGCATGCGCCGAAAGTAAAAAGTCCCCCGGTCAGTATAGAATGCTATCTTTTTTCGGTCACCATCATGCATCAATATCTGGTTATACCCCGAGTAGCCATCCATAAAAGATAACTCAAAACCAGTTGTTTGATCCACCAACTCGTCCACTCGAGGCATGATATTACTGTCTTTGGGGCAAAATTTGTTCAAGTCCGTGAAATCGATGCAGACCCCGACCTTTTCCATTTTTCTTAGGCACGACGACGATATTGGTGATCCACTCAGGACACTGAACTTCCTCAATGATCCCGGCTTTGGTCAATCAATCGATCTCAGCTACTATTGTCGACGCCACTTTCGTTGAAATTCTTCGGACTCTCTGTTTGACCTGGATAGACCAATCTTTCACATTTAGTCGGTGGCTCACTGCGTTCGGATCTATACCCGGCATATCGTTCATGGACCAGGTGAAAACATCAACGTTCTTTTTCAGAAAGTCCATCATCTGCTTCTCTTCTCGGCCCAACTCGGAATCGATGTAGGCGACCTTCCTCTCTCCCTTGCCCCCTAGCTCTACTGGCTCGACCTCTTCTATGCTTCTTCCCACCTTTGCTGGAGCCGATTCGGGAGCCGACTGTAATTACTATTAGGTTGAGGGGCTGACTTCTCTATCTTCTGCCGAATGGGCTTTCTGCCCGTCTTTGATCATGACGGCTTGACATCTTTGGGCCGCCCCCTGGTCTCCTCTGATCTCGTATAACCCAGATGGCATAGAAAATCAGATCATTTGGTAGTAGGTAGATGGTACTGCCTTCATGATGTCTACCCATCGTCTACCCATAATGACGTTGTAAGCCAAGGGGGCGTCGACTATCAGAAACCTTGTCATCAATGTCACCAGCCCTGCCAACACCGGTAACACGATCTCACCTCTTGGCTCTGAGGCAACCCCGTTGAATCCGTAAATCGCGGCTCTGGAGGATTCCAAAGCGGTTTGACTAATACCCATGTTGTCGAAATTAGGCTTGAACATGATTTCGACATAGCTGCCGCAGTACACTAGAATTCTCTTTATCGAAAAATTCCATATATCCAGGGAAATGACCAGGGCGTCGTCGTGAGGGCCTGCCACCTATTCTAGATCCTGATCCGAGAACCATATCGTCGTTCTCGGAGAGAGATCGACAACCGCCTCAGGTGTCACTAACCTGGGCTCTATCGAGACTTCCATCACCTCTCGGATGCTCATAGTCCTCATGAGCTTGTCTCGGTGAGCACTCCGGGAGTCGGGCAACCTGATGTAGATCATATTAATAGTTGAATTCAAGGAATTAGGATTAGGTTTAGGTTTTAGAGAAGAGAGAAGAGAGAGGATAGAGAGAAGAAAGGATGTCTATTGTGCTTAGGTCACAATGACTCCATAATTCTTATTTATGTAAAGGAGAATACAAAAAAGACAAAAATACCCTCAAGGGGTTATACATGAGATGTACATAGAAATACGTATAGGAATATGTATATGATAACACTCCCCCTCAAGTTGGTGCATAGATATCTCTCATGCCCAACTTGCATAAACACTTATGGAGTTGCCAGCTAGGAACTCCTTTTGTGAAAACATCTGTAACCTGCTCATTCGTCTTCACAAATGGGGTGCACACTGCCCCAGAGACAATCTTCTCTCTAATGAAGTGTCGATCCACCTCAATATGTTTGGCACGATCATGCTGAACAGGATTGTGAGCAATGCTGATGGCGGCCTTGTTGTCACAGTACAAGCTCACAGACCCTGAGACGGGGAAACCAAGTTCAGCAACCAACACTTTCAACCATAGCATCTCACACAAACCATGAGCCATTGCTCTAAATTCGGCTTCTGCACTAGATCTGGCAACTACTGGCTGTTTCTTGCTTCTCCAAGTGACCAAATTGCCTCCAACAAAGGTGCAATATCCAGAAGTAGATCTCCGATCATCTTTAGCTCCTGCCCAATCTGCATCGGTATACGCCTCTACACGCATGTGGCCATTCTTCTCAAACAGAAGACCCCTACCAGGAGCTGACTTGAGATATCTCAAGATCCGATGTGCTGCCTCTAGATGAACACCTCTGGGTGAGTGCATATACTGACTGATCACACTCACCCGATAGGCAATGTCGGGTCGAGTCAGAGAGAGATAGATCAAACGACTAACTTCTCTCTGAAAGCTCCCTACATCTTGTAGTAGCTCACCACTGGCATCTGCTAACTGGTGATTCTGCTCTATAGGAGTATCCACTGGTTTGGTATCCAACCTGCCTGAGTCTTGCAACAAATCTAAGACATACTTCCTCTGAGAGATGAAGATCCCCTGACTAGATCTTGCAACTTCGATGCCTAGGAAGTACTTGAGAGGTCCTAGATCTTTGGTTTCAAATTCCTCTGCTAACTGACGCTTCAGCTTAGCCACCTCTTCTGCATCATTCCCTGTGAGAATGATGTCATCAACATAAACGATGAGGGCAATGGTGTTCTTCCCTTGATGCTTCACAAAGAAGGTGTGATCGGCCTGACTTTGAGTATAACCTAGCTTCTTTACAGCTAGGGTAAATCTCTCGAACCATGCCCTTGGAGATTGTTTAAGCCCATATAGGGCTTTCTTCAGTCGACACACCTTGCTACTATTTCCCGGTGGAGTGAATCCAGGAGGAGGAACCATGTACACTTCTTCATGTAGGTCCCCATGAAGAAAAGTGTTCTTCACGTCCAGCTGATGCAAAGGCCACTCTTGGTTTGCTGCCAATGACAACAACACCCTGATGGAGTTCATCTTTGCCACAGGTGCAAAGGTCTCCACATAGTCAATCCCATAGGTCTGGGTGTACCCCTTGGCTACTAATCTCGCCTTATACTTCTCAACTGACCCGTCTGCCTTGTACTTGACTGTGAATACCCATCTGCAACCCACAGGTTTCTTGCTTCTTGGCAAGTCAACAAGCTCCCATGTCCTATTCTTGTCCAGAGCTCTCATTTCCTTTATTATAGCCGCTTTCCATCTTGGTTGAGCTAATCCTTCTGCCACTGAAGAAAGTATAGGAATAGTGGAAAGGGATGTGACAAAGGCTTTATAGGAAGGGGACAAGGCATCATAGGAGACAAAGTGGCTCAGAGGATGCTGAGTGCAGCTTCTGACTTCTTTTCTTAAAGCAATTGGAAGATCAGAAGTATTAGTAGAAGGAGAGATGACAGGTATAGAAAGAGAAGGAGAATTACCTCGATCCGAGGATGGTACCACTGGAACAGGATCAGCTGTGACTTTCTCCCTTCTGCGATAGACGATGAGCTCCTTTTGAGCAACAGGAGCGCTGTCAGCCTCAGTAGCAGGTAGAGTAGTCTGAGACCTCTCAAGATAGGGAGGAGAGAGTAATATAGTAGGAAAAGGAACATCCTCACACCTCTCTTCCTCTCTAAAGGTAACATCCATGGACACAAACTTCTTTCCTGTGGAAGGATGATAACACTTATACCCTTTATGGGAAGGAGAGTAACCCAGAAATACACATTTAAGTGCTTTGGGATCAAGTTTGGTACGATGAGGACCAAGGATGTGTACATAACATACACACCCAAAGATACGAGGAGGGATTATTTGTGAGTAAGGTAGCATCAGGAGTAAGAACCTGTAGAGGAGACTTGAAGTTGAGAACACGATAAGGCATTCTATTAGTCAAATAAGCAGCAGTTAAAACTGCATCCGACCAATAGGATTTTGGGACTTTGGAGCCGATCAGAAGAGATCGAGCCACTTCAGTCAAATGTCGCATCTTTCTTTCAACTACGCCATTTTGTTGAGGGGTGTAACTGCAAGAGTTTTGGTGACAAATCCCATGGTCTAAAAAGTATTGCTGGAGCCCCCCATATATATACTCGTCACCCTGGTCAGAACGAAGGACCTTGATGGAGGCACCATACTGAGTGAGGATCATCTTATGAAAACCCTTAAAGATGGCATGAACCTCATCTTTGGTTTTCATAAGATAAACCCATGTACATCGAGAATAGTCATCAACAAAAATAACAAAGTAGCGGAAGCCAAAAATGGAAATCACAAGGGAAGGACCCCACACATCAGAATGCACGAGATCAAAAGAAACAGAAGTTCGATTACCTCTTGAAGGATAAGTAGATCGACAATGTTTCGAGAGCTCACAGGTCTCACAATGCAAGTCAGATAACAAGACTGAAGTAAATAGAGCGGGAAATAACAGTTTGAGGTACTAAAAAGAGACATGCCCCAGATGGGCATGCCAACATAACACAGAAGTTATTCTACTCCTACTACTACTAGAAGACTGCAATGCTGTGAGCTCAGAAGGCCGTCCATCAAGAAGGTAGAGTCCATCAGCTTCATGTCCACTGCCAATCATCCTCCTCGTCTCGAGGTCCTGAAAGACACAGTATGAAGGAAAGAAAGTCACACTGCAATTCAAAGATTTAGTAAGAGCGCCAACAGATAATAGGTTAGATGTGAAATTGGGGACATGTAAAACAGATGCAAGTGGCAGTTGAGGAGAGGGAAGAACAACCCCTTTCCCAGATACAGAAGATAAAGTGTCATCTGCAATTCTAACCTTATCTCGGCCAGAACAAATAGAATAGCTAGAAAATAAAGAAGACATACCCGTCATGTGTTCCGAAGCCCCTGAATCAATGATCCATGGAGGACTGGGAGCGAAGCTGGACACATGATGGGCAGATCTGATGATACCTGACTGAGCAAAGGAGGATGTGGCAGTAGGACCATCCAGTTGAGAGAGCAAGCGTCGAAGCCCGGCAAGCTCAGATGCAACCAAAGGACCAGCAGATGCCTGTGAGAAAGAACTCTGGTGAGACTGGCCTGGAGATGGTGTGGAGGTATCCATACTAGCTGAATGGGCACCAGAAAAGATGGATTGACTGGAGCGAGGAGCAGACGACTGAGGGCGACCATGCAACTTTCAGCAAGTTGCTCTCACATGCCCAAGGCGACCACAGAAGTCACTTGGGCCTCTCCTTCGAGGACGAAGGTCGTCCAATTGAGGGAGTAGAGAACTGAGGGGGTCGACTCCCCTGAGTTTACTGAGGCTGTGAAGCGAATGCAAGAGCATGAGGGGAATGAGTCTGCATAGGCAATGAGGTGACAAGCGCTGATCGCTCGTGAACTGGAGACTCATCCTGGGAGTATAGTCGGCGACTCTCCTCACTCTGCATATATGAATAAACCTCGCTGAGAGAGGGTAAAGGAGTACGGCTGCTGAGGATCTGAACCCTAGCCAACTCATAAGAGGAGTTGAGTCCAGAAAGGAACTCAAATATCCTGCCTTCATCAAGGTGCTTCTGGTAGATGACTGCCTCGTCTTGAGTAGGAGGGTGGTATGAATAGTAATAATCTAACTCCTCCCACATACTCCGAAGTGTCGCAAAATAATCAGAGAGGGACTTGTCACCCTGACGAAGATGAGAGATGCTCTGCTTCAACTGGTATGCTCTACCAGTGTTATGCTGCTGTAAGTAGGTCTTTTTGGCAGTTTCCCACACATCCTGGGTTGTACGCATGAAGAGGAAACCACGACTAATGTGAGGCTCCATGGAGTTGACCAACCAAGATTGAACCGAAAGGTTCTCAGTTTCCCATTGATCAAACATGGGATCATCTTCCGTAGGCTCTTTTGTTCGTCCTGTGCAGTGTCCCATCTTCCCACGACCTCCAATAAACAAACGTGTTGCTCTAGCCCACTCTAGATAATTAGTGCCATTAAGTTTAACTGATGTAATCTACAACCCGGGGTTCTCATACATCACTTGTTGCATCATAGGTCCTCCAGTGCCTCTGGAAGAGGAGTCTGTGCTAACAACTGAGACTGAGGGAGTATCCGAGGGAGATGGAGTGCCCGAGGGAGGTGGATTTGGCATAACAAGGAAGCAAAGGGGTGAAGGGGGCAAGAACAAAACCTACAATACCCAAAAAAAGGTTCCAAAAGCAAAAAACAGATTCCTAATGAGAGCCGGTGAGCAAGGAACACCTATATAGACCTCCGAACATCAAAAAAATAGGATTATGGATAGGGAGCAACACCATAAGGATGAATAAAAGCATCCTAGAGCCATTAGAAGGCATTTGTGGAGGTTTGAGGTCAAGTTGGGGAAGTTTGGAGCCCAACCGAAAGTCCTATAGGACTTAATAACATCGCCGGCGGTAACTAGGGTGTGAAAAAACCCTCACAACACCTTCGATACTCAATGGTTTGGAAAAAAAAAGAGTATGAGCATGTATGTATGATAGTAGATGACCAAATCGATGGAAAAAAACCAAGGAAAAAAGCTGAGAAGGGTTCCAAAAAAGAGCTGGTTCGAAAAATGATTTTTTCCGATTTTTTTGGAATATTGAGCAAAAGACCAACCAGATGTACTCCAAAAATTCTCAAAAAATCACCAAAAACATCTAAAAATCAAGATCTATCAAACCCTAGAGTTTTAGGGTGAGAGGAGTACCCAGTCCATATGGGTGATGACGTCAGCCGTGCGGCTCTGATGATGTCATCATCTGCTAGTTGCGCCCTGGTTCGAATTCTCTTAAAAAAATCTTCAATAGGGCTTTGATACCAAGTTGACTTCAAGGAATTAGGATTAGGTTTAGGTTTTAGAGAAGAGAGAAGAGAGAGGATAGAGAGAAGAAAGGATGTCTATTGTGCTTAGGTCACAATGACTCCATAATTCTTATTTATGTAAAGGAGAATACAAAAAAGACAAAAATACCCTCAAGGGGTTATACATGAGATGTACATAGAAATACGTATAGGAATACGTATATGATAACATTAATCACACCTCTCGGCTGTCTCTTGTCATCCTAGTCAATTCTCAGACTGGTCTCCTCTTCGTCTCAGTCGTCTTCTCGAGCCACGTAGTGGTCAAGGTGCCATTGATTTACCAAGTATTACAGCAAGTTCATCAAGGCATAATATTCATCTTTGGGGTGATCTCTCACCCCATGGTATACACAAAATGGCTTGGCCAGCCGGTTGGCATAAGTTGTCTTAGGGGGCTTGAAGTAAGCCTCCCCCCGGATTCTCTCCAGGATAATCAATATCTATTCATTCAAAGGTGTATATTCTCTCGGCTCATCGGCCTTCTTCTTCTAGAATCTTTCTCTTCCTCGATATCTGGTGCTTGATCGGTCTCTCTTAGCTTCTCACTTCCCGGTAGATGACCCAACCTCATTGACTTTAATTTTGGTGGGTTCAGTCTGAGCTGATATAGCCTCCTCAACTCGGATGCGTTCTTCAAAAGTTTGGTATGCGTCTTCCAGCCGAGACGGGTTTTGGACCACTAGAGCCTCGTGTGCCCGAGATCCCACAAATACGCCAACTTACAGAGCGAAGATGTCGGTGCATTCTTCCAAATGGTCGACTTGCGTGACCTCCTTCCTGAAGCAGGTCATGTAGTCCCGAAGGGATTCCACTTTAGTCTGCTTGATGTTTAGGAGAGAGGTGACACATTACATCCTCTTCCTCTGATGGATGTATTTCGTGGCGAAGATATCCTCCAAGACTCTGAAATTTTTGATCGACCCCTTGCCGAGAGTGTAGAACCATACCAAAGTGTTCCCCTTCAAACTAGATGGGAACATCCGACACAGCAGGCCATCGAAAGACGGTGCGCTCCACAACACCATGGCCTACTGGTAGTGGAACAAGTGGTCGATGGGGTCCAAAGTTCCGTCATAGAGTTCGAACTTCGGCTGTTGGAACTTCTTGGGGATCTCGGATCTCATAACTTCTTCTAGAAAAGATGATGACCTTAACACCCTTAGGGCATCCCTAGTGGCTCCTGCCGCCATCTTCTCACCGACTACCAGCCTGGTGTCTCGGTCTAGTTGGATCATCTCCGTCACCTTCTCCATCGTGACCAAGTTGACCCATTCTTGATCTGTCGTGTCACGGGCGAGCTGCTGTTGATTTCGAGCCGTATCTCGCCCCTAAGTGATGCTCTCTCAACGATCTCCTTCTTGTCGATTAGAGCTCTACGCTTGTTCTTCCCCTCCTTTCAGCAAGGGGCATTTTCCTTCATTCTTTCGATCTCTCGGCATCTTGTCCTGATCAATCGTGTCCTCCAAAATTTGATGCCTCAACTGGCAGTTCTCTTTCCTGGCGCTCTCTACTTCCTCTCTAATCTTCTGCATCTCGATGAAGACCCGGTCCAACATCTTCTAAACTCACGGGCTCACTATCTCCTCTTCACCACCCTCCTGCCTTGCGGCAATGTCCTTAGACCTCGTATGCATCCTTGTAGTTCATTTTCATCTGACTAGCTTCTGATAGAGTGCGCGAGCCGATACCTTTTCGTTTCCCACAGACAACGCCAAAAGATGTAGGGGAAAATCCCTCACCCCCTCACGATATGCACAAAATCAGATGATGTCTTCAGATTCGTCTGATCAGACTCCTCAATCGAGTATTCAGATGTCAAATCCGAGAAGATCGTCCTCTATCGTGTAGTCTGGTATGCTTGCCGACATGTCCGTTACTTCCGCCAAGTTGTCCGATGTCACCTGCAAGTGAACTACGTTGGTGGGAAAACCACCGTAGAGCTTCCGATGCTTAAGTCAGAATCTTATGCAAAAAGCTATAATCTTATTTTTCTCTAAGATTGCTTACCTTCCTTAGTACTGTAGCTCTCTATTTATAAGATATGTAACCCCTTACATGTCTAGGAGAACGATGGAAGCCGTACCAATCAACCCAAAAATCTGTCTTATGCGTGATCTATCGTATATCATGCTTTGTCTTAAAAGTACAATAGGTGGATGCTTCATGTTCGTTGTTCAAACTCTGCTTTCTACCTGGCCGACTAACCGTGAGATCGAGGCAATCAGCCAAGTCAACTTGATCTTCATCATCCCGAGTCGGCCTGATCTTCATCATGTAGACTCAGCCTGATCTTCACCATGCAAAGTCGGCCAAATCTCAATCATGCCAAGTCGGCCTGACCTTCAACATGCCGAGTCGGCCACTCGGACATGCTGTTCGGGAACACATGTCATCATCGCATGAACCCACGTGTATTGCCAGAAAATACCCCTTACAATTTAGATTGATGAAGAATATCATGCTTAAGCAGCCGATCTTGAGTTTGAAGGTCATTTCTCATCGCCATCCACGTAATGAAAGCATGTATATTGATTTTACCCTTAAACCATACCAGATTGCACTAGTTCACTCTAGAATCTTCCTCACAAATCATATTCCACGCTGAAGATAGGGAGTAAACTCCCTTGGGGCTTTCCATCCAAACAACTTTATCCCCCTCGCATCCCTGTAACGTTTCAATGGTGTTTGTCTCTGCCCATATATGGAGAAGATTTGTATTAGCTGGGCGAGGGTTATGCCACTCTCCGTTAAGGAGAATAGCCTCAACCAAGGCGGTGCAGTTCAACCTGGGAACCCTGAAGTCATATTCTTTGAGTCTCTTGGCGAGAATACCTTCTAATTACCAAGGGTCTAGCCATAATCTGGTCTAAAAACCATCGTCAACCAAGGGATATGCTCCTCCATATCTGGACTATGCATAGGAGATTCAGTCTCTTCTACAAGGGAATTGACGTCATCTAAGGAGTCATTTACAGCAGATAGCAACTCAAATCTGATCGGGCTGATCTCAAGATGAAGATGAGATTCGTCGACATGTTGAATTGGTCCATCATTATGTCCACTAGCTTCATGCAGATCCTTCTCCAAATGCACATGCACAATACCAACTCCCACATCCATGGAGTTTGTCACGACCCAAATTTTTGGATGTTAGGACCCGACCCGTCTCATACGGACCGACCTATATCCATATTCGGTCATGATGAAAATAGAAGGAAAACATTTAATCCACATCCATATAACCAAGATAATCGATTCTTTATTTAATCCTTAAATAAAAAATAAAATAAAATCATTTAGTTCCTTAACACAATATTAGAATTTGCGGAAGCGAATTTAATCATTTTAGTGACTACTACGTTAATGATTCATTCAAGACTTATGTCATCCAATGAACCACTAATCCGAGAACAAGTGGATTGTGGCTATCGGATTCCTTCCCCGAGTACAATCTGATTTGGCGTTGATAATGGCCTTCCCGGCTCAACTCCGAGACCGATTTCCCTGGACTGTTACTCACAACTAACTCTAAATTGGGATCGGCGATTGTCTTCTTGATCCTCCCATGATGTGTCAAACATGAAGATAGTATTATTAGCATCAAGTTCATTACGATGTAGGCGATGGAGCTTTGTTCTTTGAGTTTTTCGATGAAGGAGGGGACGACGGCGACGAGAGCTAGCGGTGGTGGGGTGTTTTTACTAAGAAGAAGGGATGAAGGAGAAGGAAGTAGGAGATGAAGGGATGGAAGGAGAAGGATGTAGGAGATGAAGGGGTGGAAAACAAGAATGGAAATGGAAAGGGCATATTAGAGTTTTGGCACGACAAAGAAAAACTTATTAGGGTGTTTTAGTGCAAGATGGTAATGAAAAACTTATTGGCGTTTTAGAATTGAACGTAGTAAAGCATGTATTTTTAATGCCAAAGTAGCTTAAAAAAAGATATTACCAGCATTTAACAAGAGACCGCTATAATAAATTAGAAATTTAGGGCATTTTTCTTTGAATGCCATGAACTTAGTGCCATTGTAGGTATAATTTGTTGTAATGAGAAATGCAGAAGATGAGAGAAGTAGAGAATTTGAGGAAGCAGAACTACCAGTTGAGGCAGAACTCCTGGAGGAGACAGATGAGAGACTAGAACCAAGACAAGAACCTATTGGGAATCGCAGGAATGATCCGAGAGGAGGAGATCACGTACCAAGAATAGAGGAACAAGTGCAGAGTTCCAACCGACGAAAGGAGGGTCATCGGGATAGTTTGACGTGGGAGCGTGAGGCGGCCCGGGACGACCATTAGTCGATTGCCCGAGAAGATCCAGAGAATGAGCAAACCAACTTGGTCATGTTAGAAAATGTGACCGAGTTGATTCAGCAAGACAGAGAGGTGAGACCAGTGTTGGATTCTATGTACGCCCACGTGGGGGTGTTCTTAGTGGGTTGCGTTCCACTACCGCACATGGGGTTAATTCTCTATTGCTTATGGGTTAAGTGATGGGCCCACCCACTTAATCCACAATCTCTTTATTTCATGTTAGTGGGTTAAGTAGTGGGCCCCCACTTGACCCACATGATTTCTCCTTTACTTGTAAAAGGGGTTTTCCCTACTTATAAATATTACTTTATGAGAGATTGAATATTCACTTCAATCTTCACATTCTCTCTCAAACCCTAATCTCTTCTTCTCTCCCTAACCTCCATTATCTCTATCTCTCAATCCTTAGCATATTGGTGACAACCTCAAACAACAACATGGTATAAGAGCATGGTTACTCTAGGGCCTAAATCATTGTCCCCTAGAGTTTCTACAAAGATCTTATATGTGGGCATCTGAAATCCGAGCAAGTTTTGAGCAAATCATAGAGGGTCCTCCTACGAAGTTCTTGGGTCTTTTCTGAAGCAAAGGAACCAGAGATCTATCATTCCTGGTGTATTGCCTGCTATCAGCCGTCAGAGATCCACTCTATCCCCGTTCTTCAAGATTTTTTTGGGTTTTGATTTTCCTCGAGATTCGTGTCATTTTTGGGCTCTCTACCCAAACCACCCCTCATAGGGCCAGTAAGGTTTGACAGAAACTTATTTTAGAATTTTTAGATCATAAGATCTCCGGTTCCAAAAATCAGATCCTAAGCTCAGATTTTGGGTTTTTTATTTTCTTGAGATTCGTGCACTGCTTCGGCTCTTTACCCTAGCCCCACCTCCCTGTGGATTATCTAGGATCTACAGTCTCGTTTGAGAATTTTCTAATCGTCGATTCGAAAAATCGAATCCCAAGCTCAGATTTTGGGTTTTTTTTACCTCGAGATTCGCGCATTGTTTGGGCTTTCTACCCTAGCTGCACCTCCCTGTGAATTATCTGGGATCTACAGAGCTTGGTTTGGGATTTTTTTGACTGTCGGATCTCCAGTTTGAAAAATCGCCCGGGTTTTTTGCCCGGATCCAGTTTTGCCCTTTTTGGGTTTTCCTCTTTTTTGGAAACCAAGGTTCCTAGGGCACTTCTACCCTAGCCGCACCTCCCAAAGTGCTCCTAAGAACCCCCCCCCCCCCTAAACATTGGTTTAGGTTCTGCAGACCTTCTGTTCGTCAGTTGGTTATTTTTAGGCCTTCCGGTGCGATGAGTTCATCAGAGGTTTCATCAGTTGAGGATAACTATCGGGCTGATTTTGGCGACACATGAGGCTGGAAATGGGAGGAACGTGTGCTGGTGTCATTTCTAGGGTTCCCAGGGTATGAATGGTCCATATTAGTCCATGAGAGTGGTAATGCAGTGTGTGTGTTGTCTCTTTTGAACAGATACAGACATAATGACATCAATTTCATACAGCAAAACTTGACTGAACTGTCATTCACTAACACTGTCATTCCAAACAACCACAAACGTAACGGGGGGTTGATTAATTAATGTCGCTTCCAGTTCATCATTCCCCATGAAGGTGATCTTAATCTAGTCATGCTGAATGAGCCCCTCAACCTGTCACACTAAGGGACTGGGGAATGTCCAAAATGCATCCAACGAGTTTAAAACATTGTTAAATGGAGTCATCTTCCGCTTGGTTAGTCTCAAAGGGGTATAATTCAATAAATTCATTGATTAGTCCATGATTATCTTTTAAGCGTCCTCTTTAAACAATGGAGAGAAAATCTTCAGATATCAATAACATTAATAAGTTCATTAAGAATGAGAAGATCTCCGGGTCTCAACAACATTAATAGGTTCATTAAATGATGTGACAGAAACATCTATGCGGTGAGACAACTCCATTACATTATAAGTACCGGATTCTTAACCGTTTTTCGACCCTAAGTGGAATCCCTTGGACCCACAAAGGATAGGCTTGTTCTCTTGCTTCAGTCCATCATTAATCATCAAAGAGTGCGTACATAAATCAAAATAATAGAAATAAAGAAAGCATGTAAAGGGATGAGAGATGAAGAGGTAAGGGAAAGAAACGTCCATTGAAATCTAAGAGCTAAGGGCGCTACCGATCAAGAAGAGGATCGTTCAAGACTTCTATGAATGCTTCAATCGTAGAGAAGAGTTTTGACAGAGAAGCATCCCATGACCTTTGGAGCTAAGGGCGCTACCGATCAAGAAGAGGACCGTCCAAATTTCATGGAATGCTGCTCAATCGAGAGAAGGGGTAAGGGAAAGAAACGTCCATTGAAATCTCAGAGCTAAGGGCGCTACCGATCAAGAAGAGGATCGTCCAAGACTTCGATGAATGCTTCAATCAAGAGAAGGATTTTGACAGAGAAGCATCCCATGACCTTTGGAGCTAAGGGCGCTACCGATCAAGAAGAGGACCGTCCAAATTTTATGGAATGCTGTTCAATCGTGGAATCCACATCGGATCTTACCTGCCGACAAGGTAGATGTGAATTGGCTAATATACTATAATGTGCCCTAAAAAGCTCACCTTTTCACTCGCCGAAAGGAGTCGGCTAAGTGAATAGGCGATCGGCATGAGAACGTAGAAAGAGGATCTAGAGAGAGAAATGGACTTAGAGAGAGAAATCTCACTTTAGAGAGGGAACACGGGATTAGGGATGTCACATCCCTTCCATGTCGTCTAAATAGAGAAAGTGAGAGAAACTAGGTAGAGAGAGAAAGTGAGGGTTAGGACACAGGTTTAGGGATGAGACATCCCTTCCATGTCCGTTAGAGAAAGAGAGAGAGAAAAGAAGCTCTAGAGAGAGAAAGGAGAATTCTAGAGAGAGAGTAGAATTTACCTTGTGGTACTTACCGGGCACGCGATGGAGGAGATCGCCAATGATGGTGATCAGCCATGCATGATGAGAAGGAGATTGACCAGTGTTGGCCAAGTGGTGGCCTTGCATTGTTGATTTGGCCAAGCGCTTGGATGCATATTGCCATAGATAACAGCATGTGGTTCGGCCATTGTGGTGCACGTGTGGGTGCACTATGAGAGGAAGGTGACGGGTGGATGGTGCATGTGGTTGTTACTGTGGATTTGCTGTATGTGTTCCGTTGATTGGTGCAATAGTGGGAACACAATGGTCCAACGGTGGAGGAAAAACCCAACACGTGGTGGAGAAGCGGCTTGATAAGCCATAAAGCTGGCTGCCAAAGAGAAGGGCAGTGCAGCAAGTCGGAGAGGCTCATGGGAGGAGAGAACAGCGAGCTTTGAAGTTGCTAGTTCTCATAGCAGGTGGGTTCACGTTTTAGCATGGTGGTAAGCAAGAAGAAGGGGATGCGTGCAGCCAAGACATGATCCCCTGAGAAGCATGCATAGGAGAGGAATGAGGTCCAGTCAACCCATGGAGTTGTGGCAGGCGGTGATTCAGGCGGATGGAGAAGATGGTGGTCCGCAAGATGGTGTTGCACCTCTATGCAACGGTGATGAAGGGGGGTAGCAAGGACGTGCTGGTGTGCAGTCCGACGAAGTCAAGAGCAGTAGTGGTGCCTCTAGACTTGTGGTTTCTTGGGGAGGAGCTCGACCAACTACTCAAGAGGAGGAACAGTCTTGAAGGAGCTCGAAAGAAGGTGCAAGCCAGCGGGTTGAGAAGACAGAGGAAGAGATGAACGGAGAGAGAAGGGAGAAGGCTTACCGGTGGCTGTTGACGGTGGTGTAGAACAGTGCTGCCATGACAGGATGGCTGCCCATCAAGGAGAGATAACGGTGGTGGTATGGTGGATGAAGGGAGGTGCTGTCCAGAGGTCGGTGTGAGGGAAACCAGCAACAGTGTTGCAGGCTTTTGTAGGTGGCGGAAGAAGATCTTGCCTGAGAGAATAACGGTTTGCACTTTGGGGAGCAGTATTCCAGCCGGCAAGGAGAGTTGTAGGTGCTACCGTTTGCTGGTTTGGTGTGCAACATCCGGAGTTGCAGACCACCGGTGGAGAAGAAGGAGAAATGAAGAAGGGTGAGGACGGTAAGGTGGTTGGGCTGAGAAGAGGGTAGCAAGGAGGAGCCCACTGCTCCTCTTGTTTTTCTTGCCAAGGAATCCACCGCTCGAGAGAGAGATCCATCGTGCTCCAAGAGAGGGAGATAGTTAAGGAATATGGAGAGTGATTCTCCTCACCTTATTTCTCTCAAAATCGTTATGGAAAGAGAGCAAAAGTAGGGTGACGTGGATGGAATGTGAGGAGCAAGCAGATGGTTGTAGAAATCGTAGGAGTTTTTTTGGAGAGAGAATCGGTCAAGAATGACTTTTTCTCCCTCATGGGTATATATTATGGGCCACACAGTGAGGCCGTGGGCTTGTTAGGGAATGGGTTTGTGAGGGTCCATGGGTTTGAGTGTGGTCATTTGGCCATGGGTTCTCAAGTAGATCCTTTGGCCTTTAGCATTGTGGACCGTTTGGCTAAGTCACTTGTAGGACACTTGGCCATGAGATTTGTGGGCCATTCTTTTAAATGGGTCGTGGACCTCAATTGATTGAAGGCCATGCACACTGTGGGTGAAGGCCGGGCCAGACCGAAGATTGGCAAACTGTCAAATCTGAAAAAATCCAACGGTCATAAGGATGATCTAACGGTCCGATGGAAGATCTAACGGTTGAAAAGCTATGGGAGATGTGATAGAGCTAGAGGAGAGGAAATCGGAGGTTAGATGATGGAGATAAAAGAGATCGGGGTGGTCGATCTGATGATCGAATGGTAGGATGAGAAGATCTAAGGGTCAGATGTTAGGGTCTAATGAGATGGAGAAAGAGGAGAGAGAATTAGGAGAGAGGAGAGAGAAAATAATAAAAAATAAAGACAAGAGCTGGCAGAGGGTCTTGAACCCTGATCTTCAATGTAATCTTCAGTCGGCTTCAGCAATCACGTAAGCCGTCATTTTATGTCCTTTGGTGCGGCTTTTAATCACTTTGGCCCATCTCTTGGTCTTCAGCTTTGCCTCTCTCTTAGTTCTTTATCTAGCTCTATGATCCTCTGACTTGACCCGTACATGGCCTGTATCTTTTAGTCGTAGCCTGTTGGCTCTTTAAGCTTTGATAGTGGACTTCTATGGTTGTTTGTGGGCCCACAAGTCTCAAAAATCACTCGATCAGGCTTCCTACAATAACGAAAAACGCGTCATGAGATTTAATCAAAACAACTTCATATCTAGACTTCCAGAAATGTGTTTAAAGCATGCAAATATACCATTTCGTCTAGAAAAGTGTGTTCTACGCAATGAAAGAGACTCTTACGTAGAAAAGTGGATAAATAGGGACATTTTGCGTAGGAGAGTGCGATAACACTAAATGATAATGATTTAAAATAAGCACTTTTAAGTGAATATCAGATGTGCAGGATGTTCCCTGCTAGCTTGAAGAGCAACGCTCTAGTGTGGTTCTACACCCTGGGAGAGGGTTCGATCAAATGCTTTAAAATTTTAGAAGACGTGTTCGTGACCAAGTACATCCATCAGAGGAAAAGGATGTTGTGCGTAACGGTCCTCTTTAATGTGAAACAGGCTTCGAAAGAATCACTCCAGGATTACATGACCCAATTCAGGAAAGAGGTGTTCAAATCGACCAGTTGGAAGAAAGGATTGTCGTCTTTGCACTACAAGTCAACCAGTTGGAAGAAAGAACGTTAAAGAAGGGTTGAGTGCCATCAAGCAAAAGGTTCGGAGGATTTCTCCACGGGTAGCCTCAACGATGTCAGATGAAGTGACCTGGCTAGTCGATGCCGAGATCATCAAAGAAGTGAAATGCCCCGAGTGGATCGCGAACATTGTTGTCGTTCCGAAGAAGAATGGAAAGGCCAGGGTTAGTATTGACTTAACAGACCTGAATAAAGTCTGCCCCAAGGACAGCTACATCATGCCCAAAGTAGACAAGCTAGTAGATCAGACAGTTGGTGTCACGCCCCCAAATCTGATATCTGGTCATGTCGACCTTTTTCGTATCTTGAGGAGCGATCTGATTGTACGAACGCGAACTTAAACAAAATTAGTATCACGATGTAGCGAAAATACATCGAATAATTTTTCATTTTGTTTAAACAATCCATAAGATGAAACATACTTCATTGACACATTAATAATGTTAGAGGATCTCTCACCTCAATCAAAACCATAATATGCCCAAAAAAGAAATATTGTATATATGTATCGTGCTACCAATTACATGTTACTACACGGTCAAAAGACCTACATATTCCATGTATCCTTCTATAAAATAGAAGTTAAACAAAATATAACATCGTCTCTAACACGTCTATCAACAGAAATGCTGGAAGTATCAAACCAACTTCCTCTTATCCCTTCTTGAAAACAAAATATTTTAAAACATGAGCTAGGGCCCAGTAAGTACATTCCTCATGCATAAAACCACATAAATCACCGACTTTTGTTTATTTTAAAACAAATACGATTTACAAATGAGTTTCACATGCAATTCGATGAACTCAATTCTCTATTAATTATTTACGTATAACTCCGAATACAAAGATGACCTCTTACACAATAGTTAACATTTCTCTTATCAGAATACTCGTTACCATTTTTATACAGTCAAACTATTGATATTGATGTATCCGATACCAACATTCCATCGGTTCTAGTGTACGATGTCAACACCTATAGCCTACAAGTAGACTGCCTAATGTGCATACTAATTGTTTCATTAGGTATCCTCTCTCCGGATTCCCTAATTTCATTTTAGGTATAAATACCCGAGGGGTCTCATGAATGAGACAAAGCCTCTCCTTTAGGGGACTGGAACCCCAAGGGGTCTTAAAGAAATAAGACAACGCCTGATATTTTAGGGGACTAGAACCCCAAAGGGCTCAAAGAAATGAGACAACACTTGATTCCAACTAATCTGATATTCCACATTCCCAATCACGTTCTTATTCATGTCCTTAATTGTATTTATATGCATAAAACAGTAATGTTTGTAGAAACATATTTATATGCATAACATTCATTTTTTAGCTTTGAAACTAAAAATAAGAACATTTAAGCCCTATTAATATCCTAGAAAGCGAATACATAAAATGGATGAAAAACGCATATATCTCATTTGAAATGAATTTGAGCATGACTTCATTTAACTAAATAGATTACACATGTCATCATCTATCATAATTTCATACTTTTAAGATTACAAGAAATCATCAATGCATTTACACATTTCATGTGCTTGGTTGGACTCCCCCGATGTGGTTCCCCGGCTGCTATGGCTATGTCCCTATGACCTCCCGAGTCCGGTGTGTCTGAACGCCATATTGATGGACACCCGATCGTTATCGACCGGCTACTTCTCCAGTTGCCTCCTCAGCCTTATGTTCTCTTCTTGTAACCTTGTGACCAGTTCTTGTTGGTTAATCCGTTCTTCTCGTGTCCTTCTGCCCTCTGAGATGGTATCCCGGAGGTCCCTGACGGGGCCGACTTCGTCGTGTATTCACCATTCCGGATCCTCTTGTGGTCGTGGGTTATGATTTCTCACGAACGGCACCAGAAGATGTGGGGGAAAAATCCTGTGTCTTTGCCCGCACGATCCTCGAGGAGACAGACTGGTGATTGGTGTCCCTTCTTGCCTTGATTGGTCACTCTGCGATTGTCGTCGTCTCTCCGGTCGTCGTTGTACCTGCAAATCACACTCCAACGACCAAGTTAGGATGGATCCAAATACTATAGGACTAGTTCTTGATTCCTGTCTCTCTCTTTTGCTTGTATTTTTTGATCTCTCTTCATTAGATTCACTTTCTTTTATAGGGCCCTCAACAAGGAGCGCATCGTTGTTGAGGAGCCTGTAACCGTCATTTCTTGATAACGGTTTTCTATTATGTTTCTTGGCCTGAGGGGAATGTTTCCTACAGGCGTTCTGTAAGATGGCGTTCTAACCGTCCAAGTTCAATATCTGCCACCCCTCTAGGACGCAGCTTGCCGGATTACTTGTGCTAAGTGTTCCGACAAGCCTTATCTCCTAGTTGGATGGTTTCGCCAAGTGTCCCGACAAGATCCGTTCTCAGTCAGACGATTTCGACAGTTATTCTGACAAGGCATATCCTTTAGATGGACAGCCTCGTCAGGTGTTCCGACAAGGCCTATCCTTTAGCCGGACGGCTTCGGCAGTTGTTCCAACAAGGCCCATCCTTTAGTCGGACGACATCGGCAGTTGTTCCGACAAGGCCCATCCTTTAGTCGGACGGTGTCGGCCGTCGTTCCGACAAGGCATATCCTTTAGCCGGACAGCTTCGTCAGTTGTTCCGACAAGGTCCACCCTTTAGTCGGACGGTGTCGGCAGTTGTTCCAACAAGGCCCATCCTTTAGCCGGGCAGCTTCGTCAGTTGTTCCGACAAGGTCCATCCTTTAGTCGGATGGCGTTGGCAGTTGTTCCAACAAAGCCCATTCTTTAGCCAGACAGCTTCGTCAGTTGTTCCGGCAAGGCCCATTCTTTAGTTGGACGGCGTCGACAGTTGTTTCGACAAGAAGGTATGTTCATCGAACTATGGGCCGAGGTGGTCCATGAACCACGGAGGCCAATATGCCTCTTCCCGGAGAACGTGCTCAATTTAAGTGACACGTGGCATTATCTTAGCTTCTCAAAAAATAGGGTACCCACATCGGCCCCCTTTCTCGGGCAATTAACACGACATCGGTACAATTGTCAGAGAAACCAACCTTCGAACCGTTCGGGCATGCGAAATGTACTGTCCGAAGGAGACGTGTAATGATTTCGCATTTATTACGGGTTTTGCTAATGCTAGGACGCACTAGTAATAATGCCAAGCATGGCGAGTATAAATACCCCCGAACTCAGTCATTTTTCATTTTTTACAAGCTCTGACTCTGAGAAGGCCGCGATTTCTTCCCCCCTCTTCTTCCTCATCTCTTTTACAACAAAAGATCTTGCTGGCACTTCGTCTGAGAGTATCCTCAGCCGGGACATCGTTTGACCAAAAAGGTTTTACTATTGTCTTACCTTCTTCCTTTTCTTTTACATTCCTTTCTCGTTTTTTATTACTCTCCTTTTTTTTTTAAAAAAACCCAGTCCTATATGTCGCGTTCCTCTAAGGATTATTTCTTAGAGGACGCCAAGGTAGTTGAGAACGTTGTTCTCGAAGAAGCCTTCTTCTCCAAAGTTCCTGAGGCCAACTCCTTTGTCGTGCTGCAACCCTCATGGACCCTGCCAGGGTCCTGACTAGTGATGCCGCCTCTTCCTCTCGTCCTTTTATTTTTAGTGAAGCTGTCGAGGTGGACGACGACTGTGAGAGCTTGTACCAGTGCTACGGCATCTCTCGCCGTGTCCGTATTAGGAAGAGCCACTACCTCGGAGAACCTCTCCCTGACGGGGAGATCAGTATCTGCGGGGAGCAGTTAGAGGGAGGGATGTCATTCCCGTTGTCCCCTCTGGCCAGGTCTTTGCTGAATTTTTACAACAGAGCCCCTAGCCAGATGCATCCCAACACTTGGAGGATAATCTCCAAGATTTACTCCATTTGTGCCCTTGGGGATCACTCCATTGGTCTGTTGGAGATGGACTGTGCTTGTTCATTGAAGCGCACTCCCTATTCCGACCATGTTTATATCCTGTCGGCTAGGTTAGACCCCTTCCGGATGATCGAAGACCTTCCGGATTCTCACAAGGGATGGCCCGACAAGGCCCTAGTTGTCTCATGATCATGGGATGGCACCGGCCAAGCTAATCCAGGTCACCCGATTGGCTCCGTCCGGTCGAGTTTTGACCGGGCAGGTAGGCCGTCTAGGTTTACCCTTGCCTCGTTGTTTTTCTTTCAAATTGTTTCATCAGTTTATTGACTTCGTCTTTTTTCTTTTTCGCAGATAACGTGCAGTCCCCAAGCACGCACGCCCAAGTGATTGTTGACAAGGTGTTGAGGTTCGCCGCAATCGTCCCGCTCACCTACCATTTTTGGTACATAAAGGTTCGACTGAGTACCCGCAACAGCCGTAAGGCAACTACGAGGGCAGGGGTGATTCCGACATCTCAGATCAAGGTTGTTGGCACTGATTGTGTAGCTATCCCAACCGTTCCTCTGACCTGTGCCGGCCCTGTCATGGAGGACCGCGGGAAGAAGAAAGTTGCAGCCACGCGGAAGAGGAAGCAACAAGATTTTGGTCGCCATTCGAAGAGGGACTTCCAGGCCTTTGATCCGCTCGCCTCTGTAACCGCGGCGGCAGGGATGCAGATCCCTCTCGGTGACTCCTCAAGGTAGGTTCCCCCCATTCCTCCGACTTCTGCGGCTGTGCCCCCGTCCAGGCCATCCGTGAGGGTGGATCGGGACGAGGTGTTGGATCCCTTTGGTCGGCATTTTGAGGCCGTTCCTCCAGAGTAGACGTCGGCCACTCCGTTCTCCATCCCGGCCTTCTACACTCCTTTTGGCCATCCTATCACCGAGGGCCACTCCCTCTACGACCCTCATGTTGCCATGGGGTTGGTTAACAGGCTCTCCTTGCAGAGAGATCGACAACGTTATGAGAAAATAATGGAGCCGACTCAGGCTTATGACGGCTTGAGCAAATCTTTTGCCGAAGTAATTTCCTTGCTTCATTCTTTCCTATTTTTTTTTTTTAACGATTCTCGTTTCTGTTGAGTTTCTTATCTTTGTATTCGTAGGGCATCAACACATTCCTTATCCTGAAGGACTTCGTTTCTTTCCTCCTCTATCGGTGTGACCAATAGGACGTCGAGGTTCTCCGCCAAAGGGAGAGGGTAGACCAGGCCGCCTCACGACTGGCCCATGCCTCCCAAAACCTGGAGGCGCTGAACGTAGAGCTGCTTTCAAGGAAAGAAGATCTTGCCAAGGCCAAGGAAGCCCGACAGGTTACCAAGAGGAAAGCTGCGGACGTTCGTGCGGCTCTGGAGGCCTCTAAGGCGAAGAGGGCCGCTGCCGAGGAGGCCCTGGGCAAGATGAAGGAGACTCTAGAGCTTGTACGCTCCGAGTCCATTCGTCTCCAACAAGTCCAGTATGAGAAGGGTGTTGCCGATGCTCGGGCTGACTATGGTGAGGAGTATGCGGCTGTTGGGGATGAGCTGGATGGGGAGTTTGCCCTTGGCGGGGATGCCCCGAGGTCATTGGGGGTGGCGTTGGACAGTTGACCGACGTTATTGTGACAGTCGAATGATTTGTCTTCATTTTCTTTTTGCTTCTTTTTTTTTCCTCTTGTAGATGCCGTATGGCCTTTCTTATATCCAGAACCTTTTCCCTCCATTGTTTATCTCCTCTTTTTATGTAGACGCCATATGACATTCTTGAGTATGAAAATATATGAACATTTTCCTTGCATTGCTGATTCCTTAATATGAATCCATATTTTTTTTTTGCTTTGTTTCCTTTCTTTTTCTTTTGAGGTAGGCCTCTCGGCCCAACCGTCTGCCCCGTTCATGTCTCGCCTTTGGCTTTTCAGCCGGGAAGATTGGTGTGCCTTAATGGATGCCTACTACGCATGCCGAGGTCCCATTTTGTATTCGACTTTTCAGTCGAGAAGGGCTGGGTGCCTTGTTCTACTTGTGGGCCTCCTTCCTCCTTTGGAGAGGAGTACGGCTCTCATGCATCAAGGCGGTCCAGGCCTACTCTTGATGGATGCCAACAGCATGTGTCGACGTCCCGTTCTGCCCTTAGCTTTTTAGCCGAGAAGGACAGGGTGCCTCGGCCCACTTGTGGGACTTCTTCCTCCTTTGGAGAGGGGTACAGTTCTCATGCATTAAGGTGGTCCAGGCCTACTCTCGATGGATGCCAACTGCACGTGTCGATGTCCCGTTATGCCCTTGGCTTTTCAGCCGAGAAGGATAGGGTGCCTCGACCCACTTATTGGACTTCTTCCTCTTTTGGAGAGGGGTACAGTTCTCATGCATCAAGGCGGTACAGGCCTGCTCTTGATGGATGCCAACTGCACGTGTCGAGGTCCCATTCTACCCTTGGCATTTCAGCCTAGAAGGACTAGGTGCATCGGCCCACTTGTGGGACTTCTTCCTCCTTTGGAGAAGGGTACAGTTCTCGTGCATCAAGGCAGTCTAGGCCTGCTCTTGATGGATGCCAACTGCACGTATCGAGGTCCCGTTCTGCCCTTGGCTTTTCAGCCGAGAAGGACTGGGTGCCTCGGCCCACTTGTGGGACTTCTTCCTCCTTTGGAAAGGGGTACAGTTCTCATGCATCAAGGCGGTCCAGGCCTGCTCTTGATGGATGCCAACTGCACGTGTAGAGGGGTGCAGTTCTCATGCATCAAGGCAGTCCAGGCCTGCTCTTGATGGATGCCAACTGCACGTGTAGAGGTCCCATTCTGCCATTGGCTTTTCAGCCGAGAAGAACTGGGTGCCTCAGCTCACTTGTGGGACTTCTTCCTCTTTTGGAGAGGGGTACAGTTCTCATGCATCAAGGCGGTCCAGGCCTGCTCTTGATAGATGCCAACAGCACATGTCGATGTCCCGTTCTGCCCTTGGCTTTTCAGCAGAGAAGGACTGGGTGCCTCGGCCCACTTGTGGGACTTCTTCCTTCTTTGGAGTAAGATGCTTCCCTTTTGGCCGGGGTGAAAAGTGGATTGAATCTAAATGATATGGAACTTGAATAGAACTTTTATTGATAAAAGACCTTCAGCTTAAAGGCATTCCAGGGCCTTTCAATTACAGTGCCGTCTGATGTCTTTAGGAAATAAGATCCGTGCTGTCCTAGTTTGTCAATCACATAAGGTCCTTCCCAATTGGAGCCGAGCTTGCCACTATTGGCCTCCCTCGTGTTTTCAAACACTTTCCTGATGATGAAGTCCCTTGGCTTAAAGACCCTATGCTTCACCCTTCAGTTAAATGCCCGTTTTATTCTCTGTTGGTAGTCGGCTAGTCGAACCGTGGCCTGTTCTCTCCGTTCCTCAAGGAGGTCTACGTCGTGAGCCAGTATGCCCTCGTTCTGTCCCGATTCCACGGCTAGTGTTCGGAGGTTGGTGCCGTGGCCTCAGTTGGAATTACGACCTCCGTCCCGTAAGCTAGTGAAAAAGGGGATTCCCCTGTTGATCGCCTCAGAGTAGTGCGATAGGCCCATAATACGCCGTATAGCTCGTCAACCCATTTTCCTTTGACCCTCTCCAATCGCTTCTTCAGTGTGTCGATTATGACCCTGTTGGCTACTTCTGCCAATCCGTTGCTTTGCAGATACCTTAGAGTCAATAAGCTTTTCTTTATCCCGAGTGTTTGACAAAAGGCTTGAATCTCCACTGCGTAGAACTGTGAGCCGTTGTCTGTTATAATTTCCTCGGGTACACCAAAATGGCATACGATATTCTCCTAGAGAAATCTTCTAACGTTTGAGATGTGGACCTGAGGGAGCTCAACGGCTTTGATCCATTTAGTGAAGTAGTTGGTGGCCACCAGCAAAAAGCGAACATTTCCTGGTGCTCTCGGGAGGGGCCCGACGATGTCTAGTCCCCATTTGGCGAACGGCCATGCGCTGTACACTAGGTGTAACTCTTCTATGGGTACTCTGATCAGTGGCGCATGCTTCTGGCAGCTCGGGCATTTGCAGACAAAGATCTTGGCGTCCTTTTGCATGTACAGCCAAAAATACCCTTGCGTGATTGCCTTGTGTTCCAAACTTCTCGCCCCCGAGTGGTTGCCGCACACGCCGGCGTGTATCTCCTCAAACACAGAATGTGACTGCGTTGGGGTCAGGCACTTCAGGAATGGTCCGGATGCCGATTTCCAATATAGCTTTCTGTGTAACAGGGTATATCTTTTTAAGATGCCTTGTATCCGCCTTGCATCTATTTTTGATTCCAGGAGGGTCCCGTGCCAAAGGTAGTTGCCGATGTTGTCCATCCAACTCGACTCGCCCCCAATGTTAACGGGTGCTATGTGTATCTCGTTTGGCCTCTGTATGCTAGGGTACTCTTGAAAATCTACTGAAATGAGTCTCGACTCCGTCTCACCTAGCATTGTCGCCAGGTATGCTAATGAGTCCGAGTAGCTGTTCTCCTGTCTCGGGAGTTGGTACAGCTTCAGTTGGGTGAAGTGTTTCGCCAATCCTCTTACTATCTCTCGTCCCTTGCCTGGTAAGTCCCGTTGTATTGGGAAACGACGAGTTGCGAGTCTGAATAAACGATCAAATCAGTGACTCCAAGATCCAAGGAAGTGGTAATCCCTGAAATGACGGCCTCGTATTCTGCCTCGTTGTTGGACGCTTTGAAGCCGAACTTCATGGCCCTCTCAATTCTGGTATTCTCCGGCGTTATCAAGACGGTTCTGATTCCTAATCCGTCTTCATTGCCCAAGCCATCCGCAAAGAGTCTCCAACTTGTTTCCTGTTGGAATGCTGCCGGGACTTCAGGTAGATGGAGGATGTCTGTGTCTTCATCTCCCAGTTGCTTGATGTCGCTTACTGGAAAGTCGGCTAAGAAACCTGCAAGGACATGACCTTTCTCGGACGTTCTGGGGCTGAACGTGATGCCATACTGTGCCAGATGAATGACCCATTTAGCCATTCGGCCAAATAAGTCAATCTTTCCAAGGACGGACTTGAGCGGGAACTCGGTGTAGACCGTAATAGTCCTCTCGTCGAAGTACGGCTTCAATCTCCTGGATGCAAAAATTAGTGCAAAGGCAGCCTTTCTATTAATGCGTACTTGAGTTCCGACTCCGACGAGGGTTTTGCTTGTGAAGAACATCGATTTCTCTTCTTTGTCGTCTTCTCGGAACAGTATGGCACTGATGGATTGCTCCGTTGTTGCTAGGTAGATGCCGATAACAAGATCTATGAAGTCGGACATATGATCGGACAAACAGTATTCTATTCGCCAAGTCGACTATAACTTGGGAAGATGAAAACGATGAAGCCTTATATTCCAGTCCAAATTCTGTTCGAGATTCAGGGGGGACGAACAACAAATGGACACCTATTGTACTATTCCCACAAACCACGATCTATGCCAAGTCACGCATAAGACACATTCTGGTACTATTTGGTACGGTCTCAATCATGCTCATTTACACGTCATTAGGTTTATTATCTATAAATAGAAAGCTACAGTAACGAAGAAGGTAAGCAATATTGGTCTAAGATTAGTATTAGTATTCTTTGATTGAGCAAGGAGCTAACTTAAGCATAGGAGGATCTCGATGAGTTCAGCATTGAAGGCGGATCAGACGGGAACAACTTAGATTTGACGTCAGGAAAGAGGTTTTTTAAGAAGATTTGGTGTCTTGAGTTGGCTTTTGCATGCATCTCGAGGAGGTGTGGGATTTTTCCCTTACAATAGGTCAGATTTGATTCAACGTGTTTCACTTGACCCCCTAAATAGAGAACTTCATTGTTGCTCAGCTTGAGCATGTTGAAGCCCCTGATGACACAAAAGAGGGAACTACTTGTTGAGCTCACGAAGATCAGTGGCGCCACCCTGCTCAACAACACCCCCTAGTGCTCTGTCCTTGCCCCGCGAAATAGGGCCAATAGGGATGCTTGGGTAAGGAAAGCAAAGCAAATCGGTGAGAAACCCTAGTTCAGTTGAGGATTTTCCTCCTTGCAAAACCCTAGTTCAGTTGAGGTGGGCAGTTAATATCGTGGTGTACCTCATCTTGGTCGTTGGTTCATCCATGACTAATAAAGAACACTATGGACGCTTGGGCTTTGTTCATGCGTGGTAAATATTTGACTAAATGTGGAGACCTCATCTCCAGCCACAAACGTTCATCCATTTGGCCGAGCATCAAATGTACACTCCTAGAGTTTCAACATGATTACTCTTGGGTGGTCAGTGACGGGGCCAACATTGACATTTGGTGTGAAACTTGAGCTGGTGATTTCACAATCAAGGACATGCTCAATGTCGAACAGTAGTCATTATTTTCTCAGCAAATTGAATGACAACGATTAATGGTCTTTTCCGCCTGATACGATAAGTGCATCTTCAACCCTGCTGGTATCTCCCTCCACAACTTTCATGGCCGACCTTCCAACCTTGCTGATGACAGTGGAAAATTTAGTTAATGGCTCGTTCAATGTTAAATCTGCATTTACAGCAATCAAGAAGAAATACCCCGTTGTTAGTTGGTCCAAATGGATTTGGAAAGCTCCCATTCTCCAACGTGCTGCAACTACTGTTCAGAAAATATACCATGGAGCTCTTGCTACTGAGGATCGCCTCCAAAGATGTGTCGACTTTGAAATACCACTTTGTGAATCGTTAGACCACCTTTTCTTTGAATGTTATGCTATTGTAGAGGGTGTGGCGTTGGCATTATCCAAAGGTTGGATGTCTTTGGCTCGAATCTGATTCTGTACCTTGGAAGGTCCAGGCAAAATTGAATTCCACCAGCCTAAACTAGAGTGGGTTATGCTTAGTGTCACGTGGAGATATTAGGAGCTTTGTAATTGTCCTAGTCTCCCTCTTTTTTCTTTTCCTGCCTTTCACAAATTAAAAGGGGCGTAGACATCTTATTCTGCTTCTTGTTACATGAATAGTACTTTATGAAGAGCTTGGCGAAGTCCAAAAAGCTGTTGATTGTCCTGAGGGAACCAGATGAGTGCCTCTCTCTTGCGGGGGGGGGGGGGTTAGGGTATCATGTGCGTCATCATTCTCCCAAAGTGCCGTAACTATTCGATAATGAAGTGAAGTGCGTGCTCTATCAAATCATTGGTTCTATCAACAAAAAGGGTGTCACGCAAGGCTCGGGTAGTAATAAGTCATTCTGTCGAGTGCTTTCTGCCGAACAATAGCAACAATCTCAGCCATTTCTTCATTGTCCTTGTGCATGATGTCCATTATCTCCTTATGAGTCGGCCCGTTGTACTGGATGGCGGAGTCGACCATTGTGTGCTCAGTGGGCAAAGAAAAACATGTTACAAGAGCCGAGAATGCATGAAATGCTGAACTCCCAGCTTGAGATTTTCTTGTGCTGACTCATCATCATCTCCATCCGGAATATCCACTAGGTTACCTTCTTTTCCAGCATGTGTCGGAGAGATTCATTTTTCTTCTATACCTACCTAGTCCACGCACTTCTTTTGTTCGACTAATTCTCACTTGAGTTCTTCCATGCCTTTTAGAACACGATGTGCAATTTTAGCCCAAAAGAGTTGATAGCTAGTTGCTCGTCCGTCTCATTCTTTGTTTTTTTAAGAGCAAAGCATATATAGTGGGAGGAATGCTGCATAACAAAGAACCACAAACCAAGCTAGTGCAATATATAAAATAAAAGTTCTTCCAAATGTCACTCCCATTTACTTGCAATAGGTAATCCAACGCATCGCATGCTAGCAAACTAAGCATAATTATCGCTATACACCGAGGCATGGCCGGCTACAAAAAGTTCTCATGAAAACATTCCAATATGAATCAAGAACAAATCAACCTAAAACCATAATTAACCTAAAGTAAATAGCCAGATGAATCAACAAAAGCATCCACTCAAATCCAACATTAGGTGGATCTCAGCCACTCACACCAGATTTTGGCAAACAAGTATTCAGGATTAACAAATCAATAAATAAGAAATCCAAACCAAGTCTTGGAAAAATCCCTTAAATCCATCAAAATCAAAAAACTCAAAACATTCAAAACGGCGATGTCATATCTGAAAAAGATCAAAAGCAACGATCTATATATATCGAAACCCCTAAACCACACCAAATAACAAACCCCTAGATCAACAAATCAAATCAACCAAGAAGCAAAATTGACCTGAGAGACTCCAATAGCCACCTCACATCCCTCAGAGAGTTTTAACAATCCTGCATCATCGATAAAATATCATAGGAGAGATCTACACTAGCATAGAAAACAAAGTAATGCAGAGCAAGATCAGAGGTTATAGCACGAGAAAACCCTAAGTTGGAAAGTTGCTACCAAAAGAGCATACCAATTGGAAAAGGAAAGAGAGAAAAAATGTAGGTCGCACACGAGAAAACCCTTAGTGAATATGTCTGCAAGTTGATCCTTGGAAGGTATAAAACACACTTGAAGTTGACCTGTGGCTACCCATTCCCAGATGAAATGATAATTGATTTCAAGGTGAATACTGTGGGCATGAAAAATAAGATTCGCAGCCATATATGTAGGTCGCACTGAGATTGTCGCAATGTAAATGTGGAGTATGAGAAAAATCATTGGGGTCGCAAAGAAGATGAGTGATCCACAAAATCTCAACACAAGCTAAGGAAAGTAAACGATATTCAGATTCGGCGTAGGATTTGGAGACCATGGGTTGCTTTTTAATTAGCACACCAATAGAGGAGATTATCACCCAAGAAGATGCAATAACTGGTGGTGGAGCAGCAACCCGCATCAAAGAATGCAACAAGGCGCGAAGAAATATTTCGCTAAATAAAAAGTCCATTACTTAAGGATACTTTTAGCTACCGAAGAATGCACCCATGGAGCACTTATGAACTGGGCAACAAGATTCACTGCAAGGGAGATGTCGGGGTAAGTAAGAGTGAGGTATTGAAGTGCTCCAACAGCTTACCGAAATTCAACCCACTCTCTTGCGTCAACACGTCACAGGAGGAGCCCTATAAAGGAAAGGGTGTGTAGATGGAGAGGAGATCGGCTTTTGGGTGAATGAAGCTAGAGAGGAAGAAAATATATAGAGAGAGAAGTTAGAGAGAGAACATATGTAGAGAGAAGTTAGAGAGATGTAACCTGAAGATTTTGATAAGGAAATTGGCCAGAGACCGGCTTCCTGTAGAATCCCGACGACGAACCACGTAAGTTTGTGTTGTGTTTTTCATTTATTGCTTTGATCAATATTGCTTGTGGAGGGTGGATTGGAGATCGGACGGCAAATCCGTTCTCCGCAACACCTAGTGTCTTAGATTTAGGCAAAAAAATAAATTGTGGTTTCGAGGTTTATTCGACTAGCTCAAAAATAGAAATATTTTTGTAAAAATAATAAATTTTTCATATAAATGATGAAAAAATAATGATAATTTTGTGAAAATGATATACAATCATATGTAATGTGAAAATGAATGACCATAACAGACTATAATATGTTAAGGCATATATCTAATAGTCAGTCAAGATATTGTTTAATTAGATTTTATAAAAAAAGATTATAAATCAAACAAATCCTTATTCACTTATATTATGTATAATTTTAGAAAACCTATTTACTATTAACTTACAACGATTAATCCATTTTTTGAAAAAATAATTGAACACAACTTGTGCAAGCTATAATCAATTTATCCGCAATCATAAATTATGAATTTGGGCATTTCCCCAAATTTCAAAATTTTTTCCTTGTACTTAGGGTGTACTGACTTTCAATTCCTTTAATGGACTGATATTTCTATTTCATATTGTGTATTACTCATGTGATTGTGATCTAGGCAATGACCGAGAGCGACTAGACAAGGTTGACTCATGTATCGAGAGTGACCGAGAGCCGCACGAGTAAATCCTAGTCAGTGTCTGTTACAGTAGTCTCGATATCACAAGATATGATAAAAATTCAATAATCAATTTTAGGTTGCGTTATAATGCTCAGGCTAATTATAGTCTTGCTTTATTTTATTACAAAAATCTCCTTTATTATTTTGTAACATTTGCAATTCAAATTAGTTTAAAAAAACAAAAAATGGAGGTTATACATCAAACCTCCCCTCATTACATTAGCAAAAAACCCTCCCTGTAACTAAAAATTAAAAAACCTTCCATAACCAAAATAAGTAAATTAGGAGTGTTGTTTCAGATTCGCTTGCCATAACTATCAACTTCCCTGAAGAACAAAGATCTACTTATCGAGAAATTATACAGAAATCCAAGACTCCAAGCCACGTGGCAAATTATTTCTTACCTAACCCATGTGGACCTACAGATCAAAAATTATCCTGATTAGTGATTTCTAAGCCTTGGTTTGATAAACCAACTGTATAATTTGAGCATTCTTTTGGGTAGAAAGGTTTGAACTCACTGATCAAGTTGATTTTTAGGGATTTTAGGGATTGGTATGAGTTGGCCACTTATATAAATGAACCGCCCCTAATATACATTCCCCATGAAAAAGAGTGGGATCCTGAGGTTTTGATTTTTGGTCTAATTTTTGTCCACGTCTGTTATTTTGTGAAACTTTGCAAGGGATTTTTATTTTAAATATACAATTTCGCTGGTGAACTTATACAATAGTTTTATATTTGAAAAATAAAATCGTTAAGTCGTAAAAAAAATAACAAAACTGGACAGTTGCCTCCCCAGGATGGTCCAGATCTTATCACACCAAATGGGACGGTGGATCTCAACCTAAACCGTTATTTTTCCATTTCTCCCTCTGTGCCTTACAATCCGTTATAATGGAAAAATCAGTAACGCCCGTCTGTTATACCGTTTGAGTGCCGAAGGCACCCAATTTTTGCAAACGCTTTTGTCAGTTTACTCTTCTATATAACAAAACACTGGTCGTCTCCCTACTTGTACCTCCTCTTATAAGCATCAACAAAGGACAGATCTAATAGTCCCCCAAATGGATGGTGGATCTCCACCACTCTAACTGATTTTGGTAGTGCCGATGGCACGGGGCACCCACTAGTCCTGTAACACCTTCATTTTGGTTATAATAATGGCTTCTTTAAAATGTCCCATCCTAAACACTCGCAAGTCCTTTCGCTGTCACGTAAGCAACGGATGAGCGCATCCTTTTTCTTGCTCCCCCAAACTTGCTCATGGCAACCTTCCGGCCGCCCAACAACCTATAACACCATTAACTACGACAGGGTATAGGAAGTAAGCCCCACAATCCAAACATTGTTAGCCCATGAAAATAAAAGCATTTAAACCAGTCCCGACTTCACACAACTTAAAAAATCTGCTTGATTTTCCTCTCGTCTTGCTAAATTACAGAACTTGAAAAAAAGAACGTCCTCATCAAGACAATGTGAGGGAGAGAAAGAAAGTGTCGACTGTTTGATTTCTTGTGGCACTCTTAATCAGAACATTGTTTGTCCCATCCCCATGTAGCACAAAAATCAGCCTCATTAATTATTTCTAAACTTGGGAACGGAGCACCACAAATACTAATCAAACTATAGGTCCGACACGCCAAACATCTATATGTGCGTAAGAGTCAGAAAAATGTTTGCATCACGCTTATGACAACAATGTACCACTCAACTAAAATTACAGAGAACGTATATGACTTGGAACATATATTAAAGAACATGCTACAAATTCTTTTTGAAAACATGTAATGGCACAGTAAACTACGACTTCGGTCTTGGGAGCAGATGCAAGCTTTTTCTTTCAAATGTATTATTATCACAAAGTAGAACCAGGAAACATGAAAACCCAATTGCATCCATTAATACATTTGTACAACAAAGCCTAGATCGAACATCTTGATTCCTTGCAGTCAAAAACCACCCACTACTAATAGATCCAAATACCACTCCCAACTGTACTCGACAAATAAAAAAAAGAAAATATGGTGATCTTATAATTTGTAGCAGAAAGTCTCTTGGATCTTGACAAAATCTGTTGCTGCCATTTGAAGGATCTACATCTCAATAAACCATACAAATCCAAAACAAAGTCTCAGAGAAATCCCCTTGAATCCTGCAAATGTAATATCCAAATACCCGAAAAGAACTCATTCTTCGTAACAGACTCACTCATGAATGTTCCAATACTCTGCTGCTGCTGCTGCTGCTGATGTAAAAGGAAATCAGTTGTGAAGACCCAACACTGATGTGACGAAACAGATCAGTAAATGACAAATATCCAAAACAAATCCACAACTCTCTCGAAAACATCCAAAGGCAGCTACGTCAGATCTGAAAAAGGATCATCACAAACAACCATGAAGGGAACATCTCGAGATGAACAATGCAAAATCAAAATCCTAGACATCAAACAACCCACGAAGCAAATGGCCTCACAAAATCAAATACCATCCCCCCTCGCAGCCCTCGCGAAATCCGACCACTACAAGATAAGACCTAACAGAGAACAATAGCAAAATCAGAAGAGGTGTTGTCACGACAAAACCCTAAGTTGCGAAAGTAGGGCATCTGCCAACCTCTATTCGCCACAGAATATTATGAATTCAGACGAGTAAAATCTAAAAATTCATCCCGATCATAATCTGAAATAACAAGATCTGTGGGAAAACCTTTGTATACTGTGTATATCAGTTACTACCACACAAACAACTCGTCAACGATCTGAACCTAAAAAATGCCAAGACTGAGGAAACTTAAAAATCAGAACGATAAACAAAATGCTGATATCAAATCTGGAGCTCATTCATAAACCTGAAATGGAAAGAGAAATTCACAAGAGCTAAACCAAAAAAATAGAAACCCAAAAGAGTACAGAGAGCACCCTTGACAAGCATAATAGATTTCCATCTGACATCAACACTATCCGTCCAATTGGGTTTGTAAGAGCCCTGCGAAAAGAGGGGATCTCACTTGCAAGGGCAAACCCAAACCAACTCCAATCTTTTTACCGACCAGAAAAGACAAACCAAACAGGTTCTTGTGTAAAATCGCCTGACCGATTATTCTAAAATTTGACATCAAGCCAAAATTAATCAAAATCAACACTAGCAAAAAAAAACCTTCCGATGTCCCAAGTATCAAACATGAGGTGATCCATAACCAAGTTAGCAACTGAGCAAGACTCCACCTGGAAAACCCAACCACACAAACTGAAATCCTCTTAAGATGCAACTACAATCCTAAATCCTAATCCTAATTGAGAACATCAATTTAAAACACCCTTCTGCACCAGTTAATCTGTGTACCACAAAGCCCAGTTCGAATATCCATCCAACTCCTTGATACTACAAATTCAAGAATATCCGACTTCATGGTTGATCAGTGCTACCACCTGGAAAACCAATCATACAAACTGTTTTCCTCTTAAACCAGTGTCTAATTGACTAAAAAAACAAACCATATAAAAAAATTTGGATGAAAATCCCCCTTTCTGCAAATGTTGATCAGTGCTACCATTACTCAGTACAAATATCCAAAACAACTCTTTAAATCCATCAAATCCAAATATCTCAAATCTGGATAATAGACAACTGTTTCTCGAAAATATCCAAAGACGGTGGCTAACATCAGATCTTAAAAATGATCACAAACAACCATGTGAAATCAAAACCCTAGATCACAGTAGTAAACCAACCACGGAGCAAATGATCTTGCAGAATCCAATAGCATATCCTACAATACGGATAAAACATACATGATAAGACGTATAGACCCTAATAGAAAAGACCAACCTCTATTCAGCACAGGATATCATGATTCAAAAAGAATAGGAAAAAGGAAAATAAAATCATGTACTGCCACAATGTGAACGTCTCTTCTAACAACTTCTCAACATCTTGAATGCCCAACCTCCTGCATAATGGAAATCCAAAAACCAGATGCATTGTAAATAAAACGAAAGACACCCCAAGAAGGAAACAAAATAAAATAAAAAAACAGAATAGAACTGACAAATCAAATAAGAAATCCCCATTGTAATATGATTTTACTTCACAAAGTACGACCAGAAAATGAGAAAAAAGTGCCTGAAAAACCACACATGAAGGTGAATTACTATCTACTACACAGATTTGCTTGCAAATAAAAAAAAAATCAAACATAAACCAAATGGTGAGATCAACTAAATCAAAAACCTGAGATGGAAAGAGAACTAAATGTGTTTAAATTTATAAATAAAAAAGACAATAAAAACCAAAACAAACAAAAAAGAAAAAAGAAAACAAAATGATTGCAGAGACCACACTGGACAAGCATAATGGACAATAAAAAGACTAAATGTGTTTAAATTTATAAATAAAAAACAAAACAAAAAAGAAAACAAAAAATTGCGGAGAGAACACCCTGGACAAGCATAATGGACTTCCAGCTGATCTCACCCTGGACAAGCATAATGGACTTCCAGCTGATATCATCACTACCAGTCCAATTGGTCCCATCAAAAGAGCCCTGGAAAAGAAAACGGCTCATACAACCTTATCTTCACAGAAAAGTGCAGCAGATACAATATAAGGACGAAACATCTAACAATAAAAGTAAACCACACAACAAGGTCATGTGAAAAACCGCCTAACCAATTATTCTAACTTAACATCAAATTAAAATTAATCGAAAGCAAATTTACAAAAAACCCTTGTGAGGTCCAGTATCCAACACGAGGTGATCCATAGCCAAGTTGGCAACTGAACAAGACCCCACCTGGAAAATCAACCATACAACTTAGTTCCTCAACATTTAACAATCCTAATGGACTAAACATAACAGATCAACTAGAAAATCGATTTGACAAAATCATTATGAAGCAATTCATCTGCGTACCACAAAGCCTAGTTCGAACATCCATCCAACAACTTGATTCCTTGAAAATCAAAGCAGTTCTACCAAAAATTCCGAATACCCGAAAACAAAAGATTAAAAGTTGACGTGTCTTTAGGACGATAGCCCACCTGGAAAACCAATCATACAGACTCGGTCCTCTTTAATTGAACCACGTCATGGACAAAAACACCAGATCATATAAAAATTTTGCATGAAAACACCCTTCTGCAAATGTTGATCAGTGCCACCATTTCCAGTACAAATATCCAAATACCCAAAAAGAACTCATTCTTCATAACGAAGACTCGCTCATGAATGTTCCATTGGTCTACTGTTTTTCCTGAAGTACAAGCAAGTCAGTTGTGAAGACCCAACACCAATGTGGAGAATTAACATACCAGTAAATGACCAAAATCCAAAAAATATCTTATTAAATCCATCAAAACCAAAGATCTCAAATCAGGATAATATCCAAATGTGGCTACACCAGATCTGAAAAAGGATCACAAAAACAATGAAGGGATTTTCTAGAGACGTATATATCAAAAAAACACAAAACAATGCAAAATCAAAATCCTAGATCACAACAATAAACAAACCACGAAGCAAAATGACCTTCAGAATCCAATGGCATCCACCTCGCACCCCACAGAGAATGTAACAATCCTAAAATGCAGATAAAATATCCATGAGTGGGATACAACCTAACAGAGAAAACAAAGAAGCTAAGCAAAATCAGAGGTGTTGTCACGACAAAACCCTGAGTTGGGGAAGTAGGGAATCCGCCCTCACCACAAAATCATCCTGATCATCATCTGAACTAACAAGATCTATGGGAAACCGTGTATACTGTTTTTTAGTAGTGCAACACTTTGAACACTCTTCAACCTCCTGAATGCCAGCCACCTGAACCATGGAATCCAAAACCAGATGTATTCCAAATATAACTGACTGATAGAAACCAAGAAAGAATAAAAAAAACAAAAAAACCAGAATGGAAGTAACGCATATCAAATAAGAAACCCCCATTGTAATATTATCTTACTTCACAAAACGATAAAATCCAACTGCCCCTAAAACCCACGCGAGAAAGTGGATAAACAAATTCAAACACTAACCAAATTATGAGAACATATCTGGAGCTCATGCAGCAACCGAGTCATCAACCTGAGATGGAAAGAGCAATTCACGAGAGCTGCTTAATGTATTTAAATTGATAAATAGAAAACAAAAGGAGTGCAGAGAGAAAACCCTT
The DNA here is from genome assembly GCA_035048495.1 of Euptelea pleiosperma. Classification (NCBI taxonomy): domain Eukaryota; kingdom Viridiplantae; phylum Streptophyta; class Magnoliopsida; order Ranunculales; family Eupteleaceae; genus Euptelea; species Euptelea pleiosperma. The sequence goes on along the minus strand of CM068553.1, from coordinate 27,908,993 downwards.
GACAAGCAATTTAGATTACCAGCTGATATCAACACTACCCATCCGATTGGTCCCTTGAGCCCTGGAAAAAGAGAAGGGCTCATACAACCTATCTTCAAACAAAGTGCAGCAGATACAATAAAAACAGAACATGTAACAATAAAAGCAAACCACACAACAGAACTCCACTGATTCCCTCAACTTCCTTCACTTGCAATGGCAAATCCAAACGAAGTCAAATCTTTACCAACCTAAAAGACAAAAAGACCAAACAGGTTTTTGTGAAAAACTTCCTGATCTTTACTTCGAGACTTAACAAACTAAACTTAATCAAAAGCAGTGTTAGCTCGAAAAACCCTTGGTTCAACTATCCAACATGAGGTGATCCAAAACCAAGTTGGCAACTGAACAAGAAGACCCCCACACCTGGAAAACCAACCATACAAACTGAGTTCCTTTCAAGATATAACTACAATCCTAATGGACTACAAATAACAGATCAAATCAAACATCGATTGAAAACACCCTTCTACAGCAGTTGATCTGTACCACACTACTTGATTCTTGAAAATCAAACCAGTTCTGCTAAAATTTTGGAACACCCGACTTTCTGCAAATGTTGATCAGTGCCGCCACCATTCCAAGTACAAATAACCAAAAAGGCCTAATTCTTCATAACAAAGACTCGTCTCATGAATGTTCCAAGAATACCGCTGCTCCTGAAGTAAGCAAATCAATTGTGAAAACACAACACTGATGTAGAGAATTAACAATCAGCAAATGACAAAAATCCAAAACAAATCCCTTAAATCAATCAAAACCAAAAATCTCAAATCGGGACAATAGATCACAACATTAAACCAACTACAAAGCAAAATGGCCCTGCAAAATCCAATAACATCCACCTTGCTCGCACCCCTCAGAGAATCTAACAATCCTACAATACGGATAAAATATCCATGATAAGAAGGATAGATCCTAACAGGAAACAAAAGCTAAATCAAAATCAAAGGTGACGACAAAACCCTAAGTTGGGAAAGTCGGGGTCCACCCCCGCCAACCTCTACAGAATATAATGATTCAAAAAGGAGAAGTAAAATAGAAAAAATTCATCCTGATCATCATCTTAAATAACCAGATCTATGGGAAACCCTTTCCATAATTGTTTATTGGTAACTGCCATATTTCAAACAGCTTTTCTAAGACCTCGTTAACCTCCTCCTGAATGCCCCCATAATTCAATCAGCCCTATATAATGAGAGAGAGAGACCAAGAAGGAAGATTTAAAAAACAGAATGGAAGTGATACAAAACATTTAAGAAACCTCCATTGTAATATGATTTTACTTCACAAAGTACGACCAGAAAGAGAGAATCCGACTGCCCTGAAAACCCACACGAAAGTGAATCCATCATCTAAGAATGATAAACAAATTCAAACATAAACCAAATATAATGAGCAAATCTGGAGCCCATTGTGCAGCAACTCATTCATAAACCTGAGATGGAAAGAGAAATTCACAAGAGCTTATGAATGTGTTAAAATTAATGCATTGAGAAGACATAATAGAAACCAACCAAACAAAACAGAAAACAAAAAGTGCAGACTAGCAGATGTTCGGTTGATTTTCTTTCCTTCAGCTACTCAGATTTTCAGTACTAGCCACAGTGCTTCGATACAGTTTCCTGATCACCCTTGAGCATAATAGATTTCCAGCTGATATCAACACTACCCATCCAATTGGTCCCTTTAAGGGCTCATAACACCTATCTTCACACAAACGTGCAGCAGATACAATGATGGAAGAAACATCTAACAATAAAGCAAACCACAAAACAGAACTCCATTGATTCCCTCAGCTTCCTTCACTTGCAATGGCAAATCCAAACCAAGTCAAATCTTTCCAACCTGAAAGACAAACAAACCAAAAAGGATCTTATCTTCTGAGTTTTGCAAACTAAAATTAATCAAAAGAAATGCTCGCTCAAAAAACCCTTGTGAGGTTCAAGCATCCACCATGAGGTGATCCATAGCAAAGATGGCAACTGAATAGGACCCCACTTGGAAAACCAACCATATAAACTGAGTTCCTCTTGAGATTTACAATCCTAATGGACTAATAAGAACAGATCAAATAGAACATTGATTGAAAACACCCTTCTGTAGCAGTTGAACTGTACCACAAAACCCGGTTCAATTATCCAATCAAGCTATTCAATGGAAAAAGTTTCTACGCTCAAATTGGTCAAAGTTTGTCAGTTCTACCCCACACAAGATCTATGGGAACCCCTCTGTATACCACTTATATGTACTGCCACACTTCGAGCAGCTCTTTTAACAAATCATCAACAACCTGACCGCCCACGGTTCAGTCAGCTCTTTTGGCAAATAACCACATTGAGGCGATCTAAAATATGACAATGTATTCCAAAGATTTATTGGTGTTACCAGATCCTATATTTTAGTTGAAACTGGAAAACAAGAAAATCCTACTGGCCTGGGGAAAAAAATCACACAAGTGAATCGAACTTTTCTCGCTCTTCACTTCACGGATATGGAAAGTAATGCAAAACGATTAAAGAAATTATCAAACATAGACCAATTGTTGAAATCAAATCTGTTGCTCATTGTGCGGCTCCCCACAACCATAAACTTGTGAGATAGAAAAGGTAACTTCACAAGAGCTTTTGAATTTAAATTTATAAATAGAAAAGAAGACATATATATGCAGAAAGAAGAGAAAAAAAATAGTAGCCCACTTTACAAGAAAATATATTTCCAGCTGATATCAGCATTAGCTATCCAATTGGTCCCTCTACAAAAGACCTGAAAAAGAGAACGGCTCATATACCCTATCTTCACGCACAAGTGCAGCAGATTAAAAAAAGAATAGACATCTATCAATAAAAGCAAACCACGCAGCATCACTCAGCCAATTCCCCTACCTACTTCCTTGCAATAGCCAATCCAAACCAAGTCAATCTTTACCGCCCTGAAAGACATATATGGGACAAATGGATTGTCATGAAAAACTGCCTCTTATCAAAATTATTCTGAGACAAAACAAATTAAGCAAAAGAAACTGTAAAGCTCAATAAACCCTTGTGGGATCCAACATTAGGTGTCCATAACCAAGTCTGCAGTAAACCAAGACCAAAATAAACTTTAGTTCCTCTTGAGATTTAACTACAATCCTAATAAGACCAAAATAATCAAATAACCACATCAAACAAAGCATCGGATGAAAACCCCCCTTCTGCCCTTACGCAACGATTAATCTGTAAAACTACCTGATTCCTGAAAATAAACCAGTTATACTCAAAGATCCAAATACCTAACTTCAAAGGTATTGAAATGAGTAACTAAGGGAACTTATTCTTAGTAGCACAGGTTCGCTCACGGATGTTCCCAGAAATCTATTGCCTTCCTGAAGAATAATCAAATTAATTGTTACGATCAACACGGACTTAAAAGATTCACAAATAAAAAATTGGTACAAATCCAAAACGAGTCTCTCAGACAAACCCCTTAAATCCATCAAAACCAAAGATCTTAATTCGGCTAATAGCCCACAACTCTCTCGTAAATATCGGGAATGATCTGCAGTAACATGACAATCAACCATATATGGAATTTCAAGAACTATATAGATCAAAACTCTTAAGACCGCGCAAAAGTTGTGATGAACCCTAGATCAACCAAAGCTCAAAGCACTCCTATCAAATCAACAAAGATGCACAAAAAATGCCTTACAGCTCCAATCACACCCGCCTCACACTCCCAAAGAATCTAACAATCCTGCAACATCTTTACAATATTTAAAAAAAGAGGGATTAACCAGAAAACAGAACCCTTAGTATGATCAGAAGACAACCCTAAGCGAACTAAGTTGGAAACCCTTCACCGACCTCGAACTAAAAGTATCTCAAATTAATGTTGTGGGATGCAACATTATATGCATGCTCATACAACCTATAATCACATAAATGCAGCAGAAAAAATAGAAGGAAGAAACATCCAAGACAAAACCAAACCACACAACAGAAACCCACTGATTACCTCAACTTCCATCACTTGCATGGGCAAATCCTGACAAGTCAAATCTTTACCAACCTGAATAAAATAACGGGACAAACAGGTTCTTGTAAAAAACTGCCCGACTGCTTATTCTGATACTAGACATCAAACTAAGGCAACTTCATACGTTTAATGATTAAATACAGTGATTTCATAACTTCAAAAAGTACCAGAAAATCGGAAAATCCGAACTGGCCTGTAAACAATCACCATAAGTAAATCAAACTTTTCTACTCTTTTTGCTTGACAGATGTGGGAAGTTACAAAAAATGACAGAAATTATCAAAATCAGAAACCAATTGATGAACTCATTGCGCAGCATCTAAAGCACAAACCTGAGATAGAAATGGGAACTTCACAAGAGCTTCTGAATGTGTTTAATTAGATAAATAGAAAATAAGACAGAAAAGACATCCAAAAAAAGAAGAGCACGCTTTACTGATATCAACATTAGATGTCCAATTGGTCGCTTTACAAAAGCCTGGAAATACAAGAGAGAAGATTTCATACACCCTATCTACACACGCACGGCTGGCAGATAAAATATAAAAGGAATAAACATTTATCAATAAAAGCAAACCACACAGCATCATTCAGCCGATTCCCCTACTTCTTCCTTGCAAAAGCCAATCCAAACCAAGTCAAATGATCTTTACCGCACCTGAAAGACATAAATGGAACAAATAGGCTCTCGTGAGAAACTGCCTCTGATCAATTATTCTGAGACTAACAAATTGAGCAAAAGAAACTGTAGTTCAATAGACCCTTTGAGATCCAACAATAGGTGCATCCATAACCAAGTCTGCAGCAAACCAAGACCAAAATAATTAGCTCCTCTGGAGATTTAACTACAACCCTAATGGACCAACATAATCAAATAACCAGATCAAACAAAGCATCGGTTGAAAACCCCCTTCAGCTCTTCGGCAACGATTAATTTGTACAACTACTTGATTCCTGGAAATAAAACCAGTTCTACTCAAAGATCCAAATACCTATCTTCAAAGGTATTGAAATAAGTAAATAAGGGAACTTATTCTCACTAGCAAAGGTTCACTCACGGATATTGCCAGGAATCTATTGCCTTCCTGAAGAACAATCAAATTAATTGTGAAGATTCAGCACGGACTTGAAAGATTCACAGATCACAAATTGGTACAAATCCAAGTATCAGATAAACCCCTTAAATCCATCAATACCGAAGATCATAATCCGACTAATAGCCCACAACTGTCTCTCGCGAATAGGTATCTGCAGTAAAATGACAATCAACCATATATGGAATTTCAAGAACTATATAGATCGAAACTCTTAAGAGCACGCAAAAGTGAAACCTTAGATCAACCAATGCTCAAAGCACTCATCAAATCACCCAAGAAAGACAAAAAATGGCCTTACAGCTCCAATAGCGACATCCTCGCACTCCCTCAAAGAAACTAAAACTATCTCAAATTAATGTTGTGGGATGCAACATTATATGCATGCTCATACAACCTATACTCACATAAATGCAGCAAATAAAATAGTAGGAAGAAACATCTAAGATAACGGCAAACAACAACAGAAATCCACTGATTCCCTCAACTTCCATCACTTGCATTGGCAAATCCTTACAAGTCAAATCTTTACCGACCCGAATAACATAATAAAAAACTAAGGCAACTTCATATGTTTAATGATCAAATACGGTGATTCCGTAACTTAAAAAAGTACAGCCAGAAAATCTAAAAATCCGAACTGGCCTACAGAACAATTACATAAGTGCATCAAACTTTTCTCTACTCTCTTCACTTGAAGAATGTGGGAAGTTACGAAATATGATAAAGAAATTATCAAAATCAGACAAACCAATTGTTGAAATCAAATCTGGAGCTCATTGCGCGCAGCATCTCAACCATAAACCTGAGATAGAAATGGGAACTTCACAAGAGCTTCTGAATGTGTTTAATTAGATAAATGGAAAATAAGACAAAAATAAAGGGACCAATTGGACATCTAATGTTGATATCAGTAAAGTGTGCTCTTTTTTCTTCTTTTTTTGGATGTCTTTTTTGTCTTAAACATCCAAAAAAAGAAGAAAAAAGAGCACACTTTACTGATATCAACATTAGATGTCCAATTGGTCCCTTTATAAAAGCCTGGAAATACAAGAGAAGGTTTCATACACCCTATCTACACACGAGTGGCTGACAGATAAAATAAAAGGAAGAAACATCTATCAATAAAAGCAAACCACACAGCATCACTCAGCTGATTCCCCTACTTCCTTTACTTGCAATAGCCAACCCAAACCATAATCTTTACCGCCCTGAAAGACATAAATGGGACAAAATAGGTTCCCGTGAAAAACTGACTGATCAATTATTCTGAGACTAAACAAATTAAGCAAAAGAAGCTGTAGCTCAAAAAACCCTTGTGGGATCCAACATTAGGTGCATCCATAACCTTAGTCTGCAGCAAACCAAGACCAGAACAAACTTTAGTTCCTCTTGAGATATAACTACAATCCTAATGGACCGAAATAATAAAATAACCAGATCGAACAAAGCATCAGTTGAAAACCCCCCTTCTGCTCTTCTGCGGCGATTAATCTGTACTACCACTTTATTCCTGAAAATAAACCAGTTCTAATCAAAAATACAAATAACTAACTTCAAAGTTATTGAAATAAGTAAATAAGTGAACTTATTCTTAGTAGCACAGGTTCGCTCATGAATGTTTCCAAAAACTATTGCCTTCATGAAGAAAAATCAAATTGACTGTGAAGATTCAACGCGGACTTGAAAGATTCACATCACAGATCAAAAATTGTTACAAATCCAAAACAAGTCTCAGATAAACCCCTTAAATCCATGAACGCCAAAGATCATAATCCGGCTAATAGCCAACAACTCTCTCGTGAATGTAATATCACAATCAACCATACACAGAATTTCAAGAACTACATAGATCGATACTCTCTTGACAGCACAAAAGTGATAAACCATAGATCAACCAAAGCTCAAAGCACTCATATCAAATCAACCAAGAAACAAAAAAAGGCCTTACAGCTCCAATCGTGCCCGCCTCACACTCCCTCAAAGAACCTAACAAACCTGCAACATCGTTACAATATTTAAGGAAGAAATATCTAACAATAAAAAAAGCAAACCAAATAAAATCACTCCACTAATTCCCCCTTTACTTGCAATATCCAATCCAAACCACTTCAAATTATCTTTACCTCCCTGAAAGAGGTAAATGGGACAAATAGATTCTCGTGAAGAACTGATTGATCAATTGTTTCAAGACTTCACATCAAACTAAAATTATCTAAAATTAATGTTCCGGGATGCAACATTAATTTAATCCCACAAACATTAATTTAAACACAATACGTCAAACTAAGGCAACTTCATACGCTTAATGATTAAATACGATGGTTTCATAAATTCAAGTACAACCAGAAAATCTGATAATTAGAACTGGCCTGTAAAAAAATCACTCAAGTTAATCAAACTTTTATACTCTTTTTCTTTTGACAGATATGGGAAGATACGAAAAATAATAAAGAAATTATCAAAATCGAACAAACCAATTGTTGAAATCAAAACTGTAGCTCATTGCGCAGCATCTCAACCATAAACCTGAGATAGACATGGGAACTTCACAAGAGCATCTGAATGTGTTTAATGATAAATAGAAAAACAGACATAAATGAAATCAGGAGAAGAAAAAAGAGGAGCACACTTTACTGATATTAACATTAGATGTCCAATTGGTCCCTTAACAAAAGCCTGGAAATACAAGAGAAGGTTTCATACACCATATCTACACGAGCAGCTGGCAGAAAAAATAGAATGAAGAAACGTCTATCAGAAAAATGCAAACCACACAGCATCACTCAGCCGATTCCCCTATTTCATTTACTTGCAATAGCCAATCCAAACCAAGTCGAATAATCTTTATCGCCCTGAAAGACATAAATGGGACAAATAGGTTTTCGTGAAAAACTGCCTGTGATCAATTATTCTGAGACTTCACAAATTAAGCAAATGAAACTGTAGTTCAATAAACCCTTTGGTATCAACATTAGGTGCGTCCGTAACCAAGTCTGCAGCAAACCAAGACCAAAATAAACTTTAACTCCTCTTGAGATTTAACTACAACCCTAATGGACCAACGTAAACAAATAACCAGATCAAACAAAGCTTCGGTTGAAAACCCCCTTTTGCCCTTATGCAGCGATTAATCTGAACAACTACTTGATTCCTGATTATGCAAGTGATTAATCTGTACATGATTCCTGAAAATAAACCAGTTCTACTCAAAGATCAATACACCCTATCTACACGAGCAGCTGGCAGAAAAAATAGAAGGAACATCTATCAAAAAAAAGCAAATCACTCGGCCAATTCCCCTACTTCATTTACTTGCAATAGCCAATCCAAACCAAGTCGAATAATCTTTATCGCCCTGAAAGACATAAATGGGACAAATAGGTTCCCGTGAAAAACCGCCTGTGATCAATTATTCTGAGACCTCACAAATTAAGCAAAAGAAATTGTAGTTCAATAACCTTTGTAATCAACATTAGGTGCGTCCGTAATCAAGTCTGCAGCAAACCAAGACAAAAATAAACTTTAGCTCCTCTTGAGATTTAACTACAACCCTAATGGACCAACATAATCAAATAACCAGATCAAACAAAGCTTCGGTTGAAAACCCCCTTTTGCCCTTATGCAGCGATTAATCTGAACAACTACTGGATTCCTGATTATGCGGTGATTAATCTATACATGATTCCTGAAAATAAACCAGTTCTACTCAAAGATCCAAATACCTAACATCAAAGGTATTGATTCAAATAAATAAGGAAACTTATTCTTAGTAGCACAGGTTCGCTCACGGATGTTTCCCAGAATCTATTGCCTTCCTGAAGAACAATCAAATTAATTGTAAAGATTCAAAGCAGACTTAAAGGATTCACAGATCAAAATTTGGTTAAAATCCAAAACAAGTCTCAGATAAACCCCTTAAATCCATCAAAACCAAAGATCTTAATCCGACTAATAGCCCACAACTGTCTCTCGAGAATATCAAGTATGATCTGCAGTAACATCACAATCAACCATACACGGAATTTCAAGAACTACATAGATCGACACTCTCTTGACCGCACAAAAGTGATAAACCCAAGATCAACCAAAGCTCAAAACACTCATATCAAATCAACCAAGAAACACAAAAAGGCCTTACAGCTCCAATCGGGCACGCCTCACACTCCCTCAAAGAACCTAACAATCCTGCAACATTGTTACAATATTTAAGGAAGAAATATCTAACAATAAAAAAAAGCAAACCAAAAAACATTACTCCGCTAATTCCCCCTTTACTTGCAATAGCCAATCCAAACCACTTCAAATTATCTTTACCTCCCTGAAAGAGGTAAATGGGACAAATAGATTCTCGTGAAGAACTGATTGATCAATTGTTTCAAGACTTCACATCAAACTAAAATTATCTAAAATTAATGTTCCGGGATGCAACATTAATTTAATCCCACAAACATTAATTTAAACACAATACATCAAACTACGGCAACTTCATACGCTTAAATGATTAAATACGGTGATTTCATAACTTCGGAAAGTACAACCAGAAAATCTGAAAATCCGAACTGGCCTGTAAAAAAATCACAAGTGAATCAAACTTTTCTACTCTTTTCTTTTGACAAATATGGGAAGATACGAAAAATAATAAAGAAATTATCAAAATCGAACAAACCAATTGTTGAAATCAAAACTGTAGCTCATTGCGCAGCATCTCAACCATAAACCTGAGATAGAAATGGGAACTTCACAAGAGCATCTGAATGTGTTTAATGATAAATAGAAAAACAGACATAAATGAAATCAAAAAGAAAAGAAAAAAGAGCACACTTTACTGATATTAACATTAGATGTCCAGTTGGTCCCTTAACAAAAGCCTGGAAATACAAGAGAAGGTTTCAAACACCATATCCACACGAGCAGCTGGCAGAAAAAATAGTAGGAAGAAACGTCTATCAAAAAAATGCAAACCACACAGCATCACTCAGCCGATTCCCCTACTTCATTTATTTACTTGCAATAGCCAATCCAAACCAAGTCGAATAATCTTTATCGCCCTGAAAGACATAAATGGGACAAATAGGTTCTCGTGAAAAACCGCCTGTGATCAATTATTCTGAGACTTCACAAATTAAGCAAAAGAAACTGTAGTTCAATAACCCTTTGTAATCAACATTAGGTGCATCCGTAATCAAGTCTGCAGCAAACCAAGACCAAAATAAATTTAGCTCCTCTTGAGATTTAACTACAACCCTAAAGGACCAACATAATCAAATAACCAGATCAAACAAAGCTTCGGTTGAAAACCCCCTTTTGCCCTTATGCAGCGATTAATCTGAACTACTAGATTCTTGATTATGCGGTGATTAATCTGTACATGATTCCTGAAAATAAACCAGTTCTACTCAAAGATCCAAATACCTAACATCAAAGGTATTAATACAAGTAAATAAGGGAACTTATTCTTAGTAGCACAGGTTCAGGTTCGCTCACGGATGTTTCCCAAAATCTACTGCCTTCCTGAAGAACAATCAAATTAATTGTGAAGATTCACAGCGGACTTAAAAGATTCACAGATCAAAATTTGGTTAAAATCCAAAACAAGTCTAAGATAAACCCCTTAAATCCATCAAAACCAAAGTTCTTAATCCGGCTAAAATAGCCCACAACTCTCTCTCGTGAATATCAAGTATGATCTTCAGTAACATGACAATCAACCATACACGGAATTTCAAGAACTACATAGATCGACACTCTCTTGACCGCACAAAAGTGATAAACCCTAGATCAACCAAAGCTCAAAACACCTATATCAAATCAACCAAGAAACACAAAAAGGCCTTACAACTCCAATCGGGGCACGCCTCGCACTCCCTCAAAGAACCGAACAATCCTGCAACATTGTTACAATATTTAAGGAAGAAATATCTAACAATAAAAAAAGCAAACCAAATAACATTACTCCGCTAATTCCCCCTTTACTTGCAATAGCCAATCCAAACCACTTCAAATTATCTTTACCTCCCTGAAAGAGGTAAATGGGACAAATAGATTCTCGTGAAGAACTGATTGACCAATTGTTTCAAGACTTCACATCAAACTAAAATTATCTAAAATTAATGTTCCGGGATGCAACATTAATTTAACCCCACAAAAATTAATTTAAACACAATACATCAAACTAAGGCAACTTCATACGCTTAAATGATTAAATACGGTGATTTCATAACTTCGGAAAGTACAACCAGAAAATCTGAAAATCCGAACTGGCCTGTAAAAAAATCACAAGTGAATCAAACTTTTCTACTCTTTTCTTTTGACAAATATGGGAAGATACGAAAAATAATAAAGAAATTAACAAAATCGAACAAACCAATTGTTGAAATCAAAACAGTAGCACATTGCGCAGCATCTCAACCATAAACCTGAGATAGAAATGGGAACTTCACAAGAGCATCTGAATGTGTTTAATGATAAATAGAAAACAAGACATAAATGATATCAAAAAGAGAAGAAAAAAGAGCACAATTTACTAGTATTAACATTAGATGTCCAGTTGGTCCCTTAACAAAAGCCTGGAAATACAAGAGAAGGTTTCATACACCATATCCACACGAGCAGCTGGAAGAAAAAATAGAAGGAAGAAACGTCTATCAAAAAAATGCAAACCACACAGCATCACTCGGCCGATTCCCCTACTTCATTTACTTGCAATAGACAATCCAAACCAAGTCGAATAATCTTTATCGCCCTGAAAGACATAAATGGGACAAATAGGCTCTCGTGAAAAACTGCCTATGATCAATTATTCTGAGACTTCACAAATTAAGTAAAAGAAACTGTAGTTCAATAAACCCTTTGGTATCAACATTAGGTGCGTCCGTAACCAAGTCTGCAACAAACCAAGACCAAAATAAACTTTAGCTCCTCTCGAGATTTAACTACAACCCTAATGGACCAACATAATCAAATAACCAAATCAAACAAAGCTTCGGTTGAAAACCCCCTTTTGCCCTTATGCAGCGATTAATCTGAACTACTACTTGATTCCTGATTATGCTGTTATTAATCTGTACATGATTCCTGAAAATAAACCAGTTCTACTCAAAGATCCAAATACCTAACATACCTAACATCAAAGGTATTGATACAAGTAAATAAGGGAACTTATTCTTAGTAGCACAGGTTCGCTCACGGATGTTTCCCAGAATCTATTGCCTTCCTGAAGAACAATCAAATTAATTGTGAATATTCAACGCGGACTTAAAAGATTCACAGATCAAAATTTGGTTAAAATCCAAACCAAGTCTCGGATAAACCCCTTAAATCCATCAAAACCAAAGATCTTAATCCGGCTAATAGCCCACAACTCTCTCTCGTGAATATCAAGTATGATCTGCAGTAACATGACAATCAACAATACACAGCTTTCAAGAACTACATAGATCGATACTCTCTTGACCGCACAAAAGTGATAAACCCTAGATCAACCAAAGCTCAAAGCACTCATATCAAATCAACCAAGAAACATAAAAAGGCCTTACGGCTCCAATCGTGCCCGCCTCACTCCCTCAAAGAACCTAACAATCCTGCAACATCGTTACAATATTTAAGGAAGAAATATCTAACAATAAAAAAAAGCAAACCAAATAACATTACTCCGCTAATTCCCCCTTTACTTGCAATATCCAATCCAAACCACTTCAAATTATCTTTACCTCCCTGAAAGAAGTAAATGGGACAAATAGATTCTCGTGAAGAACTGATTGATCAATTGTAAGACTTCACATAAAACTAAAATTATTTAAAATTAATGTTCCGGGATGCAAATTTAATTTAATCCCACAAACATTAATTTAAACACAATACATCAAACTAAGGCAACTTCATACGCTTAATCTTCGAGTACAACCAGAAAATCTGAAAATTCGAACTGGCCTGTAAAAAAATCACTTAAGTTGATCAAACTTTTATACTCTTTTCTTTTGACAGATATAGGAAGATACGAAAAATAATAAATACGAAAAATAATAAAGAAATTATCAAAATCGAACAAACCAATTGTTGAAATCAAAACTGTAGCTCATTGCGCAGCATCTCAACCATAAACCTGAGATAGAAATGGGAACTTCACAAGAGCATCTGAATGTGTTTAATGATAAATAGAAAACAAGACAAATGAAATCAAAAAGAGAAGAAAAAAGATGAGCAAACTTTACTGATATTGCTGGCAGAAAAAATAGAAGAAAGAAATGTCTATCAAAAAAATGCAAACCACAGCATCACTCAGCCGATTCCCCTACTTCATTTACTTGCAATAGCCAATCCAAACCAAGTCGAATAATCTTTATCGCCCTGAAAGACATAAATGGGACAAATAGTTTCTCGTGAAAAACTGCCTATGATCAATTATTCCGAGACTTCACAAATTAAGCAAAAGAAACTGTAGTTCAATAAACCCTTTGGTATCAACATTAGGTGCGTCCGTAACCAAGTCTGCAGCAAACCAAGACCAAAATAAACTTTAGCTCCTCTTGAGATTTAACTACAACCCTAATGGACCAACATAATCAAATAACCAGATCAAACAAAGCTTCGGTTGAAAAACCCCTTTTGCCCTGATGCAGCAGCGATTAATCTGAACAACTACTTGATTCCTGATTATGCGGTGATTAATCTGTACATGATTCCTGAAAATAAACCAGTTCTACTCAAAGATCCAAATACCTGACATCAAAGGTATTTGATATAAGTAAATAAGGGAACTTATTCTTAGTAGCTCAGGTTCGCTCACGGATGTTTCCCAGAATCTATTGCCTTCCTGAAGATCAATCAAATTAATTGTGAATATTCAACGCGGACTTAAAAGATTCACAGATCAAAAATTGGTTAAAATCCAAAACAAGTCTCAGATAAACCCCTTAAATCCATCAAAACCAAAGATCTTGATCCGGCTAATAGCCCACAGCTCTCTCCCGTGAATATCAAGTATGATCTGCTGTAACATGACAATCAACCATACACGGAATTTCAAGATCTACATAGATCGACACTCTTGACCGCACAAAATTGATAAACCCTAGATCAACCAAAGCTCAAAGCACTCATATCAAATCAACCAAGAAACACAAAAAGGCCTTACAGCTCCAATCGTGCCTGCCTCACACCCCTCAAAGAACCTAACAATCCTGCAACATCATTACAATAAATACGGTGATTTCATAACTTCGGAAAGTACAATCAGAAAATCTGAAAATCCGAACTGGCCTTTAAAAAAATCACTCAAGTGAATCAAACTTTTCTACTCTTTCTTTTTTACAGCTATGAGAAGATACGAAAAATAATAAAGAAATTATCAAAATCGAACAAACCAATTGTTAAAATCAAGGCTGTAGCTCATTGCGTAGCATCTCAACCATAAACCTGAGATAGAAATGGGAACTTCACAAGAGCATCTGAATGTGTTTAATGATAAATAGAAAACAAGACAAATGAAATCAAAAAGAGAAGAAAAAAGAGGAGCACACTTTACTGATATTAACATTAGATGTCCAATTGGTCCCTTAACAAAAGCCTGGAAATACAAGAGAAGGTTTCATACACCATATCTACACGAGCAGCTGGCAGAAAAAAATAGAAGGAAGAAACGTCTATCAGAAAAATGCAAACCACACAGCATCACTCAGCCGATTCCCCGACTTCATTTACTTGCAATAGCCAATCCAAACCAAGTCGAATAATCATTATCGCCTTGAAAGACATAAATGGGACAAATAGGCTCGTAAAAAACTGCCTGTGATCAATTATTCTGAGACTTCACAAATTAAGCAAAAGAAACTGTAGTTCAATAAACCCTTTGGTATCAACATTAGGTGCGTCCGTAACCAAGTCTGCAGCAAACCAAGACCAAAATAAACTTTAGCTCCTCTCGAGATTTAACTACAACCCTAATGGACCAACATAATCAAATAACCAGATCAAACAAAGCTTCGGTTGAAAACCCCCTTTTGCCCTTATGCAGCGATTAATCTGAACAACTACTTGATTCCTGATTATGCGTTGATTAATCTGTACATGATTCCTGAAATAAACCAGTTCTACTCAAAGATCCAAATACCTGACTTCAAAGGTATTGATATAAGTAAATAAGGGAACTTATTCTTAGTAGCACAGGTTCGCTCACGGATGTTTCCCAGAATCTATTGCCTTCCTGAAGAACAATCAAATTAATTGTGAATATTCAACGCGGACTTAAAAGATTCACAGATCAAAAATTGGTTAAAATCCAAAACAAGTCTCAGATAAACCCCTTAAATCCATCAAAACCAAAGATCTTGATCCGGCTAATAGCCCACAGCTCTCTCCCGTGAATATCAAGTATGATCTGCTGTAACATGACAATCAACCATACACGGAATTTCAAGATCTACATAGATCGACACTCTTGACCGCACAAAATTGATAAACCCTAGATCAACCAAAGCTCAAAGCACTCATATCAAATCAACCAAGAAACACAAAAAGGCCTTACAGCTCCAATCGTGCCTGCCTCACACCCCTCAAAGAACCTAACAATCCTGCAACATCATTACAATAAATACAGTGATTTCATAACTTCGGAAAGTACAATCAGAAAATCTGAAAATCCGAACTGGCCTTTAAAAAAATCACTCAAGTGAATCAAACTTTTCTACTCCTTTTTTTTTACAGATATGAGAAGATACGAAAAATAATAAAGAAATTATCAAAATCAAACAAACCAATTGTTAAAATCAAGACTGTAGCTCATTGCGCAGCATCTCAACCATAAACCTGAGATAGACATGGGAACTTCACAAGAGCATCTGAATGTGTTTAATGATAAATAAAAAACAAGACAAATGAAATCAAAATGAGAAGAAAAAAGAGGAGCACACTTTACTGATATTAACATTAGATGTCCAATTGGTCCCTTAACAAAAGCCTGGAAATACAAGAGAAGGTTTCATACACCATATCTACACGAGCAGTTGGCAGAAAAAAATAGAAGGAAGAAACGTTTATCAGAAAAATGCAAACCACACAGCATCACTCAGTCGATTCCCCTACTTCATTTACTTGCAATAGCCAATCCAAACCAAGTCGAATAATCTTTATCGCCCTGAAAGACATAAATGGGACAAATAGGTTCTCGTGAAAAACTGCCTGTGATCAATTATTCTGAGACTTCACAAATTAAGCAAAAGAAACTGTAGTTCAATAAACCCTTTGGTATCAACATTAGGTGCGTCCGTAACCAAGTCTGCAGCAAACCAAGACCAAAATAAACTTTAGCTCCTCTTGAGATTTAACTACAACCCTAATGGACCAACATAATCAAATAACCAGATCAAACAAAGCTTCGGTTGAAAACCCCCTTTTGCCCTTATGCAGCAGCGATTAATCTGTACTACTTGATTCCTGATTATGCGGTGATTAATCTGTACATGATTCCAGAAAATAAACCAGTTCTACTCAAAGATCGAAATACCTGACATCAAAGGTATTGATATAAGTAAATAAGGGAACTTATTCTTAGTAGCACAGGTTCGCTCACGGATGTTTCCCAGAATCTATTGCCTTCCTGAAGAACAATCAAATTAATTGTGAATATTCAACGCGGACTTAAAAGATTCACAAATCAAAAATTGGTTAAAACCCAAAACAAGTCTCAGATAAACCCCTTAAATCCATCAAAACCAAAGATCTTGATCCGGCTAATAGCCCACAACTCTCTCCCGTGAATATCAAATATGATCTGCTGTAACATGACAATCAACCATACACGGAATTTCAAGATCTACATAGATCGACACTCTTGACCGCTCAAAATTGATAAACCCTAGATCAACCAAAGCTCAAAGCACTCATATCAAATCAACCAAGAAACACAAAAAGGCCTTACAGCTCCAATCGTGCCTGCCTCACACCCCTCAAAGAACCTAACAATCCTGCAACATCATTACAATAAATACGGTGATTTCATAACTTCGGAAAGTACAATCAGAAAATCTGAAAATCCGAACTGGCCTTTAAAAAAATCACTCAAGTGAATCAAACTTTTCTACTCTTTTTTTTTTACAGATATGAGAAGATACGAAAAATAATAAAGAAATTATCAAAATCGAACAAACCAATTGTTAAAATCAAGGCTGTAGCTCATGGCGTAGCATCTCAATCATAAACCTGAGATAGAAATGGGAACTTCACAAGAGCATCTGAATGTGTTTAATGATAAATAGAAAACAAGACAAATGAAATCAAAAAGAGAAGAAAAAAGAGGAGCACACTTTCCTGATATTAACATTAGATGTCCAATTGGTCCCTTAACAAAAGCCTGGAAATACAAGAGAAGGTTTCATACACCATATCTACACGAGCAGCTGGCAGAAAAAAATAGAAGGAAGAAACGTCTATCAGAAAAATGCAAACCACACAGCATCACTCAGCCGATTCCCCTACTTCATTTACTTGCAATAGCCAATACAAACCAAGTCGAATAATCTTTATCGCCCTGACAGACATAAATGGGACAAATAGGCTCGTGAAAAGCTGCATGTGATCAATTACTCTGAGACTTCACAAATTAAGCAAAAGAAACTGTCGTTCAATAAACCCTTTGGTATCAATATTAGGTGCGTCCGTAACCAAGTCTGCAGCAAACCAAGACCAAAATAAACTTTAGCTCCTCTTGAGATTTAACTACAACCCTAATGGACCAACATAATCAAATAACCAGATCAAACAAAGCTTCGGTTGAAAACCCCCTTTTGCCCTTATGCAGCGATTAATCTGAACTACTACTTGATTCCTGATTATGCGGTGATTAATCTGTACATGATTCCTGAAAATAAACCAGTTCTACTCAAAGATCCAAATACCTGACATCAAAGGTATTGATATAAGTAAATAAGGGAACTTATTCTTAGTAGCACAGGTTCGCTCACGGATGTTTCCCAGAATCTATTGCCTTCCTGAAGAACAATCAAATTAATTGTGAATATTCAACGCAGACTTAAAAGATTCACAGATCAAAAATTGGTTAAAATCCAAAACAAGTCTCAGATAAACCCCTTAAATCCATCAAAACCAAAGATTTTGATCCGGCTAATAGCCCACAACTCTCTCCGGTGAATATCAAGTATGATCTGCTGTAACATGACAATCAACCATACACGGAATTTCAAGAACTACATAGATCGACACTCTTGACCGCTCAAAATTGATAAACCCTAGATCAACCAAAGCTCACAGCACTAATATCAAATCAACCAAGAAACACAAAAAGGCCTTACAGCTCCAATCGTGCCTGCCTCACACCCCTCAAAGAACCTAACAATCCTGCAACATCATTACAATAAATACGGTGATTTCATAACTTCGGAAAGTACAATCAGAAAATCCGAACTGGCCTTTAAAAAAATAACTCAAGTGAATCAAACTTTTCTACTCTTTTTTTTTTACCGCTATGAGAAGATACGAAAAATAATAAGAAATTATCAAAATCGAACAAACCAATTGTTAAAATCACGACTGTAGCTCATTGCGCAGCATCTCAACCATAAACCTAAGATAGAAATGGGAACTTCACAAGAGCATCTGAATGTGTGCCCAAACAAAATGGATCAAACTTAACTACCTCGGTGAAAATAGCTAAGTAAACAATAAATTAAATCAGAGTGCGGAAGAAAAAGATGAACAAAGAACTTATATATTTCAAAGAAGAGGAAAGCTCAGAAGTAGTTCTTCTGTTCGATGCCTCTTAAGACTACAAATGCCTGAATATATAGGCAAGGGGAAGAGATAAGGAATCTGAAGCATGTGGCTCGGGTGCTCATGGGGCCCCATCGACAGCGCACAAAGCTGGAAAGATTCGATCTTATCTTCTGCCGACGCAAAAAGACAAAGGATTCGACGCAGCGAATCTGAAAAAGGAGTGGTACGCAGACCACTATCATAAAGCTAAAGCAAAAGCAAAGGTGGAGAATCCACCGACACAAAACAACAAAGCAAAAAGACAAACAACAGCTGGAAAGAAAGGAATCAACTAAAGCTTGAAGGCCTCGCTGTTCCTGATGATGTCATTGATGACGTTGCTGACTTGTTGTCCTGTGCGAACAGTTTCGGTAATGACCGGTAACCAGTCACCCCAATAGTTATCCTTCGTTCCGAATTGCCTGGTTTGTTGAAGTTTCATGGCCAGAATTTCTTTGAACTCATCAAGTGCCTGGGTGAGTCTTTTGCTAGCATGCTGTTCATGCTGATGCAGAACTTTTCTGAAGTCTTCCAGATCTGCCATGTTGATACCTCCATGATGAAGTTCTTCATTGATGATATTGAGGGTTTCTTGGTACCCTGTTGAAGGCTCCATGAGGTAAAGATCTTGGATCTGCTGCTTTCTTTCTTCGGGAGTAACTGCAGGTCCTGCTCTTTTCTTCCTGTAAGGATTCAATGAAGAAGACTCTGAGGATGCTGCTCTCTTCATTGCTGAGTTGGTGAAGAAACCAGTGAAGGCAGTGTGGTATTTATAAGCCGGAAAACTTGCCGGAGAAGATTCCTCTAAAATATCAGAAAATTCTAGAGAATGGGCCTGATGGGCTTGGGCTGAGTTTTTCTTGGACTTGGGCTTATTATACCATTGTGGGCCTGATGGGCCTGTTGTTTTCTGGGCCTGTTGGGCTGCACAGATGAACTTGTTCAATTGGGCTATGAGCCCATGATGAGTGCAGTTGCCTTCCAGAACAGTAACTAAAGCCTCGTGGGCTTCTTCTGGAATGGCCTGGGCCAAACAGACATTTTGAGCTAAACGAGACAGTTGATCAGCTAACTGATTGTCGTCTCCTTTGATGTGCTCGAAGTGAACTGTGATGCCTGTGTTAGTGATATAATCACAAAAGCTGATCCATCTAACACGGCTTGGTTTTTTAACCGCCATCTTTTCGTAGAAGGCAATGATTGCCTGGCAGTCAGTGCGGATGGTGATTTCCTTCTTATCAAGATAAAAAATCTTGAATTGTTCCAGAGATTGCATTACTGCAAAAATCTCGGAATCAATAGTAGACTTAACTACTGGAAATTTTCCTGAGGCATAGGCACAGATCTTTTCATCGCCTTTTGATGATGCCTTTGCCTTCTTCCATTTGCAAATACCTCCCCAACCTTCCATGCATCCGTCGGATTCTATTACGATGTATGCTGATGAAGGAGGAATTTCAAGGTCCGGTAGATTCTGAACCAGCTGCTTGATCTGCTTGACAATTTTCCAATCAGCAGGTTTGAATCTCCTGTCTCCATGTTCGGAGGTTTTGTTGTAGAGTGGTCCAAGGAGGGTCCCACATTTTGGGATGTATGCGCGGGCATAATTTAAAACTCCAAGCCAACTCCTCAAACCCTTAAGTGTAGTGAGGGTATTTTCGTCAACGTCTGCAATCTTTCTGATGATGTGAGGTTGCAGTTTGAGTTTTCCCTCGCGAACTGTTGCTCCAAGGAAGTCAACTTCTTTGCATGCTATCTTCATCTTTGTAGGACTTAGAACAAGTCCATTCTTCTTGCAGATGTCAAGCATAACCTTCAAATGCTCTTCATGTTCTGTCAGGGTATTTGAGAAAACCAGAATGTCGTCGATGTAAACAGCGATGAACTTTTCAGTTCCTCTGAAACAGTTGTCCATTTTCCTTTGGAAAACAGCTGGAGCATTTTTGAGACCGAATGGCATAACCAGCCATTCAAAGAGACCAACTGGACTAATGAACGCAGTCCAGGGTATACTTTCCTCATCCATGAGGACTTGGTGGAAACCCGATTTTAGATCAAATTTGCTGAAGATCTTGGCATTGCCAAGAGATTCGATGATTGAGCTTATACCAGGAAGGGTATATTGATCTTTATGGGTATTGTCATTCAACATTTTATAGTTGAAGACCATTCTTTCCTTTCCACGTGTCTCTTTTCCTGTTGTGGGATCAACCGTAGTTCCTGAATATACCATGAATGCCGCTGTGCGATGCTTTGACTTACTGGGTCGTATGACACCAAGATCAAGGAGTGCGTCGATGTGTTTCTGATATCGCAATTTCTCCTCAAGTGTCAAATGTCCTGGAAGTCGATCTTCGATGGTGATATCTGGATTGATGATATCCAGCTTGCATTTCACTTGGTTGACTGCCCAATGCTTCATGGGATTGTCACCTATATATCCCTGATCTTTCAGATCTTTGAGAAGTTTTGAATTGTGAATCTTAGCTGCCAAAGATTCATATTCTGCTGTACTGCTTGCGGCAAGCTCGTTCTTCAAATCTTCTTCTTCAATGAGTTCCTCCAGAAAAGCTATCTTCTGGGGTTCCAGAGTGGTCTGGATTTTGGTGACGGTCTTGTAGAAGGTAATCTCCGTACCTTCAAATCTGAGACCTCCTTTCATGGCTCGAATGAAATTACAGCCTACCAACATGTCTATCTTTGGCATGTTCATCTGAAAAACAGATATGTAAGGCGTATAAAATTCATTTCCTGCAAGTATCATTTTACCTTGCTTCATCTTCTTTGTGACACGAGTTGTACTGTTGATGCCGGAAACGTTCTGGATGATCTTAGCTTCTTCAATGGCTTCAACTGGTACTTTGTCACTGTTAATACAGCAACACGTGCATCCAGTGTCAATGATGGCATTGACTTCAAACTCAATAGGTGGAGCTCCTTGCTTTGGTGGTATCTTGAAGATTACCACAATGTGATACAGCTTGTTATTTCCTCCTTTTAGCATTTCCGAATATGCTTCTTCTTCATCATCTTCTCCTTGGTATGTGACCATGGAGAATTCTTCATTAATATCTTCGGCAATGGTTTCCAAATGAGCTCTTGTCGAGGTACCTGCTGTATCTTCGTCTGTGCCTTCACCATCAAAATTTTTAATGGTGATATGTCCCTGTCCTTCACCCTCCTCAGAAAAGGATTTTTCTCCAGAAAAATTCTTAGTGATGAGATCAGGATTATCCACAAGATTGGAAAGATCGATAAGATCAGCATCAAAAATGGTTTGAAGCTGACGTTTGAGATCGTGGATTTCCTGTTGAAGACCTTGAATTTGGTTGAGCAAGAAGGAGTTATGTTCGTATAAGGACTGGATGAGTGAATCACGGCTTTTGTATTGCCAATTGGTGCGGGACTCGGCAGGTGGGATGATGCGTAGACCAAATTCCAAACCTGCACAAAGGCAACAGAGGTTAAGAAAACAAACAGTGCAGGCTGCACTGCGTCCTTGGATGGTGTGATCACGGCAAATAGAGCAAATTCTGTTTGGAACAGCAAAGTTATCGTCCCAATTATGATCGCAACTAATTTGCTGAGGAGCCAATGGCATGCAGACACGCCATCCTTGACCTTCTTTCTTCGGAGGAATGTTTCCTGTGAGAATGACGACACCAGCAAAGAATGGGTCATCATATGAAGGATCTATCGAATATGGCATCTGCATTTTGAATGCTGCTAAATCCTCCATGTTCTGTGCCTCTCCTTCAGAGATGGAACAGATATCATCATCATCAGGTTCCCCTGGGTCAACTGAGATAATGTCCCAATTTTTGTCAAGGGCAAGGCCATCAAAGTATGCTGCTCTTTCAGGCCGGACATGTTTCTTTGGACATTCACGGGCAAAATGTCCCTCGACTCCACAGAGGAAACATTTGCATTTTTGCCCTTCTCTTGTATGGGCTGCCTTCTGCTTGTTCTTAATGACTTTAACATGAGAATCATGAGGCTTTCCCTTGTAAGTCTTGGACTTTCTGATCCCAAATTTTCTTTTTCCACTTCCAGTATCATAATAACCTGGAATTGGAATGGATCTGCAGAAGTTCAAGTTCTTGAGTTTTCGTTGAAGTTCTGCTTGCTTGCATAGATCCTGTAGATATTCTGAGATAAACTGGATTCGAGCGTTGACGCCGACTTGAACTCCAGGATACCTTTCATGATATCTTTGCATGATAGTAGGACCTATTTCCGGTGGAAGCTTTCTGAAGAGTTTATCCGACAACTCTGGTCCGTTCCACATTTTGCCGCTCTGAGCTGCAAGTTGGTAATATCTGAAAAGAAAAGGCATAACAGACTCAAGATTAGGACATTGAAGTCTTTCGAGATCTGCATAGGCCTTATTTTGATTATGAAGATCCCCTGTGAAAGGATCATTCACACCCAAAATTCTTTTAATGGCGCTGGTGATGTTGCGAGGCTCATCTGCTGCTGCAACAAGAGTTTTGTATTCATCAGAGAATACCATTCGCCAGGTGACCCAAGACTCCTTTTCTCGTGGTCCAAGTAGATTTTCTATGTAATCAACCTTGTCTTGGAGTGAATCAAAGGACATTTCTCTCAATAAATTGAGAGTGATGGTCTCCCAGGTAGTCACCGCATCTGCGTGGCTTGCTATCTCTGGTGGAAGAACCAACAACGCTCCATTCGTGAGCTGTGCTGATGGAAGCTGCCAAGGTGCTAATGGTCTTCCATACTTGCCAGGTCTTCTCATTCCTTCGAAGACTTGCTGTGGCTGCTCCTGTGGCTGTACCGGCCTGTTATTGGCAGGTGGGTACCTGATAGGCTCAACAGTTGGATTAGGAGGAACAAAATTTCCCGACTGTTCCTGTGTAACTCCACTGCTTGGAAACGCCTTTTCAAGGACCACAAGCTTCTGTTTTAAAGCTTCAGCCTTCTGTGGATATCCCATCTCCACTTCTCCTGCATATGCTTGTTCTGAGATATGCGTGCTTTGTTCTGAATCGGATGACTCTGAGCTGGAATCAAATTTAGGTTTTTCGGAGTCAGACCCTTCTGATCCTGAATCAAGCTGTTGAAGCCATTTTGATACCAAATCAGCTTTGCTACTGAAATCCTCGAAAGGAGATGATGCAGCTCCAATCGTTTGAACTTTGGTAATCATCTTTTTGTCTTTAGGCTTCTTCTGTGGGTATAACCCAATAATGTCCTCGGTAGAGGATGAGACTGTATTAGCAAGTTTCCTTGCACTAATTTGAGGAATATAATCATCTTCCTCGTCTCCCCATCCAGTAGCAACAATCTCTGCAATCTGGACTCTGGAGGATTCCGGGGCTGAGTATTTTACCATGTAATCGTACTTGCCCGATGGTTGACCAAGAGTATCCCAATTTTCTTCTGTATTTGCCTCCTCAAAGGTGCATACAAGAGTATAATGGGTGTCTGACGTACCTCCTTCTTCCTCGCCTGGTTCTTCTGGAGGAAGTGGTCTTTCCTGAAAGTTTGTGAACCGTATACTGGTATTTCCTGTACCATGCTGCCTGGTGATCATATTGGTAGGCACAGATGGTGGAGGAATAATAGAGGAAGGGGCAAGCTGCCATGATCCTTCTCTGTTAACCTGCTGCCATGGTTCACCTGGAATGGCTTGAACACCTTGACTAACTAGATAATCAGAGACCCCGTCGATCTGATAATTAAAGTTAGCTTGACTGGTGTTGGTGAGTCTTCCAATCAAAGATCTGGTGATAATGAGGTTGCTTTCACCTCCGTTCCATCCTTCTCCGTATCCTCGTGTACGGATGCTGATCTGGATATGATTGAAAAGATCATGAATACTGCATAGTATATTTGGAATGGTATAAACCATTTGAGATCCTCGTGCAAGATCCATGGTGATGGCGCTTATGATCTGTCTTTCATCTGTCCACCTTGTATCACGGAAGACAATCATAGCACTGATCCCTGCATCAACTCTGTGAAGGATCTGTATTCTGAGCATCATCATGCCCAAGTGTATATGCTGCATTCCTTCTTGCCTGAGCCTTTGGTAGGATGCATCCTCGATGAATCTGAAATCCATCTGTCGATCTACAACGTGACTACGAATTTCTTCGTAATGTTGATAAACCCTATTGATGGGTTCATTGTTGTTGTAGGAGTATAATATTTCTGCCGGAACCAAATTAGCCCTTCTTCGTCGGCTAAGTGATAATTCCTCGTTGGGGTTGAGGAACTGTTCCAGTGATTCCCTGTAATTGTTGGAAAAAGACCTTCTCAAGGTCCTTCGAGCCAGATGTCTTGCTCGTTGCATTCGTCTATAACCTCTGATCTGATCATCAAGGTTCTCAGTAGGGCTGGTGGCCCTTTCTGTTGCCCTCGGCAACTGAGTGGTTCTTGTGGAAGTCATTTGTAGACAAAGAAAGGACCTTTGCCGTGTCCTTTGACTCTGCCTGATTCAGCGAGCTTTGTCTCCTTGAGTTGTGTGGAAATCTGGGCGACAATTTCTTCAGGTAAAGCAACGGCAGGAGCCTTTGCCTTCTCGAGCTGGCTGACTTTGTCAGAAAGAAGCTGAACCTTCTCTCTTAGTTCCTTGATTTCTTCGAGACTTTGTATCAGGAGATGAATAATTGTATTATTCTGTCTCAAGATATTTGTGTCTGAAAGGTTGCTGGCGTGCTCGTGTGGAAGAACAAACCCAACTGGTCTGTCGTCCCTGGTGAGCTTGGTGGTTGCTGTAAGTGCGAGTTTGTACTCTTCTGTGCTAGAAGCAAGTTGCCAAGTGTTCATGCCTCAGGGATGAGTCCCTTGGCAATCTCCTTTAATTCTGAAAGGGCAGATTTGACTTCTTTAATCTGTTGCTTTAGCTGTTCAGCACTTCTTGCAGTTTCAGCTTCAATCGGCTTTGGAGCAGACTCTCTGCTTGCGATTTTGCTGATTTCTTCACGAATTTCAGAAACAATCAGTCTAAGAAACAATCAGTCTTCAACGAAAACTCAAGAACTTGAACTTCTGCAGATCCATTCCAATTCCAGGTTATTATGACACTGGAAGTGGAAAAAGAAAATTTGGGATCAGAAAGTCCAAGACTTACAAGGGAAAGCCTCATGATTCTCATGTTAAAGTCATTAAGAACAAGCAGAAGGCAGCCCATACAAGAGAAGGGCAAAAATGCAAATGTTTCCTCTGTGGAGTCGAGGGACATTTTGCCCGTGAATGTCCAAAGAAACATGTCCGGCCTGAAAGAGCAGCATACTTTGATGGCCTTGCCCTTGACAAAAATTGGGACATTATCTCAGTTGACCCAGGGGAACCTGATGATGATGATATCTGTTCCATCTCTGAAGGAGAGGCACAGAACATGGAGGATTTAGCAGCATTCAAAATGCAGATGCCATATTCGATAGATCCTTCATATGATGACCCATTCTTTGCTGGTGTCGTCATTCTCACAGGAAACATTCCTCCGAAAAAAGAAGGTCAAGGATGGCGTGTCTGCATGCCATTGGCTCCTCAGCAAATTAGTTGCGATCATAATTGGGACGATAACTTTGCTGTTCCAAACAGAATTTGCTCTATTTGCCGTGATCACACCATCCAAGGACGCAGTGCAGCCTGCACTGTTTGTTTTCTTAACCTCTGTTGCCTTTGTGCAGGTTTGGAATTTGGTCTACGCATCATCCCACCTGCCGAGTCCCGCACCAATTGGCAATACAAAAGCCGTGATTCGCTCATCCAGTCCCTATATGAGCACAACTCCTTCCTGCTCAACCAAATTCAAGGTCTGCAACAGGAAATCCACGATCTCAAACGTCAGCTTCAAACCATTTTTGATGCTGATCTTATTGATCTTTCCAACCTTGTGGACAATCCTGATCTCATTACCAAGAATTTTTCTGGAGAAAAATCCTTTTCTGAGGAGGGTGAAGGACAGGGACATGTCACCATTAAAAATTTTGATGGTGAAGGAACAGATGAAGACACAGCAGGTACTTCAGCAAGAATTCCTTTGGAAACTATTGCCGAAGACAACAATGAAGAATTCTCCATGGTTACATACCAAGGAGAAGATGAAGAAGAAGAAGCATATTCGGAAATGCCGAAAGGTGGAAACAATAAGCTGTATCACATTGTGGTCGTTTTCAAAATACCACCACAACAAGGAGCTCCACCCATTGAGTTCGAAGTCAATGCCATCATTGACACTGGATGCACGTGTTGCTGTATCAACAGCGATAAAGTACCAGTTGAAGCCATTGAAGAAGCAAAAATCATTCAAAACGTCTCAGGCATCAACAGTACAACTCGTGTCACAAAGAAAATGAAGCAAGGTAAAATGATACTTGCAGGAAATGAATTTTACACGCCTTACATATCTGTTTTTCAGATGAACATGCCAAAGATAGACATGTTAGTGGGCTGTAATTTCATCCGAGCCATGAAAGGAGGTCTCAGATTTGAAGGTACGGAGATTACCTTCTACAAGACCGTCACCAAAATCCAGACCACTCTGGAACCCCAGAAGATAGCTTTTCTGGAGGAACTCATTGAAGAAGAAGATTTGAAGAACGAACTTGCCGCAAGCAGTACAGCAGAATATGAATCTTTGGCAGCTAAGATTCACAATTCAAAGCTTCTCAAAGATCTGAAAGATCAGGGATATATAGGTGACAATCCCATGAAGCATTGGGCAGTCAACCAAGTGAAATGCAAGCTGGATATCATCAATCCAGATATCACCATCGAAGATCGACTTCCAGGACATTTGACACTTGAGGAGAAATTGCGATATCAGAAACACATCGACGCACTCCTTGATCTTGGTGTCATACGACCCAGTAAGTCAAAGCATCGCACAGCGGCATTCATGGTATATTCAGGAACTACGGTTGATCCCACAACAGGAAAAGAGACACGTGGAAAGGAAAGAATGGTCTTCAACTATAAAATGTTGAATGACAATACCCATAAAGATCAATATACCCTTCCTGGTATAAGCTCAATCATCGAATCTCTTGGCAATGCCAAGATCTTCAGCAAATTTGATCTAAAATCGGGTTTCCACCAAGTCCTCATGGATGAGGAAAGTATACCCTGGACTGCGTTCATTAGTCCAGTTGGTCTCTTTGAATGGCTGGTTATGCCATTCGGTCTCAAAAATGCTCCAGCTGTTTTCCAAAGGAAAATGGACAACTGTTTCAGAGGAACTGAAAAGTTCATCGCTGTTTACATCGACGACATTCTGGTTTTCTCAAATACCCTGACAGAACATGAAGAGCATTTGAAGGTTATGCTTGACATCTGCAAGAAGAATGGACTTGTTCTAAGTCCTACAAAGATGAAGATAGCATGCAAAGAAGTTGACTTCCTTGGAGCAACAGTTCGCGAGGGAAAACTCAAACTGCAACCTCACATCATCAGAAAGATTGCAGACGTTGACGAAAATACCCTCACTACACTTAAGGGTTTGAGGAGTTGGCTTGGAGTTTTAAATTATGCCCGCGCATACATCCCAAAATGTGGGACCCTCCTTGGACCACTCTACAACAAAACCTCCGAACATGGAGACAGGAGATTCAAACCTGCTGATTGGAAAATTGTCAAGCAGATCAAGCAGCTGGTTCAGAATCTACCGGACCTTGAAATTCCTCCTTCATCAGCATACATCGTGATAGAATCCGACGGATGCATAGAAGGTTGGGGGAGGTATTTGCAAATGGAAGAAGGCAAAGGCATCATCAAAAGGCGATGAGAAAATCTGTGCCTATGCCTCTGGAAAATTCCCAGTAGTCAGTCGACTATCGATTCCGAGATTTTTGCAGTAATGCAATCTCTGGAACAATTCAAGATTTTTTATCTTGACAGAAGGAGATCACCATCCGTACTGACTGCCAGGCAATCATTGCCTTTTACGAAAAGATGGCAGTTAAGAAACCCAGCCGTGTTAGATGGATCAGTTTTTGTGATTATATCACTAACACAGGCATCACGGTTCACTTTGAGCACATCAAAGGAGACGATAATCAGTTAGCTGATCAACTGTCCTCGCTTAGCTCAGAACGTTGTTTGGCCCAGGCCATTCCGGAAGAAGCCCATGAGGCTTTAGTTACTGTTCTGGAAGGCAACTGCACTCATCATGGGCTCATAGCCCAATTGAACAGTTCATCTGTGCAGCCCAACAGGCCCAGAAAACAACAGGCCCATCAGGCCCACAATGGTATAATAAGCCCAAGTCCAAGAAAAACTCAGCCCAAGCCCATCAGCCCTTTCTCTGAATTTTCTGATATTTTAGAGGAATCTTCTCCGGCAAGTTTTTCCGGCTTATAAATACCACACTGCCTTCACTGGTTTCTTCACCAACTCAGCAATGAAGAGAGCAGCATCCTCAGAGTCTTCTTCATTGAATCCTTACAGGAAGAAAAGAGCAGGACCTGCAGCTACTCCCGAAGAAAGAAAGCTAGCAGATCCAAGATCTTTACCTCATGGAGCCTTCAACAGGATACCAAGAAACCCTCAACATCATCAATGAAGAACTTCATCATGGAGGTATCAACATGGCAGATCTGGAAGACTTCAGAAAAGTTCTGCATCAGCATGAACAGCATGCTAGCAAAAGACTCACCCAGGCACTTGATGAGTTCAAAGAAATTCTGGGCCATGAAACTTCAACAACCAGGCAATTCGGAACGAAGGATAACTATTGGGGTGACTGTTACCGGTCATTACTGAAGCCGTTCGCCAGGACAACAAGTCAGCAACGTCATCCATGACATCATCAGGAACAGCGAGGCCTTCAAGCTTTAGTTGATTCCTCTCTTTCCAGCTGTTGTTTGTCTTTTTGCTTTGTTGTTTTGTGTCGGTGGATTCTCCACCTTTGCTTTTGCTTTAGCTTTATGATAGTGGTCTGCGTACCACTCCTTTTTCAGATTCGCTGCGTCGAATCCTTTGTCTTTTTGCGTCGGCAGAAGATAAGATCGAATCTTTCCAGCTTTGTGCGCTGTCGATGGGGCCCCATGAGCACCCGAGCCACATGCTTCAGATTCCTTATCTCTTCCCCTTGCCTATATATTCAGGCATTTGTAGTCTTAAGAGGCATCGAACAGAAGAACTACTTCTGAGCTTTCCTCTTCTTTGAAATATATAAGTTCTTTGTTCATCTTTTTCTTCCGCACTCTGATTTAATTTATTGTTTAGAAATGGGAACTTCACAAGAGGTAGTTATTAATGATAAATAGAAAATCAAGACAAATGAAATCAAAAAGAGAAGAAAAAAGAGCACACTTTACCTGATATTAACATTAGATGTCCAATTGGTCCCTTAACAAAAGCCTGGAAATACAAGATACGGTTTCATACACCATATCCACACGAGCACTGGTAGAAAAAAATAGAAGGAAGAAACGTCTATCAGAAAAATGCAAACCACTACAACATCACTCACCGATTCCCCTACTTCATTTACTTGCAATACCAATCCAAACCAAGTCGAATAATCATTATCGCCTTGAAAGACATAAATGGGACAAATAGGCTCGTAAAAACTGCCTGTGATCAATTATTCTGAGACTTCACAAATTAAGCAAAAGAAACTGTAGTTCAATAAACCCTTTGGTATCAACATTAGGTGCGTCCGTAACCAAGTCTGCAGCAAACCAAGACCAAAATAAACTTTAGCTCCTCTCGAGATTTAACTACAACCCTAATGGACCAACATAATCAAATAACCAGATCAAACAAAGCTTCGGTTGAAAACCCCCTTTTGCCCTTATGCAGCGATTAATCTGAACAACTACTTGATTCCTGATTATGCGTTGATTAATCTGTACATGATTCCTGAAATAAACCAGTTCTACTCAAAGATCCAAATACCTGACTTCAAAGGTATTGATATAAGTAAATAAGGGAACTTATTCTTAGTAGCACAGGTTCGCTCACGGATGTTTCCCAGAATCTATTGCCTTCCTGAAGAACAATCAAATTAATTGTGAATATTCAACGCGGACTTAAAAGATTCACAGATCAAAAATTGGTTAAAATCCAAAACAAGTCTCAGATAAACCCCTTAAATCCATCAAAACCAAAGATCTTGATCCGGCTAATAGCCCACAGCTCTCTCCCGTGAATATCAAGTATGATCTGCTGTAACATGACAATCAACCATACACGGAATTTCAAGATCTACATAGATCGACACTCTTGACCGCACAAAATTGATAAACCCTAGATCAACCAAAGC
The DNA here is from genome assembly GCA_035048495.1 of Euptelea pleiosperma. Classification (NCBI taxonomy): domain Eukaryota; kingdom Viridiplantae; phylum Streptophyta; class Magnoliopsida; order Ranunculales; family Eupteleaceae; genus Euptelea; species Euptelea pleiosperma. The sequence goes on along the minus strand of CM068553.1, from coordinate 27,877,832 downwards.
TCAAAGCACTCATATCAAATCAACCAAGAAACACAAAAAGGCCTTACAGCTCCAATCGTGCCTGCCTCACACCCCTCAAAGAACCTAACAATCCTGCAACATCATTACAATAAATACAGTGATTTCATAACTTCGGAAAGTACAATCAGAAAATCTGAAAATCCGAACTGGCCTTTAAAAAAATCACTCAAGTGAATCAAACTTTTCTACTCCTTTTTTTTTACAGATATGAGAAGATACGAAAAATAATAAAGAAATTATCAAAATCAAACAAACCAATTGTTAAAATCAAGACTGTAGCTCATTGCGCAGCATCTCAACCATAAACCTGAGATAGACATGGGAACTTCACAAGAGCATCTGAATGTGTTTAATGATAAATAAAAACAAGACAAATGAAATCAAAATGAGAAGAAAAAAGAGGAGCACACTTTACTGATATTAACATTAGATGTCCAATTGGTCCCTTAACAAAAGCCTGGAAATACAAGAGAAGGTTTCATACACCATATCTACACGAGCAGTTGGCAGAAAAAAATAGAAGGAAGAAACGTTTATCAGAAAAATGCAAACCACACAGCATCACTCAGTCGATTCCCCTACTTCATTTACTTGCAATAGCCAATCCAAACCAAGTCGAATAATCTTTATCGCCCTGAAAGACATAAATGGGACAAATAGGTTCTCGTGAAAAACTGCCTGTGATCAATTATTCTGAGACTTCACAAATTAAGCAAAAGAAACTGTAGTTCAATAAACCCTTTGGTATCAACATTAGGTGCGTCCGTAACCAAGTCTGCAGCAAACCAAGACCAAAATAAACTTTAGCTCCTCTTGAGATTTAACTACAACCCTAATGGACCAACATAATAAAATAACCAGATCAAACAAAGCTTCGGTTGAAAACCCCCTTTTGCCCTTATCCAGCAGCGATTAATCTGAACAACTACTTGATTCCTGATTATGCGGTTATTAATCTGTACATGATTCCTGAAAATAAACCAGTTCTACTCAAAGATCGAAATACCTGACATCAAAGGTATTGATATAAGTAAATAAGGGAACTTATTCTTAGTAGCACAGGTTCGCTCACGGATGTTTCCCAGAATCTATTGCCTTCCTGAAGAACAATCAAATTAATTGTGAATATTCAACGCGGACTTAAAAGATTCACAGAACAAAAATTGGTTAAAATCCAAAACAAGTCTCAGATAAACCCCTTAAATCCATCAAAACCAAAGATCTTGATCCGGCTAATAGCCCACAACTCTCTCCCGTGAATATCAAGAATGATCTGCTGTAACTGACAATCAACCATACACGGAATTTCAAGAACTACATAGATCGACACTCATAACCGCACAAAATTGATGAACCCTAGATCAACCAAAGCTCAAAGCACTCATATCAAATCAACCAAGAAACACAAAAAGGCCTTACAGCTCCAATCGTGCCTGCCTCACACCCCTCAAAGAACCTAACAATCCTGCAACATCATTACAATAAATACGGTGATTTCATAACTTCGGAAAGTACAATCAGAAAATCCGAACTGGCCTTTAAAAAAATCACTCAAGTGAATCAAACTTTTCTACTCTTTTTTTTACAGATATGAGAAGATACGAAAAATAATAAAGAAATTATCAAAATCGAACAAACCAATTGTTAAAATCAAGGCTGTAGCTCATTGCGTAGCATCTCAGCCATAAACCTGAGATAGAAATGGGAACTTCACAAGAGCATCTGAATGTGTTTAATGATAAATAGAAAACAAGACAAATGAAATCAAAGAGAGAAGAAAAAAGAGGAGCACACTTTACTGATATTAACATTAGATGTCCAATTGGTCCCTTAACAAAAGCCTGGAAATACAAGAGAAGGTTTCATACACCATATCTACACGAGCAGCTGGCAGAAAAAAATAGAAGAAAGAAACGTCTATCAGAAAAATGCAAACCACACAGCATCACTCAGCCGATTCCCCTACTTCATTTACTTGCAATAGCCAATCCAAACCAAGTCGAATAATCTTTATCGCCCTGAAAGACATAAATGGGACAAAAAATAGGTTCTCGTGAAAAACTGCCTGTGATCAATTATTCTGAGACTTCACAAATTAAGCAAAAGAAACTGTAGTTCAATAAACCCTTTGGTATCAACATTAGGTGCGTCCGTAACCAAGTCTGCAGCAAACCAAGACCAAAATAAACTTTAGCTCCTCTTGAGATTTAACTACAACCCTAATGGACCAACATAATCAAATAACCAGATCAAACAAAGCTTCGGTTGAAAACCCCCTTTTGCCCTTATGCAGCAGCGATTAATCTGTACTACTTGATTCCTGATTATGCGGTGATTAATCTGTACATGATTCCTGAAAATAAACTAGTTCTACTCAAAGATCCAAATACCTGACGTCAAAGGTATTGATATAAGTAAATAAGGGAACTTATTCTTAGTAGCACAGGTTCGCTCACGGATGTTTCCCAGAATCTATTGCCTTCCTGAAGAACAATCAAATTAATTGTGAATATTCAACGCAGACTTAAAAGATTCACAGATCAAAAATTGGTTAAAATCCAAAACAAGTCTCAGATAAACCCCTTAAATCCATCAAAACCAAAGATCTTGATCAGGCTAATAGCCCACAACTCTCTCCCGTGAATATCAAGTATGATCTGCTGTAACTGACAATCAACCATACACGGAATTTCAAGAACTACATAGATCGACACTCATAACCGCACAAAATTGATGAACCCTAGATCAACCAAAGCTCAAAGCACTCATATCAAATCAACCAAGAAACACAAAAAGGCCTTACAGCTCCAATCGTGCCTGCCTCACACCCCTCAAAGAACCTAACAATCCTGCAACATCATTACAATAAATACGGTGATTTCATAACTTCGGAAAGTACAATCAGAAAATCTGAAAATCCGAACTGGCCTTTAAAAAAATCACTCAAGTGAATCAAACTTTTCTACTCTTTTTTTTTTACAGATATGAGAAGATACGAAAAATAATAAAGAAATTATCAAAATCGAACAAACCAATTGTTAAAATCAAGGCTGTAGCTCATGGCGTAGCATCTCAATCATAAACCTGAGATAGAAATGGGAACTTCACAAGAGCATCTGAATGTGTTTAATGATAAATAGAAAACAAGACAAATGAAATCAAAAAGAGAAGAAAAAAGAGGAGCACACTTTCCTGATATTAACATTAGATGTCCAATTGGTCCCTTAACAAAAGCCTGGAAATACAAGAGAAGGTTTCATACACCATATCTACACGAGCAGCTGGCAGAAAAAAATAGAAGGAAGAAACGTCTATCAGAAAAATGCAAACCACACAGCATCACTCAGCCGATTCCCCTACTTCATTTACTTGCAATAGCCAATACAAACCAAGTCGAATAATCTTTATCGCCCTGACAGACATAAATGGGACAAATAGGCTCGTGAAAAGCTGCATGTGATCAATTACTCTGAGACTTCACAAATTAAGCAAAAGAAACTGTCGTTCAATAAACCCTTTGGTATCAATATTAGGTGCGTCCGTAACCAAGTCTGCAGCAAACCAAGACCAAAATAAACTTTAGCTCCTCTTGAGATTTAACTACAACCCTAATGGACCAACATAATCAAATAACCAGATCAAACAAAGCTTCGGTTGAAAACCCCCTTTTGCCCTTATGCAGCGATTAATCTGAACTACTACTTGATTCCTGATTATGCGGTGATTAATCTGTACATGATTCCTGAAAATAAACCAGTTCTACTCAAAGATCCAAATACCTGACATCAAAGGTATTGATATAAGTAAATAAGGGAACTTATTCTTAGTAGCACAGGTTCGCTCACGGATGTTTCCCAGAATCTATTGCCTTCCTGAAGAACAATCAAATTAATTGTGAATATTCAACGCAGACTTAAAAGATTCACAGATCAAAAATTGGTTAAAATCCAAAACAAGTCTCAGATAAACCCCTTAAATCCATCAAAACCAAAGATTTTGATCCGGCTAATAGCCCACAACTCTCTCCGGTGAATATCAAGTATGATCTGCTGTAACATGACAATCAACCATACACGGAATTTCAAGAACTACATAGATCGACACTCTTGACCGCTCAAAATTGATAAACCCTAGATCAACCAAAGCTCACAGCACTAATATCAAATCAACCAAGAAACACAAAAAGGCCTTACAGCTCCAATCGTGCCTGCCTCACACCCCTCAAAGAACCTAACAATCCTGCAACATCATTACAATAAATACGGTGATTTCATAACTTCGGAAAGTACAATCAGAAAATCCGAACTGGCCTTTAAAAAAATAACTCAAGTGAATCAAACTTTTCTACTCTTTTTTTTTTACCGCTATGAGAAGATACGAAAAATAATAAGAAATTATCAAAATCGAACAAACCAATTGTTAAAATCACGACTGTAGCTCATTGCGCAGCATCTCAACCATAAACCTAAGATAGAAATGGGAACTTCACAAGAGCATCTGAATGTGTGCCCAAACAAAATGGATCAAACTTAACTACCTCGGTGAAAATAGCTAAGTAAACAATAAATTAAATCAGAGTGCGGAAGAAAAAGATGAACAAAGAACTTATATATTTCAAAGAAGAGGAAAGCTCAGAAGTAGTTCTTCTGTTCGATGCCTCTTAAGACTACAAATGCCTGAATATATAGGCAAGGGGAAGAGATAAGGAATCTGAAGCATGTGGCTCGGGTGCTCATGGGGCCCCATCGACAGCGCACAAAGCTGGAAAGATTCGATCTTATCTTCTGCCGACGCAAAAAGACAAAGGATTCGACGCAGCGAATCTGAAAAAGGAGTGGTACGCAGACCACTATCATAAAGCTAAAGCAAAAGCAAAGGTGGAGAATCCACCGACACAAAACAACAAAGCAAAAAGACAAACAACAGCTGGAAAGAAAGGAATCAACTAAAGCTTGAAGGCCTCGCTGTTCCTGATGATGTCATTGATGACGTTGCTGACTTGTTGTCCTGTGCGAACAGTTTCGGTAATGACCGGTAACCAGTCACCCCAATAGTTATCCTTCGTTCCGAATTGCCTGGTTTGTTGAAGTTTCATGGCCAGAATTTCTTTGAACTCATCAAGTGCCTGGGTGAGTCTTTTGCTAGCATGCTGTTCATGCTGATGCAGAACTTTTCTGAAGTCTTCCAGATCTGCCATGTTGATACCTCCATGATGAAGTTCTTCATTGATGATATTGAGGGTTTCTTGGTACCCTGTTGAAGGCTCCATGAGGTAAAGATCTTGGATCTGCTGCTTTCTTTCTTCGGGAGTAACTGCAGGTCCTGCTCTTTTCTTCCTGTAAGGATTCAATGAAGAAGACTCTGAGGATGCTGCTCTCTTCATTGCTGAGTTGGTGAAGAAACCAGTGAAGGCAGTGTGGTATTTATAAGCCGGAAAACTTGCCGGAGAAGATTCCTCTAAAATATCAGAAAATTCTAGAGAATGGGCCTGATGGGCTTGGGCTGAGTTTTTCTTGGACTTGGGCTTATTATACCATTGTGGGCCTGATGGGCCTGTTGTTTTCTGGGCCTGTTGGGCTGCACAGATGAACTTGTTCAATTGGGCTATGAGCCCATGATGAGTGCAGTTGCCTTCCAGAACAGTAACTAAAGCCTCGTGGGCTTCTTCTGGAATGGCCTGGGCCAAACAGACATTTTGAGCTAAACGAGACAGTTGATCAGCTAACTGATTGTCGTCTCCTTTGATGTGCTCGAAGTGAACTGTGATGCCTGTGTTAGTGATATAATCACAAAAGCTGATCCATCTAACACGGCTTGGTTTTTTAACCGCCATCTTTTCGTAGAAGGCAATGATTGCCTGGCAGTCAGTGCGGATGGTGATTTCCTTCTTATCAAGATAAAAAATCTTGAATTGTTCCAGAGATTGCATTACTGCAAAAATCTCGGAATCAATAGTAGACTTAACTACTGGAAATTTTCCTGAGGCATAGGCACAGATCTTTTCATCGCCTTTTGATGATGCCTTTGCCTTCTTCCATTTGCAAATACCTCCCCAACCTTCCATGCATCCGTCGGATTCTATTACGATGTATGCTGATGAAGGAGGAATTTCAAGGTCCGGTAGATTCTGAACCAGCTGCTTGATCTGCTTGACAATTTTCCAATCAGCAGGTTTGAATCTCCTGTCTCCATGTTCGGAGGTTTTGTTGTAGAGTGGTCCAAGGAGGGTCCCACATTTTGGGATGTATGCGCGGGCATAATTTAAAACTCCAAGCCAACTCCTCAAACCCTTAAGTGTAGTGAGGGTATTTTCGTCAACGTCTGCAATCTTTCTGATGATGTGAGGTTGCAGTTTGAGTTTTCCCTCGCGAACTGTTGCTCCAAGGAAGTCAACTTCTTTGCATGCTATCTTCATCTTTGTAGGACTTAGAACAAGTCCATTCTTCTTGCAGATGTCAAGCATAACCTTCAAATGCTCTTCATGTTCTGTCAGGGTATTTGAGAAAACCAGAATGTCGTCGATGTAAACAGCGATGAACTTTTCAGTTCCTCTGAAACAGTTGTCCATTTTCCTTTGGAAAACAGCTGGAGCATTTTTGAGACCGAATGGCATAACCAGCCATTCAAAGAGACCAACTGGACTAATGAACGCAGTCCAGGGTATACTTTCCTCATCCATGAGGACTTGGTGGAAACCCGATTTTAGATCAAATTTGCTGAAGATCTTGGCATTGCCAAGAGATTCGATGATTGAGCTTATACCAGGAAGGGTATATTGATCTTTATGGGTATTGTCATTCAACATTTTATAGTTGAAGACCATTCTTTCCTTTCCACGTGTCTCTTTTCCTGTTGTGGGATCAACCGTAGTTCCTGAATATACCATGAATGCCGCTGTGCGATGCTTTGACTTACTGGGTCGTATGACACCAAGATCAAGGAGTGCGTCGATGTGTTTCTGATATCGCAATTTCTCCTCAAGTGTCAAATGTCCTGGAAGTCGATCTTCGATGGTGATATCTGGATTGATGATATCCAGCTTGCATTTCACTTGGTTGACTGCCCAATGCTTCATGGGATTGTCACCTATATATCCCTGATCTTTCAGATCTTTGAGAAGTTTTGAATTGTGAATCTTAGCTGCCAAAGATTCATATTCTGCTGTACTGCTTGCGGCAAGCTCGTTCTTCAAATCTTCTTCTTCAATGAGTTCCTCCAGAAAAGCTATCTTCTGGGGTTCCAGAGTGGTCTGGATTTTGGTGACGGTCTTGTAGAAGGTAATCTCCGTACCTTCAAATCTGAGACCTCCTTTCATGGCTCGAATGAAATTACAGCCTACCAACATGTCTATCTTTGGCATGTTCATCTGAAAAACAGATATGTAAGGCGTATAAAATTCATTTCCTGCAAGTATCATTTTACCTTGCTTCATCTTCTTTGTGACACGAGTTGTACTGTTGATGCCGGAAACGTTCTGGATGATCTTAGCTTCTTCAATGGCTTCAACTGGTACTTTGTCACTGTTAATACAGCAACACGTGCATCCAGTGTCAATGATGGCATTGACTTCAAACTCAATAGGTGGAGCTCCTTGCTTTGGTGGTATCTTGAAGATTACCACAATGTGATACAGCTTGTTATTTCCTCCTTTTGGCATTTCCGAATATGCTTCTTCTTCATCATCTTCTCCTTGGTATGTGACCATGGAGAATTCTTCATTAATATCTTCGGCAATGGTTTCCAAATGAGCTCTTGTCGAGGTACCTGCTGTATCTTCGTCTGTGCCTTCACCATCAAAATTTTTAATGGTGATATGTCCCTGTCCTTCACCCTCCTCAGAAAAGGATTTTTCTCCAGAAAAATTCTTAGTGATGAGATCAGGATTATCCACAAGATTGGAAAGATCGATAAGATCAGCATCAAAAATGGTTTGAAGCTGACGTTTGAGATCGTGGATTTCCTGTTGAAGACCTTGAATTTGGTTGAGCAAGAAGGAGTTATGTTCGTATAAGGACTGGATGAGTGAATCACGGCTTTTGTATTGCCAATTGGTGCGGGACTCGGCAGGTGGGATGATGCGTAGACCAAATTCCAAACCTGCACAAAGGCAACAGAGGTTAAGAAAACAAACAGTGCAGGCTGCACTGCGTCCTTGGATGGTGTGATCACGGCAAATAGAGCAAATTCTGTTTGGAACAGCAAAGTTATCGTCCCAATTATGATCGCAACTAATTTGCTGAGGAGCCAATGGCATGCAGACACGCCATCCTTGACCTTCTTTCTTCGGAGGAATGTTTCCTGTGAGAATGACGACACCAGCAAAGAATGGGTCATCATATGAAGGATCTATCGAATATGGCATCTGCATTTTGAATGCTGCTAAATCCTCCATGTTCTGTGCCTCTCCTTCAGAGATGGAACAGATATCATCATCATCAGGTTCCCCTGGGTCAACTGAGATAATGTCCCAATTTTTGTCAAGGGCAAGGCCATCAAAGTATGCTGCTCTTTCAGGCCGGACATGTTTCTTTGGACATTCACGGGCAAAATGTCCCTCGACTCCACAGAGGAAACATTTGCATTTTTGCCCTTCTCTTGTATGGGCTGCCTTCTGCTTGTTCTTAATGACTTTAACATGAGAATCATGAGGCTTTCCCTTGTAAGTCTTGGACTTTCTGATCCCAAATTTTCTTTTTCCACTTCCAGTATCATAATAACCTGGAATTGGAATGGATCTGCAGAAGTTCAAGTTCTTGAGTTTTCGTTGAAGTTCTGCTTGCTTGCATAGATCCTGTAGATATTCTGAGATAAACTGGATTCGAGCGTTGACGCCGACTTGAACTCCAGGATACCTTTCATGATATCTTTGCATGATAGTAGGACCTATTTCCGGTGGAAGCTTTCTGAAGAGTTTATCCGACAACTCTGGTCCGTTCCACATTTTGCCGCTCTGAGCTGCAAGTTGGTAATATCTGAAAAGAAAAGGCATAACAGACTCAAGATTAGGACATTGAAGTCTTTCGAGATCTGCATAGGCCTTATTTTGATTATGAAGATCCCCTGTGAAAGGATCATTCACACCCAAAATTCTTTTAATGGCGCTGGTGATGTTGCGAGGCTCATCTGCTGCTGCAACAAGAGTTTTGTATTCATCAGAGAATACCATTCGCCAGGTGACCCAAGACTCCTTTTCTCGTGGTCCAAGTAGATTTTCTATGTAATCAACCTTGTCTTGGAGTGAATCAAAGGACATTTCTCTCAATAAATTGAGAGTGATGGTCTCCCAGGTAGTCACCGCATCTGCGTGGCTTGCTATCTCTGGTGGAAGAACCAACAACGCTCCATTCGTGAGCTGTGCTGATGGAAGCTGCCAAGGTGCTAATGGTCTTCCATACTTGCCAGGTCTTCTCATTCCTTCGAAGACTTGCTGTGGCTGCTCCTGTGGCTGTACCGGCCTGTTATTGGCAGGTGGGTACCTGATAGGCTCAACAGTTGGATTAGGAGGAACAAAATTTCCCGACTGTTCCTGTGTAACTCCACTGCTTGGAAACGCCTTTTCAAGGACCACAAGCTTCTGTTTTAAAGCTTCAGCCTTCTGTGGATATCCCATCTCCACTTCTCCTGCATATGCTTGTTCTGAGATATGCGTGCTTTGTTCTGAATCGGATGACTCTGAGCTGGAATCAAATTTAGGTTTTTCGGAGTCAGACCCTTCTGATCCTGAATCAAGCTGTTGAAGCCATTTTGATACCAAATCAGCTTTGCTACTGAAATCCTCGAAAGGAGATGATGCAGCTCCAATCGTTTGAACTTTGGTAATCATCTTTTTGTCTTTAGGCTTCTTCTGTGGGTATAACCCAATAATGTCCTCGGTAGAGGATGAGACTGTATTAGCAAGTTTCCTTGCACTAATTTGAGGAATATAATCATCTTCCTCGTCTCCCCATCCAGTAGCAACAATCTCTGCAATCTGGACTCTGGAGGATTCCGGGGCTGAGTATTTTACCATGTAATCGTACTTGCCCGATGGTTGACCAAGAGTATCCCAATTTTCTTCTGTATTTGCCTCCTCAAAGGTGCATACAAGAGTATAATGGGTGTCTGACGTACCTCCTTCTTCCTCGCCTGGTTCTTCTGGAGGAAGTGGTCTTTCCTGAAAGTTTGTGAACCGTATACTGGTATTTCCTGTACCATGCTGCCTGGTGATCATATTGGTAGGCACAGATGGTGGAGGAATAATAGAGGAAGGGGCAAGCTGCCATGATCCTTCTCTGTTAACCTGCTGCCATGGTTCACCTGGAATGGCTTGAACACCTTGACTAACTAGATAATCAGAGACCCCGTCGATCTGATAATTAAAGTTAGCTTGACTGGTGTTGGTGAGTCTTCCAATCAAAGATCTGGTGATAATGAGGTTGCTTTCACCTCCGTTCCATCCTTCTCCGTATCCTCGTGTACGGATGCTGATCTGGATATGATTGAAAAGATCATGAATACTGCATAGTATATTTGGAATGGTATAAACCATTTGAGATCCTCGTGCAAGATCCATGGTGATGGCGCTTATGATCTGTCTTTCATCTGTCCACCTTGTATCACGGAAGACAATCATAGCACTGATCCCTGCATCAACTCTGTGAAGGATCTGTATTCTGAGCATCATCATGCCCAAGTGTATATGCTGCATTCCTTCTTGCCTGAGCCTTTGGTAGGATGCATCCTCGATGAATCTGAAATCCATCTGTCGATCTACAACGTGACTACGAATTTCTTCGTAATGTTGATAAACCCTATTGATGGGTTCATTGTTGTTGTAGGAGTATAATATTTCTGCCGGAACCAAATTAGCCCTTCTTCGTCGGCTAAGTGATAATTCCTCGTTGGGGTTGAGGAACTGTTCCAGTGATTCCCTGTAATTGTTGGAAAAAGACCTTCTCAAGGTCCTTCGAGCCAGATGTCTTGCTCGTTGCATTCGTCTATAACCTCTGATCTGATCATCAAGGTTCTCAGTAGGGCTGGTGGCCCTTTCTGTTGCCCTCGGCAACTGAGTGGTTCTTGTGGAAGTCATTTGTAGACAAAGAAAGGACCTTTGCCGTGTCCTTTGACTCTGCCTGATTCAGCGAGCTTTGTCTCCTTGAGTTGTGTGGAAATCTGGGCGACAATTTCTTCAGGTAAAGCAACGGCAGGAGCCTTTGCCTTCTCGAGCTGGCTGACTTTGTCAGAAAGAAGCTGAACCTTCTCTCTTAGTTCCTTGATTTCTTCGAGACTTTGTATCAGGAGATGAATAATTGTATTATTCTGTCTCAAGATATTTGTGTCTGAAAGGTTGCTGGCGTGCTCGTGTGGAAGAACAAACCCAACTGGTCTGTCGTCCCTGGTGAGCTTGGTGGTTGCTGTAAGTGCGAGTTTGTACTCTTCTGTGCTAGAAGCAAGTTGCCAAGTGTTCATGCCTCAGGGATGAGTCCCTTGGCAATCTCCTTTAATTCTGAAAGGGCAGATTTGACTTCTTTAATCTGTTGCTTTAGCTGTTCAGCACTTCTTGCAGTTTCAGCTTCAATCGGCTTTGGAGCAGACTCTCTGCTTGCGATTTTGCTGATTTCTTCACGAATTTCAGAAACAATCAGTCTAAGAAACAATCAGTCTTCAACGAAAACTCAAGAACTTGAACTTCTGCAGATCCATTCCAATTCCAGGTTATTATGACACTGGAAGTGGAAAAAGAAAATTTGGGATCAGAAAGTCCAAGACTTACAAGGGAAAGCCTCATGATTCTCATGTTAAAGTCATTAAGAACAAGCAGAAGGCAGCCCATACAAGAGAAGGGCAAAAATGCAAATGTTTCCTCTGTGGAGTCGAGGGACATTTTGCCCGTGAATGTCCAAAGAAACATGTCCGGCCTGAAAGAGCAGCATACTTTGATGGCCTTGCCCTTGACAAAAATTGGGACATTATCTCAGTTGACCCAGGGGAACCTGATGATGATGATATCTGTTCCATCTCTGAAGGAGAGGCACAGAACATGGAGGATTTAGCAGCATTCAAAATGCAGATGCCATATTCGATAGATCCTTCATATGATGACCCATTCTTTGCTGGTGTCGTCATTCTCACAGGAAACATTCCTCCGAAAAAAGAAGGTCAAGGATGGCGTGTCTGCATGCCATTGGCTCCTCAGCAAATTAGTTGCGATCATAATTGGGACGATAACTTTGCTGTTCCAAACAGAATTTGCTCTATTTGCCGTGATCACACCATCCAAGGACGCAGTGCAGCCTGCACTGTTTGTTTTCTTAACCTCTGTTGCCTTTGTGCAGGTTTGGAATTTGGTCTACGCATCATCCCACCTGCCGAGTCCCGCACCAATTGGCAATACAAAAGCCGTGATTCGCTCATCCAGTCCCTATATGAGCACAACTCCTTCCTGCTCAACCAAATTCAAGGTCTGCAACAGGAAATCCACGATCTCAAACGTCAGCTTCAAACCATTTTTGATGCTGATCTTATTGATCTTTCCAACCTTGTGGACAATCCTGATCTCATTACCAAGAATTTTTCTGGAGAAAAATCCTTTTCTGAGGAGGGTGAAGGACAGGGACATGTCACCATTAAAAATTTTGATGGTGAAGGAACAGATGAAGACACAGCAGGTACTTCAGCAAGAATTCCTTTGGAAACTATTGCCGAAGACAACAATGAAGAATTCTCCATGGTTACATACCAAGGAGAAGATGAAGAAGAAGAAGCATATTCGGAAATGCCGAAAGGTGGAAACAATAAGCTGTATCACATTGTGGTCGTTTTCAAAATACCACCACAACAAGGAGCTCCACCCATTGAGTTCGAAGTCAATGCCATCATTGACACTGGATGCACGTGTTGCTGTATCAACAGCGATAAAGTACCAGTTGAAGCCATTGAAGAAGCAAAAATCATTCAAAACGTCTCAGGCATCAACAGTACAACTCGTGTCACAAAGAAAATGAAGCAAGGTAAAATGATACTTGCAGGAAATGAATTTTACACGCCTTACATATCTGTTTTTCAGATGAACATGCCAAAGATAGACATGTTAGTGGGCTGTAATTTCATCCGAGCCATGAAAGGAGGTCTCAGATTTGAAGGTACGGAGATTACCTTCTACAAGACCGTCACCAAAATCCAGACCACTCTGGAACCCCAGAAGATAGCTTTTCTGGAGGAACTCATTGAAAAAGAAGATTTGAAGAACGAACTTGCCGCAAGCAGTACAGCAGAATATGAATCTTTGGCAGCTAAGATTCACAATTCAAAGCTTCTCAAAGATCTGAAAGATCAGGGATATATAGGTGACAATCCCATGAAGCATTGGGCAGTCAACCAAGTGAAATGCAAGCTGGATATCATCAATCCAGATATCACCATCGAAGATCGACTTCCAGGACATTTGACACTTGAGGAGAAATTGCGATATCAGAAACACATCGACGCACTCCTTGATCTTGGTGTCATACGACCCAGTAAGTCAAAGCATCGCACAGCGGCATTCATGGTATATTCAGGAACTACGGTTGATCCCACAACAGGAAAAGAGACACGTGGAAAGGAAAGAATGGTCTTCAACTATAAAATGTTGAATGACAATACCCATAAAGATCAATATACCCTTCCTGGTATAAGCTCAATCATCGAATCTCTTGGCAATGCCAAGATCTTCAGCAAATTTGATCTAAAATCGGGTTTCCACCAAGTCCTCATGGATGAGGAAAGTATACCCTGGACTGCGTTCATTAGTCCAGTTGGTCTCTTTGAATGGCTGGTTATGCCATTCGGTCTCAAAAATGCTCCAGCTGTTTTCCAAAGGAAAATGGACAACTGTTTCAGAGGAACTGAAAAGTTCATCGCTGTTTACATCGACGACATTCTGGTTTTCTCAAATACCCTGACAGAACATGAAGAGCATTTGAAGGTTATGCTTGACATCTGCAAGAAGAATGGACTTGTTCTAAGTCCTACAAAGATGAAGATAGCATGCAAAGAAGTTGACTTCCTTGGAGCAACAGTTCGCGAGGGAAAACTCAAACTGCAACCTCACATCATCAGAAAGATTGCAGACGTTGACGAAAATACCCTCACTACACTTAAGGGTTTGAGGAGTTGGCTTGGAGTTTTAAATTATGCCCGCGCATACATCCCAAAATGTGGGACCCTCCTTGGACCACTCTACAACAAAACCTCCGAACATGGAGACAGGAGATTCAAACCTGCTGATTGGAAAATTGTCAAGCAGATCAAGCAGCTGGTTCAGAATCTACCGGACCTTGAAATTCCTCCTTCATCAGCATACATCGTGATAGAATCCGACGGATGCATAGAAGGTTGGGGAGGTATTTGCAAATGGAAGAAGGCAAAGGCATCATCAAAAGGCGATGAGAAAATCTGTGCCTATGCCTCTGGAAAATTCCCAGTAGTCAAGTCGACTATCGATTCCGAGATTTTTGCAGTAATGCAATCTCTGGAACAATTCAAGATTTTTTATCTTGACAAGAAGGAGATCACCATCCGTACTGACTGCCAGGCAATCATTGCCTTTTACGAAAAGATGGCAGTTAAGAAACCCAGCCGTGTTAGATGGATCAGTTTTTGTGATTATATCACTAACACAGGCATCACGGTTCACTTTGAGCACATCAAAGGAGACGATAATCAGTTAGCTGATCAACTGTCTCGCTTAGCTCAGAACGTTTGTTTGGCCCAGGCCATTCCGGAAGAAGCCCATGAGGCTTTAGTTACTGTTCTGGAAGGCAACTGCACTCATCATGGGCTCATAGCCCAATTGAACAAGTTCATCTGTGCAGCCCAACAGGCCCAGAAAACAACAGGCCCATCAGGCCCACAATGGTATAATAAGCCCAAGTCCAAGAAAAACTCAGCCCAAGCCCATCAGGCCCATTCTCTAGAATTTTCTGATATTTTAGAGGAATCTTCTCCGGCAAGTTTTCCGGCTTATAAATACCACACTGCCTTCACTGGTTTCTTCACCAACTCAGCAATGAAGAGAGCAGCATCCTCAGAGTCTTCTTCATTGAATCCTTACAGGAAGAAAAGAGCAGGACCTGCAGCTACTCCCGAAGAAAGAAAGCAGCAGATCCAAGATCTTTACCTCATGGAGCCTTCAACAGGATACCAAGAAACCCTCAACATCATCAATGAAGAACTTCATCATGGAGGTATCAACATGGCAGATCTGGAAGACTTCAGAAAAGTTCTGCATCAGCATGAACAGCATGCTAGCAAAAGACTCACCCAGGCACTTGATGAGTTCAAAGAAATTCTGGCCATGAAACTTCAACAAACCAGGCAATTCGGAACGAAGGATAACTATTGGGGTGACTGGTTACCGGTCATTACTGAAGCCGTTCGCACAGGACAACAAGTCAGCAACGTCATCCATGACATCATCAGGAACAGCGAGGCCTTCAAGCTTTAGTTGATTCCTCTCTTTCCAGCTGTTGTTTGTCTTTTTGCTTTGTTGTTTTGTGTCGGTGGATTCTCCACCTTTGCTTTTGCTTTAGCTTTATGATAGTGGTCTGCGTACCACTCCTTTTTCAGATTCGCTGCGTCGAATCCTTTGTCTTTTTGCGTCGGCAGAAGATAAGATCGAATCTTTCCAGCTTTGTGCGCTGTCGATGGGGCCCCATGAGCACCCGAGCCACATGCTTCAGATTCCTTATCTCTTCCCCTTGCCTATATATTCAGGCATTTGTAGTCTTAAGAGGCATCGAACAGAAGAACTACTTCTGAGCTTTCCTCTTCTTTGAAATATATAAGTTCTTTGTTCATCTTTTTCTTCCGCACTCTGATTTAATTTATTGTTTACTTAGCTATTTTCACCGAGGTAGTTATTAATGATAAATAGAAAACAAGACAAATGAAATCAAAAAGAGAAGAAAAAAGAGCACACTTTACTGATATTAACATTAGATGTCCAATTGGTCCCTTAACAAAAGCCTGGAAATACAAGAGAAGGTTTCATACACCATATCCACACGAGCAGCTGGTAGAAAAAAATAGAAGGAAGAAACGTCTATCAGAAAAATGCAAACCACACAACATCACTCAGCCGATTCCCCTACTTCATTTACTTGCAATAGCCAATCCAAACCAAGTCGAATAATCTTTATCGCCCTGAAAGACATAAATGGGACAAATAGGTTCTCGTGAAAAACTGCCTGTGATCAATTATTCTGAGACTTCACAAATTAAGCAAAAGAAACTGTAGTTCAATAAACCCTTTGGTATCAACATTAGGTGCGTCCGTAACCAAGTCTGCAGCAAACCAAGACCAAAATAAACTTTAGCTCCTCTTGAGATTTAACTACAACCCTAATGGACCAACATAATAAAATAACCAGATCAAACAAAGCTTCGGTTGAAAACCCCCTTTTGCCCTTATCCAGCAGCGATTAATCTGAACAACTACTTGATTCCTGATTATGCGGTTATTAATCTGTACATGATTCCTGAAAATAAACCAGTTCTACTCAAAGATCGAAATACCTGACATCAAAGGTATTGATATAAGTAAATAAGGGAACTTATTCTTAGTAGCACAGGTTCGCTCACGGATGTTTCCCAGAATCTATTGCCTTCCTGAAGAACAATCAAATTAATTGTGAATATTCAACGCGGACTTAAAAGATTCACAGAACAAAAATTGGTTAAAATCCAAAACAAGTCTCAGATAAACCCCTTAAATCCATCAAAACCAAAGATCTTGATCCGGCTAATAGCCCACAACTCTCTCCCGTGAATATCAAGAATGATCTGCTGTAACTGACAATCAACCATACACGGAATTTCAAGAACTACATAGATCGACACTCATAACCGCACAAAATTGATGAACCCTAGATCAACCAAAGCTCAAAGCACTCATATCAAATCAACCAAGAAACACAAAAAGGCCTTACAGCTCCAATCGTGCCTGCCTCACACCCCTCAAAGAACCTAACAATCCTGCAACATCATTACAATAAATACGGTGATTTCATAACTTCGGAAAGTACAATCAGAAAATCCGAACTGGCCTTTAAAAAAATCACTCAAGTGAATCAAACTTTTCTACTCTTTTTTTTACAGATATGAGAAGATACGAAAAATAATAAAGAAATTATCAAAATCGAACAAACCAATTGTTAAAATCAAGGCTGTAGCTCATTGCGTAGCATCTCAGCCATAAACCTGAGATAGAAATGGGAACTTCACAAGAGCATCTGAATGTGTTTAATGATAAATAGAAAACAAGACAAATGAAATCAAAGAGAGAAGAAAAAAGAGGAGCACACTTTACTGATATTAACATTAGATGTCCAATTGGTCCCTTAACAAAAGCCTGGAAATACAAGAGAAGGTTTCATACACCATATCTACACGAGCAGCTGGCAGAAAAAAATAGAAGAAAGAAACGTCTATCAGAAAAATGCAAACCACACAGCATCACTCAGCCGATTCCCCTACTTCATTTACTTGCAATAGCCAATCCAAACCAAGTCGAATAATCTTTATCGCCCTGAAAGACATAAATGGGACAAAAAATAGGTTCTCGTGAAAAACTGCCTGTGATCAATTATTCTGAGACTTCACAAATTAAGCAAAAGAAACTGTAGTTCAATAAACCCTTTGGTATCAACATTAGGTGCGTCCGTAACCAAGTCTGCAGCAAACCAAGACCAAAATAAACTTTAGCTCCTCTTGAGATTTAACTACAACCCTAATGGACCAACATAATCAAATAACCAGATCAAACAAAGCTTCGGTTGAAAACCCCCTTTTGCCCTTATGCAGCAGCGATTAATCTGTACTACTTGATTCCTGATTATGCGGTGATTAATCTGTACATGATTCCTGAAAATAAACTAGTTCTACTCAAAGATCCAAATACCTGACGTCAAAGGTATTGATATAAGTAAATAAGGGAACTTATTCTTAGTAGCACAGGTTCGCTCACGGATGTTTCCCAGAATCTATTGCCTTCCTGAAGAACAATCAAATTAATTGTGAATATTCAACGCAGACTTAAAAGATTCACAGATCAAAAATTGGTTAAAATCCAAAACAAGTCTCAGATAAACCCCTTAAATCCATCAAAACCAAAGATCTTGATCAGGCTAATAGCCCACAACTCTCTCCCGTGAATATCAAGTATGATCTGCTGTAACTGACAATCAACCATACACGGAATTTCAAGAACTACATAGATCGACACTCATAACCGCACAAAATTGATGAACCCTAGATCAACCAAAGCTCAAAGCACTCATATCAAATCAACCAAGAAACACAAAAAGGCCTTACAGCTCCAATCGTGCCTGCCTCACACCCCTCAAAGAACCTAACAATCCTGCAACATCATTACAATAAATACGGTGATTTCATAACTTCGGAAAGTACAATCAGAAAATCTGAAAATCCGAACTGGCCTTTAAAAAAATCACTCAAGTGAATCAAACTTTTCTACTCTTTTTTTTTTACAGATATGAGAATATACGAAAAATAATAAAGAAATTATCAAAATCGAACAAACCAATTGTTAAAATCAAGGCTGTAGCTCATTGCGTAGCATCTCAACCATAAACCTGAGATAGAAATGGGAACTTCACAAGAGCATCTGAATGTGTTTAATGATAAATAGAAAACAAGACAAATGAAATCAAAAAGAGAAGAAAAAAGAGGAGCACACTTTACTGATATTAACATTAGATGTCCAATTGGTCCCTTAACAAAAGCCTGGAAATACAAGAGAAGGTTTCATACACCATATCTACACGAGCAGCTGGCAGAAAAAAATAGAAGGAAGAAACGTCTAACAGAAAAATGCAAACCAAATAGCATCACTCAGTCGATTCCCCTACTTCATTTACTTGCAATAGCCAATCCAAACCAAGTCGAATAATCTTTATCGCCCTGAAAGACATAAATGGGACAAATAGGTTCTCGTGAAAAACTGCCTGTGATCAATTATTCTGAGACTTCACAAATTAAGCAAAAGAAACTGTAGTTCAATAAACCCTTTGGTATCAACATTAGGTGCGTCCGTAACCAAGTCTGCAGCAAACCAAGACCAAAATAAACTTTAGCTCCTCTTGAGATTTAACTACAACCCTAATGGACCAACATAATAAAATAACCAGATCAAACAAAGCTTCGGTTGAAAACCCCCTTTTGCCCTTAAGCAGCAGCGATTAATCTGAACTACTACTTGATTCCTGATTATGCGGTGATTAATCTGTACATGATTCCTGAAAATAAACCAGTTCTACTCAAAGATCCAAATACCTGACATCAAAGGTATTGATATAAGTAAATAAGGGAACTTATTCTTAGTAGCACAGGTTCGCTCACGGATGTTTCCCAGAATCTATTGCCTTCCTGAAGACGAATCAAATTAATTGTGAATATTCAACGCGGGCTTAAAAGATTCACAGATCAAAATTTGGTTAAAATCCAAAATAAGTCTCAGATAAACCCCTTAAATCCATCAAAACCAAAGATCTTGATCCAGCTAATAGCCCACAACTCTCTCCGGTGAATATCAAGTATGATCTGCTGTAACATGACAATCAACCATACACGGAATTTCAAGAACTACATAGATCGACACTCTTGACCGCTCAAAATTGATAAACCCTAGATCAACCAAAGCTCAAAGCACTCATATCAAATCAACCAAGAAACACAAAAAGGCCTTACAGCTCCAATTGTGCCTGCCTCACACCCCTCAAAGAACATAACAATCCTGCAACATCATTACAATAAATACGGTGATTTCATAACTTCGGAAAGTACAATCAGAAAATCTGAAAATCCGAACTGGCCTTTAAAAAAATCACTCAAATGAATCAAACTTTTCTACTCTTTTTTTTTTACCGCTATGAGAAGATACGAAAAATAATAAAGAAATTATCAAAATCGAACAAACCAATTGTTAAAATCAAGACTGTAGCTCATTGCGCAGCATCTCAACCATAAACCTGAGATAGAAATGGGAACTTCACAAGAGCATCTGAATGTGTTTAATGATAAATAGAAAACAAGACAAATGAAATCAAAAAGAGAAGAAAAAAGAGGAGCACACTTTGCTGATATTAACATTAGATGTCCAATTGGTCCCTTAACAAAAGCCTGAAAATACAAGAGAAGGTTTCATACACCATATCTACACGAGCAGCTGGCAGAAAAAAATAGAAGGAAGAAACGTCTATCAGAAAAATGCAAACCACACAGCATCACTCAGCCGATTCCCCTACTTCATTTACTTGCAATAGCCAATCCAAACCAAGTCGAATAATCTTTATCGCCCTGAAAGACATAAATAGGACAAATAGGTTCTCGTGAAAAACTGCCTGTGATCAATTATTCTGAGACTTCACAAATTAAGCAAAAGAAACTGTAGTTCAATAAACCCTTTGGTATCAACATTAGGTGCGTCCGTAACCAAGTCTGCAGCAAACCAAGACCAAAATAAACTTTAGCTCCTCTTGAGATTTAACTACAACCTTAATGGACCAACATAATCAAATAACCAGATCAAACAAAGCTTCGGTTGAAAACCCCCTTTTGCCCTTATGCAGCGATTAATCTGAACTACTACTTGATTCCTGATTATGCGGTGATTAATCTGTACAGGATTCCTGAAAATAAACCAGTTCTACTCAAAGATCCAAATACCTGACATCAAAGGTATTGATATAAGTAAATAAGGGAACTTATTCTTAGTAGCACAGGTTCGCTCACGGATGTTTCCCAGAATCTATTGCCTTCCTGAAGACGAATCAAATTAAATGTGAAGATTCAACGCGGACTTAAAAGATTCACAGATCAAAAATTGGTTAAAATCCAAAACAAGTCTGAGATAAACCCCTTGAATCCATCAAAACCAAAGATCTAAATCCAGCTAATAGCCCACAACTGTCTCTCGTGAATATTATGTATGATCTGCAGTAACATGACAATCAACCATATACGGAATTTCAAGAACTATATAGATCGAGACAGCGCAAAAGAGAGAAACCCTAGATCAACCAAAGCTCAAATCACTCATATCAAATCCACCAAGAAACACAAAAAAGGCTTACAGCTCCAATCGCGCCCGCCTCGCACTCCCTCAAACGACCTAAGAATCCTGCAATATCGTTACAATATTTAAAGCAAGAGATTAACCGCGTCACAGAAAACAGAAGAACCAATAGCGTAATCAGAAGACAAAACCCGGCGACACCCTGAACCGACCTCTCTTCGCGTAGGTTTGTTGCAAGGCACGCACTAATATACCTGGTCGATATTTATCGAAGATCAGTTGTAGTTTGACGGACAAGATTTAGCGGTGCATAATAATCGGACGGCCGCCTTTCTTGAGTTTTGCGCAAGTTTGACGCGTCTTTTCTTAGGCGGTGGGTTGAGAACCTTGGGATTGAAGCGACTGCGAAAACCACGCGTCAATACGACGCGGACGAACGAGTCTATCGGGAGTGGGTAAAGGAAATCAGGACACGTGCACGAGGGTGGTTGCCTCTAGAAATAGCGAACAAAGTTACAGGAGGGACAAACGGAATTCATTTTCCAGCAAGGATCCGTTTGGTTACCGGAATTGAGCCAGGAATTGGATACAAATCAATCGGTTTCGGAGGACCCGTTTCCAAGAAGGGTCAGGCTCAAGGGACCCCATTTCTAACCTCCATCTTGGCTTACCCACGTAGAAGATGAATCAATGGCTGATTTTTAGTGAGGATGATCTCTATGGTGAGGAGATCATCCTCATAAAATTTCAAATCATTCTGATATTCATAGACTGGTTTAGAAGCTGAAGCATTATGGACCGTCGATTTTTACTCTGTAAATTTAAAACCACGTTTGATGGGGTTAGAAATTTCAGAATGGACTGATTTTTTGTTGGGGTGATCTATATGGTGAGGTTATCATCCCCACCAAAAATCAGCCATTGATTCATCTTCTATGTGGGTACGCCAAGACAGGGTCAGAAATGGGGGTCCCTTGAGCCCGACCCTTCCAAGAAAGTTATTTCCAAAATCAATCTGTTTGAGATGAACCATTTCCAAAAAGGGTTTGTTTGGTAATTCCAAGAATTAAAAAAAGAATTTGAGGGAGAATTTGAATTGTGTTTAGTTACTTTGGATTCCAAGAATTGATATTAGGGTCGCAAAATTCGGATAGGTATTTTTTTAAGATATTTTTTTAAGTGGTGTTTTTTGGAGTAAATCTTACCTAACCACCACTGGTCAGGTAGCTACCTTACCACCTACAATATAATCCACATGGCAAGTGGCTGAGACTCGACATCAAAGATTTACTGCCACAATTGCACAGCCATTTGTCCACTCTTAGTGCCAACTGTTGGATTTATATATAACGACATCATAGTATCATACATCTTTTACAAACCTATTGTTATCAAATCCAAGAGTTGGCATTTGAGGTTGTTGCACGCTTAAAATACCACCAGGACAATGACATCATGGTCAAGTGGAAAAAAAATTGTACATTCCTCTCCTGATGTTACATGAAGACTTGATGCCATGTTACATACATGAAATCAATCAAATGCCACATTCTCATCTCTACTTTGCTGTCGAAACAAATGGATTAGAGCAAGTATTTGAGGTATACACTGTAACAGGTGGAGGCATTGTAGAGGGTATATACGGAATGCACGAAGCCAACCTCAATGGGAAGGCATCTACTTATATGTGTAAAGGGTAAGTAGAAAGGGTGATAGAGAAAATTTATATAAGTCCAGCGTATACGAGACTTGAAAAAGAGGCAAAATTTATTTTAAATCAATTCTTTTACGGGGAAGGGAGGAGAGAAAGAGACGTCTTTGGAGAATGGAGAGATGTACATGGAAGAGGATACAGAGAGACCTCTTGGGGAACAAAAAGACATATGTTTTGGTTGCGTTTTCGTAGAGACGCAAATTTGGGAGGGAAAGAGACGTGAGAGAATTTTTAATAAGTGTAAAAGGTGTTTTGGGGAGGAGTTGTTTTAGTTGAAAAAGTCAATTATAGAGGGGAGGAAAGTGGGAAGGGTGTTTTTGAAAGAAAAAAAATAGTAAAACAAGATAGAGAGAGCGCCACGTCAACAAGTCTTTGCTTTAGTATAGATAATAGATTCCCAATGGATTCTAATTTTAGCTTTTTTTTTTTTAGGTAAACATATTTTTAAAGAGATCGGTAACTCGATGAAGGCGGGTTTTGAACCCAAGTCTATGGTATCATCACCTACAAACTTTACCCAATGAGCAAGTTAGCACCTTATAATTTTAGCTATTTAGATATCTAACAAAATTGAATTTTCTATCTATCTACTATTAGGGCTTTAAGTGGCCACAAGCCGTCATTCCTCCTGAAAAGATATCTTGCCAGGATAAGGCAAACTTTAGCCTTTATACCATGATCGACATCACACCCTGTGGGCCCCAACCTCGCACCCGTGGGCCCATTCTACGATTCGATCCCGTGAGCCTTTGTCTCTAACGCCAATCGACCTCGCACCCATGGACCCCTACCGCACCCTTAGGGAGCTGCATTATTGACCCCTAACAATCCCCCCTCAAGAATGCGCTTCCCATGACTCGATCCCATGACTTTGGCCCTGGTACCATCCTTAACCGAGCCGCAAGCCGCCATTCCTCCCAAAAAGATATCTTGTTAGGAGAGGGCAAACTTTAGCATTATACCACGATCAACATCACACCATGTAGGGCCCTACCGCATCCTTAAGGAGCGGCATGTTTAACCCCAAACATCTACATAAGAGAAATATCATCTCATGAACTTTATGTTATAACGGCTGTTATTTTTTTAGTTATTTGTCAGTTTACTGTTATCGATGTTAATTTAAAGAAGGGACGGGCTCAAGGGACCCTCTTTTTGTGACCCCTCTGGGGAGTCATGTGCTCAGCCATGGATTCTGAGAATCCAACGGTGATTGATAGCGCGAGCCTACTGACGTGGCACTCTCAACGTATAGAGCGCCACGTTAGTAAGTCATTCTCTAGAAAATCTTTTTTTAAATTTTTTTTCCAGGTTTTAAACCTACGGACTGTTAAAACACGTCGCTTCAATTTTATTTTAAAACGACATGACTCTCATTCTCCAATGATACTGTGTTTTCAACCTCCCATCAGTCTGATTACAAAAAAAAAACCTCCCTCCATTCTGTCATGCCACATCATCAAGGATCTTCTCCTCCAGATAGTTTATTTTTTTTAAAAGACCC